>OW386292.2:125901638-126642908 GCA_936432065.2 Rutpela maculata | reverse complement strand
TTTTGGTATTTTCTTGACTTTGAAATGTAATAAACGTTTGATTGTGATGTAGTATCCTCTAGGTAGGGCTAGAGATACTTAATATTATATATATTAGCATGATCAGACTTGAATCATCAATATATAGAAAGAGTGGTTGTTTTATTGCTTTTCATGCTGAATCTTGATATGGTAGGTGTATGAAAGATGTCGACAAGTCACCGTAGGGGGGGAGTCTTGTCAATCTTCCATTTTTGGTCAGACTTGCACCAAAGGTATATGAAAGAAACGAATGTTTTCTTTGAAAGTTATCTGCTGAATACCCAAAATAATATTTTTTAACAATGATCTAAGCAGAAATAATAGGTATTTATTTATTAAACTAGACGAGTTTTGGGGCTCTAAAGGAATGTTTGTTTTTTGTTATTTTTAATATATTTGTCATGTAAATAGATGTCTTCCTGTCAGTTTCTTGACATGAAAATATTTCATTTTTATTTTCAATATTAACTTTTATTTCGAATTGGATTTATGTCCTTCTGACGAGTTCTAAAGAGAACGAAAAAGATTGTACAATGTTTAAAGGAATTATTCCATCGAAAATATTATATGAAATATTTCAATTATTGGACATGCATGCGGTGAGCGAAATTTTATAACTATTTTCTCTGTGCTTTTTGGTATTTTCTTGACTTTGAAATGTAATAAACGTTTGATTGTGATGTAGTATCCTCTAGGTAGGGCTAGAGATACTTAATATTATATATATTAGCATGATCAGACTTGAATCATCAATATATAGAAAGAGTGGTTGTTTTATTGCTTTTCATGCTGAATCTTGATATGGTAGGTGTATGAAAGATGTCGACAAGTCACCGTAGGGGGGAGTCTTGTCAATCTTCCATTTTTGGTCAGACTTGCACCAAAGGTATATGAAAGAAACGAATGTTTTCTTTGAAAGTTATCTGCTGAATAACCAAAATAATATTTTTTAACAATGATCTAAGCAGAAATAATAGGTATTTATTTATTAAACTAGACGAGTTTTGGGGCTCTAAAGGAATGTTTGTTTTTTGTTATTTTTAATATATTTGTCATGTAAATAGATGTCTTCCTGTCAGTTTCTTGACATGAAAATATTTCATTTTTATTTTCAATATTAACTTTTATTTCGAATTGGATTTATGTCCTTCTGACGAGTTCTAAAGAGAACGAAAAAGATTGTACAATGTTTAAAGGAATTATTCCATCGAAAATATTATATGAAATACTTCAATTATTGGACATGCATGCGGTGAGCGAAATTTTATAACTATTTTCTCTGTGCTTTTTGGTATTTTCTTGACTTTGAAATGTAATAAACGTTTGATTGTGATGTAGTATCCTCTAGGTAGGGCTAGAGATACTTAATATTATATATATTAGCATGATCAGACTTGAATCATCAATATATAGAAAGAGTGGTTGTTTTATTGCTTTTCATGCTGAATCTTGATATGGTAGGTGTATGAAAGATGTCGACAAGTCACCGTAGGGGGGAGTCTTGTCAATCTTCCATTTTTGGTCAGACTTGCACCAAAGGTATATGAAAGAAACGAATGTTTTCTTTGAAAGTTATCTGCTGAATACCCAAAATAATATTTTTTAACTCATTTACTAGTTGATTTTACTTTGGTACCTTTTTATTTGACTGCACTTTATTTAATACTGATTAATCTCACTTATTCTTGAAAAAGTAGAATATTGAAGGAAACACAAGAAACATTTTAATACGTTTATTTTAGACAATTGTCATATTCATTTGGATCAATTACATAATTGTTGGGGCAATTGCCACAGTCTACATGAAAAGATGGAATGTATTCGTTGGGACAATCGTCACATTAATTCGTAGAATTACCAGGTCAGCTACGTAAACAATAAAATAAATTGTTTACAATGACAATTGTCATTTTCCTGAAAGCTTTATAATTGACGGCGACATACGTAAAATTTGACACAGCTCGGGAAATTTCCCAGTCATGATACGATGGTAAAAGGCAATCAACAAAATCTTATCAAATTGCCACGACAACTGTCGTAGATTTGGTTTTGATGTTTCGAAGCGTAGTATTGTTTGTTGTTGTGGCTAGTTACAATTGCACTTAGCCGAAATCAATTGATCCCATTTCGTTGTATAGTTGTTATTTGTATATTCGTAGTATCGGCGCTATAGACTTTTTTATAATTTGATTTAAACTGACTCAAACTCATTTCTTTCAAGTTGTTTGGAAGACCATTGTAAATATCGCATATTTGATAACTGAAGGACCGTTTAAAATATTCATGATGATAAATAGGTGGTACTAATAAACCCTTAAATCTTATATTAATAGTGTGAACATCTGTTCTAAGCTGTATTTTGTTATATAGTAATGAGGTATTTTACGCACAATAATTCTATGATATAAACATGCTGAGTGTAAAATTCTGCGACGTTCCATATTTAACAACCCCGTATCAATTAGTTTATAGGTTACTCTCTCATGCCTGCGAATACCATAGATTAGACGAATTTTTTTAATTTTATGTTTAAATACCAAATTGCCGTTTTTTTGTGAAAAATCCGTGTTTTCCAGATTTTGTCTTCAGTAATAATAATAAAAAGGTTAATATATGAAAATAAATTACAGAATTTAAAAGAACATTTCGGTTTATTTGAAGTCAAACATGATCGTTGATCTTTAGTTTCGATTTTTACAACCAAACAATGCCGCACGAAACACAAAAAAATATTATTTGTTAATTTTTGGAGAAATAAAAAAATTATTAGGTATATATATTTTATTATAAGATACTTAAATTAACCTGGTGATAAACATTTTTTCAGCAATTGTGTATAGCGTATTGTGTTGCAATATGTGATGGTCGAGTGACTAAAGTTTTGACACCCCCTACCATACCAGGCGTTGCCTATTTTCCGGCAACCTCTCTAGCCATACTTTCCTGTACCATAACCTCTTATTTCCCTAACTTTAATCTTTACCACAACTTTACCTTTACAATCCTTCCTATTCTCTTTCGTTATGTTAAATTTGTCCTTTTTGTTCTTTTGTACTCTTTTTCATAAAATTCCCTTTTGGCCGATAACCTTTTTAAAAAATTCGAACATATTAAACCCTACTTTTCTTCTCACCACATCTTCCTGGCGTTAGGGAGACCACCAGGGCGAAAGTTGTCTCGAACGGGTTTTTTCATTCAACTTTTCCCGTGTCAATAGCCAAAAATGTTTAGTGCACGTATGCCTCAACCAGTTATTAGCTTTAAATTTTTAATGCGAATTAGTTTTAGGCCCATGTTGGCAGCACTTTTAAACACACCGTTAATTTAAAATCCGCTCAAGCGGATGGGAGTTTTAACTTAGTTTTATTTTATTCATTATTGTTAAACCGAACTGGACCTGCCCAGCGAAGAGTACTTTTTTATCTTTTTTTTTTATCTAAAAACTAATGGCATTACTTGGTCTGGTTTTCTAAATAAAAGCGAGTTTTTCTGAAAAATCGTTGACTTTATAGAATTCAAACAAGAAAGATGTTTAAGTTTCGTTACTTAATATAGCAAAATGCCTCAAAATATGGTTATTCCTTAAGAATAACACATGACTTATTTAGTTAAACTCCTGGTACATCACACATAAAAAATAACTTGCATGGGAAGAGTTTGATGTCACAAATAACTGTATTTCTTTTACAGGTTGCCAATAATTACCTCTGAGGGTGAAATCATTGAAGAATTACTTCTGCTATAATATTGCTATGTTACATTTTTAGATACTTATTCTTATCATTTTAGTATTATAATCACTAGATATTATAAAAACTGTAACATAAATATAAATAAATATTTCAAGCAACTACAACTGTATTTTTTTAAATTTTTTGAGCTAATAAGAATTAAGAGTTTCTCTTAACATATAAATAAAAGTTCTGTAGCCTATAGACTAGTGCCAATCGTGCCAATCTTCGTTCGAAGACCTAGACCACTTCTCAGCTGCTACACACATTTGGAAGCTAATAATCGAAAAAATATACTACTACTTTTAGCTTGGCTCTCAATTATTTTTTTTCGCTAAAGAAGTGTTAGTTTTATTAGACAATATGGTTAGGCCATTGTGATTAATCCACAGTAATGCCTCCTCAGGAAGGGACATTAGCGAAAAACGTTTCAGACAAAAGTTATTACGTTCAGAAGGGGACATCTTTTGGGTAGAACAACTCTCTACCCTCAAGGGCGGTGGGGTTAACTTTTGTATTTTTAACGATTTTTTTGATCGCGTATTCTGATTCTTTGAATTTTCAAAAACCTTTTAAATTTTCAAAAACCTGCAGGGGAACATGTCTGAACTAGGGCATTTTTATGAAAAATGTTTCAAACAAAAGATGTCCCTCTCTGAACTAAACAACTTTTGTTTGAAACGTTTTTCCTAAAAATGCTTTAGTTCAGAGATGTTCCCCTGCAAGTTTTTGAAAACTTAAAAGTTACCCCCATGCCTGCTCATCGGTAGGGGGGAGAAAAAATGTTTGGTACAAAAGTCTTCTAATTTCTTCCGTATAGTGGAGTCAAATTAGGACTGATAAATTCGTAATGTGAATTGTCTGGTCAAGGCAGTTTTTTTGTTTTAACATGTTCACTGGGTCAACTATAGTTCACGTTTCAGTTTTGCAGTTTCTGCGAGGTCGGCGTATTGTTTATTTAAACAATTAAATTTTTTAGACCGTATTTTTCATCGGTTATCTTTGAATATCTCGAAATCTATAAGTCCTATGGAAAACAACAAAGAGAAAAAAAATGTTCGTTATGAGTTGTGGAATAAAAGTGCATAAACTATAATTATTTCCAATTGTTATTATTATTTAAAAAAAATTGAACATTGCATGCAACAAATCATGCGTTTTTAAACGAATTGCTGTTATTTAAAAAATAAAGGATAATTTTCAATAAAATTTTGGAAAAATATAGCTCTTACAAAGTACAATGACCGCTTAAAATTTCAAATCTAAATGATTATTAAAACGGGTCAAATATACAATTGTTGCTAAAATTTTGCACCCTTGTGAAATCCTGCCATCAAATCCGAGAAATGTGTACGATGGCTCAAATTGTAGCTTTTTATAAGTACTTTAAGATCACGAAGGAAAAATTTTTTTTCACAATTTAAACCGTTTTTATTGCATTTGTTTATAATTTTCGAAATTTTAATAATAAACAAATTCAAATACCTCTATGGTTTTTTTATGAATTCAAAATCGGTGAACGATTTACTAAAGTAGATTAAATAAGCCATCTTTCAAAAAAAAATTTAATGCTCTGCTTGCATTTGGAGCTGAGATACGTTGGTTTTTGCGTTTCGATCACTTATAAATAAACAAATTGATATTTCATCTTAAAATTCGGGCTGATTATTCCCCAGTGCTTATACTTTTGTCCCAGCTAGTTGAAAATAATCTAGAACTACATTTTTCAAAATTGCATCTAATAAAATGTCTTTGAAATCATATCATAATTCGCGGTTGACAGGTAATATTTCCCTCTCCCACTCATCGTATTTCGCAAACTAGGTAACTAAGACAACTAACGCAATATCTCTCTCGATTTCCATCTTACCGAGATATATATTTTTTTAATTAAAACGGTTAAAAAAAGCAATTGTGGGTATGGAAGTGAGAATGATTATCTGTTTGATAATGGTGCGAGCGATGATACAGATTCTACACGGAGTGACGATAATTATTATGAAAATTCACGTAAGGGACAAAAATTGCTAAGATAATTTTGTAATTCATTAAAAATATAGTTTTTAAGAATTAATACTTACAATGTTAAGTTAAACTAATTTTAGAAAATATAATTTGCAAAGACACAAAGATAAATAAAATAAATGCATCTATGGTTAATTGGGCATAAAAATAATCTATAGAAAAAGTTACTGTTTGGAGTCAAATTATGGATAAAAAAAAAAGGTAATTAAAGAATTCTTCTGCTGCAGGAATTGTACTGTTTTAGTTTATTTTCGATGTAATAACGTGCAATGAGAAGTTTTGTAGCCCTTCATTTGGCACGACGATTCGTATCGGGGATGTCTGGGTGGCTCGGAACAAGTGCTCGGGAGGACAATATGTTAAAATAAATTTGCTTTTGATTTGATTTGATTTTTTATTTGATTCGATTTTTGATTTGATGACTAGCTCAGAATACGAATGTTTCGGTTTTAAATCTAGATGGCAGAAATTTTTTATTATTGTATCAGTGATATAAAAAATTTACAAAAATTTTGTGCATGTGCATTTTAGTGAGTATATCACTAACTAACTGTTAAGTGACTTTATTAAAGATTCCGACTTGCGAGCTTTTAGTGGCTCTATTAATGTTTGAACTTTCGACGTCTAACAACGGCGTCCTTAAAATTTCAATAAATAAAGCCCCTTTGAAGATTTTTAAAACAGTGTGCAACCTACACAAATTTAAAATATATTTATTGCATTTTTTATGAACAAAGCTAAACAAATTAGTTTGCGTTTAATTAAAGTGAACAATTGAAATATATGCACAAAGCGGGTGATTAAAAAAAGACGACAAAAACTATAGCAACAAAAAATTTATTGCATTTCTTTATAAACAAAAGCTAAACAAATTAGTTTACGTTAAGTTGAAGTAAACTATAAGGAATCTATGCAAAAAAAACAAGACATTTAAAAGAAAGAACATTCCAATAAAAAAAAATAAAGAAATTAAAAATTCACTGCAATTTCAAAAAAAAAATTAAACAAATTGTATGTGTGTGTGTCCGTCCTGGTTGAGTGGTAGAATAGCTTACGGCTAAACTCCGCCAGGACATTAATATAAATAAGGCGATTAAAAAAAAAAAAAAAAATTATTTCACGTTAAATTAAATGAAATAATCAAAATTTGCGGAAAGAGACGAGTAATTAAAAAATATATATCTTGGTAAGGTGGAAATCGAGAGCGTTAGTTGTCTTAATTACCTAGTTTGCGAAATACGATGAGTGGGAGAGGAAAATATTACCTGTCAACCGCGAATTATGATATGATTTCAAAGACGTTTTATTAGATGCAATTTTTAAAAATGTAGTTCTAGATTATTTTCAACCAGCTGGGACAAAAGTATAAGCACTGGGGAATAATCAGCTCGAATTTTAAGATGAAATATCAATTTGTTTATTTATAAGTGATCGAAACGCAAAAACCAACGTATCTCAGCTCCAAATGCAAGCAGAGCATTAAATTTTTTTTTGAAAGATGGCTTATTTAATCTACTTTAGTAAATCGTTCACCGATTTTGAATTCATAAAAAAACCATAGAGGTATTTGAATTTGTTTATTATTAAAATTTCGAAAATTAAAAACAAATGCAATAAAAACGGTTTAAATTTTGAAAAAAAAAATTTTTCCTTCGTGATTTTAAACTACTAATAAGAAGCTACAATTTAAGCCGTCGTACACTTTTCTCGGATTTGATGGCAGGATTTCACAAGGGTGCAAAGTTTTAGCAACAATTGTATATTTGACCTGTTTTAATAATCATTTAGATTTGAAATTTTAAGCGGTGATTGTACTTCGTAAGAGCTATATTTTTCCCAAATTTCATTGAAAATTATCCTTTATTTTTGAAATAACAGCAATTCATTTAAAAACGCAAAATTTTGCAATGTTCAATTTTTTTTAAATAATAATAACAATTGGAAAGAATTATAGTTTATGCACTTTTGTTCCACAACTCATAACGAACATTTTCCTTCTCTTTGTTGTTTTCCATAGGACTTATAGATTTCGAGATATTCAAAGAAAACCGATAAAAAACACGGTCTAAAAAATTAAATTGTTTAAATAAACAATACGCCGACCTCGCAGAAACTGTAAAACCGAACTGTGAACTATAGTTGACCCACTGAATATGTTAAAACAAAAAAACCGCCCTGACCAGACAATTCACATTAAAATCCTAATTTGATTCCACTAGTAGAATCATAATACGCGATAAAAAATATAGGGTGCCATTTGAATTTCTAATGCCCCACCCCCCCAGTTTGGGGTGGGGTGTGGAAAACTATTCTGCCCAAAAGATGTCTCCCTCTGAACGGAACAACTTTTGTCTGAAACATTTTTTGCTAGTGTCCCTTCCTGGGGAGATATTACTGTGGATTGATTAAAATGGCCTAACCATATTGTCTAATAAAATAAATAATTGTTAAGCAAAAAAAAATGGAGAGCCAAGCTAAAAGTAGAAGTATATTTTTTTTATTATTAGCATCCAAATGAGTAGGAATTAAGTAGTCTAGGTTTTCGCATTTAACTTTTTCTTGTGTGTCTGTGTTATTGTTCATTACCTACGTTTATATTTTTTTAAGCACTTTCCACCAATCTGATTTTGCAGTAATTTTTACACACGATAACTATGTCAGTGTTAAATAACACAGATTTTTTGGTAGGTGTTATAGCTGATATGAATTCACTAAATAAAATTTAGTAATATAATATACATATTCGAATAGTCGTAAAGCTTTCAACTTTATGGTCGTAAAGCATTTAAGTGTCTCGGAGATTGGTGCACTTTCGCCAAAGATGTCAAAACCGACAATCAAAGATGACTAAATGTTAATAATATTTTGACAACTGACGTTAAAACTTCGGATAGTAAACGTCGTCTTTTTATATTTGATAATAGTAGTCTTTTATTTGCATGAGGATTAGTTCACTTGGGTCACATCTGACCGGGTCAAAATTGACCTCACTTGAAGCAAATAAAATAAAACATTTTGTTTTGACTTTTAACAACTTAAAAAGTTAATTCAATATTCTTGTTTTGTAGGATTGTACGCAGCATTTCATTCTTGGATATTTTTAGGTTAGAATTTCGACGAAATAAACTGTCAAACGTCGGTATTTCTACCCCACCACTTAACTAACCAAAAGTTCAGAAGTGAGTATCCTGTGCGGGGTGGAGCAGCATCGGGAAGGGGGATCTGACCTGATTACTTGTGACTTTAGATCATTTGTAAATAAAATATGACAAACTGCTGAATTATGTGACCAAACTCAGAAGTGACCTGATCCTCATGCAAATAAAAGACTACTTATACTAACAAATTAGAATTTCTCATTGACACGGGCGCTGATTTATCAATTATACCTCGGAATCTGTTAACGAATACTAGGAGAAGGTTTCTCCCGATGTTGTACTAACAGCAGCTAATGGTTCAGTTATAAATACCTTCGGGAAGAAATTTTTGAAAATTGATTTAAACTTACGTGGGTTATTTCCTTTCGTTTTTAATATAGCAGATATAAATATCGCAATTATCGGAGCAGACTTTTTAGTTTCATTTTGGCTTAGTTGTTGATTTGAAAAATAAATGTTTAATCGACAATATGACTAGTTTGTCAACATATTTATTTTCAAACAATGGTCCGTCACATTCTCCTAAGTTATTTATCATATCAAATGAATTCACTGCATTACTTTTAAAATTTCCTACTTTAATTAGCTCTCCAAAGTACAATTTGCCCGTTAAACATTCATATTGTTACTGAAGGTCATTTACCTTTCTCACGCCCACGTAGGTTGGATAGCGTTAAATTCAAGATAGCTCAGGATGAATTCAATAATATGGTAGAATTAGGTATTTGTGTACCTTCTTCTTCTTCCGTTTCCTCACTATTGCATATGGTTGAAAAAAAAGCTCCGACTGGAGGCCTTGTGGGGACTATCGTCGTCTAAATTCAATTACTGTTCCTGACAGATACCCATTGCCCCACATCCATGATTTTAACTCGCAGTTGTATAATTGTGTTATTTTTTCAAAAATAGATTTGGTACGTGCTTATCACCAAATACCTGTCGCAAAAAGTGACGTTTTTAAAACAGCGATTACTACTCCTTTCGGTTTGTTTGAATTTGGGCGTATGCCTTTCGGCTTACGTAACGCCGGTCAAACTTTCCAACGTTTCATGAACTAAGTTTTAGTAGGTTTACCTTTTATTTTCGTCTATTTAGATGACATCCTGATTGCAAGTAAATCTAGTTCGGAACATTTAGAGCACTTGAAACATCTTTTTAAAGGTTAGAATTGTACGGCATTAATATTAAACCGTCAAAATGCATATTAGGTGTCAGTCATTTGACATTTTTAGGACACAATATTTCTTCAGCTGGCATTTTACCTTCTTCTGAACGTGTTGATGTCATAAATAATTTTCCCTTACCTACTACAGTTAAACAACTTCAGCGTTTCATAGGTATGGTTAACTTTTATCATCGTTTCATACCTTCTTTCGCTGAAATCTTAATTCCTTTACATGCACGTTGTACTAAATTAATGCATGATAAAGTTAAACTAATAAAAGATTGGCCTACCGACTGTCTTGACAGTTTTTCCAAAGCCAAAGCTGCTATAGCTGACGCAACCTTTTTAGCACATCCACGATGTGATGATAACTCGTTTTTATCGCTGACTGTTGATTGTTCTAATGTCTCTATGGGGGCAGTTCTTGAACAGCGCGATGACGAAGGCGTACTTGCCCCATTAACCTTCTTCTCACGAAAGCTCACCTTGGCACAGACCAAATACAGTTCCTTTGACAAGGAACTTCTTTCTTTATTTACAGCGATTAAACATTTCAGATTTTTACTTGAAGGTCGCACATTTATTTGCTTTACTGACAATAAACCTTTGGTCAAAGCATTATTTACTGAAACTGAAAGATCTCCCAGGCAAACTAGACATTTAGAATTCATTGCTCAATTTGCCTGCGAAATCAGACATATCAAAGGAAAAAATAACATTGTTGCAAACACCTTATCACATGAGCATGATACGTCTTCTTTACAACAATGCATTTCCCCAATTGTTACCCAAAAGTCTAACCTAGTTAATAATAACTTTGACTTAAATTTATTGAGCGAAGCTCAGGAAGATGATTCTGACCTTAAATTTTTATTATCAGATACTTCATCGAACACAAAGAGAACTTTTCATTTAAAGAAAATTAGAATTCCACTTTCTGACAAGTTTATTTGGTGTGACGTTTCCCGCCCTAAACTTCATCCTTATGTTCCTATCGTTTATAGACGGACAATTTTTGATATATTTCATGGTTTGTCTCACCCTGGTATCAAAGCGACTAGAACATTGGTTTCTACAAATTATTTTTGGCCTAAAATGACTTCAGATTGTAATCTCTGGGCAAAAACTTGTATTAGCTGTCAAACCAATAAAGTGACAAGACATACGAGGAGCCCGATTACTGACTTCGATATACCTAAAGGACGATTCGACCACATACATATAGATTTAATAGGACCATTACCTCCTTCTAAAGGTTGTTCTTATATTCTTACTGTGATCGAGCGTTTTACTAGATGGCCCGAAGCTTATCCACTTCAGGATATTACTGCGGAAACTGTAGCGCGTACGTTATTTCAGAATTATGTTTGTCGATTTGGTGTCCCTGTCACAGTGACAACCGACCAAGGCGTTCAATTTGAATCAAAACTTTTCAAAGAATTTTCAAAATTTCTGGGATTTCATAGAATTCGTACGACGCCATATCATCCTTCCTCGAACGGAATGATTGAAAGGTTTAATAAATCTCTTAAAACTGCTCTGAGAGCTAAGTCTTCTACACCACATTGGGTAGATGAACTTCCTATCATACTATTAGGTCTCAGAACCATCCCTAAAGACGATTTGCAATGTTCCTCAGCAGAACTCGTTTTTGGTTAAACTTTACGAATACCTGGTGAATTTTTTATTGAATCATATACTTGTCCGATATTCCTTACTTTATTACTAAATTACGTACTTCATTTAATAATTTAACGTTCATTCCACCTGTTCATCACGTTAATTACAAATCATTTGTCAGTCCAGACATCTCGAATTGTAGTTTTGCTTTCGTTCGGAAAGAACGTTTTAAGAAATCTTTTACTCCACTGTATGATGGACCTTTTAAAGTATTGTCCCGTACAGATAAATTGGTTACCTTTGTTAAAGGAACTAAAGCCGTCACGGTAAACATTGACAGGATTAAACCAGCATATTTATTATCTGACAAATGTGATGTCACTTCACCTTTGATTAAGAAAGTTCGTTTTGCTATTGATGAATTGAATGGCTGACTGATCTTTTTCTTAGCGGGGGAGTAGTGTGGTGATCAGTTCACTTGCTGGGTAAATATAAGTCACACACCCCAGGCTCAAGTAACCAAGGACCCGGAAGAAAAAACAAAAAAAAATAATAACAATTTTATCGAATAACAGTAATAACATGTATTTATTTTAAAATGTTATTTTTTAAAGAAACTATTCGAATATATATATTATATTACTACATTTTATTTATTGAATTCATATCAGCTATAGGTGTCACTCAAGGGGTTGATATAGAAACAGCACCCTCAAGAATTAAATTATTTTTTAAAATACTAAATGAATTAATAAGAATGTAAAAAAATGTAAAATATAATGCTATATTATATCAACGTCTCCCATTAATTTAATTTAATTATCTTCAACAGTTTTGAAAAGAATTAAATTTAAAGTTGAGCTCTGGTAATACAGGGGATATTTTATTGAGCATTCCTACTCATAAGCAACATTCAGTGAATTCATGTGAATGAGTAGCCCAATAAGCCGCTGGGCCCAATTCCACATACTTAACCGGTAAGACTCTTTATTTAGGGCCCATCTATATATTGTTTTATTTTTATCTAAATAAATGTTCTATTCTTGAAAACCTCCTTTTTTACTATCTACTGCTGCACACCTAATGAATATGTGGCTTTGATAAAGTACGTACGTAAGAATATCTTGGAAGTACTCATAGACCGCAATAACGTAAATTATTGCTTCTGGCGAAGTGCCCCATTTTATCTAATCTTCTGTGGATGCATCTACTAAGAAACACTTTCATATCTAAAGAATATATAATGCAAGTAGAAGTTACTCAGATTGAATAACACAGCTCCACAAAAAAAAAAAAAAAAAATCTGGAACTGCTATCGAGACAACTGTATCTCCATGTAATTTTCGACGCTGAATCCGAATCCGAGATCAAAAAAAATCGTACACCCCCAAAATCAACCCCTAGGGCTAAAAAACACTCCCTAAACATAGTAAAAATGACTTATGACGCTCCACGAATAGTCTTAAATCTCAATAAATCGAATTAAATATAAACATTCAAGTATATAACGCATTAACACTATTTTTCATTGAAAATCACCCCCTTGAGTGGGTGAAAACTACCCCTTATACAACAGGAAACTTAAAAAAATGCAGTGATTGTAAAAAAAGCTTACGATGCCCAGTTTTTTTTGGAAAGAGTGAGTAACTGCATTAGTTCCGATGCGATGCTCAAAATCTACCCCCTAGATTAAAATTGCAAGGAAAATTGGAGAAAAAGGTAATAACAGAAACAATAAACGCCCAATAAAGAGTCCAACTTGACGATACTTAATCCGCGCTCTGACTCGCTCAGTTGATGTGAGGACCTTTCTCGATTCGCCTTGTTGTGATCTATTCTCCTATGCCCGTTTCATTGATTTTTTATTGTATTTATTGCGCATATATCGCGACATTCTGAATTTTCTCACTAATTGTTATTTTTTAAAGTATTTCATAGTTTCTCTATCTTTTGACACTAAAGGACATCTCACACCTCTAAGGGGTTTTCAAACACCGATAGAATTTCTTGAAATTCTAGTATGTTGTTGGGGCAGTCAAAAGCATTTTGTTCAATTGGACCGACCTAGCTATACAGGGTGATATAGAAAATTCGGTTCAAAGTATGAATTATCAGTTGTAAGATCTCATATTCTAAATTCAATTAGCATCATACTTATCGGCAAAACATGCCTATTATTATTTACAATAACATATAATCATACAGGGTGGTGAAAGGAAATTGTGGTGTAGGAGAGATGTGGCTAGGGAGGTTGCCGAAAGATAGGCAACGCCTGGTATGGTAATAGGTGTTTCAGGTCGAAAAGTATGGCATTATGCTGCCTGATTCGTGTGATGTCTCGGGTTAGAGGACTTTCGCCCAGTTTGAATTGGTAGAATTTTTGGGAAGTTTCCAGGACGAAGTCCGCTAGTGGGGTTATGTCGTGGCAACGTGCATAGAGATCTTTGAGGGAGGTGTACCTACCAGAGTCTGAAATGAGGCGCAAAAATTTATGTTCTAAAACTCTAAGTTTCCGCATTGTCGTGGCCGGGATGCTGCACCACACCTTAAGATTCGGAGATTGACGCTTACACCATATCGTTAGCCTGTCACTCGAAAAATAAATCAGCTATCATACTTTAACGTAGGAGTGAAAAATGTTTATGTACCTTTTGTACCTGTTTTCTGAAAAAGCGCTCCGCTTTCAAGCTAGCAAATACGCATACGTTCTTAACTAGATATTCACTATACGTTGTCAAAATATTTGCTTTGCTAAAATGACGTAGGTCTGGCGGCTCTGGGATCTTGGACTATTAGCTCTTTCTCTCAAAATTTTACTTCCTTACTTTTTCCTAAAGTGTCATTCGTGTGGGCTATTACCGATTAAAGGAAAAAAAGTGCCTAATCTCAACATGGCGGCGCGTTTTTTTTTTAATTTCTGCACGGCGGATGTTTTGGAATTTTCAGTCAGAGACTCCTGGATAGTCAATAGTCATAGAATACAATCCTTAAGAAATCAGCTTGTTACAAATTTGTTCCGGGTCAACTTTTAATTTTACCGTACTATTTCGGAAGTTGAAGCAATACGAATTTTTGTTAAGAATAACATAGATTGCAAAATATCAAAAATTCGGTCAATTTGACAGGAGGCTGAAATCATTTATAAAAGTGTGCGGAATTACTTATCAAGTAATCGGTGCTGAACAACTGTCTGCGGAGGGCGACGTCATACCCACCATGGTTTTGTGAAAATTTAAAGTTAAGTATTAAGTACCCTCTCACCTGAACAATATATTGATTGGTGTTTTCATTCTGTAATAAGTGCTTTCTTGATTACCGATATTTCTTAATCTAGTTTTTGAGTGCATGTTCCTTTGTAAAAGTTGATTAAATTTCCCCGGCAACCAGACATACAAATAAAGGTACAGCTAGTTATCTAAATTGTTACATATAGAATTTTAATAATCATTAATTAAAAAAAAACTTTTTAAAAACAAGCTTTTATTGAATTTAGTGTGACGTCATTTTATTTTTCGTATTCTTCTCAGCAAACCCTTTCATTACCATATCATGGGGGTGCATACAAAATAACTGGTCCGCCATCTTTAGGAGTCCGCCATATTGGATTTAGAATGACGCCACTGCATTGTCATCTAAACTAAACGTGTATGCAAAATTTCAGCTCAATCGGTTGGGGATAACTGTTTTAAAATTCAGTTGCAAAATTTAAACGATAATAACAAGGCAAGTTAATAAAAGCTCGTAAAATATGAAATCGGATTAAAGAACAATTTAAAAAAAAGGGCTTTTTTGGCCCATCCATAGTAAAGTGTGGAAGCCATCTTTTTTTTTACTAATTTTGGTTGATCTGACAACGAATCCGTCACCCGTTTTGGCGAAAAATCTCAGAAACACATCAAGTGCCATGAAGTGAATATTCTCATTTTCTCAACCAAAAGCCATTTAAATAATTAAAGAAATTTTTAATCTATAAAACAAGTAATATTATCACACAAAAGTGTGAGAAATATTCATCTGAATTGACTAAATTACCTTATTATGATAAGAAAATATTAAACTGGGCGAGCGATTTCTTTTGCAGTTAAAAGCAATAAAAACCCTAAGAAGATAAAATCCACTACTTCAATTGGTGGGAATGGGTGTAAGAGTATTCAGAAGTAATCATATTATAATAGTATAGGAAACGAAGACCGAAAAATCCGCCAGTTGGGAAATAAATAGTGCTTAACGGATCATTATTTTAAGTTGTAGGGTTGACCCTTAGAAGTAACATACCGAAAGTCTCCAGCTGTGAGTCTCATGCGTTAGGCGGGAGGGGGGTGAAAAGGGTCGGTTTGTAGGTTTTTCGTTATTATCTCGAAAACTAAGCATCCTAGCGAAAAGGTCCTTCTATACAAAATGAAAGTAAATTAAATTGTCTACAAAAGAGATTCTATTTATTTTTTCGCTAGAGGCAGTAGTTAAGTGTGTACGTGAGTTTGAAAATACGAATAGCTGGAGAAATTGTGTACTGTGGGAGGTAATGCTTAACAAGTAGAAAATTTTATGATATTACAAGTATTTACAAGGCCATATTAAGTAATTGGTCGAGTTCATCGACAAGATCATCATCATCGTCGTCGTCGCCGTTGATGCTGACGATTGGAGGGTCCTTGATACACGAAGCGCGGCAACTGCTGCACACAAGCGAGCAGCTTTGCGGGATCCGCAACGGCCCCCGCAACCAGTTGTGCATCCGCAAAATATGTAGTGGAGTAAAAAACAGGGGAAAAGTCGCTTCCTTCTCGAGTTTTTTTTTTTAATCTTAGAACAAACCTAGATATATACCATTTCGTTAAGTAGGTCGATGTTCATTAGAAATCATGAAATACGACATTTTTTAGTGGTCACGGACATTGTTATTTTTAAAAAGGTGTGATTTTTTTTTTTTTAATCATTTAATCTAATGCCATAACTCAAAAACGAATGGAGCTCTCCACATGAACTTTTTTTTGTTATAAAACACACACTTAAGCGCTTCTATCTGTGTATAGTATTGTTAACTAAAACATTTTTAAGTTTGTTAAAAACTTAGATAACCTTGAAAGTTCAGAAAATACGCAGTCAAATTTTCACTAAGCTACAAACTTTTTTGTTTTTGGAAATTTTGTATAACATGCTGCGAAGAAAATGAAGCCAAAAGACCAAAAAAGTTTTTGATAGCATAAATTTTATTGTGTCTTTTACAGTTTAGGTACAGTGATTTTTTTTAGAGCGCGCGAATTGCAGAAATTGAATATTAATACGCCCGCGTCCACTAAAACTAACTAGTCTCAGGGCGGTGTACTATCAACGTTATTCGTTTTCGTCGAAGGTCAAATTATAAAACCGCTGCCCAATGATCACTACTTCCACATCCAGATCTTCTATCCAAGTCTCTCAGAACGAAAAAAATTTGAATGTGGAAATCATTTTTTATGGAACTTTAATAATATAATATTTGAAATCGTCTACCCCAAAAACCTATAAAACGATATGCCACATCGGTAGTGAGGCTGAGGGTGGTGGAAGGGGGGTAGTAGTAGTGGTGGATAAAGTAAAAAAAAGATGAGGCCTTTGGTTCTTGTACACATACTAAATGACAATTTTATTTTTTTCGCCCCCCTTGAATAATGGTAATGTGGGTGGTTAAAGCCAAAAAAAGCTTAGCTTCTCTTATATATACTAAATACCAGTTTTATGGACTCTTACTTGCTTGATTGATATTTACCTCCATTTACCCCCAAACCTTTTCGGAATAATCTAGTTCCAGATCTCGTTAAAATGCATGGTACGTGTACCAAATTTCAAGTCAATAACTTAAACAGTTCCAGAGTAATCGTGCGCACAAAAAAGTTACAGACAGACCGACAGACAGAATTTTTTTTTGCTCAAACTTAAAATCTCGACGTTTCATGACATTCTAAGCCTATTTGGATAATACAAATTTTCAAAAATATTTTTGTCCATACTATATTTCCACTGAATGTGGAAGTAAAATGTGTAACGATATTCTTTCTCTTATTACCACTTGTATTATATTGCAGAACGTATGGTCATTGTGCGAATTGTGCGTGGATTATCTACTTAAAAAATATTTAAGATAAATAAGCAATCTAAGTTTCATTGTAAAATGGAATGAATTTTATGTGGCGTAGTAATAGAGGAAAACGATAAACTTGTGCACAAGCCATGGAAACAGAGTTTAGAGACTATAATTAGGAAATTAAAAAGAACTTAATTTAGGATGTTTTTTTCTTTTTTGTTACCTAATTTAGGCGAAAATAACACGTTTACTCAATTCACAGGTCAAAAAAAAAAAAAAAATTCTTCTCCGAGGACTAAACCTATCATGCCTTAAGTATTTTTGTGTGCTGAATCCGAATTTTCAATTAAAACAATTTTCTACCGCGTAGATTTCGAGTAAATTCCGGTTTTTATTGTCAAAAAAACCGTATTTTGACGATAAAGACCGGGATTTACTCGAAATCTACGCGGTAAAAATTTTTTTTAATAAAAAATTCGGATTCAGCATACAAAAATACATAAGAAAAGATAGATTTAGTCCTTGGAACAGAATTTCTTTTTTTGTAGACCTGTGTACAAAGTGCACCTGTGCCACAGATCTACAAGAAAAAAGGTCTGTTCCAAGGACTAAACTTATCATTCCTTATGTATTTTTGTGTGCTGAATCCGAATTTTCAATTTAAAATTTTTTTTACCGCGTAGATTTCGAGTAAATCCCGGTTTTTATCGTCAAAATACGATTTTTTGATAATGTTTGACGTTTGCTCGAAATCTAAGTGGAAAATTCGGATTCAGCATACAAAAATACTTAAGGCATGATAGGTTTAGTCATTGGAGCAGAATTTTTTTTTGTCGACCTGTGTTATTGTGTGGATCTAGGGTAAAAATGCAATGCATGGGGGTTTCGGATAGGGACTCTGACACAGGAAATGTCGGATACAAATATTAAGATTGTCACGTGCTTTAAGAAACTGTCTTTTTTATTTAGCTCCAATAATAACGCAAAAAAAGGAAAACTCGATAGTTTACTTTTTATCAAAACACTCACCGTTTATGGGATTTTATTAACCCCCTAATTGCGCAACATTTTTTCAATTTACTATAATATTATTTTTCACCGTTTCCGAGATCTCAATGCAATGCATACTCCATTTAAGATTTTTAATTCCTTTTTGCCTTCAACCTTAGTCCTTAATGTGTCACTGGAAAAAATAAGTTATCCTTTCAGATCCTAAAACGTGATAAAACAGTCCTAAACATAAAAAAATAATAATGAAAAGTTCCGTTACACACAATACATAATCATTATTATTCTTAAGTACGGCGCGCGTACGCTTCGACAATTCCTCCATACTAAAAAATTCGTAACTAGCAAACTATTGCCAATAATGAAAATATTTTTTTTCTAAAAACTTTTTTAGTCTATTGACTTCATTTTCTTCACAGCATGTTATACAAAATTTTCAAAAACAAAAAATTTCCTCGCTTAGTGAAAATTTGATAGCGTATTCTCTAAACTTTCATGGTCATCTACGTTTTTGGCATGTTTACATTTTTTTTTATTGGCAATCCTATGAATAGAGAGAAGCGCTTAAGTGTGTGTTTTATAACAAAAAAAAGTTCACATCGATAGCTCAATTCATTTTTGAGATATGGCAATGGATGTACAAAAAGACATGATTTCAAAAAAATGAAATTTTACACTTTTTTTTAAATAAAAATATCTGTGACCACTAAAAAATGCCGTATTTTGTGTTTTTATGTGTAAAATGATGTTGTTGGTAATACCCACTGAGTCTGATCTTGTTCTAAGCTCATAAAAAAAAACGACACAATTTTACCTCTTTTTCGCTCCACTAATGTTACTTAGGACGAATTCTGGCGCAACTGGGTCCGTGCTTGTGCCGGAGGTAAGGAAGCCATCCGACCTCCTCATCCATCTTCAAGCAGTTGATCTCCATAGCCATTGCTGAATCTGCAAACAATAATTCGTCCTTTGTAGTTTAAAAAAATGTGACACAATCTTCTCTAAGTAGAATACAAAACATAAGTTAATGTAAACAAGCATATATTGATACAAACCTGCAAATGAACTCTAAAGGAGTATTGGCGAGCAGCCGCTCTGGTGGGTGGAAGTGCTGCAAAATCAGGCTTTGGCTTTGTCGAGGCTTTAACAAAGGTCTGGTGTCGTATCCGGTTCAGGTCTGCTCCTTGTGGGGCCTGGTACAATGCCAAAAAAAGCTGTTCTCCTGCATCAGCCCATGTCCTGTGTTGTTGAGGGATCACAGAAGACTTTGTAGATGTCTGTGACCTGCTCCCCGACCTTCAAAAATACTTTCACCACACCTGCCTTGCTCTTGTTGTGAACAGCGGAGGTAGTATCACAACCGCTGAAAGAATGGAGCCATTTGCGCAGACCATTCTGTTCCTCCATTCGTTCAGCGATTGTGATACTACCTCCGCTATTTACAACAAGAGCAAGGGAGGTGTGGTGAAAGTATTTTGAAGGTCGAGGAGCAGGTCACAGACATCTACAAAGTCTTCTGTGATCCCTCAGCAACACATGACATGGTAGCTGATGCAGGAGAGCAGCTTTTTTGGCATTGTACCAGGCCCCACAAGGAGCAGACCTGAACCGGGTACGACACCAGGCCTTTGTTAAAGCCTCGACAAAGCCAAAGCCTGATTTTGCGGCACTTCCACCCACCAGAGCGGCTGCTCGCCAACACTTCCTCAGAGTTTATTTGCAGGTTCGTATCAATATATGCTTGTTTACATTAACTTATGTTTTGTATTATGCTTAGACAAGTGTAACGATTCACTCACTCCAGTAAAGAAGATCCAACTTACTATGTACTAGAGACCCAAATGGTAACCAAGAAGAAAGAATAAAAAACAAAATAATAACATAATAATATAATAATATTTGATACACAAGATTATGTATATACCTTTCTCGAGATTTTAATTAATATACCAATTGAAACTAATAATTATTTTAATTTATATGGGTAAATAAGAGTCCATAGAACCCATAACAAGATTGTGTCACATTTTTTTAACCCATTTGATCCCAAGTCAATTTTTTTTCAATTTTTTTCATTTATTTGTGTTTTTATCATTTAAAATTATACAATTAGACATAAAATGCGTAAATACATTGTAATTTCTAAAAATATTTTGAAAAAAAGAGGTATGCTCAATTGAGGCCGACGGGCTTTAGTGTAGTAAATAAACATAATTTCAGAAAAAGAAATTTTCACTTTTTATTAGTATTTACTTATTATGATACATTTTAAAACACCCCTTTTCTACACACAATGTCACATCTCATTTTACACACATCCATGTGGCATTTGAGTGACATAATTTACAATGTAGTTGCTTAGTTCTTCCTCCCTGTCTCTCATTTTTTTGTGCAAAGTGTCCTCCTGCATGTTGTATAATACTATCAGGTACAGAACCCCTTGGTCGGATTTTTGAATACGTTGACTTTTCAAAGCACCGTAGATAATGCCTGGTAATGTTTCTCATGAAAAGAAGTAAATCCGTTTTTTCAGAATTGGCCAATGAATATAATCTCCAAGCATTCACCATAGTGACATTTAGCATATGAGTCCAAAGACACCAATACCATTTTTTCCCTGAATACTGATTCTGTAATTATTTACAGCCTGGTCCTCCGATTAAAGAACTTATATCTAGATACATAGGCTATCTTTTCACTATATACCTTGTTTGCTCCTAACATAGTCACATTATATGTCCATTAAAATAGATGAACATCACATCCCATAGGCAACAGTGGCGTTGTGTGTGTAGAAAATGTGTAGAATGGTAAATATTTTCATTAAAATGAATTATTGCAATTCCTGCATTACCGGCTCTTTATATAACGTGATGTAGGCATACGATATTACAGTAAAATAAAACAGTAAGATAAATATGAATTGAAAGGACATTAAAATTTAATTGCTATTTACTTTATAACTGTAAACTGAACTTCATCATGTTACGACTATGGAACGATCGATTTTCTTCTTTTCTAAACTGCTTTCTGCAAACGGCACAGCACTTCACTATTTATTTGCACAAAACATATTGTCACTAAACTGTGTAAATATGAATAGAGAATATTATTTAGGTATTAAGCAAATCACAGCTTAAAATAAAATTACTTTTTCACCAGTTTTTGGTCGGAGAACACGAAAAACATTTATTGACATTAATGGCCGAACTGTCAACTGAGATTATGATAATCGAACTGAAGCCGATCGTGTACGAGCGGCCGCGAATACGCCGATGGGCCAATCAGCAACTTATGGGAAGAAGTGCCTTAGATTGTGAGTCTTTCAGCGACAAATAAATCAATGCCATTATGTATCTAGATATAAGTTCTTTAATCGGAGGCCTGGTCCAATAAATCCACACCGCCCATAGAGCTATTGTAGTTACTAAAAAGATGAGGTTGTGGAACATCAATTTTTCCCTTTTCCTGTGAACACCACCTTTTCACCTTACACAGTGGGTCAACAGAATCGTAATTTGTGGCCATAGTGACAATGTTATTGTCTTTCCATCTTACAAAAAATAGTTGTTTCTTTTTCTCAAATCTATATTTATAAAATCCCCGTTGTTTCCTCTTTTTAATTACTTTTGCGTTCAGCAGAGGACAATTTTTTGTACGGTTATCTTTGATAGTTCCTGTTGCCCGAAATCCAAGCTGTCGTAGTTGATCCGTAAGGTCAAAACTAGAGAAGTAATTATCAAAGTAGACTATATGATCAGTGGGGTGTTCCACATCTTTCAATAAATCTAACACCACTTTACAACCCAGTGGCATTTCTTTTTTAGGTCCAATATAATTTTTTGCTCCGCAGTATGTATCAAAGCTATAACAATAACCAGAAGAACTGCAAAGCATCCAGTCTTTATACCCAAATCTTACTGGTTTTCCTTTTATAAATTGCTTCGAGGGATGGTGGCCAAAATACTTAACCATAGCCTCATCTATCGACAGTTCTTTGTGAAAAACTCCCCCCCCCCCCCCCATTGTTTGAAGTTTTTATTTAGTTTTTCCATTAGTGCCCTTATCTTGAACATTTTATCACTTTTGTCTAGGTTGTTGTTATCGACAAAATGCAAATACTTCTTTATTTCCTGAAATAGATTTCTGGACATACTTTTAGATACAACTGGTACACTGAGGGTCTTCATCTAAACTCCAATAGCATCGCTCTCTTGGAAGTTTGTGATAACCACTAAGGAATAAAGCTCCCATAAAGGTCTTGAGGTCTTCTTTAGTAATTGTAAACTCGTGTTTACCAGACATCATAGCATAATTTTTGGTTTGATGGACAATATATTCAATTATAGAATCGTCTAGAAGTTTTTCGAAAACTTCTACAAGATTTTGTTGGGTAATTTCATTTTGCATGATTTGTAAACGGCTAATATATCCGTCGGTTGAAGGCATACCAATATCAATCGTTCGCCGACACCATTTCGGTTCGTATTTTATTTCTTTTTTCTTAGAATTAGTTTTACATTTTGACAGTCGAGTGGACAGTGGAATATCATCATCAGTGCTATCCCTCCTGCTTGCTAAAATGGACAATGGAACATCGTCATCACTGCTGTCACTATCATGGTGGATATCAATAGCACCAACTTCCGGCAGTAAACCATCTTGTTCACCGCTCTCGCTGCTGTGATTATCATAATGCACTTCAACATATTCAGGTACATCGAAAGGAAGATTTTGAGATTCCAAATTATCTTCGTCAATTTCATCTTCATCAGTTAGCGCATCCACATCAGGGGGAATTATAACAATTTCTATGTCATCATGATGATCATCTGTTGATATGTCATCAAAAGCGGCTTCCAAATTTTTAAAAGATTTAGCCGAGGATTTTCCATAAAAGCATTTGGAACTTATTTCCGTAAAAGCCATAATTCACTTTCAGTAATTCTGCAAAGACAAAAAAAAAAGTAAGCCAATGTACCCAGCGGGCTCAAATGAGTACACTAATATTTGTCGCGAAATAATACTCTGCATTGAGTGCTGAAAGTTCTACCTATATTATATAGTACTTCTATACATACCTGGTAAAGCAAATTATTAGTTATTCAATTTCTACGACTTCACAAAAAGTAAAAAACAACAATAAACGAAAAGTATGTAGTGGCTGAAATTATGGGTCATGTTTTATAATTTGTTACATTGGCATCAGTTGGTGAAAATCCATAACGATCATGTTCCCTAACGGACAAATCATTAGAGAAACCTGTAGTAATGCAATAGTTACTAAAGTTAATAGTAGAGCACGCTGCTAAATACTTCTGTCAGCTGTACTCAAATGAGTACAGTGGGTCGAAATGGGTTAAACTACAAAGGACGAATTATTGTTTGCAGATTCAGCAATGGCTATATGGAGATCAGCAGCAGGAGCCAACTGTTTGGGATGGATGATGGCTTCCTTACCCACGTCACAAGCACGGCCCAGTTGCGCCAGAATTCGTCCTGAATAACATATTTTGCGGGTGCACAACTGGTTGTGGGGGCCATTGCGGGTGCCGCAAAGTAGACATACCCTGCTGTGTGCAGCAGTTGCCGCGCTTCGTGTACCAATGGCCCTCCAATCGTCAGCATCAACGGCGACGACGATGATGATCTTGTTGATGAACTCGACCAATTACTTAATATGGCCTTGTGAATACTTGTAATATCATAAAATTTTCTACTTGTTAAACATTACCTCCCACAATACACAGTTTTTTCAACTATTCTCATTTTCAAACTCACTTACACCAACTGCTGCCCCTAGCCAAAAAATGAATAGAATATTTTTTGTAGACAGTTTAATTTACTTTCATTTTATCTAGAATGACCTTTTCGCTAGGATGCTTAGTTTTCGAGATAATAACGAAAAACCTACAAACCGACCCTTTCCCCCCTCCCGCATAACGCACGAGGCCCACGGCTGGGAACTTTTGGTATGTTACTTCTAAGGGTCAGCTCTACAACTTAAAATGATAATCCGTTGAGCACTATTTATTTCCGAATTAATGCCTTCGTTTCCTGGCCTATAACCTGATAATAGCCATTTAACGTGAAGTTTTGGTTTTTTTAAAATAAATAAATAACAGTATATTAGATATTGTTACTTACATCGTTCTTATGGGCGTGAAGGGTGAGGGAAACGAGGGGAGGGGGTGAACTTAGAATTTTTGCTTCTATTTTTACTTACATAACGAAAGTTGAGTATTTTGAAAGAATTTCCTGCACTAAAGAATAACTTCTTGTTGCAGGTTGTAATATCAATTTCAATGCCACCCCCCAAATAATGGTTGTTTTTTACTGTCTTCTCAATATTTTTGGCCAATTCGGATGACAGATTCGTATTCAAAACCTCAAAATTAGTAAAAAAGATGGTTTCCACACTTTATCACGGATGTGCCAAATAAACAATTTTTTAACATTGTGCTTTGGGCATTGGGTATTGGGCTTTTTTGGCCCATCCGTGGTAAAATGTTGAAACCATCCTTTTTTACTAATTTTGCTGAATATGAATCTGTCATCCGAATTGGCTAAAAACATTGGGAAGCCAGTAAAAAACAACCTTTATTTGGGGGGGTGGCATTGAAATTGACATTAGAACTTGCAACGAAAAGTTATTCCTTAGTGCAGGAAATTCTTTCAAAATACTCAGTTTCCTTAGGTAAGTATAAAAAGAAGCAAAAATTCTAAACTCACCCTCTCCCACCGTTTCCCTCACCCTTCACGACCCATAGGAACGATGTAAATTACAATATCTAATATACGGTTATTTATTTATTTTTAAAAAATCCAAAACTCCTCGTTAAATGGCTGTTATCAGGTTATATTGAGATTAGTTCTGAATACTCTTAGACCGATCGCCACCAGTTAAGGAGGTGGATTTCATCTTTTTAGTTTTTATTGTAATCCAGTCATCTTAGTCAAAATGGGGTAAGAATCTTGGAATTCAAGATAACCGGCTGTAAACTCGTATAAACCTTTATTTTAACATCCTAAAATTTGTCTCAAAACCTACTTACGATAGCGTGGACGCGACTTGTAGATAACTAAGGTCAAAGGTCAAAAAATCGATTTTTTTGCGTATTTTTTGCAAATATCTCGTTCCCTGTAAAATTTACGCTATTTGTATTTATTATAAATATTGTAGGGGATAAAATTCTCTACAACTTTTGTTTCAAAATTTTTTTATACCTCAAACCGTTTTTGAGATAGAGGGTGGTGAGCGCGCAGTCTTTCACTATGTACGGCGTCATTCAAGTTCGATCTGTAGTCTCGGTCAAAAACACGCCGTATAAAGCCCGTTAATTATTGAAAAATATATAATTATAAATAATTTACATTTTCTCATTAAATATCACATTTAATATAATAATTTTTTTTCATAAATTAAGTATATCTTCATTTAATAACACTTACCTCTTTGTACAATTACAAAATTATTAACAGAAATACTTTAATTACATTTTAATTATATTCAGATTTATACTAATTACATTTTAAGTAGAAAATAATTAAGTACATATATAAGTAGATATTAAGATATTAAGTAGATATAGATTTGCTTGTCATCTTAATTGGGCGTACTCTATCTCATCGAGAAGAAATTTTCTTTAAAAAAGTTGGAAAAGGAAATGTAAAAACTGAGATATACTCTTCCAAAAGTTTTGATAAATATCGTCGTTTGAAAAAACACATTTTGTTTCTGCACGCAGTGAGTGGCTGTGACACGACTTCTGCGCTCATTAAAAAAAGGAAAAAAAACTTTTGTAAGAACACTTGACAAACTTCCGGAGTTGGATCAACTTGCTGCAGCATTTGAAGAAGAAAACTGCCCAGTTTAAAGGTTATTTGAGAATGGAGTGCGAACTTTGTGTTGGCAATCTATAATGTTCCAAAATCTGAGGACAGTATCGATCATCTTCGTTATACACAATTCGTCAAATCAACCAAACTTAATAAACCTGTGCAGTTATCAAATCTTCCACCAACAAGTGCAGCAGCTCACCAACATTTTAACCGTGTTTACTATCAAGTTCAGACTTGGTTAGGGCATGATTTAGAACCCCAGGAATGAGGTTGGATAATGCGTAATGGATTCCTGGAACCTACCACTACAATTCTACCTCCAGCTCCAGTAGATTTTCTGAACACAATATTCTGCAACTGCAAGAATGGTTGTGGTTCGCGATGTGGATGCAGGAAATCGGGGTTGCCGTGCTCTTTAGCTTGTGGCCAGTGTAATGGGCAAGCTTGTCTCAATGCTTCACCCTATCAGAGTGATGTCAATGGAGATGGTACATTTGACCCCGAAATCCTAGAAGACTGAAAGACAAGAACGGAAGATGAAAACGAAGAATAATTTAAAATTCCACAACGACCAGACGACGATGATGAAGAAGAAGAAGAAAACTAAAAATAATAACATGGAGTTCTTCTTATTTTTATTCAATTTTTTTAATTTCAACCATGAAAAATGTATGAAATCGTATTTTTTAATAAAAATATAAATTAAAAATTTATTTATTGTCTTTTTATTTACTTAGGAAGTAATTAGTATAAATCTGAATATAATTAAAATGTAATTAAAGTATTTCTGTTAATAATTTTCTAATTGTACAAAGAGGTAAGTGTTATTAAATGAAGGTATACTTAATTTATGAAAAAAAATATTATATTAAATGTGATATTTAATGAAAAAATGTAAATTATTTATAATTATATATTTTTCAATAATTAACGGGCTTTATACGGCGTGTTTTTGACCGAGACTACAGATCGAACTTGAATGACACCGTACATAGTGAAAGACTACGCGCTCACCGCCCTCTATCTCAAAAACGGTTTGAGGTATAAAAAAATTTTTGAAGCAAAAGTTGTAGAGAATTTTATCCCCTGCAATATTTATAATAAATACAAATCGCGTAAATTTTACAGGGAACGAGATATTTGCAAAAAATGCGCAAAAAATCGATTTTTTGACCTTTGACCTTAGTTATCTACAAGTTGCGTCCACGCTATCGTAAGTAGGTTTTGAAACAAGTTTTAGGATGTTAAAATAAAGGTTTATACGAGTTTACAGCCGGTTATCTTGAATTCCGAGGTAAAACCACTAAGATGACTGGACTATTGGTTTTAATTGTAAAAGAGATCATTAGGCACCCAGTTTGATGTTTTTTTTTTATCATAATAAGGTGATTTAATCAATTCTGATGAATATTTCTCACCACTGAATATTTCTCACAATTTTGGGGTTGGGGTGTACGATATGAATATCACTATCCAGGAAATATTACTTGTTTTTTATATAAAAAAATTATTTAATATTTTAAATGACTTTTGGTTGGGAAAATGAGAATCTTCACTTTATGCCACCCAAATAAAGGTTGTTTTTTAATGTGTTCATGAGATTTTTCACCAAAACGGATTACGGATTCGTTTTCAGCGCCCTAAAATTAATAAAAATAGATGGCTTCCACACTTTACCACGGATGGGATGAGTAAAAAACGACCTATTTTTAATATTGTTCTTTATTTCTCTCTGAAAACTTACTTACGTTTATAATAAAAACTGATAGGGTTCAATTAGAGCTAAGAATATTTACTACTGTGATAAATACTTTATTGATTACAGATTTTATTTTTGAATTTTCCCCGCAACCAGATATACGAGTAATGATATAGCTGGTTATCTAAATTATTAGCTGTAGAATCTTAAAATTTTATATCGGATTGAATTAATGTTTCTTTAAATAAAATTGTAACATTTAGGATGGTATAATATAGTGAGTCGACTTAACATCTTGCTTTTTCATTAGATGAATATAACTATAGTCAACAGTCAATTGTTGACAGGCTTCCCCAGGGTTGCATATATTAAATTTACAAAAACGTCTTTTAGTTCACCTCCTAGAGGTAAGAAACATGTAAAATTTAGCAATGTTAATAAATAAGTAATTATAAATAAAAATATCGATTACCAAATTATGTTCTAATTTATTATTTTTTTATCACTGTAAATTATGCAAACTCATTCAACTTTAGTTTTGGTATTAAGTTACTGTTTACCGATAGGATTTTGCAGAGTGAGAGGGAAATATGCGTTTATTTTCGTTTTAAAAACTGTTTTATATACTCAATATTGTTCTAACGAATACAACTATTTTTTTTTTCATAAAATTTTTAAAAAAAGAGGGGGTTCTCAATTCGACCCGTATGTATGTTTTTTTTTATATATATTTGTTCCTTATTGTAAATTTCTGTTGTATTTGAATATTGTAGTTTGTCAATGAAAATAGTTCCTAATTCCATTATTAGAGCATGGGATTTAACTACATACAAAATTTATGATAAAAACTGTATACGGTTGTGTTCCTTAGAGCAATGGGAAATATCTGAAACTATTTTAAAGATTATACCATTTATGATTTTTTTAAATATTTATAATAAACTGAAAATAAACGCATACCTATTTCCCTCTCACACTGCAAAATCCTATACTTGAAGTTAATGTCTACATACAGTTAACCAGTTGCTCGAAAGTAAACTAAATTTGAATTAGTTTCTCAATAAAAAAACTCGTCACCTAAAATTTATAAAGAACGTTGAGGGAAATGAGAATTATAAAATCCCGAGCATACAACGCTACGGGCGAACGGAGACACTCACTAAAACAGTTGTGACAGATAGGCTGTGAGTGACGCATCTATATTAGTATGGGCAGATTTCTAAATTCACCGGTGGTTCGCACCGGTAAGCAATAACATTATATGATTGGCTCTTTTGAAAAACATAGCCAATCAGCTTCGTATTTTATCCATCACCGGTGAATTTAGAAAAGTGCGGTATATATATATATATAACTCTTTAATCTATGTTCTAATATGAAACATTCCCCATAGCGTACGTGATTTTGTGTGGTCACTTACATCCTAGAGAAGGGAGTTATCTGTAGTAACTATACGTGTGGCTTTACATCATCCTGTTTGTTATTTATGATTAAACTAAGGGCCATATCCTCTGAAGAGAGTAAACATGTTAAAACATAAATCATTTTCTAATTTTGGAAAATACCAGTGTTATCTTTAAGCCGGATAAGATTAAGAATAATTGATCTGCAAAATAAACGATTATCACTTCTGATTAGCTCAAAGAATAAGTGTTATTGTGCTGCAGATTCATGTAAAATAAGTAGAATTCTTATTTACTTTTGATAACCAAACACCGCTGAACAAGATTAAATGAAATTGTGATAAAATATAAACTTAACAAAGGACCCCGTATTTTAACCTACGTAAAAAGTGGTTTCAGTCAAATGTCATAAAACTGGATCATGCTGATTAGAAGTCTCAATGGGCCCAACCCCCCAAAATCAAAGGATTCCAAGATAGTTTTAAAGTTTGAAAAATGTAGCTGGCAGGGGCAGAACGTTTCTACCAAGTATACAGGGTACGTAAGAAAATTCAAGAGGTGATTTTACATGGCCAATACAGTGATTTTACATGGCCAATTTCATCCCGGTGAATAACAGGAAATAAAAAATTAGATCCTTTAAAACACTCCATTGCTCTTTCAGCTCTTTCCTTCCGCAACTTCTGTCTACAGCGTTGAATAGTTGTCCTGCTTATAGACAAGGAAAGTACATCATGCCTTAATGCTTCAGCAATAGCTGTTACTATATTTTAATAGTCAATTGTTAATTTTGCTCCTAACCTATAAACTTTTTTTTATGTAGATGTAAAACAAGAATATGTTCATCAAGAAGTAGGTATCAAGTCGACAATGGTGATAAGCGATATTTCACTGCCGGTGATTAAATCACATTGATTAGAAAATCACCGATAGCAACAGTGACGGAAAAAGTAAAGTCACTGCGATTAGTGGCCCTGATATTTTATTAGGATCCCAGGCATTTGATGGTAAATGACTACTGTACCCAAAGCACAAAGGGTGACCGCAAATATGGCCTAAAATTCGCCCGTTTTTGCATAGTAGATAGAGGGCCAAGGGAAAGAGCAAAATAAATCCTATAGTGCTCAAATTAAACTTTGATAAATTTTAAGGTGAGCATATTTTTTACTTTTTTGAAAAAATGCAAAAATCTCTCCTATTTAAGGGTAGAAAATGTTTTAAAAAGGCAGTATATAATGAATATTTTCAAAAATAAAACAACTTATTACTCAGATTTTATATCGTATGAATTATTACTAGTCATAATAGTGCAGGAATTTTAGTCAAAATATCTCTTCTACCCGGAATTAATTATTGTAAAGATGAAAATTTCCAGGATTTTAGTTTTGATCCAGGACAATACGTAGCAAAAAGTCCCCTACTCTCCCCCGTCGGCTTTCCTGTTTTTTCGGAGCAACAAGGGTCTAAGTCGCAAAAATTGCAGAGTTGGCTATAAAGTGCAACAGGAAGATTGTTACTGGTTCGATTTGGATCGAAATGATCATAAAAGATTAGGAGAAGCATATCTGTTCATATTTCAGACGTTCCATGCATATTTTCGTTCATAATTTTCCGTTCTAGTTCCGTCAACATTTTAAGAATTTTAAAAAATTTAAAAATTTTTTAAAGAATTTCGAAATGGCGCCATTGGGGATAAATGAAGACTCGGAGGGGAAAACGTACCCCAATAAACGGTACGTTTTCCCCTCCGAGTCTTCATTTATTCCATTGGTATGTCTACCTTCTCTGTAGCGTCACCCATTACGGAGTTACGCGACTCTGAATGTCGCAGTGGCGACACTCGGACATTAAGTGCTCATTCAATAAATCTTATAAAACACCAATAATATATAAACAGAAATTCGCAACTGGTCTCATCAGCGCAGCCAGGGCAGTTCCACCGGGCACATGGCGGGCGCGGTCGCCGCGCGCTGACTCTCAAAGTTGCGTAGCTCCGTAACGGGTGACGCTACAGAGAAGATAGACATACCAATGAAAAGCCCAAAGTATGAAGAAAAATGTTTATTCGGGTACGTTTTCTCCTTCGAGTCTTCATTTATCCGCAATGGAGCCATAAGTTTTGACAGCACTAGTACGGAAAATTACGAACGAAATATGTATGGAACATGATAAATACGAACGGATATGCTTCTTCGGAGCTTTTATGATCATTTCGACCCAAATCGGACCAGTAACAACCTTTTTGCTGCACTTTACAGCCAGCTCTGCAATTTCGGCGACTTATGCCCTTGTTGCTCCGCAAAAACAGGGAAGCCGACAGGCGAGAGTAGGGGACTTTTTAGTACGTGTTGTCCTGGACCAAAACTACGATCCAGCAAATTTTCAGCTTTACCATAATTAATTCCGGGTCAAAAACTAAAATTCCTGTGCTACATGGCTTAACGAAGATCACTCAATTTTGCCGCACCAATGAACCAATGCATACACTTAGAGAACTGTCAATGTTAAAGAACTAAGGGTATAGCTCGTCTTGCGTCTTCTTGACTGTTTAGACTAGACGTGATAGACGCAACAATGAACGCACTTAAATGACTGAGTGTCGCCGCTGCGACACTCAGAGTGGAGTAACTCCGTAACTGATGACGTGACAGAAAAGGTAGACATACCAATGAAAATCCCAGAGTATGAAGAGAAATGTTCATTGGTGTACGTTTTCCCCTCCGATTCTTCATTTATCCGCAATGGCGCCATTTCGGAATTTTTCTGATTTTTTTAAATATTTTTTTAACTTTTTGAAATGTTGACAGAACTAGAATGGAAAATTATAAACAAAAATATGCATGGAACATCTGAAATATGAACGGATATTTTTCTCCTAATCTTTTATGATAATTTCGGCACAAATCGGACCAGTAACAACCTTCCTGTTGCACCTTTGCGAATAGGGAACTTTTTGCTACGTGTTGTCCTGGACCAAAACTACAATCCTGGAAATTTTCAGCTTTACAACAATTAATTCTGGGTAAAAAACTAAGATTCCTGGGCTATAACAATAATTGTAGCGAAAATCTCATAGATTTTCGGGGGTGGTTTTCTTATTATTACAAGGAGGGTGGTAGGTGAATTTCCCTGCAGATATGACTAGTCATAACAATAATTCTAGTGAAAATCCCATGACGATTGTATCATGTGGGTAAGACTTATGAATTTTTTCGTTTTCTGGGGTTGGTATTTTAATTATTACATATTGGAGGGTGGTAGGACAATTGCTTAAACTCTTTCAAATACGCTACAGAATAATATATAATCCGTAAATAATTCATACAATATAAAATCCGAGTAATAACAGTTGTTGTATTTTTTAAAATGTCCATTATATACTTTCTTAAATATTTTCTACCCTTGAATGGCGATTTTTGCATTTTTTTCAAAAAAGTAAAAAATATGCTCACTTTACAATTTCTCAAAGTTTAATTTGAGCCCTATAGGATTTATTTTGCTCTTTCCCTTGGCCTGCTATCTACTATGCAAAAACAGGCGAATTTTGCGGTCACTCTTTAATTGGATTCCGGTTACGCATTACAGATATATGGCGAAAAGAAAATTTTTCCAAAAAATCTAAAACATCCTGTATTTTGAAACCGGGGACGCTTTAGCCATTACTGTATGGGGATTTAAGATCACCTCAATGTTCTCTATCTTTTGGCAAAGTACGACCATCTCCTCACGAATCACCCTGTATATTAAAGCTACAATCTTTAGTTACCATTAATTTTTCAGAATATTAAAATCGTATCATTAATATAGCATGGAAAAAATTTTTTCATCGCCTACGCACGCATACCATTTTGCCAACAAAGCGACTGATACTCAGTTGGACTTTTCGAATATTATTGTACGTTTTAATGGTTGTATATTCTGAAAAAATCAGCTCGGTAGTCACAATATCTAGGTTCAAACAGATTGTGTCTAGATTATAACATATTATGTGTCAAATTAATTTGACTGATCGTCATCAGCTGTGACGTTTACTTTTATCACTAGGGGAGATACAACAAAATGTTTAAAACAATACACTTACATACTATCATTCATTATGATCAGTGTCTCAGACAAAATCAAAAATGATAACTTAGGAAATTTCAAATATCTTACAAAACAATCTTAAATTAGTTATTAGTGCATTAATAGGTCGGCCGACTCGAAATGCTTAATCATTAATATTTTCATTGAACTTTACTTCTAAAAATGTTACAAAAAATATAAAAATGACTCTCAAAAGGTTGGTAAAAAGTTAACTCAAAAATGATGTGCAATATATGCACGTACTCAACATAAAATCATTTAACTTTAACATTGTTAATAATTACGGTCTAGTTGACACACTTAACTACAAACGACTTCTTAGAAGTTCGTCTAAAAGGTTTGGCTATACAAAAACATAGTATAGGAACCAAGATATGAACTAAAATTATTACAATCTAAATTGTCAAGCTGAATTTCAATTCGCGTTCACTGAACGTTAAAAACTCTACAACGCGCGACACTAGCACTTTGTAGATGGCTTCTGGGTAAATTGCAGGACAGATAGAAGTGGCCGAGGACAACAGATTAAAGATGTACTTACGGTTGATCATCCACTAAGATTAGTACCACCCCGTACAACTATTTACACTTATCGGCATTCCTTCTAGGCAGCATAAAAGATAACTTTTATTACCTTATTCCCAAAAATAGAACTTTCCATTAATTCTTGATATTTAATTTGCCTCTGTCTGGGCCAGATTTACTATCTATTTTCTCAGAGAACTAGCACTAACTACTTGTGCCATTCCAAATTCACTTATTACTCGAATCTAACCAAACAGTATGGTTCTAAAATATAACTCAACAAATTAAGTGACCGGCATACGCCTTTCACCGCCGTCTCTCTCTGGAATCTAAAATGGTCGCCTTTCTCCTCAATATTTATCCAGTTCCCCCGTAAGGTGACCAAGCAAGAGACGCGCTTTCGCGTGACCAATCAAATTGAAATTCTCATTAATCGGTATCTTACGGTTCCCCGCGTAACGTCTTTATCTTACCTAACGCGGTTACCAAATTCCGGAAGGAGCCAGGGATGGCTTCAGGCGTAAGACTAAAGTAGCGGTAAGAAGTATACATAATAGACTGACTATAAAAGACAATTTCTGGTACAATATACTAATTTAATTAATAGTAATAGACCCTGAAAAATGAGCACGTTACACAGCACGATGTAGTTAAGTTGAAAGAATAGGCACAACTTAGTAACAAGCTACAGAAACGAAAACCACTGACAGAAAACCAGTTGCTCATTTGTGGCTACAATTGCAAGACCCTCGGGTTTCAGTGCAATAATCAACTTTGCCATGGAGGCAACTAAAGCTACTCGAGCAAATAGCTTCGCCCAAGATACTAATCCACTGCATTTAGTGAAAAATGAGCCGCATCTTCAGACCAATTCATACAAAAGTAACTGTTGGTTTTCCAGGTAGGTTCTGGTGTCCTTAATAAGGTCTCAAAAGTCCCCGATGTGTGTAAGGATAAAATTTGGCAACGCTGTAAAGGGCTAAAATCGAGCTCGGAAACGAATTTTTCGAGATATCGCGGTTTTCATTGCCTCTACGATAAAAATACATCAGGCCAAAAAGAAAGCTATGAAAATTCTCTGTAAAAAAGATAGAGGGTCTTTTTTTCGTATACGCAATAGTTTTCTCAAAAAATTTATTTACGGCAGTTTTTATTGTACGGAGGGTTAAGATATAAAAAAAATCCTAAACGACTTTTTCTCGGTTAAACGTTCAGATAAATATTTCTGTGGAACATCTACTGATATGATAATAATGAACAATCTCTTATGAAATCGTCGAAATCAAAAGAAGGTTTTACTCGTGGAAGAAGTACAGATGAAAGTGTGTGAATAAATGGGTTTTTGGACTATTGACTGCAAGTAACATCAGCGAAGGACTCGGCAACTTCTGTGGGCTTTCTTTTCACTCTGGAGAACAGCATGTTGATGCAAGGAAATCTCGCATAAAGAGAGATACCGAGGATGTTCATAAAGTGTCAGATTGGTTCAATTCTCATAATCCCTTCCCAATTATGCCAAAAATTATGTCGATTGCAACAGGGGGTTACTGGTGATGGAAAAATAACATGTCATGATGCTCATAGGATTGGAACTGCTGCAATTGAGAAAAAAATTGGCAACAATTTCTGTGATATTAAATTCTCACGTGCAGATAGAGCGCTTCTACTATTAACTGTCAATAGCAATGTTAAAATCCATGATACCACAATGCCCATTGATCCATTATTGTTGTTTCAAAGGATTACTGTCATGAGGAGAACAAATGAAGCGCTTCGCACCTACTTGGAGTATGAATTAGCTCCGTATCCGGTGTCACTCTTTGACAAAGTTGGTATGCGCAAGACGAACAAGTCAGCTTTCTATGACAATTTCCAGCCATCATAATCTGAACCAGATCACCAAAATGCCACTTATATCGTTGACGGGGGATTTCTCTTGAGTCATATGGCATCAACATGAAACCTACGGTGCCATTTGCCAAGCATATGTTAATTATGTGCAAAATCATTTTGGCTCGAACTCTATTGTTTTTGATGGTTATGAAAATATTAGCAACAGTGTGAAGCAGCAGTATGGAGCAGCTTCGCCGGTCCTCAAAATCTTCATCTGTTGACATTTACTTTGATGAGCAGATGGTTGCAACTGTAAGCCAAGAGAAGCTCCTTTCCAATAATAAAAATAAAACCAGATTGATTTCGATGTTGACAGAAAAGTTTGAGGCGAATAATTATATTGTTAGACATGTTGAAGATGATGCTGACATTTTGATAGTCGAAACAACGCTTGAGGAATCATGTAAAAATACTACGGTTGTGGTTTGGGAAGATGTGGATCTTCTTATAATTTTAACTGCTCGTACACCTATTAATAAAGAAATTTTTCTCCTCAAACCAGGCAGAGAGAAGGTCCAACGAAAAATTTATTCTTCACGAAGCTTTGATCACCATAAAGATATTCGAGATCACATATTGTTTCTGCACGCATTCTCTGGGTGTGACACTACATCTGTTCTGTTTAATAAAGGCAAGACTGCAGCTTTGAAAGTGACGAAAAAACGGGAGGACTTGAAACTTGTAGCTGAAGTTTTCAGCAAGACTGGTACTTCTCCTGACATAGTTACTTCGAATGGGATAACAATTTTCCTCGCAATCTATAACGCTCCAGTTAAAGAAGTTTCCATCGATAACTATCGGTATTCTTGTTTTATTAAAGCTGTGAGTAAAAGCAAACCAGTGAAATTGAATTCATTACCACCCACTCATGACGCAGCTCAACAGCATTTATTTGGTGTTTATTTTCAAGTACAGAAATAGTCGGGTAATGTATTGAATCCTAAAGAGTGGGGATGGATGTTGAAAGATATCATATTGTGGCCAAAAACAACATCCCAACAAGATGACTTTCTGCAACCGTACGAAAGGTTGTGGACCATTGTGTGGCTGTCGGAGGTTGGGACTTAATTGCTCACCAGTTTGCGGCAACTGCCATGGAAAATCTTGCTTGAATGCTGAACCAATTGAAAACTCGTCAGAAATAGAAGCCGTCACTGAAGCAGAGATTGAAAGTTCTCAGATTGACTCGGATTTCCTCGAACGAATCGATGAATTTATAGAAGGAGAAAACGGACAAGAAGGAAATTATTAATTTGACAACATTTTAATAAGTATGGCAGTCGTGGATTAGGCCTACCGGGGAAACCATATAAAAAAAACGCGCCTAGTACTCAACCTCAAGGGTGGTGTGGAATAGAGTACTTAAATTATCCATAATATCCCATAAGTTCAAATTCAATGCAAGATTTTCAAGAAAACTATTGCGTATACGAAAAAAGACCCTTTATCTTTTTTATAGAGAATTTCCATAGATTTCTTTTTGGCCTAATGTAGTTTTGTCGTAGAGGCAACGAAAACCGAGATATCTCGAAAAATTCGTTTCCGAGCACGATCTTAGCCCTTTACAGCGTTGCCAAATTTTATTCTTACACTCCCACTTCGGGGAATTTTGAGACCTTATTAAGGACACTCGAACCTACCTGGAAAACCAAAATTTGCTTTTGTATGAATTGGTCTGAAGAAAAATCCTAAATGCAGTGGATTATACAGTAAATGAGATGTACCTCCTTTCCATTATCGTGAGAACAAAGCTACTCGCCAAAAAAGAACATCATGCGTACATCCGCTGAAGAAAAAGTGCAACCGTTAACACGTGTTTTAGACTTGTTGGTCCTCATCAGAACAATGTAGCTAAGCTGATAGAATAGGCATAGCTTAGGACAAGGCGACTGAAACGAAAACCACTGAGAGGAATCCTGTTATTTATTGAAGTCCAGTTCGAGCAGAAGGCAGCTATCAACTAGAACCTGAAGATGACAGATGTAATTCTGCAAAAACGTTATTCAGTCGACCTTGACCTCCTAGAGGCCTACCACCCACATGGGACTATACCCGAATACACAATAGCTCTTCATATTTCACCACAGTAAGTTTCAAATGTTTCCGTTTCCGAATTTTTTCAATTGACAAACTCTTGATAGTAACAAGTTTGTTATAAATGCATTCCATATTCCTCCAGAAACAGCTAATGTTGTAAAAATGCATTATAAACGAATTTATCTTCCTCAAACATAAGCCCTTCCTTATAAAAAATTGTTAATTCATTTAATCTCCTCGTGTATTCTATTACAAATAAGGTCATAGTCATCTAAATGCTTATCACAGCCATCTAAATATTTATCATAATAAGTAGTTTATCCCACAAATAATTGAATTTATATTATCACTGATTGCTGTGATGTAAGGATCACATGTGTTTGCAATTTAATCTTCCAAAGAGTTAATCCCATGAGCTATGTATAATTGGAGAGACTGAAATCCAACCAGGGACAGTATAACGACAATAATTCCACAACCCCACAAAAAAAAGTAGGCTGTCCGATGGATCAGACTAGTGTATCCTTATGTATTTTAACTGGCTAAATCGGAATCCAACTCAAAATTGTCAGATAGTTTCCTTTTTCATCCTTAATTCCAAATAACACCGCTAGAGACAAAAAAACTGGTCTGTCCGGCGAACCAGACCAGTGTATCCTTATATATTTTGAATCGCTGAATAAGAATACGAAGTCAGGATTGTTAGATTGGTTCGGCTTGCATGTCTAACCTCAGAAAAGACCTAAAATGGCCGGCGTTTCGTCTTTCACACTCAAATGAGTAGTTAGATTTTTTTTTAACGCGATAACCCCATAACCCAAAACCAAGCCAATTTTTTAAATCTAACTTCGAATTCGGATTCAGGTCTGATCAGCCGGACATACCACTTTTTTTATTTAGGGTTGGTTTTTGGGATGAAAAAAGAGCAAATCTGAAAATTCTGGAGTCAGATTCTAATTCAGCGGGTCAAAATACATATAAGGAACATAGGCCTCGTCTGCCAGACAGACCACTTTCTTTGTGGGGCTGTGTTATCGTTAGTTTTAAGGGTATTCGCTTGAAGCGGGCTAAGTTAAATTTAGTATTGGATTGGTTTTTAAGTTTTAAATTACGAGAGACATATCTGACGTGTATTTTTAATGAAGATTAGCTTCATACACGTAAAAGATTCAACTTAATATCTTGGAAGTATTTCGTAGACGATAATATCCAACTGAATATCGTTCCTAAACTTACCTCTTGAATTTAATCTTCCGCAGATAAAGTATCTCGAGACAAATACTTTCATATCTAAAGTGTAATTAATTGATGAAATTCAAGAGCTTATATAAGTAGCCGTTACTCAGTTTGATAGTAAGTAATCTGGTAACAAAATTGGTTATTCACAATGATACGTGTACTGAGTTTTCTTGCTTTTCTAGTGCTTCAAAGTGCCAACGCACAACTGTGTGGTAAGTACACAACAGAATTAACAGTTAGCAGTGACTTGCAAATAATATTTACTGGTGGTGACAAATCTTAACAAAAATTTCTTCAATAAAAATCACACAGGCCACTTCAGATTCAGCAGCACTAGAGTGCTTCTAGAAAATGTCGATATGCTTACTCATCTGATTTTCCTTTCAAGAGTAAACAATATTGTGCCTCAGATTATTATATTATTCTAAAATTCTAAATAAAATTCTGGTGTGGTCGCCTTTACTAAGATCGTTTTACTGAAAATCATATACAGGGCGATGTTTATTTGAGGCGGAAGGTATATGTATTTTCTCCTTTCTCCTTACCAACTCTTTTGTGTTATGTCAAAAGACTTTGAACATAAGATTTTTATTTTAGAACTTTTTGTGCCTTCCAATATTTTGATATCTCCTTTTGTTAGAAGTTATCAAACAAAATTCAAATTCATGTTAATTAATTACTAAATTCCATACACGTTTTTTGCTCAAAAATGTATGAATAGTTCAATGGTTAGAGCATATAGGTATAGCTTATATAATGCTATTAAATAAATAATATATTTAATTTCAAAAGATTTTAATTTTGATTTCAAAAATAATTTTTTATAATAATAATTTGTTATCTTATAACCATAGTTATATATCAATATTAACATATATGTAAGTTAGTACACTACATATACTTCCCCCCTGCAAAACCTACCAAAGTATCAATTAAGCAATCCAAACCACGTGACTTTTAACATAGCGTGGTGGGCAAACATCCGGAAAACGTTTGTTTTCATTCGTTAAACGTTTGTTTGTGCTTCGGTTGCCTTGGCTACGTTTCCGCGAGTTAATTAAAATAAACCCCGTGTTTGCCTACCACGCCATATTGCCAAAATAATTTGACAGGTTGTTGGATTGCCTAAAATCAAAGATGACATTTAAAAAAGAAAAGTCAGATTTGACTGACAGTTGACCAATTATAGTTATTCTATATATAGAAATGAGGCAATATATCTTCAATCTTTCAAGGAATATATATATATTTAATATATTAAAATTTTACTACATTCCAAGGTAACATTTGCATACATCAAAAAGATAAAAATCATTATTATTTTGTTTTCTTTATGATAAATCCAAATAATTAATCCATAACAATAATTCTTTTTATTCAATTGTAGATAATAATTAATCCATAATAACAATTCATAATAATAATTATATTCATACAATACTTCAACACAATGGAAATCATCAATTTGATAAATGAATAGTTTTCATATAGCCTCTTTCGCTAATCGGAAATTAATTGTCAAAATTGCAAATAATTGATACATTGGTACGATCTAATAATGCAGGGAGTAAATATAAATAGGGCATTCACCCACACATTTACATAATGGGATATGTTATTAAAAGTCTTCTGGAAATAAATAAACTTGGGATTGTCTCGGAAAATAATTCGGAACTTGTAAATGACTTCATGCCGTATATACCAGTAATTCCTTATACCATTAAACATAAATCCCTATTGCAACATTATCAGGTTGCATATCTTCAAATTAATAATCATCAGAAGATGATGTCCAAATATCAAGTCAGCGGACTTATGTCAAACACTTTCCAAAAACATCATTTTCATCAATAATTTATTTATTTATTTATTTATTTATTTATTTATTTATATAGTTACACCGCTCCACAGTAAAAACCAATTACGGGGTGGGAAAAAAACACAATACAATAATTTATACCTAATGGTAAATAAAATACGAACAGACAAAAAGGAAAACGAGCAGATTATATACATGCATAATACACTAACAGATTAAAAGAATATTAAAATAAAATTACAGATTACTACGAAAAGATACACTTAATACTTGAAATATCGAGTAAAATATATCAAGCTGTCCTTCAATAGACATGTAAGTGTTACACATAAAAAATAAGGGAGAGAACATCAGAGCATTTGTTCGTGGAGTGGGAAGATAAAATGTTTTATGATTACGCGTCTCAAATGAGGGGGCATGAAAATTTAACATATTCAAGATATTAGGACAATCGATGAGATTAAAAATTACCTTGTGCAAAAACAAAAGAGAACAAAGTTTCCTGCGGTCGTGTAAACTAAGAAAACCAAATATCTATTTAGCAACTGTCCATGTTCGAAGCCAACAGCGGGATATACATGATCAATTTTTTACGAAACGAATTTTAGATAGCGCCGTTGTATATTCTCTATGCTATTACAATATTTATTATATCCTGGATTCCAAATCAGTGAAGCATATTCAAGTCTGGATTTAACAAATGCAGAATAAAGAAGATTTAATAATTCAATGTCATCAAAACCACTTGAATTTCTAATCACAAAACCCAAACTTTTATAAGCAGAGAGAACAATATTTTCTATATGTTTGTTAAAATTTAGTTTCGAGTCGAATAGAACCCCCAAGTCATTAAACTCATCTGATCTATTTAATACGGTATCGTTCAACTCATAATCGAATAACAGTGGATTATTTTTTCTGCAGAAAGACAGAACGTTACATTTGGCGATGTTTAAAGGCAGATTATTTAGAAGACACCAGTCATTAACATAATTTAAATTACTTTGGAGTAACGCACAATCCTCGTCAGTATCAGCAGTACAATACAATTTCATGTCATCAGCATATAGCAGGCAGTTGACATCAACACAAGTCACTAAATCGTTAATAAATAAAATAAATAATAGAGGCCCCAGCACTGAGCCTTGGGGTACTCCGGAAGTAGCTAGAAATTGATCAGACTTAAAGCCACGGTATTCTACATATTGGCTCCTTCCAGTTAAAAAAGATGATAGCAGGGAAGTTAGCAAGTCTGAAAAACCGAATACTTTAAGTTTATGTAGGAGAATGCCGTGGTCAAGTCTGTCAAAAGCTTTGGAAAAATCAGTATATATAACGTCAACTTGTTTGCCCGCATCGATAGCCTCAGAAGTAAATTGTGTGACAGTGAATAAATTTGTAACTGTTGACCTACCCTTTACAAAGCCATGTTGAGATATACTGATCTGCCCTCGCACATTATTATAAATTTGGTCATATAAAGAAATTTCAAAGACTTTGGCGAAATTACAAATTATCGTAATAGGACGATAATTTGCAACGTAACTTTTATCTCCCTTTTTAAAAACTGGACACACTCTGGATAATTTCCACCGATCTGGGAATGCACCGGATTTTAAACATAAATTAAAAATAATCGTTAGTGGGTAAACAAAAGCGTACGCTCAGTCTCTAATAATAAAAGCCGGTATGTCATCCGGTCCCTTAGTGAACTTAGGCTTCAGTTTTAGTAAAGCTTCTAAAACATTGACTTCATTAAACATATTTACATGCGTAAAATTTGTTGTGCTAAGTACAATTAGCGTTATTCGGAGTATATGCAGTTTGAAAAAACGAGGCAAAAGCGTTGACAATGTCTAAGGGATTTCTGTATTCACTGTCGTTATATATTACATGATCAGGCAAAGAGCCACTGTTTCTTTTGGAATTTACATAGGACCAGAACTGTTTCGTGTTTGATTTAATATTATTTTGTAATCCATTCAGATAATCTTTGTAGGAGTTATTAATATCGATTTTTATTTTTGCTCTTAACTGTTTAAATTCGTCATAAGACTTTGCATTGTTATGTTTTTTATAATCTCTCCACACAATCGCTTTTTTCTCGATGTCCAAGATAATACTGTTTGTATACCAAGGTGGGTATTTTCTGGGGCGTGACACATGTTTGGGGACATATAATTCAAAAACATACATCAGCAACTCATAAAATTTTCTCACATGCTAAGTTACAGTCCTGAATCTCAGATAAAAATGTCCAATCAAGTGAGTTTAAATGAGTATATAAATTTAAAAAGTCTGCTTTTCGGAAATTAAAAGTTTCAGTATTGTTCAACGGAAATACATTATTCTTCACGGATACTTTACAAATTATACCTATGTTAAGTGCGGGATGATGAAGATCTTCAGGAAGTAGTACATCTTTAGATTTTACAACATCGCAATTTTTATTGGATAGGACTAGATCTAACACCCTGTTATTTTGATTAAGTATATTATTATATTGTTTCAGGTCAGAGAAAGACTTTAATAGCAACGCTAGATCAGTGTAAATATTACGTAGGCATCTTCACAAATATGTTCGAGGGTTTCAAGACACTCAAATAATTGATAATAAAAGGTTATATTTACATCAGGTGGAATATAAACCACAAAAATAAAGAATGTGTATAGGCGTAATTTCATTCTGGCTCCGACTATATTTATACTTTATAGCTTTTCTGATTCAATAATATAATATGATATTAAACAATATGTGGTTCAATCGCGTTTTTCCGGCTTCAAATTTTTTCTTGCCTTTAAGTTCCATATATCATCAAGAGGCATGTAACGCGTGTAGACTCGGGGTCACCAATTATAGCTTATATAATGCTATTAAATTAATAATAAATTAAATTTCAAAAGATTTTAATTTTGATTTCAAAAATAATTTTTTATAATAATAATTTTTTATCTTATAACCATAGTCATATATGTAAGTGAGTACACTACATATAGGTGACCCCAAAAAGCTATATCAGGATTAACTGGAGAATTTGTATATTTTTATGCTGTGAAATGCAAAGACATGCATCGATAGATGAAGCCAACTTGAAAACATCGGTATTGGGGTGGTGATAGGGGGTGGTACTGGGGGTGGATGAAGTAAAAAAATATTTTGAGGTTCTTGGTTCTCGTACACACACTAAATCAAAAATTTTTTCATCCCCTTCAATAACGGAGGTGGTAATATGGTGGTGGCTGATGCCAAAAATTTTTTGAGACCTTAGCTTCTCTTATATATACTAAATATCAATTCTAGGGACTCTTGCTTGCTTGATTTACCTATTTATCCCCAATTTATCTCAATTTACCCCCCAACTCTTCGACGGAGTAAGATGAAAGTATAATCTAGTTCCAGATACCGTTAAAGTACATACGTGTACCAAATTTCAAGTCAATATCTTAAACAGAGTAATGGTGCGCACAAAAAAAGTTACATACATAATGTGCTATATATAGGATGTTTCATGTTTCATAAAAACACATAGATTATCGGGCACTCAACTCCACTTAGCGAGTGAAGTCAAATACCTGAAGGTTATACTTGACTGCACCCTGAATTGGAAGAGAAATATGGAAGTTAAGATAAACAAGGCATATGCGACCTTCTAGCAGCGTTGCAGAGCAGTCGGTAGGTCCTAGAGTTTTTCACCCACGATCTCTTTCTAGCTGTATACTGCTGTGATAATACCCACTGCTTTGTGATGTAGCCGTTGATTCATGACTCAGAGTACGGCAAAGGACAGCGACAACTCAACTGGAGGATGGAGATTGGCCTCTTCATTACTATTGCGATGAAAATGACGCCTACAGCTGTAATGGAGACTGTACTCTGCGTTTCTCCTTTCAACCTATTCATATAGGGGACTGAGGACTAGAACTGGTACTGCAGTATGTAGGTCAATGGTATATAAAAGGCATGGCTATGAGGCATATCGATAATCTAGAGGCAACAACATAAATTCCTCTTTTGAGAATGGGGATTGATTTCTGTAGATAATTTTAGCATTAACTTTGAGGTTAAGTTTGAACGCATCCGGAAATGATAAGCCGATGGTTCAAAAATAAACTGTGACTAAGGAGCTGGGGTTTACTCAGAAGAATTGGACCTACACTCGACAATACCGTTGGGCACATATACCATTATATTCCAAGAGGATAGCTCCTCCTAGAAATTCTGTAAGCGGTAATATAAATCACGAATGCAGATGCCAGTGGTGAAACAGTGCGCATATTAACTGACCATAGAGGGACCCTGCTTGCCCTAAACAACTGAATAGACCCTTTTAGAAAGGCCCTAGATGCCCCCGCACAAAATAACACTGTCCAGCGGATGTCTTAGGCACCTTCCGATGCTTACCTTCTGACAACCTTTTACAATTTGAGCGTTTAAACATTTATCGGTCTGAATTTATCTCTCTATTTTCAGTGTAGTAACTTAATTAGTTTATGAAAACTATTTAATTTGAAGATCAGTTATTTTCTACTCGTTTCCTGACTCTTTTATCATCGAATGATCTACGCAATGGATTTCTTTTTCGTTCATGTGCCTCTTGGACTGTTTATCTCTTTAATGATCAACAAAAGTCTGCCATCATATTGATATCCTATCTTCACTGATACCGCTTCTCCATTTCCTTGATAACTTGATGGAATCACTCGTCTTCACTGAAGTCACCTAGTTTGTCAGGGAAATAACTTAGATGAGAGTCAAGGAAATGTAATTTTAAATTCATTAAACAACCTAATTTTTGGTAACTCTTGATCATGTCAGCCACAATGCTTTTGTAGTCATCACTTCTATGATTCCCTAGGAACTGATGGACTACTGGCTTAAAGTTTTCCCATGCGACTTTCTCTCTTGGAGACATCGTTGTAATGAACATATAATCCTTCAAAATCTTTCGAATCTGGGTTCATCAAAAATTCCTTCCTTAAGTTTAGCTTCCGACAACTAACTGAATGTTCGACTAAAATATTCAAAGCAGTCACCCTGTTTATCAAGCGCTTTTACAAACTGCTTCATCAAGCCTATCCAAACTAGCACCAAAGTAACAGTAACTGAGATGGGAATTTCGAATGAGTAACCACTACGAATCCGTGACTAAATTTACGACTTTGATGTGTAAATAACTTCATTTGACATATCCGTAGTCACTGCCTCGTAGTTTTTACCACTAGCGGTTACTTTAGAGTTATGTGACTTCTACGTAGCTTTTCCGGTGCATGGGGACGCCCTAGTTACTAGTGGGACGACCTTCGAAGTTGCAACCACTTTCAAATAGCTTTGATAGTGGCCGCGACGTTCTGGGAACCTTTACTATCCGTTTAAAATCGTGGAGCTTCTTAGTAACATTTATTAGTGTTAATGACTTTACCGCTACCTGCAGAGCTGAACTTCACCGTGCACGGCTATTATGAAGTGCGTATTACCTCTTAAATTCACGATGAAGTAAATTTCACCACCTAGTTCCCATTGTTAACCATATAGAGGAAAGGAGAGGCGATAACGAGAGGAATGAAATACCTAACCTATATAGTTTATGCTTGTCTTGTGGCCTTTATCTTTTCCAAATTTCAATATAATAACATGCTATTTTGTGTTGAATTTCATACATTTATCTCTTTCGTTCAACACAACTCATTAAGTGAGGAAAACAGCTAGGTATTTTTCGGACTCTTTACCTGTTAATATTTTTCAAGAGATAATAAATGTTCTATATAGGTAATATGTAAGAGTACTAAGTTGCTTCATAATATTAATTAATTTTCTAAAATAACTGGTAAGAGTAAAAGTTATTATTCAGTGCCTAAAGACAAAAAAACTTCACAGTAAGTGGATAATAGCTTTAAGAAATTGAAAAACCACCTAGCAAATGTATGTGTGTACTTATATAGTCAACATTTTCTACAGGATGATTTTTTCACTAAAGTAAGTTATTCATATTTGTATCTGCATTTATAGATATGTTTCAAAATACCTATAATAATCTCTTGGGTTGGAATTTATTTCACTTAACATAATTTGCTAGATGGTTTTCCAAGTTTTAAAGCTATTGGCCATTTACTGCGAAGTTTTCTATCTATTTGGAAAAGTGTGCATTGACACGACTTTTAAACTATATACACAGTTACTGAACATTGTCTTTTACACTTACTAGTCATCTCAGAAATTTAATTGATGTGAAGTAATTTTGCGCTCTTACCTGTGTTGAACTTGTATTGTCTTTTGAGAAACATAAACAGGTAAACAAATACGATAGCACTGGAATAAAACATAATTTTAAGAAAATCGTTTATTCAAATTTCTCTTCTTTTTCATAATATACATGTGCATATGGTTAAAACAATTCCTAGTTTGCTTATAATATCCGGATTGGCCTACTGTACAACTACACATGCATTTTCATTTATCAACATCACCTTATAAATTCATTATAACTTCATGGGAGCAAACAAAGGGCAAAGATTTGTTTTTTCACGGCGTCTTCGACTTAGCAGAGATATTTGAAAACAGTTCACAAACGTAAAAAAATTAATAAAGTAACAGACGTAATGTTATGACAACTACATGTTTTCGTCACCATTTCGGATATATTGATTGAAATTATTGAAATTCATTGATATCATCTGCTGATGTGATTTTCCCCTATAGACAAAAGTCAAAATTAGGGGCGCGTTCAGTTTAAACGTCGGGCGTCGGACGTATGGCAGCACACCAGGGCGCGGCGTTCAGAATCAATGTTGGAAAAAATGTAACTATGAAGTGGCAGCGGGAACCTTGCCACAACTTTAAAGTGATGCTACAGTCCCATTCGAAGTTTCTGAGTTAGGGAAATGGATAGCAATAATCATGTAGCAATGAAACACAAGTATAATGAAATCAGTTGCAAGACAAAGTAGGCAACATTCATTTGATAGAGTGGGGCATGGTAAAGTTCCCCGAAAGTCGCGGTTTACACTCCGCGTCACCGCTACATAACCACAACGCCATTTAAACATAACCGGACTAGTTCCGGGAACGTAGCCGGAACGTTGCGGTAACCGAAAAAATATTCCCCATTTTGGTCATACTAAAGTAATGGGAACGTTCCTGTTATGCTCTTGTGACTAGTGACAGAACACTTTAAAGTACCAGCAACTAATTGTGCTAGTTGGGATTTTATATGCAAGGGTGGAAGGAGGATTTTTCGACGGTTCAACCAGTGGTTGCTCTATTATATTCTTATCACGCGGTAAGAGGCACGATCGCGTGGGCCAGATCTTTTTTTGTAGTGATTGTTGTAGTGATGCTTCTTAGTTTTTTTTCTGGCAGATGAAGCGTAATCATCATCTCCAGAGCTATTTCCATCACTACTATCATCTCCTTCATTGTGTGCAGTTCTGCTCAGCATCGCGAACACAAGAACAATCCTAAATCAATCTACATGAATATGTTTATAAACCACCGTTGGGAGCAATATCCCAGGAAACATTGTATAATAGTGCGGCCCCTGAGGTTTTATCAACTAATGGAATACATTAGAACATACTGTATTTTCTCCCAAAAATGATATTTCCATGACTCCCAAATTTTTTCTATTCATTTCGAACCTGGAAATATCACAAATCTCGAGTTTTCACGATTTTCGTCCAACCTCTAGCTCGAAAATTCGTCCACAAACATGCTATTTTGACTTCAGATTCGTATTCAGTGTCCCTAAAACTATAAGGAAAAATGGGTCTTAATTCTCGCTCACGAAGTTTTTTTTTGTGGGCCTGTGTTATTAAAAACGAAGTGAACTGTTTACTACCATTTCAAAGAGATCAATGAAAAATCTTTCTAATGACTGTATTATATATTGGTAAATGTATATCCCCACTAATCATACGTATAAATCGCCAAAATTGATAAAAATATCAATTGGGACAATTTATAGTCTAGGCAACTCTACAAACTGATTGTTGTATTAACACTTGATAACTTTATTTCCCGATAAACGACGCTTAAATGCTATGTCTTCGCTGTGTGCACTAGAGAGGGTACTTTAGCAAGAACTGTAACAAAAAATATAAATAGGTAGCTTAAATGCAAATATACAGGAATGTATAACTTAAATCTAAACTCATTACCTATTAATAAATTAACTTAAATAATAGTCTGGCTGATTATCTACAAAATATGGTAAACAGTTACACAGTATTGAAGATTTGAAGACAGATTTGAAGGTGTTTTACTAGGTTTTTAAAACACATTGACTACCATATGAGTCACATGTGATACACAGCCTCACACTTACTACATACCATTAATAAAGAACTGCAGACATCTGTAACGTACCACGCAATTTATTCAACATAAAATGTATCTTCTTATTACTAGATGTCGCCGTTATATCATTTTGTTTTAGTACAGAACCGTTTGATGGCTAATTTGCAATGATCACCGGTGATTCACTTGGTACATGTCTAAACTATTCAGCCACCTGTTTGAGGCATTATCCACAGTTTATTTCTTTTTGTTTGTTTTATAATTTTATTTGTGCAGTGCGTGAATATTTAATGAAAAGTGATGGATCCCCAGGAAGAAGCGAGGCTTATGAGATGGTATAATGAGGTAGAATCAGGTAAGTTCGAGGTTATCATTTGGATTTGTGTTCCTATGTTTTCATTATTTATCAGGTGAGCAACAAAACAATGAATCAGTTGAGGGTGAGGATCTAAACTCGGATAGAGCTTCGACACCAGAAGATCCGTTTTCTCCCTCAGAATCTGAGTATGAACCATCTTCTGATGAATCAGAATCTTCCGAAGGACAATCAGAGGATGAGGAGGACTCCAGCAATGACCAACAGCAAGTTCTAACAGATGAATGGCAGCCAGTAACAGGTTTATCCCTAAAAACATTTAACTTCATTGGAAAACCTGTAATAAATATTCAAGAAGGTCTTACTCCAATTGAAATTTACAGAAAAATTATTAATGACGACTTATTAAACCTCACAATTAATGAAACTAATAAGAATGCTAATGGACATAATCGTAAATGGAAAAATGTAGATTCACAAGAAATGCTGAAATTTTTTGCCATAATAATGTACATGGGATTGGTGAAATATCCTAAAATATCAGACTACTGGTCAAAAAAATTTATTTTTCGACATTGTTTTGTACGACATATAATGTCTCGAATTAGATTTCAATCCCTTCTGAAATATTTGCATTTTGCTGATAATTTAACAGCCGATTCTGAAGATCGTCTATACAAAGTAAAACCATTAGTAGATGCGCTGACTGTGCAATATAAGAACTTAAAATGCCCTGCAGAAATAGTATCTATTGATGAGTCAATGGTGCCCTTTCGAGGTAGATCGTCATTTAGACAATATATCCCCAGTAAAGCTTCAAAATATGGGGTCAAATTATTTAAATTATGTGATGATTCAGGATACACCTATGAATCACAAATATACAAGGGGAAAAGTGATACTGAAACAGCAGGAAGAAAAAGTAATACCATAGTTATGAATTTACTAAATGAATATCTTGACCAGGGCCGCACTTTAGTAGCTGACAACTATTATAACAATATGGAATTGACAAGAACTCTTCTAAACAGAAATACGCACATATTAGGCACTTTGCGAAAGAACACAAAAAATGTTCCAAAAGAAATACTCAACGAAAAAGGTATGAAAAAAGGCGACATGAAGGGTCAAGAGAATGACGGAAAGGTTGTAGCTAACTGGAAAGACAAAAGAGCTGTACGTTTCATCACTACACGTCATTCTCTGAATATAAGCGATACCTCAAAAAAAAACCGCAAAGGGGAACCTATTCGCAAACCAGAAGCCATAATTTTTTATAATAAATACAAGGCGGGTATTGATATATCGGACCAAATGTCGTCCTACTTTACAGTTTTACGTCGATCCATTCGTTGGTATCATAAAGTTGCATTTGAATACCTATTTGGTACTTCAGTTGTGAATGCTCTGATTCTCTACAAGACGACAAATAACTGTAAAATTCAAATTTCCGAATTCAGAGAAAAATTAGTCATTGGTTTATTGGATGGAGTGGTACAGGGCCTTGATTCAGCAAACAAAAATAAGCCAAAGCACATACTGCAAATATGTGAAGAGAGGACTAAGGACAATAGAAAAAAAAAAGAAAACGATGTGTGGGATGTTATGAAAAGGAGTATGCTCGGGAGTATGCTACACATAAAAATTCTAAAATGGCAGCAAAATATGCCAAATTGATTGCCACATTTTGTGCAAACTGCCCCGACAGTCCTTCATTTTGTTTGGAGTGTTTTCAAAGAAAGCATTAGTTTCTTCGGTAAATTATCTCTTTTTATATATAATGTTCACATGAAATAGAATAAGTACTTGTTTTTCATTTTTATAATAAACTTACATAAGTAATAACAGTCTATCACTGTGTGTATACTTGATCAAAAATTTGTGATGAATTTTCCATGTTTATGTGTATCACTGGTGATGCCCACTTCATGTCGGTATTATTTAGTTCATTCTTGTACTAAGCTGAAAGCTCAAACTCCTCTATCGTGGGATCGCAAACTTTTATAGACAATTGAAATATGTAGTGATCAATATCACTGGTGATCCACATAGTACAAAAGAGAACTATATATAGTGTATCACCGGTGATACCTATGGTACCCCATAGCAGAATGTCAAATTTGGGCTTGGTAGTCAATGTGCTTAAAAGTGCATAACAGTCTAAACGGTATGTTACAAAATTATAAGGATTTTTTTTTAGTTCTCTTGTGCCAACATATCGTCCTACAAAATATTTGTACGTGTAAAGCGGACACTCTGTATATATTATTATTTCTCAGTAAGTAGGTTTTCCCTTTATATATTCAGATTTTTGTTCCAGTTCCAGAAGGCGTTGGAAACGTAACACTGGATTTAGATTATCAGTTGAAATGGTATCCTAGCTCAAACTGCGCGGAAACCCACTACCTAGTTTATGTCCACATCGAGGAGGATTTGCAATTCATATTCACTGCCGACGACCCGTTCTTGGATGTCTCAATGCTGCCTGCTTGCGAAAGGTTCTACTTTGAAGTTAGAGCTTTTGCAAACAATGAGCTAAGTGAAGCATCCACTCTCAATAGCTATATACCAGCACCTTCAGGTAAGTTTGATACAAATAAGCATCTATATTTGTAAATTTTATAGAAACTATAGGATTATAGCAGGAAAAAAAAATTATTGCTCGATTCTGGTATACAGGGTGAACCACTAATAATGGACCATAATTCAAGGGTAGATTTCTTGGGTCATAATATGAGGATAGAACTGAATATGCTTTGGTAAATTGTTTTAAGCTAAGAAACAATAACAAGCTAAAAACTACATTTTGATATGCTTTTTATCCCTGTTGGGATGATTCAGTACCTTTTTTTTCTTTTTGCATTGACTAAAGTAAAGGCTAACTACATTTTGAAATACAGAAAGGGCATCGGTTATATTGTGGTCATGCATATTTGCAAATAACTCGTTTATTTTTAATTTTTGCAAAAAACTCTATTTCAAATTTTTTGTCCGAAAAGGTCCGTGCCTTATACCGGTTATAGAGATTGATTGACGGAATACTTAATTTTCGATTTTTATTGGGAAACTGTTTGGTATTTGTAGAATTTATCAAAAAAATCGAGTTTTCCAGGATTTGTAGATTCGCTTTTGTTTTGTCAAATATCTCACAAAGTCATCTAATAGACTCAATCACCATTTTTGAAAATCAAAATCGGACCTTCGGTTCGGGAGTTATCAATATCTTTGGAAAATCATACTCGGCCTTGAAAAAAATACTTGCGGTCAACGGATTCGGGCCGCCAGCAACAGGCTTCATTTGTGGCACTGTACCTTCGATCCCACCAAGTCTCATCGAAATCGATCAATATCCTGGACAGTTATCGTGCTTCCTAGCCCGATTTCGAGAAAACCAGTTTTTTGCAAGAAAATTCAATTTCCATTTGTTTTTCGACATTGTCTCCGGTATATATGTAGATTATTGCCAGCGGCACCATCTCTTTTTTGAAATATCTCGATCCGACTGCCCGTTACCGAGTTATTCAATTTTTCCCGAAAAACTTGAAACGTCTATATCGGGTACTTTCGGTTTCCGAACGGAGCCGAGCTTTCAGCGTCAAGGTTTTCTAAAGGCCTTCTATTAACCACCCAAGTTTCATCGAAATCCGAAAACGGATTAGGGGGACTGAGCGTGACAGACAGACCGACTGACCGACGGACGCAATTTTCTAAATTCGCTCTCGAGTCGATAGATATGACTTTCATTTCGATCCGACGTTTTTTTCGGATTTCGATGGTCCACTGGAAAAATGCAAAACCTATACTACATTTTTTTTTCAAAATGTAGTAACAAGGCACACCCACAAAAAAAATGTCGAATGCTAGAAGGCAAACTTATATATTCCCATGCATTTCGACCCACTGAACATGAATAAGATGTCCGTTTTGCCGGATTGGCTCTTGCCTTTTTGCTAACCTCAAAAAACACCTTAAAATGCCCAAAAAATCCCAAACAAGTAAATAAAAAGTTTAAATGAGGTGATCACTATATCTATACGTAATTTGAGGCGCTGAAACTGAATATGAGGTCAGAATTAGCCGAACAGTTAGGAACTTTGACATAACCTCAAAAAACACCTAAAAATACCCAAAAATCCAAAACAAATAAATTAAAAGCTTAAGCCAAGAACTTTAAAACTAACATAACCTAAGGCAAGAGCATACATCAAGAACTCTAAACCTAACATAACCTAAGGCAAGAGCTTTAAGCCAAAAACTGAAACCTATTATAAATTAAGACAAGACTGTTAAGTTCCTAAGGCAAGAACTATTAAGGTATAAACCTTAATAGTCTTAATTTAGAGTTCTTTGTGTAAAGTTCCTGTCTTAGAATATGTTACATTTAGAGTTCTTGGTGCAAAGTTCTTGCCTTAAGTTTTATTAGATTTAGAGTTTTTGGTTTAATGTTATATGTGTAAAATTTTTGCCTTGTTTTTAGTAAATTCGATGTTCCGAAATATCGGAAAAAAAATCAACGATAAGGTAAAAAAATATTTATCTAAAATGTTGAAGAAAGGAAAGAAAGTTGTGGAAAGAACGTTAAAAACTAAAATATAAAAATCCAACAATATGGAAGGAGCCTGGAATCCATGAAGAGTGTTATTTTTTAGCAATACAAATGTTTCCGGAATTAATGCTAAAAAAGGGTTAATGGAAACTGATTGTTCCGAAAATCAAGAAGATGACAGTGAATATGAAGATAGTGAATGTGAGTGTTCGATAAGAACTAAAACTCCCAATATTTGGTGAAATGATAAACTTAATAATGTTATTAGAAATCTTGGTCTATCTAATGGCAGGGAAGAATATTTTGCGGCGATCATGGAAAAAGACAATTTAGTATCAAGTGATGTTCGTTCTAACTCATACAGAAAAAGAGAAAAGACTTTAGAAAATATTTTACACAAGGAAAAGAACACTTGCTCTTATATTGTCATAATGAAGAAGGGTTGATGAATATACTTAAACCTATAACATATAGATTTTAGATAAATATTTTTTATTTTATCGCTGATTTTTTTTAGATTTTTCGGAATTTACTACAAACAAAACAGAAGAAATTCGCATTATTTACACAGTTGTGCAAATTTCTTGTACTCATAGGAAGCTAAGTTTCCCACTTCACTAGACCTGCGGTTGCATGATGACGACGCCCACGGTCCCGCTTTCCCAACCTGACCAGCCGTCGATACTGGGGTTTCCCTCCCCTGGATCGTAAACTCTTTCTCTACTTTTGCCATGACCGGATTTTTCTTACCTAGGAACTTAGCCGAAATAAATCGTTACCCGCCGTGACCACGTGGAGGTGTCCTAGTCGCAGAAATAGAAAAAGAAACAATTGGCATATGACAATCAAACAGAATAAAGAAAACTATACAATTCTAAACAGCTCTAAGAAAAAAACGTAAAAAATCATCAAGTAGGGTGTAGGTAAATGTTAAGACCAAACGATATTCCTCTCTCAACAGAGCAAACTTTGTCCGACAGTTTTTTCCTAAAAACGTAACTGTTCAGTAATATTTTCCTTTACATACTTGAAAATTTAAAAGTTGCCCATCTCCGCTTACTAGGGTTGATGAGAATATATGTTGAAATGATATTTCTCTATAAAGTTTGCAGATTACGCTTTAATTCTGACTGCGGTATTGTGTTCAGCTCGTGAAAATACGTCGGAAATTATATGTTCAGATATTGTGTAGAGCAAAGTCAATTTCGGGCTATGATTCAGTCATTTTTGGGTACGTTTTCATCCTAAATATGGATTTTACAAGATATTCGATCATCGCGCATAAATTCTTACCTTGGATTCAATTTCAGTGCTCCAGATTACATATAGATATAGTGATCAGTTCATGTAAGCTTTTTATTTACTTATTTGGGATTCTTCGGGCATTTTTTAGGTGTTTTTTGAGGTTATGTCAAAATTCCTAACTGATCGGCCAATTCTCACCTCAGATTCGGTCTTAGCGCCCCAAAATACGTATGGAAATGGTGGTCAGCTCATTTAAGCTTTTTATTTACTTGTTTGAGATTTTTCGGGTTTGTGTTTTTTGGGGTTAGGAAAATGCAAGAGCCAATCCGGCAAAACGGACATCGGATTCGTGTTCAGCAGGTCAAAATGCATGGGAATACATAGGTCTGCCTTCTAGCACTCGACATTTTTTTTGTGTGTGCCTGTGTAATTTATGTCTCAGCTAAGTAGCTATGACCTGAGTAAAATAGGACAAAAATCACGCCACATTCCATACTAATTGTATTGTAAAGTGACTCTACAATTAATGTAAAGCATTCCTTCTTTGCTGTACAGTCACGCGCTGACATGCCGACTTTGTCGAGCTGTAGTGCAAACTATTGTTCGAAAATAAAAATTAAAAAAAAAGAAACTGTACGGTTTTTCCTGCTCTACGATTTTCTCGTAGGAATTACCCATATCGAGAGAAATGCGAGAAACCGCGATCAGCGCCCTGCCCTCATTTCAAATTTTCTTTCGCAATAAACAAAAGGTATCAGTCCTACGAAAAAATTCATACCACATAAAACATGGGAAAGGGTCTCGCCGGTGAAGTATATGGAATTGGGCCCAGCGGCTTATTGGGCTATCCATTCACATGAATGTTGCTTATGACTGGTAATGGGAATGCTCAATAAAATATGTAATGAATCTCTATCTCTTATATTACCAGCGTTATGGGGGATAACAACTCTCAAATTTAAAATATTCTTTTTTCAAAACTATTGAAGATAATTAAATGAAATTAATAGGAGATGTTGATATAAAATAGCTTTATATTTTACTTTTTTTTTACATTCCTATTACGTCATTCAGTATATAAAAAAAATAATTTAATTAGAGTGACACCTACCAAAAAAATGTATATTATTTAACACTGACCTAATTATCGTGGGTAAAAATTACTGCAAGGTCAGATTGATGGATGGTGCTTAAAAAATATATAAACCTAGGTAATGAACAATAACACAGGTACACAAAAAAGATTTCTCCTAAAAATGCCCTAGTTTAGAGATGTTCGCCTACAGGTTGTTGAAAATTCTAAAGTTACATCCCCATCCCCGCTCATGAGGGTGGAGGGGAGAAAAAAAATGTTTGGTACAAAAGTTATGTAATTTTTTCGTAGAATCAGAATACGTGATCAAAAATGGAGAGTACCATTAAAAATTCAAAAGTTAGCTCTACCCCCCCCCCCCCCGCTCATCGGGGGTGGAAAATTGTTCTACCCTAAAGATGTCCCTCTCTGAACGGAACAACTTTTATCTGAAACATTTTTCGCTAGTGTCCCTTCCTGAGGAGATATTACTGTGGCTTAATTAAAATGGCCTAACAAAATTAATAAGTACTTCTTAAGCAAAAAAAAAATAATTGAGAACCAAGCTTGTAGCAGACATATTGCCGCCTCATAAATTATAAAATATTTTTACTCAAGCGTGAATGTCTGCGGTAGATTTAAATATATTTCTTAAATTTAAATCTTAAACAAACACAACGGTATGCAACCAGAGTTACGTCTAAACTGTACTCAAGGTAGCTGGATGTTCTGACTTAACTTTAAGAGTGGAGAGGGTAAAGAGACGATACGATTTGAATGCGATGAAAGGGAAATCAGAACGATTAGTTTTCCGTTACTTGAAGTTTAGAATTTCGATTGCTCGCTAAACTTTTGAAAAGTGATGTATCTTCATTAAATTTCTCCTTAAAGACTTCAACATCGAAATGGTTGATAGTCCCTCTTCTTGAACATGAAGCAGGCCTAATTATTTTCACCGGTTTAATCCGTAAGTAATTTATAAAGAAATATTTTTTTTTTGTAACTTAGATTTGGCAACGGCCATATTACAGCAAGTCACGCTTACACTTCATTTCTTTCCAGGGTTTTAGTTTTGGATGCAAGTGTTTATTATAAAAATGCAAATCTTCTAAATTTGGAAGCAAGTTTTATCAATTTTGGGATGCACATCGTAGATATGCAATCTTTTTAACGTCATATTAAATTTTGGGTTGGAAACATTAATTTTTTTTAACCATCCCATGGGGTTATCTTTCTTCTCTTCTACGTAATTAGAAGATAAAAATGTATCTATTAGTCTAGAACAACTTTTTACGGAGGACGCGACGATAGTATGGTTGGATAGTTAGGATTTGTCCTTATGGAATTTCTGAAAGCGTCGAATATGGTACTGGGAACTTCTTAACTTAATCTCGGGCTCATCTATAAATCAACGATTACGTCACTGTGGATTGGATTTCACCATCATCATCCCTTACTTGGAGTCACTACCTTCATTCACAGAAAATTCCAGATAAGTGTCGCAAATAAAATTTTTATCTAATGTTTTTTTATAAATACCTCATATTTTTATGCTTTAACATTTTTTTAGAGTTCTTTAAAGTATCATGTTGCAAATATTTAAAAAAAAAACTATTTCCATTTTCAATTTTATTCTTAACATGTTTCAACGAACAGTTAATATTTTCTATTTTTATTAAGGTATAAATTATCGGCGTAACGTCTGATTAAAATCAAATATATAAAAAGTTCTGTAAAGACTTTGTGATCACAATTTCTACGAAACGCTTAGGTATATTTATATAATAAATTTTGACCTTTAAACACCATATTGTCAGTTCATGTTTTAGACAATATTTTAAGTAATATCTATATAACATATTATTGTCCATTCGATTTCTTCTTTGTACATAACTTCGTTTAATATTAAGGCCTCAGTTTAGTCGTTTTCTAATAAAAACACACCTAGTTTGATTGATTTATAATAAAATTAATTTTATAATCACATTGTTCACTTATTTCAGGTATTTTGATACAAACCAAACTATACAAACAAAGTATTTAGATATGATCTACTGAATTAATTATTTAATCTTTAATAGAAAGTTGAACATCTTTTAGTAATATTTAAAAGTACTAATTTAATTTTTACTTGTGCGAAATTTGAATTATTAATTTACACTTTTTTTTTACTACTAGTACTTTCTTTAAATTTTGATTAGTTTATCTTTCTTGTAATCAAACTTCAATTTTAGTGTAAATTACAAATATAGAAAGATTGGCGCCCCGCTTTTCTAGGAAAATTATCTTTATATAAGTCAGATTAATAACTCTTTAAGAAAAATTATTAAAACATCTATCATTTATTAATTTCTATCTACCAAACACGTAAAACTATTTTTAAAGTGTTTTCTTACCCATGACTCATCTGCCGAGTCTCTGAGCTACTGGGGTAGTAACATTTTTTCTTTAAATAACATAAAGTGCAGTAAGAATCTCAAACACTTAATGAAAATTAAAAATTTATTGAACAGCGAAGAAATAATGTTACAAGCTAAAAGTAGTAGTATATTTTTTCGATTATTAGCTTCCAAATGAGTAGGAATTAAATGATCTAGGTCTTCGCACTTCATTTTTATTGTGTGCCTGTGTTCATTACAAGGTTTATATTTTTAAGCATCTTCCATCAATATGTCCTTGAAGTAATTTTGACACTCGATAATTATGTTAGTGTTAAATAATATACATTTATTTGGTAGGTGTCACTTAAGGGGTTGATATAAAAACAGCACCCTCAAAAATTAAATTATTTTTTTATATATTAAATGACGCAATAGGAATGTAAAAAAATGTAAAATATGAAGCTATTTTATGATTAGAGAATATTATTTAGGTATTATGCAAATCACAACTTACACACTTTTTATTTATTATGAAAATACCTACTTTCTGTATATTGTTGCCCTAATCTGGGCACGCTAATAATGAGTGTTTTAAAGTATTTACCTGACTAGTATATTAGCGTGCCCAGAAAATAATTTAGCTATTTTATATCAACATCTATGAATTTCATTTAATTATCTTCAAAAAAAAATTAATTTTAATAACTCTGGTAATATAGGGGATAGAGGTTTATTATATATTTTATTGAGCATTTCTGGGCATGAGCGACATTCATGTGAATGAATATCCCAATAAGCCGCTGGGCCCAATTCCAATTACCTAACCTTGCCCTTAGCAACGCCGTGCTTGTTTTTTATGTAGCCTTAACAGAAACCAAGATTATTTAAAAACAAAAACGTTCTTAAACATTTTTCCAAGATAGTGGCAAACCCCGGTTGCGCAACATGCCGACTATAGTTGTATAACTATAAATAATAATGAAATTCCTGTAGACATATACGTATATTGTTGTTATTTTTAATTATAATGGTATATTATAAAATTGAATAATTATTATCATTCGAATTATTTCATTTTAATAAAATATTTAATAATCTGTTATTCTTTTTGTTTTTTTCCATCTCTATAGAAACTCCAGACTTCCTTACAGGTTAGTGAGTGAGGCTGAGGCCGCTGAGGCTATACCGACAATTCACCAACACACTCACCAATGACTCCCCTACCAAGCGTCAAAAGCTCGCTGACGTCGGGTGACTGTCGACCTTTTCAGGCACACTGACTGGAGTATTAGCGACTTATTTTTTTAGTAAAATCCATGAAAGTGTACTACAGAGGGTTATATTTTAAGTGACCGCCCAGCTAGGTTTTCAATTTCAATTACTTTATTATCACGACCACCGGAATGATCATAACAGGGATCATTTGGTTTTCCGGAGAGGTTGAGTTGTCGGGAATTAAACTAGACAGACAAAATACAACATAACATTTATTGCTGGCACTTGGCCATAAAATTGTTTGGACACACACATGACAATGAAAACAATAAATTAAAGAGGCCTTACCAGCTGTTGATTTTTGAGAAAGAGGTGTCACTTCGGCTACACTTAACTCTTGACTACTGATCTTCGCAACGGAGGAACTTCAACGCTCACTCTCGATTTGTTTTTGTTATTTAATTTATATCAATAGCAACTGCTTATTTTGCAAGCATTTCAACAATGTCAATGTAGTGTTTATATATTTGTCGTGTATATACAACACCGGCACAAAAAAAAAGTCGAGTGCGAGAAGGCAGACCTATGTATTCCCATGCATTTTGATCTGCTGAACATGAATCCAATGTCCGTTTTGCCGATTGGCTCTTGCATTTTTCCTAAACACCTTAACAATGCCCGGAAAATCCCAAGCAAGTAAACAAAAAACTTACATGAACTGATCACTATATCTATACGTAATTTGGGGCACTGAAACCGAATCCAAGGTCAGAATTTATGCACAACGATCGAATATCTTGTAAAATCCATATTTAGGGTGAAAACGTACCCAAAAATTACTGAATTATAGCCCGTTATTGACTTTGCTCTACATACTATCTGAACATATAATTTCCGACGTATTTTCACGAACTGAACACAATACCGTAGTCAGAATCAAAGCGCAATCTGCAAACTTCATAGAGAAATATCATTTCAGCATATATTCTCATCAACCCTAGTAAGCGGAGATGGATAACTTAAATTTTCAAGTATCTAAGGGAAAATATTACTGAACAGTGACATTTTTAGGAAAAATTTTTCGGACAAAGTTTGCTCTGTTGATTTTTTACTTTTGTTCTTAGAGCTGTTTAGAATTGTATAGTTTTCTTTATTCTGTTTGATTGTCATATTATGCCATTTGTTTCTTTTTCTATTTTTGCGACTAGGACACCTCCACGTGGTGACGGCGGGCAACGATTTATTTCGGTTAAGTTCTGAGGTAAAAAAAATGCTGTCATGGCAAAAGTAGAGAAAGAGTTTATGATGCAGGGGAGGGAAACCCTAGTATCGGCGGCCGGTCAGGTTGGGAAAACGGGACCGCGGGTGTCGTCATCATGCAACAGCAGCTCTAGTGGTGGAAAACTTGGCTTCCTATGAGTATAGGGCTATAAGAAATTTGCACAACTTTGTAAATAATGCAAATTCCTTCTGTTTTGTTTGTAGGAAATTCCAGGTTCCGAAAAATTGAAAAAAAATCGGCGATAAAATAAAAATATTTATCTAAAATCTATATATGATAGGTTTAAGTATATTCATCAACCCTTCTTCATTATGACAATAGAAGTGTGTTCTTTTCCTTGTGTAACATATATTTTCTAAAGTCTTTTTCTCTTTTTTTGTATAAGCTAGAACGAACATCACTTGACGCTAAATTGTCTTTTTCCATAATCGCCGCTAATTATTCTTCCCTACCATTAGATAGACCAAGATTTCTAATAACATTATTAAGTTTATCATTTCACCAAATATTGGGGGTTTTAGTTCTTATCGAACACTCACATTCACTATCTTCATATGCACTGTCATCTTCTTGACTTTCGGAACAATCAGTTTCCATTACCCTTTTTTAGCATTAATTCCAGGAACATTTGTATTGCTAAAAAATAACACTCTTCATGGATTCCAGGCTCCTTCCATATTGTTGGATTTTATATTTTACTTTTTAACGTTCTTTCCATTTGTCCAACATCTTATAACATATGATGCAAGGTACCACAGAAAACCTTTATCCACTATTTCCATACTTATAACATTTTAGATAAATATTTTTTATTTTATCGTTGATTTTTTTTTTCAATATTTCGGAACATCGAATTTACTAAAAACAAGGAAGAATTTTACACAAAGAACTTTAAACAAAGAACTCTAAATGTAACATATTCTAAGACAGGAACTTTACACAACGAACTCTAAACCAAGCACTTTAAACCTTAATAGTTCTTGTCTTAGGAACTCAACAGTTCTTGTCTTAATTTATAATAGGTTTTTGGTTTAAAGGTTATGTTGGGTTAATAATTCATAGTTTAAAGTTCTTGGTATAAAGCACTTGCCTTAGGTTATATTAGGTTTAGAGTTCTTAGTTCAAAGTTCTTGGTGTAATGCTCTTGCCTCAGGTTATTTTAGTTTTAAAGTTCTTGGTTTAAGCTTTTAATTTATTTGTTTTGAATTTTTGGGAATTTTTTAGATGTTTTTTAAGGTTATGTCAAAATTCCTAACCGGCTAATTCTGACCTCATATTCAGTTTGAGCGCCCCAAATTACGATTTTTTGGGCATTTTTAAGGTGTTCTTTGAGGTTAGCAAAAATGCAAGAGCCAATCGGGCAAAACTGACATCGGATTAGTGTCCAGCGGGTCAAAATGCATGGGAATACATAGGTCTGCCTTCTCGCACTCGACTTTTTTTTAGTGTGCCTGTCTAATTAAACAATTCTACTCGAGCCCTTTTTCTAGTGTTAAATTAAATGCTTTATTTTTTGTTTTCAGGTGCAGATCTCACGATAACTTCTTTCACCGCTTCCTTACAAGAGGAAAATGCTACTTTCCTTAACTGGCACGTCACGGAAAAATTCGCCCATTGCGCACGAGCCTTCCGATTGGTGATTCGCGATTCGTTCAGTCCACTTCCAAGGGACGTATACACAGACCGTAACAATATATTCTTGAATGACTTGATACCCTGTGGACAGTACGAATTTGGAATTACGGCCATTTACAATCTTGCTTCGGAAGGACCAATAAAACTGCTCAATTATTCGGCCCCACAAGCACGTAAGTAATTTCTAATACACTTTTAGGGATCATACACTTATTCGGATGTGGTACAGGAAACATAATTTTCAATTATATAAAAATATCTAGCTAGTTCAAACTTTGCAACAGCATAGGTAATTATGTGTATTTGACCAAAAGAAAATTGTTTAAGTAAATTATTACCTACCTGCTGGATGGATTCGGTAAACCATATAAAGGATCTAGCAAGATAAGACAGGGTCAGTGGCCCCAGAGAGGTATTTTCAAAATATGACATCGGTCAGTAATAAAGTTACCATTGACACAAATTCAGCCTCTGATCTTCCTGCGTTCTTGAGATAATTGACCATATACAGGGTGTTCGCTAATTGGTGGTAGGCCTTATAATGGTGAATAGTATTTATTTAATTGAATAACTTTTCTATATGACATTTTTCTTAAACAGGCATTTGAAAGCGAGGGCAGGAAATTAGAAAATAATTTATGTGGCAACATAGCAAAAGTCAAAGCCAGCACTTGTACTATCTAAATGAATATTTATATTTCTTTAAAACACAGCATTGATTAAACATTCAACTTTTTTACTTAAAAGAAATGCCCAATAAGGTTACATCAATCGATAAGACTGAAGACTTCAATGCTTTTAAGACAATATATAGTGGTATCCCCATTATCTTCCAATACATTTTCCTGCATACCTGTTTTACTGTGTCTAAAGTTGAAATCAATCTACTAAAATGATTATGAATCAGTTATATTTGCTTCCGATTTAGGGACACAGACTGGGCTCACTGTATTGGTATCTTACAAGATTACAACCATTCGTAGTGCTGGAAAGTTACAGATACGATCGAAAAAATGCATCAGCTCTTGATATTCTTCGACTCCTTGCTAAGGCAGAGCTCGAAGATACTAGCAGTTCATCCAATTCTATTAGGTGTGACGATTTTTCTGAAGAGAACCTTTTTTCAACTCGTTGAACGATGTATAATCATTACAATCCACTCTTCAGATTCTCTCTCTTCTCCAGTACTAAAGCTTTGAAAATGAGTTTGTGAAAGTAATTTTCCTCTCCGCTTTCTGTGTAGCCATCATCTGAAATTCTACGTCACTTAAGTGATCTTTTGATAGAACTTATTGTAGTCAGTCACATGTTCTTTTTTTAATCACTGCGTGTATGAGTCTGAAATTTCCAACTACCCAGTAAATACTAACAGCTTGTGTATGAATTTCACAAACCAATGATTTTCCCACCATTAATACACGTTTTCTTTATAGTTGCGCCACGTCCAGTTTTGGAAAGAGTAGTTACCGGAGACACCTACGCCAATATAAGTTGGAGTTTGCCATCATACACAGTGAACCGTTGCCCCATTAGGTCGTTGGTGGTTGATGGTCTACCCTTCTTGCACCAATTATTCCCAGTTAGTGACACACCAGCGAGACCTCTCTACACGATGAGTCTCACTCCTCTAGTACCAGACAACATGTACATGTTACAAGTTACTATAGTGAACAGCGCGGGGAGCTCAGAGGCGTACCAAATCGGCGTACAGACACAGCCAGAACTCAACAAATAACAACATAACATAACATAACATACAACCAATTGTACACATTATTTCTCATTAAAGAGTCTTGAATATTGTATTTGATTTTACGGGGTCTTGGATTGGGAAAACGAATTGTACTTTGATTTTCTATTCATACGTCGTCCATGCAGTGGTCGAAGGAGTACCATATACATATAAAGGGTTGGAGAGAATATAGTTCAGTCTACAAGCGCTCAAACAGGGGATTCACATAGAAATCCAAATAGTGTAGTAGTGAATCTATTTTAATGAAACCTTTTGTATCGTCTCTGTTTTTACTCAAATATAACAATGATGTAAGCGGAAATATAAGACATTTATTTTTTAAAAACTATAGGAGCTATGGAACTCTAAAAAAGAGTGACTCTTTTTTATTTTTGATATGTGTCAAGTAAATAAATATTTTCTGTCAGTTTTCTTACAAGAAACTGTTTTCTTTCTTATTATTTTTTGATAGTAATTATGTTTTTGAATTGAATGAACATATATCTCTACTGCGTAGGGGTGAACCCTCTTATCTCCGTTCAAAAATTCCATACAGACATAACATGCACGCTGTTAATGTCAGGTTCACTCACAATCTGAATGTGCTAAGACATTTTACGTCTATTTTTCATCGGTCATTCTCATACAACTCTGTTGGGAAATACAACCAACTTAGTGGTGAACTTAAATGTCTAGGTTGTGCTGCCTTCAAGTTTAAGCTAAAACAACATTATACACAATTATATACGACATAAATAGATATTCACACATTTGCTTGGTAGGTTTAGGAGCGAGTTCTTATTTCTTACTTAGGTTAAGTTATGTTAAGGGGAGGGAGGGGTACTTTATTTATAATTATGTCTTTTTGTTAATTTTTTTGTATGTATCCTTACTTTTGTGTGCATGTATTTTTTTCATTAATTTGGCACATTATATAGGTTATGTGTAAGAATAGCTTTTACATCGCCTATATGTATGTTGATTAATAAAGACGATTATTATTATTATTATTATTATTATTATTATTATTATAAGTCAAACATTGATTGAAATATTTTATTTATTAAGACATTTGAGTGAAATTTTATACTTATATTTCATAGTTCTTTTTAGTAGTTCTTGGCTTTGAAATGTAACAAATGTTTGTTTGTGATGCAGTATCCTCTAGGGAGGGCTAAAGATGCTTGAAAGATTCCCTCGTAAGGGTGGATTTCTTATAATATATTGGCATGATCAGACTTAGATCTTCAATATATAGAAAGAATGGTTATTTTTTTGTTTTTCATATTGAATGTTAGACATAGTAAATGTATAAAGAAATTGACAAGTCATTTCGTAAGGGGACTCCTTATTGATATTTACGAGGTTCAAAATTTAAAAAAAGGAATATATAAGATAGAATGGCCGCTTCCAAGCAGAGAAACAGAGAAATTACTTATAAATTAAACAATTCAAAGTAGAATAATGAATTTCAAAAAAATAAGGCGCATACACCTTTCACACATTTTGGTTAATAATGTAAAGCATGCAATATTTTTATTGTGGAAACGGAAAAATTAAGTTACTCGAACAAAAAATTAATTTCATAAAAAAATTACGATTTTTTTTATTAAGTTGCTCATTTTTCATTCTCCTTAAAAATGGTTCTTGGAATTTTCCGGCAAAGTTAAAAATGCTTGTTACACCTGAAAACCATTTTTAAACTCGCTTTCCAATCGTACGGTTGACTTGAAACTGGAATTTTCTTGTTCAACAACTTAATTTTCATGTAAAACTACTATAGAAACACTACTAAAATATCATAAAAATATCTGAAGAACATGTACCTACAACGATCCGGTACATCTACAATTACGCCCGGAACTCGAGAAACTGCAACACTGTTTTTTGAAAAAAAAAAAAAAATTGAAAATATGTTTTTTTTTTAATTTAAGTTGTGCTTTTCGCAGTGGTGTGAAATTTTCAAAAATTTACAACATTTTCACGCTTAAATAATTAAAAATACATGAAAAATAATTTGCAGCACACCATTTAACTTCATTACTTTTGCAGTTACGTAAAAATGTTAAAAAGTATTGAGACAATTACATGTATTTTCCAAAAATCATGTCAGAGAAACAATTGACTGCCGCATTCCAGAGATATGAGCTTTTTTTTATGAACATCCGGACAGTGCATATATAAAAAAGTTCAAAAATGAAAGTTATAAACATGTATTTTCAAAAATCCTGTCAGAAATACAACTGAAAGTCGCATATCGGAAATATGAATTTTACCTGAGTTTTATATAAAAAAACTCAAGTGAACTTCATATAATGATAAAATATACTTTAAAAATTATGTAATCATTTTTTATCCAAAGGTTTTTAAAATATAAAAGGAAAATGAGAGAGACTTCCCGCGTACAAAAAGTGTCGACATTTGCATAAACCTTAAACAATCATAGCTTGGTAAATTTGAAAGATACAGAGACCAGTTAGACCTCAAGTCAGTCTGTCTACAAACTACAAAAAAAGCCTCTTGTGTCTATTAGAATTTCCAAGTTATACAATTGGTAATTTATCAATTCTCTATTTGTTTATTTAGGTAATTAAAAAATTAAAAGCACACTGTAACTTTTTAATCTATCATATTTGAATAACAATGAAGACGATATAAAAGGTTTCATTCTAATTTCTGGAGTAATTGTAGTACTTCGTAGTCCATTTAAATTAAACAGAACTTTGATGAGTATGAGATAGAAATGTTTAGAAATTTTGGTATTTTAGTCGTTGAGGTAGTAGCACTGAAAGGCAAAAGAAATTTGGATTCCTTCAAGGCAACTCACACCCTAATAAATTTACCAACATTCTCTGCAGTGGTTAAAACAATAAATGTTCTAGTATCTTAGGATGCATGCCCCCCCGTTTGTCAGCCCATATATTACATGAGGTGCAAGAAAAAGTAATAGGCAATAATTAAAATGTTTATTGGTACAAAGTTGATCAAATTTCTCAAGAGAAAAATATATTTGCTTAGTTTATTTACACATTGATCTAGAGAGATCTGGAGATCAGACTTCTTTACCTTTAGGCCATTGACCATGCAGCAAGTCACTGGAAATTAAAGCTAAACCTAAACAAACCTAATCAAAATATAAATAGGTGTTAAATGAGGAGAAAAATGACAACAACACATACTTCTTATACTGGACCCGATCAGGACATTTTTATAACGCAGACAACACAGAAGGAGAGATCCCGGAACGTAAGAAACACTAACATGAGGAAGAAGGCAGGGCTTTTACAATCATAATCTATAGCTTATTTTAAGTATCTCTTGTAAAGCTAATACTGTTGTATAATGTACATTGTCCTAAGTCCAGTCGACAATAGGCTTACTAAATTGAATGAAACAAGAGAATTAAAATCCTGAACAATTTTTGTATTAGCTTAGTCAAAGCAACTTTGAATAAGATGTCAGATTTATAGGGATTGTTATCTTAACTGCTCTCCTGTATTGAGCATAAATGTCACCTTTACTTCCCTCTATGCTAGCAAATATAATCCAAATAATAACCGCTTCTGCAAATTAGAATCAGTACTGGTAACATTTCTTCGATTGCCTGAGCTGGATACACACCATCTTCTTAGGTGATTTGTATCCATCTAATTTTTTTGAGTGTGACGATTTTTCCGAAGGGAACCTTTTCCCGATTCGTAGAGTGATGTGCTTTAATTTCAATCCAATATATCCTTCTTATACGATACTAGAGTCTGAAAAGAGAGTTTGTAAAAGCAATAACACACTGTACACTCTGCTTTCGGTGTAGTTACCATCCGAACCTTAATAGAGCCTTGTTAATTTGAGTGGTCTTTTAATAGAACTTTTGGAATCGGGTAACTGTAGACATTTCCAACTACCCACTAAATACTAAGACTTGCGTATGAATTTTGCAAACCAAACAATTTTCTTGCTATTAATACACATTTTCTTTATAGTTGCGCCACGTCCAGTTCTGGAAAGGGTAGTTACAGGAGACACCTACGTCACTATAAGTTGGAGTCTGCCGTCATACTCAGTGAACCGTTGCCCAATTAGATCAATTGTGGTTGACGGTCTACCATTTTTACACCAAATATTCCCCGTTAGCGACACACCAGCGAGGCCACTCTACACGATGAATCTAACACCTCTTGAACCCGACAACATGTACATGTTACAAGTCACTATAATCAATAGCGTAGGAAGCTCTGATGCGTATCCAATCGGCGTACAAACACAGCCAGAACTCAAGAAATAAATCATTCAATTAGAGAGAAAGCATCTAAAATATTTATGTCTAACGTCAGTTTTCACAGGTCGCTGTCAAAAAAAATGGAGTAACTTTAAAGTAGGTACACACCATACTTATTGTGAGGTATGTATCCCCCCTTTTCCGGGTTAGATTAAATTAAATTAAAAACCGCTGTCCAAGGAATCACTACTTCCACATCCAGATTTTCCAAGTCTCTCACAACTAAAAAATTTTGCAAGTGGAAATAATTGTTTTGGAACTTTAATAATATAGTATTAGAAATCGTCTACCCCAAAAACCCATAAAACGACATCCCACATCGGTAGAGGGGTGCGGGTGGGGGTGAGGATCGGTGGTAGAGGGGGTGGGTGAAGTAAAAAAATATTTCGAGATTTTTCGTTCTTGTACACATGTACACATACTAAATTACAATTTTTTTTCACCCCCTTTAACAATGGGGGTATATGTGGGGTATATGTGGGGTATATGTGGTAAAGAGGTGGCTAATGATAAAAATTTCTTTGAGATCTTATAGCTTCTTTTGTATATACTAAATATTTTATGGATTCTTACCTGCTTTATTTATCTATTTATCCCCATTTACCACAATTTACCCCAAACCCTTCAACAGAATAAGATGAAAATATGATCCAGTTCCAGATCATGTTAAAATATACACGTTTACCAAATTTCATATCAATATCTTAAACGGTTCCGTAGTAATCATGCACACAAAAAAATTTACAGACAGACAGAAAATTTTTTCCCTCAAACAATACAAGCCTATTGAAGCCTATTTGAAACAATAAAAATTACCACAATTCCACTGGATGTGGAAGTAAAAGAAGGAGCTGACCTAGCTTTCCTTAGAGCTACTTATCCAACTTTGTCCATTGTATCAGACTTCATAGCCTGGATAAGGGCCTTTAGTATAGGTAGCAGCCGTTGATTTTATGCTCACCAAGGAGCTTCAATCTCAGCCTAGCTAGACAGTGGCAGTGGCATAGCACATGAACTGAGGTTTCCTCTTCCTCTTAGCAGAATTTACAAGTTGCGTCGTTTGCCATACCCATTAGATACATAATATGTCTATTAAGCCAACAGTGTCCAGATAGAAGGCCCATCCTTTTCCTAATAGCTTTTCTATTTTATGGTGATAGGCCATCCGTTTTGGTCGATCATTCTTTAATGAACTCTTTGTCCTGTTTCTGTCAATCGAAACCCTTCCACAATTCCAGAGATTTATGTTGTATCCAAAAGGATGCGGGTCCTACTAGGACCCAAGACGTGCGTTCCCTGGCCATCAGCCTTTTCATCTCCTGTATCCTTTGCATCCTGATACTCACCGGCATGGAATCGATTGGCTTTAGCGCTGCGTGGCTATTGGAAAAATAGAATTCGACTTGTTGAGAGTTCCTTGCCTCATTATTCCCTTTGAAAAAATCACTGTATTGCGGCCACTTCAGCCTGCGTAGACTTATCGGGATTTTTATTTTTAACCTTTTCCATTAATCCCAGCTTTGACTCCCCGTTCTATGTTGCTATCGAGCTTCCATACACCAGACTAATTAGTTCGTATTACTGGAAAACGATTCAACTACCAATTTTTTCTCTTTTCTTTATAATTTTGGCCTTTGCTTTCTTTTAATTTAACAAGAAAAGCAAATGTGGACCTTTTAAGGCACATTTCTTGGGTGCTTGATTCTTTTCAAGTGAATGATTAGCGAAATATGAATCTTTGTAAACAATTTCTTTTAAGAAATATAAAGCATCTAAACAAAAAAATATTCATTTCAATCAACTGTTGATGTCAGCCACATGGGTTTTCTTCTGGAAAGAGGACTTTCAATTTTAAGAAAGACTGTATTTTCAGTTGGCATTTCTCTTGTATTTTTTCTCATGCTTACTTCTGGTACACTTTTTAGTTTTAAAAATCAGTACACAAAGAAGTAAACAGTACGCACAACAGGGAGTTTATATTTTTTTAAAAGAACCAAGCGATCATCATGAACCACTGGTAAAATATCACCCGTTTCTTGGGCTCTTTTATAGAAAACAGAAATTATATCTTTGAATTTGTCGCTCGGATCGACTACTTACAGAGGGCATCAGAAGTTTTCTGTCGCTTGAATCTTTTCCAGTATTTAAACGAAGTTGTTATAAATCGGCTAGTATAGTTACTTCGAAACTTCAACTTTGACGCTTGGATCGTTTTTCAGTAACTCCATTTATGCCGATGTTGGAATGCCGTGTTCTAGTTTTTGACAGGTATTTTGATTCGATGTGTTTATCGAAGTCATTTTTTGGAGCGTATTCCTAAAATGGGATCTGCCTTCAGCTGAGTATAATTCTTGGTGTTCTGTTTCATGCAATGGCTTGCATTACTGAATGAGCTTCCCCTGGGATAATTACGTGTGGTGGTGGTAGATCTAAGAGGACTTCCGTAGCCGTTGGATCACTCGCCACTTAATAGTCTTATTGCTCCCAATTACAGTATCTTTGTCAACTATATCACTTATCTGTAGGTTTTCATTAGTCTTACGACCCTGATGTGTAAGCATAGAGATATCATAGGATTTAACTCCTAATTTTCTCCATACATTTATCTGCATCTTCTCAGATGAATTGTTGCTTTCTGTGCGACATTTTGGATGTTGGAAAATGGGCATTCCATATCAGCTTTTGGTCAGAAATTGGCAAATAGAGTTTCAACTCCATTGAGCCCAAGGGATTTTAAGCTCCTATGGCGAAAAACAAGCACTTCGGTACCTCACGTTTTGTACTAACTTAACTAAAAGCTATATGGTATTTTTTATATATTCGTTATTCTAGAGAATTTTATGCTCTACCGAACAGGTGCGTTTAATTTTTTGCCGTATTTTGCATGCATAAGTCACCTTATTTGTTGAAATTATTAACACTAACTTTCTAATCCGGAAATAAATGGGGGGGGGGGGGTACATCACAATAAGTATGGCTCTCTAAAAGAATTCATTTTTTATGACGGTGATTTGTGAGAACTAATGTCCGCAGGTTCCTCTTGGATTTAGTGCTTGGACTAATAATTTTACTGTAAACATATTGTTTTTTATTTATTAAAAAGTCGTGAACACACTATTTGTTTTTTTAAGGGATATTTCCCTGCAAACATTTTGGTCTTGCCTTTTACAGTTTTAGTTCTATGCAGCAGTTAGGATAAACAGAAACACACCACATATAGTAAACAATCCCACAAATTTAAAGCCAAGGTTGTCTGGAAGGGATTACACATTTGGAAAAAGGCAGACATACATACATACCTACCGACATTGTCTGTGCCGGTGCCGGGGCCGGGACTCCAACCTAGTACACCATAGACAGTGCGACCAGCATACTCACCACACAGTACGCCCGACATCTATAGTTTATTCTGGCCATTGGCCGGTCCAGTTCTGTCACTGGCACAGCGTCTTGCCTGTAAATTGCCTGTATTACATCATGTACGGTAGATCAAAACGGAAGGCACATGTATTCAATATTCAATTTGAGACAGGAAAACTTGTCAAGTATATTGTATATGTTTCTGTTAATGCAGAATTTTGATTGGTTAACACATTTACTAAAAAATTAACGTTACAAGTATTTTGAATGCGTTAATTAATTCTATCGAACTTAAATAACAACAAAATAGACTTCTGGCATAAGTCAATCCGTCGATTTGGACATGGTTCAAGATATAAAAAACAAAAAAAATTATGCCATCGTTACAAGGCTCATTTTTTATGTACGTACACCTTTTATGCCTAAAATGAATAAAATAGGATCTCCAGAAAGTATGCGACGTCAGGGAGCGCAGCCAGAAAGGTCAAAATTATAAAAAAAAAAAGGAGGTATAGGACATGATCGTTACAAGCTTTTTTTAGATTGAGAATATTTATTTAAACGTTTTAAACATAGAATAAAAAATCACAGAAAGAAACTCCTATCAGGATAGCTAGCCAGCAAGAAAATATTTAGAAAGTTTGAAGAAAATTGGATTTTTTTCGCATATTTCATCTCAGAATTGTAAACTCATTGTTACAAGTTCTGGCTCCTTTTTAAAGCATAAATATAAGCCTATTTAATAATAAAATAGCCTCATCAGAAAGTTATTAATGTCAACAAAAGTACCGTACACAGGAATTTAACACTTTCGGCTATCTTGAGTTCCTAAGATATCCCAGATGTATGGTATCATTATGAAAAGGTTATTTTTGTATTTAAAAATTTATTATAAGTCTCCTTACTAAGATATTACGCACCTTAAGGCCAAATTCCCGTCGGAACAATTTTTACACGTACATAAAAACGAACAAGCGGTTGATTTTACGCGAAATGTACGTTACATCGTCTCATCTCGGAAGTTCTAAATCATTGTTAAAAGATTTGTCATTTTTTTTTTTTGTTACCTTAACACAAGTCTCATTAACAAAAAGATATGCTCTACAGAACAGAATGATTGTCAAACAAGCTTTTACCCAATAATATCTGAAGTCTAAGACTACGGAAGCTGGAAATCGCATTAATTTGCGTGAAATGGGAAGGATACAGTGCCTTTTATATGTACGTGAAAATTTATTTATCGGTCACTTCGTTCTGGTCAGTATGTTTTTTAATTAAAGGGACTTTTATCAAAGGACCGAACATACAAGGGAAGCTAGCTCGAAATAACATTAATTTAGCTGATATGAACAGGATGTACATTATCTTTTACCTACGGGTAAAAATTTGTTTGACGGACATCACTTTCTGGGGAGTATATTTTTTTGTTAAAGGGACTTCAACATAACGAAAGAGAAAGAGAACATTTAACAATGATATCTGAAGTCTGAGGTACTAGGGAATCTCTAAATCCTATTAATTTGTGTGAAATGGGAAGGACAGAGTGCCTTTTATGTGCACGTAAAAATTTGCCTGACCATTACTTCATTCTGGTGAGTATGTCTATTTGTTAAAGGGACTTTTATCAATACAACAACGAGGAGACAGAACATTTAATAATGATATCTGAACTCTGACATACAAGGGAAGCTCGAAATAATATTAATTTGGCTGATATGAACAGGATGTGGACGGGAGGATGTGTTATCTTTTACCTGCGAGTAAAAATTTGTTTGTGATGGACATCTTGTTCTGGGGAGTATATTTTTTTGTTAAAGGTTTTATCAATATAACGAAAGAAAGACATAACGTTTAACAATGATATCTGAGATACTACGGAAGCTGGAAATCACATTCATTTGACTGAAATTGGAAGGATATAGTGACTTTTATATGCACATAAAATTTTTTTGACCGTAACCTTGTTTCGGAGAGCATGTTTATTTGTTAATGGGACTTTATCAACATGAGAAATAAAAGTGACAGAACATTTGTCAGTGATATCTAATCCCTGAGATATAACGGAAGATGGAAATCGCATTAAATTGACTGAAATGAGCAGGATACGGTACATATATATGAGCGTAAAAACTTGTTTAACGGTCATTTTGTTCTGGAGAACATATTTTTTTTGTTAATGTGATTTGTATTAAGGTAGCAAAAAAATGACAAAACTTTTCACAATGATTTATAATCTATGAGATGCGACCGTAACGTAAATTTCCCGTAAAATCGTCCGCTTATTCGTTTTTATATTCGTGTAGAAATTGTTCAAGTCCGAGTGAATTTCCAAAAAAAAATATGTACACTTATTATCCACTCTACGAAAGGAAAGCATATTACACGATTCCACAAAAAGAAAAGTTCTGATCCCTGAACGCGCCCATAGTATTCCCCTGTATTTTTCGACGCTGAATCCGAATATGATAATAGAAAAACTCCTCCACCTTCAAATTTTTGGGCTACAGCCAAAGATAACCCCCAAAATGGGGTAAAACTACCATATACATCAGGATACATTGATTGGATACAAATTGTGGAAAACGTGAATAATGTACAATTACTGTATTGAGCCGTTAACTTCCCAAATACTAAACGAAAACCATCCGCATACCGGGGTAGAAACTACTCCCATATAAAAATAAAATGCATAAATCCCAATAAATCGTGGGGAATGTTTAAATTTTCATAGTGTAGCAGTGGCGGCTGGTGAAATTTCAATATTTTTTTTCTCGTCTGTGGCGCATGGGACCCATACGAAACTTGGGAAATAACACCTAGAGAAGCACTTCTCTAATGACCCCTAAAAAATTTTGAAAAAGCAGTTTGCGAAAAAATTTTTGAAAATTCGCTAGCCTCCCCTGGGTCTAGGGACCCCTGTTTACTTTTATTTTTTTTTGTCATATGCATTTGACTTTTCATAAAAATGCATCGACAGATTTTGGAGTTTGTGAAAATATTTTCATTACTAACTGAGATACAGCGAATTGAAATATTGTAATTTGTTAAATTGTAAATTACAAAATTTCAGTTCATTGTATTTCAGTTAGTAATGAAAATATTTTCACAAACTCTAAAATCTGTCGATGCATTTTTATGAAAAGTCAAATGCATATGACAAAAAAAAAATAAAAGTAAACAGGGGTCCCTAGACCCAGGGGAGGCTAGCAAATTTTCAAAAATTTTTTCGCAAACTGCTTTTTCAAAATTTTTTAGGGGTCATTAGAGAAGTGCTTCTCTAGATGTTATTTCCCAAATTTCGTATGGGTCCCATGCGCCACAGACGAGAAAAAAAATATTGAAATTTCACCAGCCGCCGCTGTAGTGTAGAGTACTGTACATGAATTTGGAGTAACTCCAAGCGTCACTCTCAGTCATGACTCGAAATCACCCCCCATAATGGGGTGGAACTTACCCTATATCAAAAAAAGAGAACAGAAAACAGAGTACAGATTGAAAAGTATTGTTTTTTTTTTGTATTTTTAAGCACATAAATCTCAATTTCTTTTCTTGAAATACCTCTTTGTCTTTTTTCTCTGTTTGTTATTGGGATGCTCTGCCACATATATTTTCTTCTATACAATGTCCGTGAAATCTAAAAAATTATACAATTACACAGTATTATATTGGAAAATAACCTCTACGCCTGTGACTTTTACGTCAAAGGAGCAGTAGTAGAGGTTCAGAATTCGAAAAAGTCGTTTAGAAACGTGTCCCGTGGAACATTGAAAGGTAAAAATGTACTGATTGCGCTATTATATAGTACTTGATATGTATATACACCCCCTAAATTCGCCTGGCGATATCGGTGTCCAAACAACCCCCAGGGGTGAAAAACCGAAAAAAACGGAAAATTAGATATTTGCTTCACCTTTCTAGCAGTTTTTTAATTTTAGATGAATTATCCATAATAACGAAGTTATGGCTATTTATATGCAAAGGAACTGTATTGTTTAAAGCGTAAAATATTTCCTAAAACCTTGCGTGGCTCTCTTATTATGCGAATATTTATTTTGTTATTTTGGAAAATTCGTTCCACTCGTGATTGTGGACAGACCAACTAAAATTTTAAAAATTTAATAAGAATAAAAGTTGTAGCGTATACTATCAAGATTTGATTACTTTTTTCAGTTTTGAATTTCGATCATAAATAAGCGAGTTATGAATTAAATAGTTAGTTGTTGTCAAAATTATGACACAACCCCAGTCGCATCTATCTCTACTTCAACCGTTTCCCGTCGCATTCTAAGATGCCTGCCCGCCCGTCACGCGGCCCGCGGAGCTCTATATACTCACGCGCGAATGCATATTTATAATAGGTACTGGCATGTAGAAAATTGTTAATTACATCTTTTTAGTGTTTTTTTGATTAAGTACTCTTATATACTTATACAATTATTGTAAAATATGGAGTCTTCATTTAGCAATAGGGATTAAACGAGAAATGTTTGTAAATCAAATTGTATAATTTAATAATTTGTAACTAAACTGGTAAATTATGTGAAACTACTACTGACTAAAACTGTTTAAAAATAACAATTTTAGTAAACAAAACATTATTATGGATATTAAAAACTCAAAGTGCATAAAACCTTTTACTCTGTTTTCACAAGCAAAAAAATATTTATCTTTTAAATAATGGGAAGGTGCTCTGTAAAGCGACGCGACGTTGCAGCAATCAGAAACAGTGGAAAAAATTAAGGAATTGTTGTAAAGCAGATAATACTGCCATAAATCGATACAACTAAATTTTTTTAAATAAATATCATTTCAGGATGCGCAATAGGGTAGTTCAAATTTATACCAGAGAAAAAATAGGTTCGATTTTTTCTGTCTTACCGCCAGATATATTCGAAAATTAACCGTTCCTCTTCAAATTTAACCCCCATAAGACTCTTTTATAGGGTCCCAAAGGTGACCCCGTAAGTCCACAAATAGAGTATCGCGAATTCCCTGGTTGACCGGTGGAGTAGCTATGTTAAACTCCGCCAGGACTTAATATAAATAAAATTATTATTATTATTTTTGACGTACACTATACACTATGTTTTAATGTTTATAATATTGTTCAAACAATAATGATTTATTCAACAACTTTATTTTGCTATAAATTTAATGTATATCAAAATATAATTGTTTAAACAATTTCAAATGCTTAAAAATGTTAAAAAAACTCAAACACTAATTAATAATATAATATAATAGGTTGTACAAAAAATCACAAATAAACAAAAATAAAAATTAAAAGTACGCGATACTCTATGTTTGCCCTTACGGTCATTTCTAGAACCCTACAAAAGGATTTTATGGAGGTTCATTCATGGAAATAAAATAGATGATCTCGGAGGCACGTGTTCAGCCGATTTTGCTCTAATTTCTTTCTTTTCACTACAAATTTGAATTGTCTGCCCCCTATTGTACATCTTGAAATCAAATATTAGAGAAAATTCACTAATCTTTGCTGAAATGACATTTATTTAAACAATATACTCGAATTACGGTATTCTTGTCTGGTTTACAATAATTCCGTAATTTATTCCCGCTGGTTCTGATTTCAGTCTCTCTAATATAATATAATAATATCCACCTTCCTATTATTTCAAAGAGAAATATTTTTTTGCTTGTGAGAGTTTTATGCCACATTACCTTTGAGTTTTCAATGGCAAATATTTTGCACAGTCCACATTGTTTACTAAAATTATTATTTTTATACAGTTTTAGTCAGTAGTACTTTCACATAATTTACCAGTTTAGTTACAAATTATTAAATTATACAATTTGATTTACAAACATTTGTCGTTTAATCCGTATTGTTAGATGAAGACTCCATATTTTACAATAATTGTATAAATATATAAGAGTACTTAATCAAAAAAACACTAAAAAGATGTAATTAACAATTTTCTATATGCATTCGCGCGTGAGTATATAGAGCTCCGAGGGCCGCGTGACGGGTGGGCAGGCATCTTAGAAAGCGACTGGAAACGGTTGAAGTAGAGATAGATGCGTAATCGAATCTTGATAGTATACACTACAACTTTCATTCTTATTAAATTTTTAAAATTTTAGTTGGTCTGTCCACAATCACGAGTGGAACGAATTTGTCAAAATAACAAAATAAATATTCGCATAAGAGAGCCACGCAAGGTTTTAGGAAATATTTTACGCTTTAAACAATACAGTTCTTTTGCATATAAATAGCCATAACTTTGTTATTAAGGATAATTCATCAAAAATTAAAAACTGCTAGAAAGATGAATCAAATATCTAATTTTCTGCTTTTTTCGGTTTTTCACCCCTGGGGGTTGTTTGGACACCGATATCACCAGACGAATTTAGGTGGTGTATATACACTTCAAGTATTATATAATGACATAATCAGCACATTTTTACCTTTCATGTTCCACGGAAGTCAACAAAGATCTTGATTTCAACTCTACTACAGTTAGAAGATGATGTTTTTTGACAAATAATGAATAAGAACAAAAATATAAAAATAACGTATTTTGCTGACGTTTCGGAAACCGAATCTGTTTCCTTTCTCAAAGCGTATAAGTATTATAAGTGTTTGTGTGCTGTGTATATTAAATACACAGCTTTAAGAATATATTTGTTATATTCAGTATCCATAGAGACTTACTGCTTACCCAGAACTATTGGTATATCTAGTTGATAGCGTTATTTTAAATAATGTTCAGTTTGTTAAGTTCTTCTTTTAACATCCAGGTTGTGCAAACATCTACGGAACAATTCGACATGCATTTATCCTCATTCAATAATATTATAGCTGATTCTTTTATTTTTTTTTCTTGCAATCTGTCTCTTTTGTTAAAATTTTTGCCGAGTCCCAGTTTATTCTATGTCCGTTCTCCCAAGTGTGTTCGCAAATCTTCGATTTCTGAATCTCATTCTTCCTGTGCTCACCCAATCTAACACTAAATAAGAAATAGAGAAAAAATAAGAAAATGCCACAACCAACATTTAGACAATACCTCTTTGTCTTGTTTTCAAATAATCTTCTCACTGAATATTTGTGGTGTTATTCGTTAAATCAAGATGGGAGTGTAGAAAATGTAATTTTAAATTCATATTACACAACAAATCCTTATAATCTTTCAACACCTCTTCAACGATTTCTTCATAGTTTCCAGCTTTCTTTTTTCCGAGAAAATTTTTTACTACACTTTTAATACTCAACCAGGCTTTCATCTCGAGGGCAGGAATCCCAGTGGTACATCTATAAATGGGCCGCTCAATACTACACGAGAGAGCGGTAGAATTTTGGACTATATTTAATACGCAAAATATATCTATAACATGAAGATCGGGTATTGCCTAATTTAGGGTTCGGCCAAGCCGGTGACACTGCAGGTTTATATTCCGAACTTCAGCATACTAAAAATTTACTTCCTCCACAATGAGTTTGCACTCATATCCTTCGTTTTATTATAGGGATGGTTTTGGATCAAGAGTATTAGAACTAGCTTACAGTCACTTCAGATTCATACACTTTACTATAAACTATAAACTATAAAAACCAACATTTTCACGATTTATTGGCATTTATGTACAATATATATTTCTACCCCATTATGGGCGTGGTTTTCGTTTAGTGTTTGGGAAGTTGACGGCTGAGTACAGAAACTGTACGTCCTTATGTATATGGTGAGTTTACCCCATTTTGGGGGTTATTTTTGGCTGTAGAGTAAAAATTTGGGGGTTTACGGCATTTTTTATTACCAGCGTCAAAAAATACATGCGAATATTATGGGCGCGTTCAGGGATCAGAACTTCTTTTTTGTGGGGCTTTGTTATTATTACTTGTGCGTAAAAATCGTATCTTTATCGCTACCTTTATTCATAACCAACAAAATAATGGACGTTAAATTTTCTTGAAGCATGTTGTAGACCATGAGCTCTAGTGCGATACAGGCTCCACACACACTTTTCAAGTCCCAAAAAAAAAATCCGATTATTAATATACCTTTTCTTTATAGTTGCGCCACTTCCAGCTCTGGAACGTGTAACATTGGGAGATACCTACGCCAATCTAAGTTGGAGTTTGCCATCGTACTCAGTTAACCGCTGCACAATAACAGGGTTGGATGTTGATGGTCTACCATTCTATCACAGAGTCTTCCCAGTCTATGACGTACCAGAAAGGCCGCTCTTCACGGCAAATCTAGACCCTCTACTACCCGACAACATGTACGTGTTAAGAGTTTCTGTAGTAAATAGCGCAGGAAGCTCACAGATCTATCCGCTCGGTGTGCAGACGTTGCCGACAGGCGGCGTCTAAAGTCTCAAGCTAAGTTCTCATCGATCCGATATCCGAAATCCGAATAGTTATAAAATATGAATTCATATGATCCGAATGTTTTTATTCATATGACTTTTGATGATAATTTTAGCAACTTTTGAAAAAATTGACAGAAACTTACGTGCCACGCAATGCGTTACTGTATGTCAGTGAACTCTGTATAGACTTCCCAATGTATCAATCGCTGCACGTCAGTCCTAAGTTGACCTCGCAGTCTTACTTCGTTTACATGGTATCAAAATTATTACATGAAAGCTTTGATTAAACTAATATTAAAATATCTCTGATTATCACTAATACTTTGTGATATCTTATTTTTTAAAATGGTAGTGTTCTTCTTTGTCAAATTAGAGCAGTAATGAATGTTACATTCATTTCAAGTACTTCTTTTAACATTTTGATAACTATTATCCGATTTCGACTTCAAGTAATAATCAAGTAGGTAGTAGAAAACTTTCGGATCATGGTACTATCGGAAATCAGAGCCATGAGAACTCAGCTCTTCACGAATGCTATTATAATGATGTCTGCTTTTTATTAAATGGTCCTGAGTATAATAGCTTTGTTTTTTTTTGGGTACATTTTCTATTGGAAAATCAAGTTACAGTATGGCTCATTACCCGTACTATGATCCAATTATACGTAATTCCCCCGAAATCCCTCATACGGCGTGACGTCACAGAAAACTTGGCTTAGCGGAGGTATTTCAAGCGAGTAGTCTGCCTTTACCTCTCAGTATCGCCAAATGACAGCCAAAAGACATGAAGTAAGAGAAAAGCTGCACAAAAATGACGCTTGCGCAGTTTGTATTAGTAGATCATACAGTGTTTCTCAGGTTCGAGTCAAAATGGCATTAAGATATTTCTAATTCGACAATTACTAATGAATGAAAATTACAGTTTGACATTGCCGACTACAATCTCCAAATTCCATTCATGCCGAAAAGGAGACTTTCCAGTTATAGCATCGCGGAGATGCTCTCTCATCAACTTGCACCTAGCTTCCGGGTGACCAGTGCTGTGAATAGCGCTGTGAAGATTTCCGTGACAAAAACATGAAACTTTCAACCTGTGTTTTATTTACCTAATAATACCTTTCCATCAACAGCCCATGAAAGCCTGACAGGTAGGTGCCAAGAGACCAACGTTAACATCTGTTTCGAGGATGCACCCCTGTAAGTCGATCCGAGGGTTGAATTTCTGGAGCCCCGGATAAATTTGAAACTCGGCTCAGCTCGGTAGGAAACTCAGCAATCATTCATAGCAGCTGCAGTACCAGAGCAACCATTCACCTGATCCCAATTTACTTCAACGCTCCAAGACGTTAAACCTCTTTATCTCTAATAGTGGAGTAAAAAACAGGGGAAAAGTCGCTTCCTTCTTGAGTTTTTTTTTAAATCTTAGAACAAATGAGACATATACCATTTCGTTAAGTAGGTCGATGTTCATTAGAAATCATGAAATACGACATTTTTTAGTGGTCACGGACATTGTTATTTTTAAAAAGGTGTGAAATTTTGTTTTTTTTTAATCATGTTTTTTTGAACATCTAATGCCATATCTCAAAAACGAATGGAGATATCCACATGAACTTTTTTTTGTTATAAAACACACACTTAAGCGCTTCTATCTGTGTATAGTATTGTTAATTAAAACATTTTAAAGCATGTTAAAAATTTAGATAACCTTGAAAGTTCAGAAAATACGCAGTCAAATTTTCACTAAGCTACAAACTTTTTTGTTTTTGGAAATTTTGTATAACATGCTGCGAAGAAAATAAAGCGAAAGAACCAAAAAAGTTTTTGATAGCATAATTCTTATTGGGTCTTTGATAGTTTAGGTACAGTGATTTTTTTGGAGCGCGCGAATTGCAGAAACTGGGTATTAATACGCCTGCGTCCACTAAAACCAACTAGTCTCAGGGCGGTGTACGATCAACGTTATTCGTTTTCGTCGAAGGTCAAATTATAAAACCGCTGCCCAAGGAATCACTACTTCCACATCCAGATCTTATATCCAAGTCTCTCACAACGAAAAAAATTTGAATGTGGAAATAATTGTTTATGGAACTTTAATAATAAAATATTTGAAATCGTCTACCCCAAAAACCTATAAAACGATATGCCACATCGGTAGTGGGGCTGAGGGTGGTGGAAGGGGGGTGGTACTAGTGGTGGGTAAAGTAAAAAAAATTTTGAAGCCTTTGGTTCTTGTACACACACTAAATGACAATTTTATTTTTTTCGCCCCCTTGAATAATGGAGTGAGAGTTGGTAATGGGGGTGGTTAATGCCAAAAAAAATTTGAGACCTTAGCTTCTCTTATATATACTAAATACCAATTCTATGGACTCTTACTTGCTTGATTTGCCTATTTACCCCCATTTACCCCCAACCCTTTAACGGAATAATCTAGTTCCAGATCTCGTTAAAATACATAGATACGCGTACCAAATTTCAAGTCAATATCTTAAACGTTTCCGGAGTAATTATGTCCACAAAAACCGTTACAGACAGACCGACAGACAGAATTTTTAGTTTGCTCAAACTTAAAATCTCGACGTTTCATGACATTCTAAGCCTATTTGGACAATACAAATTTTCAAAAATATTTTTGTCGATACTATACTTACACTTGATGTGGAAGTAAAATGTGTAACGATATTCTTTTCCTTATGACCACTTGTATTATATTGTAGAACGTATGGCCATTGTGCGAATAGTGCGTGGATTATCTGCTAAAAAAATATTTAAGATAAAAAAGCAATCTAAGTTTCATTGTAAAATGAAGTGGATTTTATGTGGCGTAGTAATAGAGGAGAACGATAAACTTGTGCACAAGCCATGGAATCTATAATTAAGGCTGCGGAAATTAAAAGAGACTTAATTTAGGATATTTTTTCTTTTTTGTTACCTAATTTAGGCGAAAATAACACGTTTACTCAATTATTGTGAGGATCTAGGGTAAAAATGCAATGCATGGGAGATTCGGATAGGGACTCTGACACAGGAAATGTCGGATACAAATATTAAGATTGCCACGTTCAAAAAAAGTTAAGAAACCGTCTTTTCTATTTAGCTCGAATAATAACGCAAAAAAAAAGGAAAACTCGATAGTTTACTTTTATCAAAACACTCCATAATTATTACTTTTCCTAAACTTCTGTTTATGGAATTTTATTAGCCCCCTAGTTGCGCAACTTTTTTTTACATTTACTATAATATTATTTTTTACCGTTTCCGAGATCCCAATGCAATGCATTTTTATCCCAGATACTCTATTTAAGATTTTTAATTCCTTTTTGCCTTCAACCTTAGTCCTTAATGCGCCATTGGAAAAAATAAGTTATCCTTTCAGATCCTAAAACGTGATAAAACAGTCTTAAATATAAAAAAATAATAATGAAAAGTTCCGTTACACACAATACATAATCATTATTATTCTTAAGTGCCCCACGCGTACGCTTCGACAATTCCTCCATACTAAAAAATTCGTAACTAGCAAACTATTGCTAATAAAGAAAATTTTTTTTTTCTAAAAACTTTTTTAGTCTATTGACTTCATTTTCTTCGTAGAATGTTACACAAAATTTTCAAAAACAAAAAAGTTCCTCGCTTAGTGAAAATTTGATGGCGTATTCTCTAAACTTTCAGGATCATCTACGTTTTTGGCATGTTCACATTTTTTTTATTAACAATCCTATATATAGAAAGAAGCGCTTAAGTGTCTGTTTTATAACAAAAAAAGTTCACATCGATAGCTCAATTCATTTTTGAGATATGGCATAGATGTACAAAGAAACATGATTTTAAAAAAGATTAAATTTTATACTTTTTTTAAATAAGAATATCTGTGACCACTAAAAAATGTCGTATTTCGTGTTTTTATGTGTAAAATGATGTTGTCGGTAATACCCACTGTGTCTGATCTTGTTCTAAGCTGATAAAAAAAAAAAACGACACAATTTTACCTCTCTTTCGCCGCTCTATAAAGAAACCTTACTCGTTATAATAATCCTGCCGAGTATAATCATTTACGACCTATCAGTTTACAACCTGTCATTAGTAAAAAACCGCTGCCCAAGGAATCACTACTTCCACATCCAGATTTTGTATCTAAGTCACTCACAACGAAAAAATTTTGTATGTGGAAATAATTGTTTAAGGAACATTAATAATATAATATTTGAAATCCTCTACCCCAAAAACCCATAAAATGATACCCCACATCGGTAGCGGGGTGGGGGTGGTGATAGGGGGTGGTAGTGGGGGTGGATGAAGTAAAAAAACATTTCGAGGTTTCTGTTTCTTGTACACACCCTAAATCACAATTTTTTTTATCCCCTTTAATAATGGGGTGGGGGTGGTAATGGGGGTGGCTAATGACAAAATTTTTGAGACCTCAGCTTCTCTTGTATATACTAAATACAAATTTTATGGACTCTTACCTGCTTGATTTACCTATTTTCCCCAAATTTACCCCAATTTACCCCCCAACCCTTCGACGGAACAAGATTAAAATATAATCTAGTTCTAGATCTCGTTAAAGTACATATGTGTACCAAATTTCAAGTCAATATCTCAAACGGTTCCAGAGTAATCGTGCGCACAAAAAAAGTTACAGACAGACCGACAGACAAATTTTTTTCGCTCAAACTTAAAATCTCGACGTTTCGTGACATTCTAAGCCTATTTGAACAATAAAAATTTTAAAAATTTTTTTTGTCGTTACTATACTTCCACTGGACGTGGAAGTAATTTAATGATTTTATTCTACTCGAGTTTTTTACTTTGGCCATTTCGCTCTTGACATTGACAAAAATAACTCGTCTGAAAAATGAAAAGTATATTGCATTTGATCGGCGCCTTTCTAAAACCATTGTGCAGAGCTGGGCAGAGTACCGCACTAAAGTACTCACGAGTACTTCACAAAGAGTGCCTTTAAAAAGTACTCGTGAAAGCTTGAGTACGAGTACTTGTTTTTGAAGTACTCTAAAAAATGAGTACTTTTGCAAAATTTGGAGAGTACTCTTCTAAAAATGAGTAACATGTATGAGTACTTCGAAAGACACCAAATTGAAATAGGTAATAGAAAAAAAAATAGAATACCACTTACACCATTACCAGTAAATAACCAGCAAACTTTCAAAATTCCTGCTTGTCCCGGCTAAAATGTCGATTTTGTATTAAATCAATACAGTTGTATATAAAATTTTAGTATGTAATAAAAAAACAAAAATAAAATAGAGGATAGGCTTATTTTGATGTATTTAATTTGTTTTTAGCGCCAAAATATATAAATAAATTTTATTTATATATTTTAGCGCTAAAAACATTATATTATAACATTTTAATAAATGAATAATATTAAAATAAATAGTATTAAAGATTCAATAAAAATAAATGTTCAAAACAAATAATTCTGTTTTCAGCCCAAATAATATTACTATGTACATATTACTAGGTATAAAGAATGCTATGTTTATCAATACCGTCCATGATAAAATCGCTATAGTACTTCTATGATATGACATTATGCTGACGTGTGTGCGATGTCCTTAACCAAGATTTATAGAGTACAAAGTTGGTTAATAACTCACGATCCCCACCAAAAAATGTCATTAGCCAATGAGCAGTTGGTGTGAAATCACATCAGATGCAGGGTCATATTCAAAATATTGTAAGAATTTAGGTAATTATTGTTAATTATGTAAAGAACTCGTAACTGGAACGGGCTCGCAGTGACAACCGCTTAAGGTTGGGGCTAATTATCCTTGCATTTTGAGCAGGCCTGTAGATAGGGTGGGAGGGGGCAGGACGGGCTATGCCCGTCCTAGAATAATTTTCGCCCGACCTACGGCGACCGCAAGGGGGGGCAATTTCAACTACCTTCCCAATATTTTGAAAGAGGTTGGGTTAAATTTTTTTTCTGGATTTCTCCTCCCTGCTCATCAAAAATTTGTTCGGACTAAAAATATTTTTTACGGGACCCCCTGAAAAATTGTTTGCCCGCCCTTAAAGCACTTTCTAGCTAGAGGCCTGATTTTGAGTCACTGTTTTGCACGGTGGTAATCAGGATAAGTTGTAGAATGTGACATTACAGATCATAGTATGCTTCTGGCCATGTTTCAGGCCAGTACGGACCGTCCTTCTAGAGAGAGATAACTGCGCCGCTACTGCGCGTTCGAAGAACAAAGATAGCCTGATTTTTCATCGCCGCATTCACGTCTCGCCTAAAAGCTAGATATTAGAGAACCTTATACTCTACAAATCTTAGGCCTTAACAGGTGTACTAAAATTCAGGGGGCGAGGACAAGCCGTATTTACAATGTCCGCTATAGTAATAAACTTGTTGGACAATCAGGACAATGTTAAACTTATTCTAGACATCAATTGTTAAATTTTAATACATAAATTTAAATAATGCTTTTCGAAAAATTCCTAAATTTCCCACAGAAAATCCTTTCCCGCAAAATTTCCCATATTACTCTAAAATTCCCGGTTTTCGGGAAAAATCCCGTCCATTGGCAGCACTGCTGACTGCCCTCCACAAGCTGAGACTTGCCTGTGTTGCACGTCGGTACTCGTACCCGTTACCCATCAGTTGTGGCCGCCAAAAGTACTCGAGTACCTAATAATGTAAAGTACTTGAATATTTCGAGTACAGAGTACCTTCTAAATAAAAGTACTCGCTAGTACTTGTTACTGAGTACTTTGGGTACTACGTGGAGCTAAATCGTCATACCAAATTTCAAGTCTAAACAACGTCTAACAAACAAAAATAAATTCGAAAATTGAACCGTCGATTGTTTAATTGGATCAAGCCGCACAGCCATTTTTTTTAAATTGTAGCTTCTTTTATTCTCTTTTCAGTGATATTAACAATTTTTTTTTAATTTTTAAACCATTTTTTCTTAATTGTTTAATTTTGTTTTTAAATAAATTGTGAGTCATAGAACACAACCGAACTTGGAAGGTAACCAACCAAAATTCGTCAGGGCAGCTCTAGTGTCGGAAGCGGGTCGTGGGAAAGGTTTGTGACATCTGACAGTTAATGCAATAACCTCACCATAATTTATTTATTCATCGCACAATTAATAATGTTAAAATCTGTTTATTATAAACTTATTCGGGCGCCAGCCAAAGTTAATTGGCAGAAGGGGATGGAGAACAAGACACAAAACTTAAAGGAAAAACCAATGTAAAACAATATAATTCAATATAAAGATTAGAAGGTAAATACTTGTACAATGGGTAGAACAAAATAATAAAGTAATAAATAATTGAGATATGGGGTTGAAGTTAAAACCCTCCTAATTAAAGGAATCACACTTAGGTAAACATTATTAGCATTAGCGTAAAGAAAAGTTTGAGACTATTAAATATGGATATCGATAAATCTGTATACAGTTTATGTATATTTTAGGACCGTAAACAGCTGTTCAGGGTTTCACAAACAAAATACACTATGTTACGCTGAGGATCACTCAAACATTTACATAATACGATACAACAGTGATAAAATAAATGTACAATAAATAAGTATACGACAACGGACTAATGGAATCTAGATTTTCTATATCGCTGAATGCAAACTTGGCCGTTTCCAATTCTTTGACCCCAGGCAGGAATCCAAAAATTAATAATTTACAGTACCTGTACTCCACATTTGATTACCGATCAAATAGGTTCACCGTGCGCCAGCAAATCACCTCTCGCTACGTATAAGAATGCTTCCGAGCAGCCTTCGCACCTAACACAAGTCATGCAGCATGCAGCTCTGTACAGTTTATCACTTGGTACCAATTTAGACTAGGGCTCCAGTACGACAAATCCAAATTATGATTTGTGATATTCCAAGTATAATAATTATAAAAATTATAAATCATCAGTTGGCAAAGAAAATTAAAAACCAGCAGGTTTAGGGCTTAAGGGCAGAATTTCTATGGTCCAAAGAAAAAAACCTGAAAAAGTTACACTTTATGGAAATTACCCAGGTATGTTTATGTAAAATCATAAATATTTGACTCCTTTCTCTTAGCAATGCAAAATTTATTAGAAATGTATGTTATTAGGTTTATTTTCTTAATAAAATTTATATCTTTAACACATGGAGAACATGCCCCTGTTCTTCCAGAAATGAAAAATGTCTACCGCTTTTTTGTATTTTTATCATAAAAAACCGGAATTTGCGCCAATTGATTAATCAGGCCTGTTCTTTAATTAAAAATCCCTAAATAAGACTTTTGACATTTGCCAACTTAAAAACAAAACAGAATTCATTGAACAATTTTATGAGTTTAAAATATTTACTATATTTTGGAATACCAAGGTAGCCTATTTTATATCTTTTATTTAAATAACTGCATACTGATTAGAACATAACCTTATGACTTGTTTTAAGAAGCGACATCAAGCTGAAATGTTTATCACATTACCAAAATTTTGGTTCACAATTGAAATCAATGAAAGGCTGGATTTAGTAAAAGAGATTAACTGGCACTAAAAGATTTATCGGCTTGCCAAGTGTAGTTGAAAACCACTTGAACTGTCATAAAATTCAGTTGTCTCATCAATTATTTGCCCAAAAAGAATGTCATCTCGGTTTCCAATTTGGGTGGGTAAAACTTTTTTGTTTTATATTCTTTCTTTCTTTATGTGCTTTTAACACATGCTAATAATTTTTATTTTTAGTGAGAAAGTGAATTTGTTTAAAGAAAAAATTAAACAAATTGATAAAATACAATTTAAAAATTTTATAAAAAAAATGTTTTATTAATATCACTGAAAGGAAGATAAAAGAAGCTACAAGCTACTGAAAAATAATTTGCCGTGCGACTTGATGCACTTAAGCAATCGACGATTCAATTTTCGCCTTTGCTTTTGTCTTCTAGGCGTTGTTGTCAACATACCGACTTAAATTTTGGTATGACGATTTAGCTCCGCTAGAGGCATCGTTTCCTTAAATTTCCTCAAAATAGTTACACCATTGTTCAAGTTATCATCAATTGTTTAAAAATGCGTGCTCTTTATTGTTTTTATTTATTGCAACTTAACAAATTAACCAAAAAGGTTCGGATAAATCTAGTTTTCTTCGGAATTTTATCATGAATAATCTTTTTTTTTATTCATTGCGATATGAGCTGTACAACCAGTACTCCAGTCATTGAAGGTAAAATACGGCGATACTGTATAATTTTGCCAAACAGCACCGATTTGCACAAAAATTTGGATTTAGGTTCTACTTACCCTCTACTTCAAAGTTGACCTTGTGCAGGGGGTTGCTTTTTATCTTTTAGGGGTGAAAACTACCCCTATTCGAAAATAATTTTAGAATTGTAAATTCGAGCGTGTAATCGATTGAAATCATCTTTAAATAAGTTGAATGACCGTCAAATTACATTAAGGGACATAATGTATGACTTATTAAACAGTTTCGTCCCTAAAAGCCACCCCCTAGAATAGTCATAATTAAAAAAAATATCTTCAAAATGTTCTTTAGCAACTTGGAATGATGAAATATCACCGATTTGCATGAAAATATTTAACTTATAAAAATTTTATTTTTATAAGGATTTTAGTTTTTTTAATTTTTATTACAAAAAACATATAAATAATCAAAAATCCTCTTCACTATCGTCTTCATTTTCCTCTTTGTCCTCATTCCTTTCCACGTCCGCCTCATCCTCGTCTTCCTAATCGTCCTCCTCTTGGTCCATAGTTGGAGAACTATTTTGACAATTGTCTCCGCTGCATGTTATACATGTCGAACTGCAGAAAAGACCTTGTCCTCGGCAACCGCACGCTGAACCGCACCCTTTTTTACAGCTACAAAAAATCATTTTCAACAGCTCTTCAGGTGCAGGTTAATTCGGAGTTTTGATTGGATTTAATACTCCTTCAATATGAATCAAGTGGATTAATATTTTTATTTCCTAGCCATAACTGGGTTTGCAAGTAAACTCATTTTATGTGCTCATTTAAAGCACCAATTGTTGGAACGAGCGAGGACAACTTAACTGCATTTTTTTTCGTGGCCTTTATAAAAGATTCATATCTCATTTTTTCGAGATATGCAGGTAAGTCATTCACCTTTTTCAATTTATTCAATTGTGTGTCCTTCGCAAGTCCGTACAACATGACAGTAGAGTAGCTTGTAAAATCTCCTCAACGGTTGCAAGATTATTGTAAAAAATCTGCGCTTTATCTCTTACGTCCTGTCGTTTTTCTAAAATATCAACGATTTTTTTTCCCTTTATTGAAAAACGCAGAAGTTGAGTCACATCCAGTAAAGCAATGAATAAATAAAATCAATTTTGAGCAGTTTGGGTAATCGATTTCTAAATATTTGGAAGATACACTGCTGCAGCGACGTTTTGTTTACCTAGCTTCAAGAAATAAATTTCTTCCTCAGCCTTTGGTTTATTACCCATAACTCGCTTAGTTTTTAAGCTATCAAGTCCTTCAAAAAATCATTTTGTAGGTTTTTTCAAGAGCTATAGGCTCATATAAATTTAATTTTCTTTCAGTCCTTATTTTTGAAAGGGTTTGAGCTGAAAGGGCTTGAACAAGTTACTATTTACGAACCAATGCAAACTTTAAACGGCCATATCTTACTCAAATTTTATCCAAAAGAAAAAAAAACGAAAATCTTCAGAAAAGCAAAACCTACAATTTTGTAATCTACAATTGCGTATCATTAATAGTTTCTGAGTTATTTTGAAGAAAATGCAATTTTTTGCAAACTTACAAAGATGCTCTTTTCACTTCAAGCTCAAATTGTTTTAAAACTAAGCACTTTAAACTAGTCAAACTTCTAGAGCATGTTACAAGTACATAAATAAAGTAAATTGTAAAGTGGTAACAATTATTTTCAAATGGGGTGGTAATTAGGGAGTGATTTTCAAATTTTTTGACGCCAAAAAAAATAGGGACCAACATTATTTTTGTCATAACTCGCTTAGTTTTGATGGTAGGGATTTAAAAAAAAAAATCAAAATAAAGGCTTTTTCTAGCACTTCAAAAAAGGTTTCATGAGTTTCCCCGAAAAATGCATTATTTTTTGACATCACGTTGAAACTTTCAATTTTGGCGTTTGACGAATAAGAATCTACTTTCAACAAGCTATTACTCCGTTTGTATTGAGACTACAGACACCATAAATCCACCATTCTTTTTATTTTTTTATAAGCTACATTTTTACTAAGAATGATTTTTTCGATAAAATACTTACTTTTTGAGTTATTTGTGAAAAACCGTCTGAAGACGTGGGTTTATTGGTTGAAAAATTGACACATTCACTCGCGAATAAGTCGAAAAGTATTGACTTTCAGAAAAAACTTTATAGAACCAAAGTTGGTTCGAATTAGTCAGTCTATCCATTCCCGGACTTATTTTCAATGAAACATTTTTCACCCTGGAGATGGGGTGGCATCCACCCCCAGGGTAAAAGCAACCCCCGATACAGGGTCAACTTTGGAGTAGAGGGTAAGTAGAACCTAAATCCAAATTTTTATGAAAATCGGTGCTGTTTGGCAAAATTATATGGGAAAAAGGTCATTGACTGGACTACAGAAATTTTTGAGAAACACTGCGAAAAAACACAATTTTTAACATTGTCTTGTTTAAACAAGTAACTTGCGGGACAGATTTAATCCAAATTTTTTGCTTCTGACAAGTTCCAGTAAAAAAATTGCCATTGTAAAACAATTCCCCACAAAGTGATTCAAACTCTAGTTTTAGTCCACTACGTCTTTAATATACCAAAGCTAAGAAAAAAAGCAAATATTAAATTTAGTAAACCTTCGATATTTGAGAAAACTGCAATTAAAGATGGACTTATTACTAATTCTACTGTTTTAAATATTCACAGTGTCTTTCATCATAATTACGAATAATTTTAATAGTACACGTTAAAATTTTTTGTAGGTAAAATGTATTCGCTGCATTTTCCGTTTATGTTAAGAAGTTATAAGGAAGTATATTTTCTTGTGTATATTTATAGGCATTCATGTGTACTCATCGGCATTCATATGTACTTATCGGTATTAATTTGAAGTCCTAAGTAATATTGTATATTCTTGTATATTTGAAGACGGAGGCTTTCGCGATAAAAATACTTCACTCGAAAACACTGGATGCACTTTTGGTCACGACAACCTGTATATGGTCATTTTGGACTGGAACAAGATATAGTCTCTTGATTTTAAACACTATGATATTTCTTTAAAAACGTATATTGCCTATTTCACGTTCTCGCAATACTTTTATAACTAAATATTTCTTAATTACTAGTACTAATTAGTTGATCAGATAACGTTTGTAGGTTTAAATTTGACTTGTTCTTTGTTTCGAATGGTTCAAGTTAGTTTATTCCCGTAGAGACTTGAGTAGTAACTACCTGTAGCCGGGAAGTGTCTTAGAAACCACCCTAACGAGGAATCTTTTCTAGTATCTCTAACCCTACCTAGAGGATACTCCATCACAAACAAATATTTGTTACATTTCAAATTCAAGAACCAAAGCTCAAAAAAAAATAGGTATAAAATTTCACTCACATATCGTAATAAATAAAATATTTCAATCAACGTTCGACTGATCAAATCTCTCTAAAAATTGTACAACTTTTTTCATTCTCTTTAGAACTCATCAGGAGAGATATTTTATGTATTAAGACATGTGAGTGAAATTTTATACCTATTTTTCTTTGAGCTTTTTAGTAGTTCTTGGCTTTGAAATATAACAAATGTTTGTTTGTGATGGAGTATCCTCTAGGTAGGGCTAGAGATACTAGAAAGAATTCCTCGTAAGGGAGGTTTCTTATAACATATTGGCATGATCAAACTTAGATATAGTAAGTGTATGAAAGAAGTTGACAAGTCGATTCGTAAGGGAACTTCTTGTTGATATTCTAACTTGGTCAGATTTAGATCAATGATAACTGAAAGGAACGAATGGTATCTTTGAAAGTTATCTGCTGAATAACCAAAATAACATTTTATAACAATGACGTAAGCAGAAATACAAGATATTTATTTTTAAATATATATTTTTAATTTTATATGTTCATTTTCATATGTTTGTTAAGATAATGCTTTAAGCCTTTAAATTATAGACGTTTTAAAGTTTTATTTTAGCAAATAAACATTTTTACTAATAAAGTTTGTATTTTTCTTTATTACATATACATTTAAAGAAAAATAATCACTATTTTTTAAAATAAAAATCGCTTGATTAAAATCATGATTTTAATAGTGATTTTAATCAAACGATTTAAATCATCTCAACTCTGCATGCCAGCAAAAGAATAAAATAATTAATTAGGCGAAACTCGTCAACATTCGATGGAGGATTTATATTTGAAAATGTCAGTAAATTATGATACTACTTTGGTTTTTATAAACTTTCTTTAAGAAATCATTATGTTGAATCAGCGCTGCGAATTTCTAGAAAATGTGTCTGCTGGTAGCAAATTCAAAAGTGTACCTCTAAAGCATAATTTCTGAAACACATTCTCAAACATCTCCACTGCTTCGAATTTCGACGGAGTTAGTCCAGTGTATTTTTAAAATTATGAGAAGGCCTTAACTGAAGAACAGTTGAAACGGAAATTTACTTTTTCGCCCCATTCCAACGATCTTCCAAGAAAAATCAGTTGTTCATTTATTGTCGGCTTATTATCAAAACCTCCTAAGTCTCTTATTTGAGACTTTGGGGGTTTTGGATTATTCATATTCTTGAAACGCTGACACACAAACTTGCAAAATCTCCGAAGTTTAGCACGAATATGTCCACCTCTATCGGCGTTTTTTGAAACCTTCTATGTCGCTACGGTCGCATTTAAAACTCAAAACCTTCTATGTCTAGTATGTCAGGAAAAACCTAATTAATCTTGTGCTCTTGGTTTATTTCGAATTAGTTAGAAAATATTAAACAAAAATGGACAAAAGAAATAAGGTAAGAATAAGTGTATTTTTGTGTAATGTATACAATTTTTACACCTCCCATTAAATTGTATTACTTATCTTCGATTTGATTTTAGCAATAGAGTTAGAAGGTTTTGATATATGTATGTATTATTCTTGTAGAACCATATAAGACTTAGGAGTTTTTGTTTTTCTTCTTTCCTGTAAAATTCTTACAAATCGACTTAGGAGGTTTTGATAGTAAGCCGACGTTATGTGGTTTTAAAAATTTTAAACTCAATACATTAGGTAAAATATGCACCTTAATAACACAGCTATTTGCAAACAATAATAAATAATGGTAATAAGGTTCCTCTTGAGTTTAATCTTCTGCAGATAAAAAAACATTTAGCGACAAACACTTGCATATCTACGTCATTAATTGATGATTCTCAAGAGCTTTCATAAATAACCGTTATTCAGATTGAATAGCTACTAAATTGATAAAAAGTTGTTGTTCGGAATGATCCGTGTTCTGAGTTTTCTTACCTTTCTGGTGGTTCAAGTTGTCAATGCACAACAACTTTGTGGTAAGTATATAGCTATTATAACCAAAGCCGAATTAAAATAGATTAGTTGCATAAATGAAATTTAATTATAGTGTTTCACGACCGAGTACAAATATTTTTCATATTTTCTTATTCTCAACGTCTAGTAATCCATGACACTTAGGGATTTAGTCTTGTTTGGTGTAAAATTGAAGTATACCAACCATGAGTTCAAGCGGTGTTATTCAAAATGTTTATAAACATATTTATAAATTTAGGTGAAAATTAGGTTCTTAATATTACAGAAATTAGAGAATTAGAACATAGACTAGAAAAACAAGAGGAGAGGAGTTTAATAAATGTCAAACAATTCTTGAAATTTCTCATGAAAACTTATTGGAGCAAATTCAGAAACGCGTATTATTTGAAAACTTGTATTTTAGCTCATTACTAAATGTAAAAAATTATATAAAAAAAGTATTTTTAAGAAAAAGCTTTTATCTGAAAAAACTACTAAAAAGTAAAAATAATTTTTTTAAATTCATACACATGGAAACCAAAAGCTTTGGGGGCGGTCATATAGTGATATTGCATAGTTACTTTGCTCAATTGACCACCCCCAAAGCTTTTGGTTTCCATGTGTATGAATTTAAAAAAAATTATTTTTACTTTTTAGTAGTTTTTTCAGATAAAAGCTTTTTCTTAAAAATACTTTTTTTATATAATTTTATTTTTACTTTTTAGTCCACTTATTTTACAAACAGACAGACCTTTAATTTGCCATCGCTATCCACACCTCCCCTCTCCCGTCTTCTCACCCCTCTAACTTCCCTCTTTCCACCACTTCCCCTGCCCTTCCCACCTCTTCCCTCCCTTTTCCTACCTCGTCCCATCCCTTCCTCATCTCTTCCCACACTTTCCCCACCTCTTCCCACCCCTTCCTCACCTCTTCCCACCGCTTCCCCACCTCGTCCCACCCCTTTCCCACCTCTTCCCCACTTCTTCCCACCTCTTTCCCACTTCTTCCCACCTCTTCCCACTTCTTCCCACCTCTTTCCCACCCGGTTTATCGTATTTTACTCGTCAAACCCTTTCATTTGATACCCATATCAGGGGGGTTGTGACTAAAAAGCCGATCCGCCATCTTGGGACGTCCGCCATATTGGATTTAGACCGATAATGGCTATACTATGTTGCATTGTCACCGGACTTATATACGTTTGCCAAATTTCAAAGCTCTAGCTTAATTAGAACTAGTCGAAATTCAGCTTGCAAGATTTGACCTAAACCAACAAACAAACATACAAACATTGCAAGTTAAATAAAAGCTTTTAAAAATAATAAGCTAATTTTTGGCCATCGTAACAAACCTTTATTTTCAAGATATGAAATTTATTTAGAATGCAATTTTATGCCTTCTTATTTCAACGCTTTCGATTTGCTGCTACGTTTAATTTTCACTTTTGAAGTTTAAGTAAATACATTTATTATCAATTTTGAAATTATAAAAGTCTACAACTATCGGTGGTTATTACCATTATGCGCTCGTTTCCACACCACCTTGCGGTAGAGCGTTTGGCGCATTTTTTTAAAGTGATGTCCCCAATAGGCCTAAACCACTTTTTGTTTATCTGGTTAACTTCTAATTCTTTTATTCTCTACTGCCAATGCATTACTTTTTGCCACTGACTTAATACAGCATTTGTATCTGAATTCATTCAAAGAATGCTGATCGGGTTCTGCTCCGTAAAGGGCTAAGATACATTTTTGGCCTGCTATATATAGGGTGAGAATTGGGGTGTTTAAAACATTCCACGTTTTTTTTGTGATCCTACAGATTTTTGTAATAATTTCGCGAATTTTGCTTTGCCTTGCCTAAAAAATGCAGAAGTTATGTCACATCCACTGAATGAGTGGAGGAATAATATGTTATCCGCAACTTCCTTAGGTATTTAAGTTCGAAGAATAAATTCGTTGGTCCATTCTCACCTTGCTTGGTTTCATAAAATACATGTTTGAACAATGTGCGGATAATCCTGTCATAAGAATTAAAACGTCAACGTCTTCACCAATTATAATTACAGAATCGTAATGAGGTGATATATCTATCACTGAGTTAACAATAAAAGAATCAGCATCTTCAGTAGCCTGCTTAACAACGAAATCTGCAGTGGTAAGCTTATTACGTAATAGGGAGATAAGCCGATTTTTATTTTGATCGTTTGATAGAAAAGAAACTTCTGTTGCATTGTTACTGTCATAGACTCGTTAAAATTTACGGATGCAGAAACATTTCTTTGAGCTCGTCATTGACGCTCAGCAAATTTTGTGCTCTTATCAGATGCATCGGCGGTAGGGTAACCGTTGAAGACAATGATGCTTTTAGCTCTATAGTACTCTACATACCTAGCTAAAATATAAGTGGATGTCTCTTGTTGACGCCACACAACTCGATGAAGTAAAAACCCACCATGTAGGACGTGTAGTTTATTGTCAAACCGGCTCGGTGGCGCAGTGCTTAAGGTGTTAAGCTTGCGACCACGGGGTCCCAGGTTCGAATCCTGGCTAGGGTATGGATGTGTAATGGCGTTTTTCATATGTTGCCGAGATGGTAGCAGTGAACTAGATTGCCGTTGTGTGAGAGACAACACAATCTAGTCGCTCTCCTCTCCTGAGTTCGAGTCTCAGCTGCGGCAAATGGCAATGTCGCAGGGAATGTGATATTGTCTATGTGTGTGTGTCCGTCCTGGTTGAGTGGTAGAATAGTCTACAGCTAAACTCCGCCAGGACATTAATATAAATAAGATTAAAAAAAAAATTATCAGCGATTAAAGAAAATAAATCATAAAAACTCGATTTTTTATATACAGCGCGGATGCGATACGATGCTTGACTTCCTCCGTCTATAAGTCCAAGAATATTAATATTACGTAAAAATTTGTCGGAATCATTTCGATAGAGAATTTAGTTATCTTCAAATTTGACAACCATCTTTTTTTTTTTGCAGGACCATTCAGAACCGAAATATTTGCAAAAAAATGATTGTTAAGAGATAATGCCCCAAAATTGGGAGTGTTCCGAGGGGAAAAAATTAGTATGTCTAAAATAGGCCTATAATGAACTGGTTCCAATAGTAAAATCTTTTGCCCTATTTAAAACGGTGTTTACGCAACCTGAACTCCTTGACGTCTGGCATATTACTTTGTTTATTTTTCAATAAATTGGTGTTTTATTTCAAAAGATGCGACGAGATATTCATATGATTTCAGAGCACTCTCAACTTGCTAAAATAACTTTTAAAGAGCGTTTGTTTTTTCGTTCTTTCTCTACCGTGTGGCACTGAGGAGCCTGGGAAGGTGAAACGCGTCTGACATTGTTGATAAATGAATGGCTATACAATAGGCTTCAACCAGCTCTCCTGACATTTGTAGTCGATTAGTAGTGAATTTGGCAAATTTGTTTATATAACACCGATTGAACTCATTTTTGATATACGTTAGTTATTTATACATGAAGCAGGACTGAATCCTCAAGTGTAGTTTCAAAATTCGAACTCTTTTTGGGACGCACTGTCTATCAAAAGAGTGATTTAAGTTAATAAAAAATCGATTAAGATTTTCTCTTGGGCAAGAGCTGATAGAGCCTTTTGTAATGTTAAACTGGAGATAGATTTGGTTTTTAATTTCGTTAAGATAATTGAATTGAAGCTGTTTCTGAGAAAAAAATTCTCCTCGCTTTTAAAATTTTGATATGAAGGATATTTATCTGAAAATATATATTTATATGTGTAAGTATTTGTAATTTTCCTATTTTCTTAATTAAAAGTTCTAAAACTTTGAACGGCGCCAGCGGGCTACATAGCCAACAGGGCCAATTTAGCCCAGTCTGTTTCTGGACTTACTGACATCCCTTGGAAGGCGTATCGCATAGCTTTATTAATTCACCCACTAAATGTATTATTTTTTATTCTAGTTCCCGAAGATGTTGGAAATGTAACGCTGGAATTAGATTATACTTTACATTGGTCTCCTAGCACAAACTGTGCAGAAACCCATTACCTAATTTACATCCACATTGAGGACGATTTGCAAGTCATATACACTGTAGAGGAACCCGCTCTGAATGTTTCCTTCCTTCCTGCTTGCGAGAGATTCTACTTTGAAGTTAGAGCATTTTCGAATAATGAGCTGAGTGAGGCATCCCGTCTTACTGCTTATATTCCAGCTCCCTCAGGTAAGTTTGATCACAAATAGAAATCAATCCGTGCGCTTATGGTGTTTTAAAAGAAAGTACTGTATATTTTACTCCAGACTGGGATGCTGGAGAGGTGAAAACTTCACTAATAAAGTATCCAAATTATATCTGTGTTATCTACGGAGACTTAAAGATAGTTTTTCTCAAACATGATAAATACAAAATTAATCTAGAAAATAATTTAAAATACTTCAATAATTTGAAACACGCCTCCGTATTCGGTTTTGGAAAAATTATAATGTATACTTGGTTTTGACAGTATATAAAAATATTTCAACCAAATCACAAACACGGCAGCTAATGAGTAGCTTAGGGTGGTCCTTAAATTAGGGTAAAAATTTTTATTCTTCATTTTCTTTGGGGCACCCTGCCAGGCGTTATATGGAGCAGAAGAGACTGAAAACTTGAATGCCTTACGATACAAACGTTACTTGACAACAATTAGTAAACAACCCGTACATGCTAACTTCAAACTAGCCGTACTTCCACCGACAGAGGACGCTGCACGAGAACACTCTTTACGAGTGTACCATCAAGTGCAGCTCTGGCATGGTGTTGCAAAAGATCCTTCAGTGGGGTTGGAAGAAGATTGGAGGGCAACTCCGCCCAATGATTACATCAGTGGCTGCTGCACCAGATGAATTACTGCAGCTTATTTCCTGTTATTGCACGATGATTGCACTCGAAACTGTGAGTGCAGGAAGAATGGTCTGCAATGTTCAAGAATGTGCATAACGTGTTTAGGTCTTGACTGCACCAATAGAGATGAACCTGACGAGTTCGATGCTGAGCAAATTTTAGTGTCAGATGATGTTCTTCTACTAGGAAAGGACTATGATTCAGATGACAGTGAAGAAGAGAGCAATGATGATGAAATCGAATAAGTTTGAAAATACTTTCTGATCTTAAAATAATCTTGAAAATATATTATTATCTTGTAATAAATGTAAAACACATCAAGATTTGTCAACTTTTACTGTTGCTTACATTTAACCGTGATATGGCATTTTGATTGCAGTAGGTATGAATGTGGGACGATAACTGGATTTTTGTAAATATTTTATGACACACCTATGAAGGCGTAAGAGAACGGGACGAAATCTTATTGGTAAGTCTTCACCCCTTGATCCCCGTCGGGATCATTCGGGGGATGAAAAGGAATCAAGGCCCTAACATAAGAGAAAAGCACTCTTGGAAATCGCTACATCAGTATTTTTTTTATGTAATGCAGCGATAACGAGATTGCTCCGTTATTCATCCTTTCGCACCCTTATCCCCCTCATAAAATCCACTCGGGGATTAAAAACGGATCTCTAGACTATGGCGTCTGGGAAACGGATACTTTATGTCAAAATTTTTTTTTCGATACAATATAATGATTGTACCCACTAACCCCCGTGAATTTCTCTAGGGCGATGAGAAAAAATCAGGAGTCCATGACATTCCTAAAGGGCACTCTTGAAAACCCTTGCTACAGAATTTTCGCTAATGTGATACAGCGATTGCGATGTCTCTGATATTCACGCCCACCTTATAAAATACACTTGAAGTTTGAAAACAGACTATTAGGACATTAATTTTATGGAGAGCGCCCTTTAGACTTTCACTGACTCAAGTTCATAATTCACCCTTCGTGAACTAGGTCATAACAGATTTTTGGTTAATTCCTATTAATAAAGCTTAGAGGGTTCAATCCTTTTCGCCGGTTTTTGGAGCTCTTATGTAGTTTGGTATAATATTGGGGTAGTTCTCACACCCTTCAGAGTGTGTCTCAATTACTTTGTTTAAGCCCTAGTTAACACCTTCGTTCATGCATTCAACCAATAGACTTATACTATATTTCTCTTCATGGAAGCTCTATAACTCAATAACATCATTTTTCCCTATTTTCATCCTTATATAGGGTATGTTTTTGGCTCTTCTGAATTAATCAATGGAAATCAACACAAGATGCAATGACTCAGTTGGTATTAAAAATAAATAAATCCAAAGATAAAACAGAACCTTCTATATGTATATTTGTCGATCTCTCAAAGGCCTTCGACACAGTTAGTCACACTAAACTTCTGGAAACACTTGAAGTATAGGTTTCAGAGGAACGCCATATGAACTAATGCGAAGTTACCCAACAGACAGACAGCAATGTACCAATATTAACGGTATACTCAGTAGCACGCAAGTGGTTAAATATGGAGTTCCACAAGGCACCGTACTGGGACCTATACTTTTTAATATATATCTAAACGATCTATTTAATATTAAGGTGGAGGGTGATATAACAAGTTTTGCTGATGACACCGCAATATTTTATAGTGCATTGAACTGGAACGTTTTAAAACGAAAAATAGAAAATGATTTACCAAAAATTTTTGCGTGGTTCAATGATCACCTGTTGATAGTTAACTACAGCAAGACTTGTTACGTTCCTTTCTCATCCTACAGCAAGCACTTACCAGTTTATGACAAAATAATTCTCAAAATCAATGATGTGGACGTAGACATTTCCTCTAACCATAATGTTAAGTACCTCGGCATATATATAGACAGTAATCTAAGATGGGACATTCATATAAATTATGTAGTAAAAAAATTAAGAACACTGCTCTACAAATTTAAGCAGTTATCCCAATTACTGCATGTGGAACAGATGAAGACTCTTTATCATGCTCTTGTAGAATCCCACCTAAACTATGGACTTATTGCTTGGGGAGGGGCCACAAATACCCACTTAAAAAGCCTGCAAATAATACAAAAACAAATTTTAAAAATAATTTACAAAAAACACTGGATGTACCCTTCCCATACTTTATTTGCAGACACGAAACTTTTCGATTTGCGCCAGCTATATTGTTTTGCAATTTTAATGAGACAACATAAGAATAAGCAAGGACTAATAAACATTGAACATAACTACAATACCCGCCATAAAACAAATAACTCCTTTCTCGTTCCTAAAATAGAGAAAACAATGGCTCAACGACGTTGTTTTACTTACCTGGGGCTGAAAATTTACAATACTCTTCCCAATGAACTTAAATTGTTAGACTCTGAAAACATATATAAGAAGCAAATAAAAAAATTGATAAACAACACACCAAGATTACAAATTCACCAATTAATAGACCAGAAAAATACTTACCACCTGTAACATTCAGTTATGTTTTCTGTTATGATCTTACGTCTTCCACTGTATTTTATTTACTATTTTCATTATTTATATTTATATTAATTGAAATATAATCATTCATTACTGATGTCAACTCTTTTATAATATTAATTATGCAGTTTATACATATATTTGTGTATATATACATCCTCATTCTGTTTTAAATTATACACATGTGCTACTCTATTTTCCATGTATATTTCATATATTTGCAACCTCTGTCATCTGAAATATGTGCACAAGTCTATGACTATTTTGGATACGTCATTTTTCTAACAGACATGCAGGTATGTGAAGTATATTTTTTCATTAATTTTAAGTTATTATCTTATGTGTATAGTGATGCTGATTACATAGTTTTTTACATAGTATTTACATAGTTTACATGTTTTTTTGACTTGGTTATTTTTGTCATATTTTCAGCTGTAATATTATTACTAATTAATTATCATACGTATATGAAATAATGTTATGTATATGTTTTCATGCATGTGTGTACGTACATACATGTATGTATGTGTATATGTCTATAAGGACACCCCATCGCTCAATCTTGGTGCTGTAGAATTAATTGCATATACGTGATAGTTAACCTGTTCAGTCACATGCCCACCTCCATAGACAGACCCTTGACTGGGCCTAAATGGATTCTTCCCTTATATTTATTTACGCTATATTTTAAAAATTATTGCCATGTATTTTACCTATATCATGTATATTTTGTAAATAAATATTATTATTATTATTATTATTATTATTATTATTATTATTATTATTATTATTATTATTATTATTATTATTATTATTATTATTATATACGGATTCGTCGATATTAGATATTAATTCTGCGTCGAAAAATACTAAGAATATTTTGATTGCTGTGCCATAACTGATAAATATTCGCTTTTTGTATGGCTTTGTATTTTTTATATGCTCCTATATTACATCACGCTTATCACAACTTTAATCCCTCATATCTCAAAAACCAAAGATATGCTCAACTTGAAATTTTGTATTCAGGGTGTTTTCATCATTAACAATAATTTAACACTTAGTTTGAAACAAAATTCAAGGGCGAGAAAATGGGCGGTTTTTGGGGGTCACTCTTTCTGTTTCTCATTATTTCATTAACCATCCTTAGAGATGTTTATCATCATCTCCTAGCTCCAAAGTATGACTAAAAATGGGTTTATAGGCATGTACTTTGTTACTTCAAAATCTTTTGAATGCGTGATTTGCAGATACCTATCTGAAGCGACCATCTCCTCACGAAAAGTTTTGGATTGTCTTTAACTAAATCCAAAATTAACAGAGAAGTAACAGCTTCTTCATCTACTATCTGTTTTGTCCAAATTGATTAGTTATATCTAGATAATATACTAGTTATCTTTTATATTTCTCATTTTAAGACATAAAATCATTATTTATAAAAAGTCCTTAGCCATTAGAATTTCGAAATTGTGTACAGGGTGGTTAGGAAATAAGAGAACGCCAAGCATAAATTATAAATTTTTTGAAAGAAAATTAAATACGTTACAGAGAAATATGCTTTCAATGTCAATGAAATTTCGAATATTAAATTTAAACATTATATCTCAAAGTTTGTCTATTCTAGCGAGTCTCGAGTCTCTTGGTTTACAAGAACCAAATTAAATACTTCGTTTACTGTTCCAGGTGCAGATCTCACGATAGATTCTTTTACTGTTTCCGTACAAGATGCCAATGCCACGTTCCTGAATTGGCGCGTGACGGAGAAATTCGCTCACTGCGCACGAGGCTTCCGAGTGGTGATTCGTGACTCGGTCAGCCAATTTCCAAGGGACATTTACACAGATCGTAACAATATTTTCTTAAATGACTTGATACCTTGTGGACGATACGAATTTTCAGTTATGGCCATTTACAATGTCCAGTCAGAGGGACCAATTGATAGGATTACTCACACGGCACCGCAAGAAGGTAAGTCCTTTTTTATGTTCTTTTGGGACCGTACATTTACTCCGATTCTAGTTCCCCACTATTCTACCAACTCGTCCGCCTTCCAACCATGTTTTACTACCTTCACACCACCTTTCCCCACTCTCCTACCATTTTCTCCCATTTTCTAGCGTTCCTTATTTTCGGTGCTGCAAACTCTTTCCATAGTCTGAGAAATAAATGTGGACAGTAGAGCAAAAAATGAGCGATATTTTTATCAAAAGAAATAGCAGGTACATGTACCTAAAGCCATCGTTTACTATGTTCTATCACAGAGATATATTTAAGATTATTACAATTTTGTCGTTCATAAGAGATTCATTCTCTAACAAGTGTACGAAAGTTATCACTTTGACATTTTAAACTTTATTAGGAGACTGAAAAATAAATACTTAATAGACGATCTGGCACAATACAGTGTCTTCCCGGTGGATATTTTGGTATATTACGTATATTATTGTTACTCCAGTCAAATAGGGAACATTATAGGGAAAAACTGATGAAGTTTTGAAACTTGGCAGATATGTTCATTACGGTTCACTAGCAAACATAAAGTCCCCAACTCAAACTGTTGTACTCGAGTTGCCAGCTTGGAAAGATTGCGCTCTGATTCAGTTTTTTGCTTATATCTCTCTAACCTTTAGATTTGTTTAGTTCGTATCTCACTAATCGTAAGCAATACATTCAAATAGGTGAATCAAAAAGTAATACTGTTAATATAAGTTATGGTGTCCCACAGGACTCAATTCTAGGACCCTTGTTGTTCAATATTTATATTAATGATATAACCATGCAAAATTTTGAGGGTGACACACGACTGTACGCCGATGACACCTGTATGTTTTACTTCTCTAAAGATATAGACAATTTAATTCAGAGTATGCAAAGAGACGTGAATAAATTAGAACTATGGTTAAAAAATAACAAACTCTCTTTAAACGTAGACAAAACAAAATATATTATAATGACATCTAAACAAAAAAGAATATCATCAACCACATTATATTTAAACGCCAAAAAAATTAAGTCAACAATATAAAATATTTAGGATTAGTAATAGACTCAAATTTAAATTGGCATGATCATATACAGTACGTTATAAAAAAGATTAACCCCCTAGTAGCAATGTTCAAACAAGCGTCATACATTTTAACAGAACGTACCCGAAGAAGTTTATATTTTGCACATATACACTCACGGTTAGTTTATATGTTGCCCGTTTGGGGCGCCACAACCAAAACAAATCTAGATTTCTTACAAGTTATACAAAATAGAGCAGTTCGACGTCTTTATGGTTTTACAAACTCAGATTCAATAAATTCAATTTATAATAAATGTAACTTTCTTAAGCTAAGGCAATTGTTAAAATTTGAATCCATAATAACAGTTTATAAAATAATACATTGTAAATTAGAATCTAATTTAACACTAACTCAAAACCTCAGCATTTATTCCTACAACACACGCCAAAGAAATAACTTCGTTCTGCAGTCTTTCAATACTTTATACGGTAAAAATTGTTTCCAGTATTACGCACTGAAACTATTTAACATATTGCCAAGCCAAGCAAAGTCGTATACTACCTTACCATCCTTTAAAAAGTATGTGAAAAAATGTATCTAAAGGCCAAATGCATAAAATGGTTAAATAGAATTATTCTGTGATTGAAAAAAGTTGAACAAAATAATCTATCAACTTTTTTTTTCATATTACTTATATCTTTTATCTATTTTTTTTATCATTTATATAATCTCCCATTGTGTGATATGTTTATTATAATATAAGCCCTTGTAACATGCCTTGTAGCAATTTTAGGGTTAATAAAACGTATTTATTATTTTTTTAGCGATATCGAAATTATTTTTATGTAAAAAATGAATCACATAAAATTCTAAAAAAAATTATATGCATTTTTTTCGTATCTGTTATTATATTCCTTAGAAATATGAAAGCATAGGGTAGATTGCATTTCATCGGCACATTTCTAAAATTGTAAATATCGCTCGTAGAGAAAAGATGATATCAATTTCGAAATAAAAATAGTCACAGAATTCGCAACAACTTTGAAAATATCCGCTATGGGTTCGTCTTTCTGTCAGTTCATTTGTCATCGGGAGATCATTATAATTGCAAGTATGGCATTTAAATCTTATCAAATATTACAATACTTACATTTACAAAAATTTAAGAAACAGAAAAAAGTGGATTACAAGAGGTTTAATAACATCGATCGAAACTCGTGGTAAAATGTACCAAGATTTACTAAAACAACCTTTAAACGCAGATTTAAAACAAAAATATAAATTATATAGAAATAAAGGAAACTTACTGATTAAAAGAACTAAAAAATAATATTATAAGAGACAAATTGAAAATAATAACCACTGTATTCAACATTTATACGATTGAAACACTGACTAATCCTTTCCATCATATCTTCTATGTTGTTGGTTCTACTTTATAAAAGTCTGACTTAACAAATCCCCATTGAAGCCAGGTCGGGTGACTTAGGCGGCTTAATAAATTAGATATAATTTAACAGTTTATTAAAATATTGGACCTCCTCTTCTTATCCACCTTTCAGGAAACTGATTACTAATAGCCTGACGAACATTTCTACTAAAATGTAGTAGTGCATCATCAGGTTGTAACCACATATTATTTGTAATATAATCAGGAATATGCTCGATTACACAGGCCCATAAAAAAAAAGTTCAAGCAGCGAACTAGACCCATGTATTTCTATGTATTTTCAATCGCTGAATCCGAATCCGGGGTCAAAAAAATCGTACACCCCCAAAATCATTAGCTAGAGCCAAAAAACACCCTTGAAATGGGGTAAAAAGAATATTAAGCTACGAGAATAGTTGTTACATCTTAATCAATCGAATTATAAAAATTAAGGTTAAACAGCAGCGTACATACAACAGATATGAAACACACCACCAGAGAGGGGCGAAAACTAGCCCCCATATATAAAAAAATCGATCCAAAACAGCAATGACTGCTAAAAAAGCTCAAAATGTCTAAGTTTTGTTAAAGTGATAAGAAACTGCATCAGGTCCGACGTAATCTTCATAAACTGCCCCTATTGAGTTGAGAACAACCACCCCCAACTTTAAAGGACACTAGAAAAACAAGAAAAAACGTAAAATGCAACAGGATTTCTATTTTCATGGATGCTATGATTGGCTGAAACTGCATAGTACTCTAAAATAGAACTAGAAACTTACGTACCATCAACATTCTACAGTGTCAACCCTCAGAAGGTGTGAAAACTACCCGCTATGAAAGATTTAACTATAAAAAGTTACAGTGACTATAAAAATTCGAAACACCTGCGTTGTGTGGAAGAGAGAAGAAAGTAGACTATGTTCGACGATGTGCTTGAAATCCACCCCCACGGGGTTGCGAGATACTATCCCTATATCTGTACAATGCTGGAAAAACAAAGAGAAACTAACCGGATTTACATTTTTATAGATGCTATGATAAAGAAGTTGCTGTCCCCAGAAACTTCATACTCAAAATTGAATTTGCCTGCACTACAAAGGGTATCATCAAAGTCAAAAATAAATTCAGGAAATAACACAAATTAAATTAGATATCAGTTATGTAGTAAAAATAGAGTAGTAAAAATTAATCATTTATTGTCTTTTTATTAAGTATATTAGATGTATCTGTGAAAGTTATCTGCCATACATTTAAAATACCATTTTTCACCTCATGTTCATGCGGCATATTCTTTATAGAAAATTGAATCCTATTTTCTTTTCTTATACAGAAAGGAAACATTTTTTTAACTTGAACAGATAGGAGCATTTTCTAATATCCTCCCTAGGAGCATAAATGTAACAATTGGGTATCTGTTCTTTTCTCCCTATTTTGACCGTGCCAAATATGATTATCATTGCTACAGTCAATTAAGCATCTGAAGCTTGATATTGAAGTTGACGGCTAATTTTCGTAATATTTAAAAAATGCTAGTAACTCGAAAAATATAACAGATACTAGTCGAATAAAACTAATCATTAAATTTACGATTTCCACGCTTGTTCGGGGGGCGGGGGGATTTTTTTCGTGGAAATGAAATCTGCATGTTATGAGGAAGTTACAGTAAAGTTTTGTTCAATTGGGAGGTGAGCGCTTCTTGGAAATTAAGTTTTAATTTTGTTTATATGTTTATTTTGAATATTTCGGGTGCTCTTCATCGAATCGGGCCAAACAAAAGTCAAAATATTTGTAAGTAACTTATGGATAAAACTGCATAGATCCAAATTCTATTTGTCATTATGTTTTTCGCGAAAAAAAAACTAAGACAATCTTCAATTTTATATAAACCGAAATTACTAAAAAAATAATTAATCTTTTTTAATGAAACTTGGTGAAATGATATAGATGTATGTAAAAATTGTAAGCCCTATGCCTATTATTTCACCAAGTTTTATTAAAAAAGATGAATTATTTCTTTAATAATTTCGGTTCATGTAAAATTATAAATTATAGTAGTTTTAAAAAAGCAATATAGCAGATTGGATTTGGACCTATCCAGTTTAATGCATAATTTATTTAAAAACATTTTGCTTTTTTGTTTTGCCTGACCCGATGAAAAGAGCTCGAGATATAAAAAAAAATGAGACAAAAACACGTTTTTCAAAATTAAAACTTATTTTACAAGAAACGCTCACCTCCCAGATTGGACAAAACTTTACTGTAACTTCCTGATAACAGACAGATTGCATTTCCAGAGAAATTACTCCCTCAACAACTGTTGAATAAATTACAGTTTTATTCGACTCATAGATGTGCTGTAAGGTATTTTTTTATTGGATTAATGCAAAATTCGATGTATTTCTTATGCTTTACAATTTTGGTCTATTTTATGTTTTTCCTATATGTTATATTTTTCGAGCTACGGACATTTTTTCAAAAAATAATGCAAATATTGAAGCTATTTTTTTAAATACGGAGTTTCCGCTGGAAAATTTTATCAGACATCCACTGTTTTCGTATTCGACGGGGTAAGACGGAAAATTGTCAAACTGTGATATCATTTGCTTTTTGATGTATTTAAAAGTTACTTTTATAGAAAATGCTCCTAATCTAATACATACACACTTGTGGATGAATATTTCGATACAACGAATTTTCCTGATAATAATACATATTTTCTTTATAGTTGCACCACTTCCAGTTCTGCAAAGAGTAATTACTGGAGATACATACGTGAATATAACTTGGACGATGCCTCCGTACTCTGTTAATCGCTGCCGAATTAGATCGATAGATGTTGAAGGTCTACCATTTTTGCATCGAGAGTTCGCTGTTGATGATTCAACTGCGAGACCACCCTTCATGACGAGCATAGACTCTCTACAACCCGACAACATGTACATGTTAAGAGTTGCTATACTGAACAGCGCGGGGACCTCGCAGACTTTTCCAATCGGCGTGCAGACTGAGCCACAACTCAAGAAATAAATTATTTCCACAGATTTTAGTGTAACGATGTGTTTTATTAAAGAATTTTAAATATAGTATTTATTTAATTAAGACATTAAGTCTTAGGCCAGTCACCGTAGACACAAAAAATCGCTTTAGGTCGCAAAAAATTGCACTGTTCTGATTTTTTGGGAAGTTGTTAGGATAGATACCAATAGTGTAAAACCAAATTTGCAGTTTCGAAAGACTTTGGTAACTGCATGGTGCTCGAAAAACCTTGAAATTTTCTGACTTTTTTCAGTTTTTGGTTTATACCTTCTGAAAGGTGCATCCTACGGAAAAAGTCGTCCTGTACACTTTTAATGTAGACAAAATTTGCTAAAATGAGTGCAACCGCAGCTCCGTAGATGCAATTGGCCAAGTTCGACATTGTAGATTTAGCCGTCTTCAGCTCATGCTGGCTCCTTGTCCACCCCCAGTTGGTGGGCTCTTTCTCTACTCCCAATCACTTCTGCACCTGGTAGGTTCTGTAGGAATGTTGGGCAGCAGCCGCTTCGGTTGGGGGCCGGCGAGCGAGGTGAACTTGGGCGTTGGCAGCAGATCGGACAAATATCCTTTAACGTAGGGCGTGGAGAGAGTCATCTTTTCCCCCACCACAGAGCGCCACGAGACATTTGCAAGGTCTGGCTGTTTTGAAAAGACGCCCAATATCTTCGTTTTCCCTTGCCAGAAAAGGGCAGAGGTGGTTTCGCAACCAGTGGAGGCGTGAGGGAACAACTCTATTCCAGGAGGGAATGGGAGCTCTCCTCGAATGAATGATGTTGAAGAGAATTTCTCACAACCTGTTCCACCCCTGCCACTTTTCTGGAAGAATACATTTTGTATGCAGTTGTGCAATATTAATAACAATTTACATTGCGAGCTCCATTTCTTTTCCATTAAGGAGCACCAAGAAGTCGACATCCTCTCCAATGATTATGACGTGCTCGTACTTCTCGCTCTTCTCCAATGCTGTGCTCACAATGAGGCAGTCGGCGTCCTCTGGTTGAACGTGTAGGTAATGTAAGCAGCTACTATTTCCGTCACTGAGCTGTTCCGTTGCCATATAATCTTGTGAAGCAAGTACCCTGCGTCCACAACAAACGTGCTTTGTCCAACAGCGACGTGTTCTGGGAGGCAGAGTAGAACGATGATTTTGTTCCTTTTCGCATTCCCTCTTCGGAGATTAGAGTCATAGGATATGGGGCCAACTCGTATGCAAAGTGGTATTTTAGGTCGGCATCAGACTGTTTCGTTATACACAGCCGTTGGAATATTGTGAGAGGGTCTAAAACAACCTGCTTGTTTTGCACCTTGACGGTGGCTGCTACCAAGGTTCGTACTTTGTCTTTCCTATTAAATTCAACTTTTCCAAACGACTTTCCAGTTATTTCTTTGGCTCCATCACATTGCAAGATATATTAGTGATCAGTTGTGCAATATTAATAATAATTTACATTGCGAGCTCTCATTTTGAAGTGGTGTATCTCGTGACCTATTGGACCTACAGAGCTGCAGTTGCATTCAAAGTGTAGCAAAGTTTGTCTACTTTAAAAGTGTGCACTGTGACTCTTTCCGTAGGATGCACCTTTTCGAAGTTATCAGCCCGAAAATTAAAAAAATCCAAGAATTTCAAAGTTTTTCGAACACCACGCAGTTAGCACAGATCTTTCGAAGCTGCAAACTTGGTTTTACACTACTGGTATCTATCCTAACAATATCCCAAAAAATCAGAACAGTGCACTTTTTTGCGACCTACGATGTTTTATCCTATCTCTTTACAAGTAAAGTGTTAGTAGATACACAGCCAACACATACAGTAAAACATAAACTTGAAGACAGACAGCAATAAATTCATAAAAATTATATTGACTGACAACCTCCGATTAAAGAACTTATATCTCGATACATAACAGGCTATTTTTTCACTATATACCTTGTTTGCTCTTAACATAGTCACATTATATGTCCATTAAAATGGATAGATGAACATCACATCCCATAGGCAACAGTGGCGTTGTGTGTGTTGTTGTGAAAATGTGTAGAATGGTAAATATTTTCATTAAAATGAATTATTGCAATTCCTGCATTACCGGCTCTTTATATAACGTGATGTAGGCATACGATATTACAGTAAGATAAACATGTATTGAAAGGATATTAAAATTTAATTGCTATTTACTTTATAACTGTAAACTGAACTTCATCATGTTACGACTATGGAACGATCGATTTTCTTCTTTTCTAAGCTGCTTTCTGCAAACGGCAGAGCACTTCACTATTTATTTGCACAAAATATATTGTCACTAAACTGTGTAAATATGAATAGAGAATATTATTTAGGTATTAAGCAAATCACAACTTAAAATAAAATTACTTTTTCACCAGTTTTTGGTCGGAGAACACGAAAAACATTTATTGACATTAATGGCCGAACTGTCAACTGAGATTATGATAATCGAGCTGAAGCCGATCGTGCACGAGCGGCCGCGAATACGCCGATGGGCCAATCAGCAACTTATGGGAAGAAGTGCCTTAGATTGTGAGTCTTTCAGCGACAAATAAATCAATGCCATTATGTATCTAGATATAAGTTCTTTAATCGGAGCTGACAACTATTACAAGATAAAACTAACTTGATATTCTAATTAACATAGGCACCTAAAAATCACAATAGGTGTTACTACCTTACAATAACAAGTCAACTGAGCATATTATTAACATTCCCCGTTAAGCTAGGGACACTTAAAAAATAAATGATATACCAGTACCAATTAAATTTAGAGTTCAATATCATTCGATAATTTTATCATCTAAATCACAAACACACTTACTTGTTGAGTTTGACATTACAAAGTGCTTTTGTTAAAATGTCAGCAATCATGTCATTTGTAGACAATATAATTTTGCCACATTTAACAGTTTCACGAGTGAAACTATAACGCACTGAAATATGTTTAGTACGGTTATGGAAGTTTGATTTTCAGACAACTTAATAGCACTTTGATTATCGCTGAAAATTGTAATCGGCTTCTGGATACATGGTAATTCACATATCAAATTCTGAAGATAAATAGCTTCCTTTACTTCCTTGACTCCTTCTGTACTTGATAGTGCAACTGATTTCTGCTTTCTACTACCCCAGGAAATTGGTGTGCCAGCAAACTTAAAAACAAATCCACAAGGATGCCTATCAGTTGCATTACTGCCACAGTCTGCATCTACAAAACCAGTTGTAGAATCTTCGGTTGATTTAAATGACAAACATTTATCCATTGTTCCCTTTAAATATCTTAAAACGCGTTTAGCGTGCTTCCAGTGTTCTATTGTAAAACATGATAGTCCAGGCAACGAATGCTCAAAAAAGGGTGTAGAAGGAAATTTTAGGGACAGAAAATTTGACTTCGGAACTTTGTTTGGACTAGTCTGGAGATGAACATATTAAAAGTCCCCACTCCTAGGTGGTGAACTGGGGGGCACTTTAAAGGTCCCATTTTTTTGTTTTTTCGCTTATATCTCGGAAACTATGCGTCGTATGGAAAAAGGTAATCTATGTAAAATTAAACATAATTAAATTTCCTACAAGAATGTCTATATTCATTTTCTTCCTATGTGTTATAGTTTACGAGATATTCGCCAGCCAAAATAGATAATTAAAAAAAAAAGTATTAGGTACCTTGAATATTTCTATCAAAGCGGTTTACCGTGGTCGGCTTATAAATCACAGCCGCAAAACAATCTTTATTTTACAACACTTTACTAACGTAATATTTTGTCGAAATTTATGCATTTCCTTAAATATACAGTATGACTCACTTAAAATGAAGACGCCCTTATAACTTTTTTATTTTGTTTCCGATTTGAATCAAATTTTACTCAAGTATAGAACAAATTGGGATCTACTTATAACTAGAAAAACATTCGCCTGCTACAGATCAGGTTTCGCACCTGTCCACATCTCTTCGGGGGTTCTTCCTAAAACAGAATATTGAGGAGAACGGTTCTTTAAGTACACTGCAGTGTTGATAGCCTCAGCCCAAAATTGTTTAGAACACTTAGCATCTTGCACCATGGCTAGCGCTTTTTCAGAAATAGATCTAGTTCTGCTAGTTCTCTCCGCTACACCATTTTGCTGTGGTGTGTGAGGAATAGTGGTTTGATGTTTGGTCCCATGTTTAAGAAGAAATTCTCTAAACTGATTATTAATGTACTCACCGCCATTGTCGAACCTCAATACTTTAATTGACTTATTAATTTCATTTTCAACAACAGCTTTAAATTCAACAAACTTCTTAAAAACCTCGTCCTTTTCTTTTAGAAAGTATACAAAGATTTTTCTTGAAAAATCGTCAATGAAATAAGTATCGACATCCGCCAAATGATTTTTCCTCCATCGGTCCACAAAGATCAGTATGTACCAATTGAAGCAGATCAGTAGCTCGCTTACTACTCCGTTTAAAAGATTGTTTAGTGTGCTTTCCTTGCATGCAAGACACACATGGGCTAGTATTCGAATTACTGAAATTCACAACAGTTACAATCATTTTAATTTGATTCATAGCTTTTCGATTCAAATGACCTAAACTTTTATGCCATAATTCTTGTGATAAATAAGCTGTAGCTGCACATGTAGCAATTTCAGGTCCATTGATCTGCAGTTTATTTTGAATACCTTTTTTTTTTAGTACGTCTAATTTGTAAACACCATTTGCATTTGTAGCTGTAAATTTGACATCACCATTTAAATTAAAGTCATTTTCGTCATATACTTACACACATATACAACCACTATCGGAAAACATAACACAACTATATAACCCCTAAAGTACTTCATCTAGTGCCCAAAGCTGAGCCCTATACAGGGAATTGAGAAAAATAGAAACACCTAGTTTTTTTTACTTTTAACTCAATTTTACTAATTTTACGTGATGCAGTTTTAGCGGGGTAGCAATTAGGAAGTTTCCTATTTTAGAAATATCATGTACATTCAACCTCATTTAGTAGTCTTTCAGATAACTAGTCAAACAAAAAAAAAATTATCTCGATATCTGAAAAATTCACGAACTTATTCAATTTCTTATTTGAATACTTCGCCTCGGCTGAAGTCCTCCGTGACGTCACAATACACAACGCGCTGACTTGCCATGCCGGCAGTGCGCCGTATGTTCCCTTTATTTAGTGTATGTGCTCAATTTTCTGAAATGTCACAAAATGTCACTTTTGATTCGTTCGTGCCGAGCCGAATTTTTGAATTTCGCCGTGCAATTTACGATCAGGTTTATCTGGAAGACTTCCTCTTTACGTCGCGACATCATACGGCCGTCCCAATGGTATTTTTTGAAAAATAAGAACGTGCCAAAATTGCATGTTTTAGCAATTTTTTCGGCTCTCAAATGCAAGCTGGCTATAAACTGCCGGTGCCTGCCAGCGAGTATAAAGGTGCCCGCGCCCGCTCGCTGTTGACGGAATCATGTGTTGTGACGTAATCGAGCCTCCACCATAACTTTTTTATTTATAGAGATAATTAAAAAAAAAATTACAGATATTTTTTAGATTTTTACGACTATTTATTACGAGAAAATGAGAAAAATGGAAACTTCCTAATTGTGTTGTTTTCCCTACAAATTAAACAAATGATTCGTCCTATTGTTGGTTTTGGCAATTCCAGCTAAGCTTCACACGGCTAAAGTTAAGTTGACTATGAGAATGTCGTCATAATGGAAATAAAATGTGTTATTTCGCGTATTCTCTTAAGGCAAAGTGTTTTAACGAATATCATTAAAGTATATACCTAACTCTGATTAACATTTCTACGTCTTACCAACTGCTGGCAATCCGATGTCGGTATTAAAACCACCCTGTCTGATCTTGTTCGTTGATGAATTTAAGCACCCTTAAAGATAGGGTTGAGCAGCGCAACCCTAATGTGGTACAGTCGCATCGTGTTCGTTTACTCTTCTTTTAATTGCAAGAAAGTTCAATTAAGGAAATCGGGGCTGGTGGCTTGGTGGTGAAAACAGGTGATAAAATTTTTCTCATTTTTTTTTAACCTCATTGTATTGTCTCGACATTTTCTCCTAACCAAGATTGAATTTGGTGAAGTACTCGATAGGAATGTTGCTGTAAAGCTTCATATCTTACTGATAACCTGGACAAAATAACGGAATAACTGGATTGTCCTATTAAATGAAGTAAATCTTTGATGATTTAAACATTTTTCAGTTTGTGGGGCATTGTATAATACAACTCGTCCTCCAGGATTTCTTCTCTCATTGATAAGGGGTTTTTATATATATACAGACGCCGCCGTCTTCAAAACATTTGCTTTTATTTAAAACATTTATCGTTTGTGCTTTTCCTCTTTGAAAGAAAAAACAGAAGTGGCATTGCAACCACTAAACCCATGGGTTAAGAGCACAATTTCTTTAATATTTTCCAAAACTTTTGATGACTGTAAATCGCAACTACTATACGCTTCCTTTACATTTCTTTGAGCATCTCTTAAAAATCGGATGTCTATCTTCAGAAATAAGATCAGTACTACCACTACTATCGAAACGCTATGGGTCCTAATGTGAAGTTTGGGCATGTGGAATTCGAAAAAAAATTAAAACCTAAAATATTTATTGTTCGGGCGAAAAGTTAAAAAAATACAGCTTAGAAAATGGCAAATATTTCGTAATTTCTGCTAATTTTACTTTTTCATTTTTAGTAAACAAGCGGTGAATATATTTATCATTTCTAATTTTGTTATTCAAAAGAGTGCACTTTAAAGTCAGATTTTTAGGAAAATTTTGGCATAATGGTTACGATAGGAGGGTCATCCTAATGAAGCTATCTCTTGCGTCAGAGCCACACGCTTTTCTAGATGTTTTGGTCACAAGATTGACACACCGTTCTACAGCCTGAGTGTGACAAGGCAAACTTTGGAAATTCGGTTGCAGCGGTGTGCCAGTCTGTATTAGATTTTTGATGTCCTCATCAGTGATATTCCATAATGACGTAGTCCATGTTGACGTAGTCTGTTGTTTCGAAGTTGAGTTTCGGCGTGGTGGAGTTTCGAATAGTCTTTCCCTTGAAACGTGATCGAATTTCATCAATAGATTTTTCTAAGCTCACACATAGCTTGACAACTTGATTTGCTGTCGTTAACCACCTTGAGTGTGAAAGCGGACCAGAATCACGAGCTGCTAATTCTTTTAAAATTATACCTAGCTTTATGTCAACAGAAATATCAGGTAGGTTATAATTGATCCTTGCTCAGCACTTTCCTGTCAACTTGAGGAATGGGAATCTAATACAGACTGGCACACCACTGCAACTAGATTTCCAAAGCTTCCCTTGTTACACCCAGGCAGCAGAACAGGTGTGTCAAACTTGTGACCGAAGCATCTAAAAAAGTGTGTGGTGCCGACTCGATGGCTTCTATTAAGACCTCTTACGCCAGAATTTTCGGAAAATTCTGACTTTAAAGTGCACTCTTTTGAATATCAAAACAGTTTGTTTACTAAAAATGAAAAAGTAAAATTGACAGATATTACGAAATATTGCCATTTTTACTGAAAATTGTGAGCTTTTTGCGCGAATAATAAATATTATGAAAATACAGGTTTTTAGTTTTTTTCTTCAAATTCCTCATGCCCCAAATTTCACATTATAGCGTTTCGATAGTAGCGAGTTTAATAATTAATTATAAAAAAATGAGAAAAAACAGAAAAATTTCGCCATTTTTCGCGATTTGAATTTTTTTTTTTCATTTTGCTTAGTTAGGCGATAGGCAACTTTTCCGGGATCTAGAGATAAGAAAATAAAAAAAAGTGTTTTTTCGGCTCACCCTAATTTCACTAGTCTCAACATTGGCAATTTAAAAAGTTTTAGGTCACGAGATGTCATTTTTTAATTTTATTTTAGCAGTAAAGTGGTTAACCATTATGCAGTACAATGTGGAGAATTTTCGTTTATGAAAACGAAAATAAAAATAAAAAATAAGTTAAGCAATGAGGGACTTGCTATAATACGGTGCATACAATTTTTTCCTATCAGCGGTTGACCTCTTGTCTATGACATACTATAAATTGAACAATGCAAACCATTGTAATTTCTGTGAAAATGTAATGTCTTCTTAATGTCTAACATGTATTTTATTACTTCACGTAGGTCAATTCTTAACTAAGCTATGTATTTTATCAAATATTCCCTTTTTATTTTATCTTTTATTTATCACTCTAAGCAGTACATTTAAATAGCCAACCACACTGAACTTGTAGATACATGCAAAATACTTGTAAATGAAAATAAAATAAATATCTATTAAATGTTGAATTATTTATTGTCACTAGGTCCCATTACTACTCATAAGATGTATCAACAAGAAATTTCAAAAAATAAATAATCCATGGTGAAGATTACCATGGATCAATATTGTTTGCTTTAACAGCAGTTATTTTATCACAAGTATTTTCAATTTTACATTTGACTTCTAAGTTGTATCTCATATTATTATAAGAGAGGATATCCAACTTGAAAGATCATTTTGATTTTGTAATATAGCAGTATTTCCTACAATGTAAACCCATGTTAAAAATCAAATTCATACATTAACATATAACAACTTACCACTAATAAAATGCTCTCAAAACTGGGTAGGTATATCTGATCTGTAGTCATTCCTTTTAATCATATGGAGATTTTTAATTCTCGCTTTTCCTGGTTGTAAATAATCAAAGGTATTTTATAAAAACTGACGTTTACTCTATTTGTCACACTTTCATTATTAATAACACAGCAAATACTTAGTATTTTATGTGATATAAAAAAAGAAACAATAACACTGATATTATGTTAATTTCAATCAATCGTCATTCAACACCTGAGGAATTTCGGTTTGCTTTTCCTAAACTCTGAGATCTGCCAAACGTTATGACGTCACGCGCACGCGACCTTGAGAAATAAGGACCCCACTATGTTCGGTTAATACCTAGGTCTAACCATACCAAATATGACTAGTAATCAACCAACATCTAACAAACGTTAATCGATAACTAAAAGTAACCTAAAAAGATTTTGACGTCGCAACAACGTCGTCCTTTTGAGCTAGTTATGTGTTTAAGTCATCGTTCGACCACATTTTACGCTAATATGGATTACTGCAAATTTAGTTGGTCATCGCGTCGGAAAAATGTTGCTTGGGTAGTTTGAATTAAAAATAACATCATTTTTACAGTCGTATTGTACGTAATGTATATACTGCTTTTCTTATTATCCAATATTCACTGTGGCAAATAGCCGAGGAAGTAGTTGTTTAGAAAGATATTTATTTACAATTATATACGACGAGTTTTTTGGAAAAGTTGAAATAATTACTAGTTTTTCTGGCAATATATTCAATCTATTTTAGACTACATTTACAGTGTAGGGAATTTGCATTTCCATTTAGTTATATTTATCAATACATTGAATTCAATTGTATTTAAAATATTAGCTAGCTCATCGTGCTTAACGCGTGCTAGGATGTGTAGCGTGAATAATAAACTGAATGAACACCTCTTGAGTGTCAAGGTTATCGTTAATTGTTGTTTTTAAATCAACTTAAAATAATTGTTTAATCTTATCTGAATCAAAAATTATTCAGAATGTGTTTTTTAACGTCAATCTCATATTATTCATGTTATTCCTCAGATTTCCAGATCGAAAATTACTAAAAATAATGAAACATCCTTCAATCAAATGAACATTGAATGTAAGGGTATAAACAAATTCTAAAATCGCATTGTTCATCAAAAGTTGCTTCTCACACTATGGTTGAGCAAAATAATTTTTTCAGAAACAATTGATCACAAAATCTATTAGTTCAGAAATGCTGAAAAATGGTACCTTGCCTACCTTACGTTTAGTAGAGTAAGTCCGATTTCTAAAAAAAAAACCGCTGCCCAAGGAATTCCACATCCAGATTTTCCACTCAAGTCTCTCACAACGAAAAAATTTTGTATGTGGAAATAATGTAATATTTGAAATCATCTACCCCAAAAACCCATAAAACGATATCCCACATCGGTAGTGATCGGGAAATGGTAGTGGGGATGGATGATGTAAAAAAATATTTTGAGGTTTTTGGTTCTTGTACACACACTAAATCACAATTTTCTTTTCACCCCCTTTAATAATGAGGTGGGGGTGGTAATGTAATGTATGTGTAAGTACTAAATACCAATTTTATGGACTTTAACCTGCTTGATTTATGTATTTACCCCCATTTACCCCAATTTACCCCCAAACTCTTCAACGGAATAAGATGAAAAATAAAATATAATCTAGTTCCAGATCTCGTTAAAATACATATGTGTACCAAATTTCAAGTCAATACCTTAAACGGTTCCAGAGTAAACGTGCGCACAAAAAAAGTTACAGACAGACAGACCGACGGACAGACAGACAGAATTTTTTTTCGCTCAAACTTAAAATCTCGACATTTCATAACATTCTAAGCCTATTTGAACAATAAAAATTTTTAAAAATGTTTTTGTCGTTACTATACTTCCACTGGATGTGGAAGTAAAAATAAAGAAATTGTATTCATTTTCTCTCCAGTTTATTCGATATGTTCTTCAATACAAGTGTTTGGATGTCTATTTACGATAAAAATGTTAAGCTTGAGTAGGTATTTTGTTATATCTCTAAAACCGGTGAGGAGATAAACAAATCTTAAAAGGATTAAAACACAATGGATGTAAACTTTTTTCTGATATACGTGGGATAGTCAGTGGTGTATCAAAAAAATAAGAATTGCTTAAAAGACTATAGTTGCAAAATTTAGTCATCTGGTAAGTTAACCAAATTTCCGCAACGATCGCCATGTTGGAAAAGTGACGGTCAAAATTGGTTTTTTCCCGATTATCTCATTTCCTGTCAGTCTTACCCTAACATAGCCACACAAAGAAATATATTTCTTTCTGATCTGGAAATCAGACTTTCATATCCTATAGTATCCTATCTGCCATCAGATTTAAGCCAGCACATCTCAGTTTTGCAGAAAATGCAATAAACCGTGAAAATAAACGTTACAGGCCCAAGGTCTGTCTCTAATCAAACAAAATATAAACTTTCAATCCCAAATCCCCATATAGAACACATAAACCTCAGATAGGCCTGAGGCCTGTTTATGGTATAACGAGTTTCAACCATGGAACTAAAACCACCACAACCCAGAATCCCGAACGTCTGTTTTTTGTCGGATCATTGTCCAAAATACTGACGTCTTATTCACCATACATGATGACTAGGTAATGGACGACCTGAGGCGGGTAATCCACCTTCCAAGATGAGGCTTCGTAGGGCTCTGATGTGGCCCCCATAGGGCTCCACCGCGGCCTCCTTCTCTGGCCCCCTTTCAGTCTTCACTCAAGGACCCCTCGAGGCCCGTTTTCCAGTGGGGCCACCAAAATCTCACTCTGCGGCAACTAATTTCTATCCTACAGACGAAGAGACATCCCTAGCGCTATCTAATGACCAATTGTTAAACGAAAATGTTAAATTATGTTTTATACTTCGAGCTGCTGATAGGAGCAACGGGAACTGAGATAATTATAAAGATCTACAGCGAAGCATACATTTTTACCATTCTGACGGCTGTAAATCGTAAAATAATAATGGAGAAAAATAGTTTAAATAAAAGTTGCAGCTTTTTTTATTCTCTACAATACCGGTGGTCCCTAATTTTAGGGTAGAAATAGCAGGGAAGGAGATAACTGAGAAAAACCTATTTTGATCCTCATTTTTCCAACATGGTGCCAAATGCGAATAGTCGATATGCCAATACTGTCCAAAGGTGTCATTCACATGTGGTTTGTTTTTTAACGTCACAAAACATAGCATTCGAGAAATAACAACGAATAGAGTAGTGCCTATAAAAGTTCTCCTTGAAGAAAAAAGCAGTGGCGAGAAAAATCGCCGAGAGACAGAAAAGAACTCTGATGGAATATATGACAACCAAAATTGCAATGACACGACTTTAACTTACAAACCAACTACCAGAACTTCACGCGAAGTCATCACGACCAGCGAAGTTCGACTCGCGTAGCCTGAGAATAACCTTGCATTGCGAATGCCTGAGAATAGGGCTCCTAGTTCGATGCAGAATGCGAGGAGACTACTCGGCGAAAAAATATGCATATAAACTTATGCAGCAAAGGAGAACTCTAGAAAGAGAAGTAAGATATAAAGATCATAGAAAAGGAGAAAAACGAGTACATCGAAGGAAAAACGATCCTTTGAGTCACATTCTGGAAGATCTCGAACTCCTCAAGAATAGGGTTTAAACCGAAACTGACAATGTGCAAGGACAAATATGGGCACATTGTTAATAGTCGTGCAGATGTTCTACAAACATGGGTAGAACACTTCAAAGAACTGCGTGAAGACACTGAGCAGATTACACTTCCTTCAATGGCAAGAAACAACGCACAGGTACCACCACCCTTGAAACAGGAAATTAAGGCGCAATTAAACATATCAAAAACAGTCGGCGATCGCATTCCTACAGAACTCTTTAAATATGGAGGTGAAAAACTTACAAACACTATACATAAAGTAATCACTCAGCTTGGAACAAAGAACAAATGCCGGATGAGTTATGCACTGGAATTATCTGCGACGAGTGAGGGTAGTTTCTGCCCGTTTGAGGGATGAGGAGGGGTTGGAGCTAAAGATGAATATTTTTCCCGTGATCAGCGACCCCGAAAACGGGAGGATACGCGTTTGAACTGAATCATTTGAAAAAAAAATGATTTTCCACCAGTCGGGAGGATTCAATCAACCCCCTAGGCCTGCTGTCTGAATTCCACTTACCCTTCTATGTTATTTCAAGCATAACCCGTCGATAAATCACTCCCCAGGCTCGTTTATATATGCAAACATAAAGGGATCCATGGGGGTGGCCGTTTCATGGGGTTGCGGCGGTCAAAAACTTCTCCCACCACTTGCATCGTGTTCAGCACCCTCGAAAACGGGGGGTGGGGGAAGGTAATCTCGTCTTTGTACGAAATATTTACAAAAAAGTCGTCTTATAATGCTTCATTACGTAGACTATTGCTCGACAGCCTGCTCATTTATATCTATTTTTAAATTTAACTCTCTAGATATATTATACCAGTAATTATTACTTATAAAGATCTATTTGGGTTTTAATTCAATTACTTTCAGTTTGTTATAACTAAATTTAGTGGTAAACATTTTAAGTTCTTCGTTCATAATTGATATTAGTTCACTGAAATTATTATGAGCATAGTATATTAGTATATTATTGTCATCTGCAAAGAGATGAATTTTACATTTATTTAGGACATTTGCTATGTCGTTTATATATATTATAAATAAAAGTGGTCCAAGCGCACTTCCTTGGGGAACTCCGAAGTTATTTATTTCTAATGACGATTTGATGTTATCTACTTTTGTGTATTGACATCTGTTAGAAAGGTAATTCTTAAACCACTTTAATACACTATACTCTGAAGCACTACTTGGCGAATACTAGTGAGGATTTAGACCTGGCCGATTAACAACAGACCAGATTTATATACTACGTCAGATATTAGAGAAAACTAACAAATTCAACATAGACACCTACTAAGATCCTAGGGAGAACACAAGGCGCTATCTACGAAAATGTTGTGTGGAGAAGACGACGCAACTTTGAGCTTTACAACAAATACAAACAGGTCTCGGGGGAAAGAGATGTTGTATCATTTATAAGGATAGGAGATTGAGATGAGCAGGACATGATCAGTTCTTTAATACCTGCTCGTATAGAATATGATTTAATACGAGTACATTTCTTTTCTTAAGTTTGGTATATAAAATAATTTATTTAAGGAAACCAACCGAAACTCCTCGATTTAGAAGACCGAACTAGAGAATACAGAAGTTATTCCACCATGAGAGAGGAAAAGACTTCCAAACATTATAGAAGGTACAGCTAGTGTTCTTACACAAGTTTTCGTTATGTCCTTCGGACTCAAAGTGGTAAGATTATCCACAATAACGCTTGCAGATTATGTCACGAGGAAGAAGAGTTGCTGATTGCATTATTTGCAACAAAGCAGACATCTTCACGTAGGATGGCCGACTCTCTACCTCAGTTATCCGCAAACCGCCTCCAAGGAGGTTAAACAAGGAGTGCTTAACATTATACATGTTAGACAAAGACTTACATATATTTTGTGAGGTATTTTCAGATAACAATATGTGTGAAAACAGTCATAAGAGACTAAGAGAAATTTTATTTAATTTACAAACTTGCATCTTACATATTATGTTTTGTTGGAAAACTTTATAATTTATGTTTTTAGTGTGTATTTTGGTGAGTAAACTGCTAGTACATATTAGATATTTTTATTTGGATTTTGAACATTTTGGCGTCACTTTGCCTACCTTGTTTGATTGACTCTCGCGTTATTGAGTGCTCCTTATTGATTATCCTTTTTTGTACCGTGCCCCCCAAACTCATTTGGCTGTTTATCAAAGCAATCGGTCTGGGTAAGAGACATTTTAAGCAAGTATAAGTAAATAGATTGCAGGTGGAGATCTCATAGATTACAGTACAAGTATGACTTGTTATACTCCAACTCCATTTCCAATCAATCGATCATTGCATATTAAATTAGTAGTTATGGTGTGGAGAACTGAAGATTTTATGAAATAAATATCAAAACATTAACCATTTATGGTTAGTTTTTTTCTTCGTTGAGCCTCGGTGACCTCCAAAAAATATAAGCTAATATTAAAAAATTACATCTCTAAATTTTTTGGATGTGATGTAAATTATCAGTGCAGTGGATAAATATTTTTAGTAAAGTTAATAAAATGTTTTTATCTTCTGCAGATAAAGCATTTTGCGACAAATACCTTCATATCTAAAGTGTCACCAATTGACGATTATCAAGAGCTTATATAAGTAGCCATTGCCCAAATTCGATGACTTAATCTGGCAAAGAAGTTCACGATGATCGGTTTACTGAGTTTTCTTGTTTTCCTAGTGCTTCAGGGTACTAACGCCCAACGTTGCGGTAAGTACATAGTGTGTTTTCAGTCTAATGTCACGTAGAAAAATAAGTCTTACAAAGTCAATTTTACTACAGGTTCTAAAGCTTAATTGTTTTATAAGTAAAAGTCATACAATCTATTGTAAATACACTACGTAACATAGAAAATATGCAACAAAGTAATCTTTAAAAAAATCGATATGAGGAGCCATATCTGATTTCCATACTGCCATTTGAATAGAAGTAAAATAATTATAGATGTATTGAAATTACATACCTGATAATTTCTTACAGGGTTATACCTGACTATCACTAATTCCTATGTATGGCACAAACTCCAATTGATTCATTTGACGCTGACATACAGATAATTTTAATTTAATTTATGCGGACTTCTCCAAGGCTTTCAAAAAATTGGATTATAATATTTTACTGCAAAAACTCGCTAAGAGTCTATTTTCACCATTGCTCCTTGAATTGCTCGAGTCTAATTTCATTGATAGAAATAGTATAGAAGGTGGATCGAAAAATATGAATTTTTCGAAATCAATTTTAGACTTGATTTAATTTACCTGAGTACTGTAGGCATTGCTGCCACTCCCGAGTATACCTCCGGATTGACTAGGTAGGATTTGGGCCAAGCTTGCTGTCAGCAGCGAGAACCGCATGACGCATGATACAGGAGTATGGAATGGGCAGCGTAGATGTTTGTAAGATACGTGGCCTCATTGTGTCGTGACATTGGCAGACCTGTTTTTTCCTTATGGGTTGCGGTGCCAGAGGCCCCGCCGTACTGAAGCTTAACCTTAAGTCTCGTTATCCCATTAATCCCGTTCCTTTCCAAAGGAGAGTATACGGTCAATGGGAGCTCTGACTATTTCTTCCGGGGTCATGGTTGATCCCCCGAAGTATGAAAGCCTCCCAGCCAACATACGTGACTGTCTCATCCCCGGCGCCCCACAAGTTATGTTTCTGACTTAACAGATCCTTTACCGTTCCTCTTGCGGTATTGTATGATATCCAGCAGGATGGCTCGGGTCCCATCAAGGCTGTGACTGTCAGTGATGATGCGGATTTTTTTGTCAGTATATGACCTCCGTATCATTTCTTGTGCACAGATTTTTATAGCTGTAACTTCTGCTTGGAACACCGTTGTGGTTTCGCCCAGATTCAGACATATCTGTTGGGTTAGTCGCCCGTAACACCTGCTCCAGTACTTCTTGACGTTTTCGATCCGTCAGTATACCATATGGTATCATTTGGATGTCTTCGCAGTTGCCTCGTTCCTTCCTCTTCCCTATCGGGTATGTGTATCCTGAAGGTCTTTGTGAAGTTGCGGCTTTTGCTGATTCTATCTGACTGCATATCCGGTAGTCGATTTTTTCATATTTCCATGGCTGCAGTGGGCGTTGTTGACATTGCTCCCGTTATGTCTAGACATGCCAGTCTTTGTACTTTTCGTAGTTTTCTCATTGCCTACCCTTTTCCAGCTTTATGGCACCAGATCAGAGAGACATAGGTTATTATTGGTATTACAACCCTTTGGTACAGCCAGTGCACCATTCTTGGTTGTAGTTCCCAGTTTTTACCTACCATTCTTCTGCTGGCTCATAAGGCCCTCGTAGCTTTGGTAGTCACTCTATCTAGATGGGCATTGAAGTTTAATTAGCAGGCCTTACACAGTCAATAGTAATGTCATTACTAGTATAACAATGTTAGTAGTAATGACCGTGTAAGGTAAATGAAAATTAATGATATCTAGCAATAATTGAAATCAGGAATTTCTGATTTCGACACATCATTACTTCTGCATTGTAAGGATACTGACATTAGTAATGACCGTGCAATGTATGCTTTGGCATTAATTCTTCAGTACTCATTTCATTTAGTATCACAGAATGGGTTGTTCTCACATCTAAAGCAAATACCTCATCCGTGACAAACATGTATGAAAATTTATCTTTTGTTTTTGGTAACGGTGTGAATTTTGATAAATTTAAGGCTTTTTGCAGTAAAAATTCTCCAAATTTCTAGTAGGACATAACTCCTCCATCTAATGTTTATTAATTAATCTCAGCATCTACCGTAATGAATTCCTTTCTTGCATTTATCACATCCGACAGTAAAATGCTATAAAATCTTTTGTGCTTCACATGTTTCGGCAACGGTATTACTTGTTGAAGTACGTGACATAATAGCAGAAATCTTGAGATCGTCGAAGTTTCTTTTTGTAGCCAAGTACTGCTAATCTTCCATTTGCTGTCCCTTCAAAAATTATTCGACCATTCGCAGCATCTTGTGAAATATTCCTTCAGCCATACGAAAATATTTGTTATAGTCGATTGCTTATGTGGAGCTAATTTCGTTTAACAAAAAAACTAGGGAGCACTTCTCACGTTTTTGTAGCCAGTCTTTCATCCAGTGTTGTCGCTTTACATTTAAAATTACGGGTCTGTATTTTTTTGACCTAGTCGAGCAGTAATGAAGCAAATAATGTCATTTCAAATGATCGTATAGGTTAACAACTAGAACAGTGAATACTGAAGCATTACCTTTGGACGTAATTACATTACATATAGTGACATTACTATTGACCGAGTGGGGTATGCTAAGGAGTGCTTATGCTTCTTTTTTGTGTCTCTTCTTCTAAAAATCGTCTTTTCTTGTGAGTTTTCTGATTCCTCCATTTCTGATTCTGGCAGAGCATATATCGCTACGAAAAGGATAGAGAAACAAAAAATTCTTCCTCGCTCGTCAACCCCTTCAAAAACATTTTTTTTAAATTTTATTTTGAAACTGAATTAAACTATTATGTTCCCCAGATGAAGTCATTAAAATTTCTAGATGTAGCTAGATTTTTCTTTGCACCCCATTGAGTTTCAATTTTTTCGAACACTTTTTATTTTTTTTGTAAAAATATCTTGCAGTTCAGATTCAGTGAAAATATCAATACTTACAAAATATTATTCTGATAGTTATTTAAATCACCAGGATTATCTTTACCGGCTGGCTGAGAACATGATTTACTAAAAAAATCTACAAATTTAGTACCTCTATAGGATTATCTAATTGTCCAGTATCATTATTATCTGTTTATAGTGGTGTACCGCAGGGTCCGTTCTTGGTCCCCTCTTATTTCTAACATTTATGGTAAATCTTATTCAGCATATCAAATCTAAAGTATCGTTTTATGCAGACCACACGAAGCTCTACGCTGACCATTCTCTTCACCACAACTATCCTACAAGAAGACCTTGGCAATATATGAAAATGGTGCTTAGATTGGCTGTTACCGTTGAACTCTGATAAATGTGTTGTACAGGGTGAAACAAATTAGATGGGATTTGGGATTTTCACAAAAAATCCGCCGTGCAGAAATAAAGAAAAAATGCGCCGCCATGTTGAAATTAGGCACATTTTTCCTTTAATTGTTAATAGCCCGCACGGATGACACTTTAGGAAAAAAAGTAAAGAGGCTATTTGAGATAAAGAGCTAAGTTTTAATGTGATATAAAGTTTTTTGCAATCGGTTAAATATTAGCGAAGTTACGGTTGTCAAAATGACAGATTTGTATAAAAAAAGAATATTTCTTGTATTTTAATACCATAAAATACAACAAAAGGCAGCAACAATTTGTACTGGTAATACTAATTAATTAAAGTAATACATTCGTAAAATAAAATTCATTCTAAAAACAAAAGAACGTAACAACAAACACAATAACAGAACTCATAAATAGTGAAAAAATAAACTAGAAACTCTTTAAAAAGCATGAATAAATTAAATAAGCATAAAAAACTCTCAAATACGAGCTTTAACTAAAAACTAGCCTCACTCTCAGAAAGTAACACCTCTGACGCATTATCATAGTCCTGTCCAATGCCATTTACACCACTGGTACTGCATTTTCTACATTTTCAAGACTGTTTGCAATTTTTCTTGCAACCACAGAATAAAATATTTAAAATGAAATCAGGGGCACACTTTTGTACTGTTTTTATTGGTTCTAGATAACCGCTGTTTTTCCAACCCCAGTTCTCTGGATTAAGATTGTCGACTAACCAGACTTGAATTTGTCAATACACTCTATAAGTATGCTATTTAGTGGCATCGGATATTGGCGGAAGAACTGTTAGATCGAAGTGGTGGAAAATATTTTGTCTAGCAAAAATCTGATTATTCCTAACGAACCTGTAGCTGTAATCATTTAAACTATTGTTTTTTTTTACTGCCATACCATCTTAAAATAAATTCTTCCCCAATTACTACAAGCTGATTTGCTTCAGCAAAACTTTTGAAAATTAATAGGCTATTACTTAGTTCAGTATTATTTTCTAAAACTGAAAATACTGTTTTTTGCCATTTTTATAGAATGCAGAGGTGGTATCGCATCCGAATATGGCATGTGCAAATAGAGTATTTTTTTACTACATTTTCACTTAGTTCTGAAGGTAACTTGCAGATATTCGTTATTTTATCAGATTTACCTCAATCACCAGACCATCATGTATACATTTTTTGTTTTGCAATGCTCAATAAGTAACGTTATAACGTTAAGTCTGTATCTTGACCAACAACTATAACAGGGTTACACATATCAGCTGAGCAATCAATAGCAGCTTTTACAATTAAATAATCAGCATCTGCATCAGCACATTTGACTGTGATATTATTTTGATTGAAATTTGATGTTAGAAGTTTAATTAACTGATCTTTATTTGACACTGATGCTAAAATTCGTTTTGAGATATCTCTACTACTTTTTTGGGTCAATATTAATTTCTTTCTGAAATGCATTTTTAGCTCTTTCTTGATATTCTGTAAATTTAACGAAAGTGCTTTCATCGAAAATAACAATACAATTTAAACCATAATGATAACGAACAGATGAAACACACCGATGAACAATATCTTTACATTGAGCCGGGCGTTGAAACACAATTTTTCCAAGGAGAAACCCCCCGTCTCTTACAAATTGTTTAGCACTTTCAGGCAAAGTTGGACTTGGTGTAAGTTTTTTATCAAAATAAGAAAAAACAGATGCTTTTGTTATTTTTCGAAACGTCAATCGTCAAATAAACTAATCGGTATATGGTTTATTTCATATTTAAATAATCCACGTTTAATTAGTATTACCAACAAAAGTTTTTGTTGACTATTGTTACATTTTTAGGGTGTTAAAATGCAAAAAAATACCCTATTTTGAAAAGAATCTGTAATTTTGACAATCATAACTCTGTTAATATTTAACCGATTTATACCATATTGAAGCTTAGCTCTTTCTCTCAAAATTTTGCCTCTTTACTTTTTTCCCTAAAGTGTCATCAGTGTGAGCTATTACCTACCGACTAAAGGAAAAAAGTGCATAATTTCAACATGGCGGAGCATTTTTTCTTTATTTCTGCATGGCGGATTTTTTGGGATTTTCAGTCAGAGACTCCTTGATAGCCATAGAATACAGTCACGAAGAAATTAGCTTGTTACAAATTTGTTCCGGGTTTGGTCCAAATTTAATTTAATTTTACTGAAGTAATCACAGAATAATCGACCCTTATTTTATGGATGGAAATTTTAATCAAAATGCTTATTTGGAAACTTGGAATAATTTTGTTTTGGGCGAACTGGACAATAAAAATTTATAATTTAGAAGAAAAAAAAATCCAGCAGGGTGGATGCCCAGCACACTCTACAATTCTAATTAGACAATCACTTCCTCGACAGGTGGATTGGCCGCTATGGACTAATAGCATGACCAGCTCGATCCCCAGATCTAACTCTGTTTGATTGCCTCATATGGGGTATTTAAAGAAAAAAGCATGCGCAAACGATGTCGACGATGACGTAGATTTAACAAAACAAAAAATTGTGGATGCTGTTGCAACCATGAATACATAGGAGGTCTACATGTGAAACAACCTAGTTGGATAAAATGTTTTTTTTTTTGAAAATTGTTTCTTCCTTATTTTACAACTAAAATTTAAGCCTTTCTTCATAATTGAAAAAACTTTGTTAAATATAATTCCCCATCCGGATACACAAAGTATATTGTTAAATTTTTGTATATTGTATTATTTTTGTATTGGTACTTTTGTAGTTTGTCTCATTCTTGTACTTTATATTTTATATTCTGTTTCTTTGTCATTGTAGGCTATAAATAGGACATACGTCTTCTAGTCTGGAAGGTGGCGTCAATATTTTATGCGTCATTTCAACACGACTTCTTTGTTTATTAAATGTTAGTTTTCGTTCGAAAAACAACTAAAATAAGTATCAGCTGGCGTGACCGTGGAGATTAATAGCGTGGGAGGCTGCGCATTTGGTAACTTTTTTTTCCATCAATCTAACAAAGCTACAAAACTATAAATAGTTTATTTATGTAATATAAATGAAAAAAAATTGTGTCAGCTGCATAGGGTAGGGGGCGAAGGTTGTCAATATGTATGAAAACACGTGAAAATTCGTTATTTCAACAAAGCTGAAATTCATATATATGATATAAAAGAACCATTACAATTTGTGAGCTGACAATATCATGGTACAAAACAGCTAGGTCTTTTAAGCGTACCGCAACGTCCAGGCGCTCACCAAATAAGCCCCAGTTAACGTATGAAACTTGAAAGAAAATCATATTTGTATGAACTATTAGACATAAATATTAGAGAATACTTAGAGATTGCAATCATTGATTAAGAATAGTGAGGATTAAATGATTTTTGCACATTCAATACGAATAAAACAAATCAATTCTCATCTGAATCACTCTCACTGCAGTATTCTAAATTATCTTCCTCTTCGGAAGTGCTATCTGAATGGTCTTCCAAATAAAGATTTTCCTCAGATTCTCGAGCGTCATCGCTCTCATTTTCCTCTTCACAAATATCTGCCGAAAAGTATTGAAAATCATTGAAATGAATAAAAGTGTCGAAGTAAAAGATTATATGCATAGAATACCTGGAATTTATTCGCTCTCATTTATGATACTTTCAATTTTCGATAATTGATCATCTTGAAACCACTTGAAAATATACTTCTCATCATGTTCTTTCCATCCGTAATCAGTTGGTAAAGACAAACTTGGCGTATGAAGATGTGCATGACTCCACAATTGAGCAATGTAAGAAGTTCGTAAAAAATGCTGTTTCAATTCTGTCTTACATGGAGGAACATAGATCCTTCCAAATTCTGGTCAATTTTCAAGACATCTTCTTTCTGATTGACATTATACGCCTTCATGAAAGTAGCTATGCGTACGAGATTAATATTCTTGATTCTTTTAGAACCGTACATATGACAAACAAATTCCTCCAGAATAGTAAAATTCTCATCCAAGTTTTCAGGTGCGTGTTGAGAAATGTCAACGAAAGCCTGTATATACGACGAACATTTCCGTAATAACTCTAGCGGTTTCTTTTTCCCTTTCCTATAAAAACTGCATTGAAGTCACAGCCGGTTAAGGCGTGAAAACCTGGGAGTGTTAGACACAACTGCTATTTGTGCATAATATGATTATCTAATATTTCATACAAATATGATTTTCTTTCGAGTTTCATATGAGAGAAGCGATATCAGCAGGCGTGAAATAGAGTATTTCATTAGTTTGTATTGAGAGAAACTTGAAATTGACTATCAGGTGGTTAAAAAAAATGAAACAATACGTTAGCTGGGGCATTAAAGATAGAAGGTGTGGTGAGCGCCTGGACATTGCGGTACACTTGAAAGGCCTAGCTGACAGGTTTTTTCCATGGTATTGTCAGTTGACACTTTTTAATTGTTTTTTATATCGTAAATTATCATATAAATAAATTTCAGTAACGAATTTTCACGTGTTTTTCATACATATTGATAACCTTCGCTACTTACCCCATGCATCTGACGCATTCTTTTTTCATTTATATTACATAAATAAACTATTTATAGTTTTGTTGCTTTGTTGGATTGACGCAAAAGAAAAATTATATTACCAAATGCGCAGCTCCCACCCTCTTAATCTCCACGAATGAAGTAGCTGACACCCGATTCTTCGATAAGCAATGAAAAAGCATCCTGTACTGAAAAAATGTGCGTTGTTGAAATGATGTAACCAGACTATTCTGCCTTGTAACCACAATAATAATAATAATATGCTGATGTTTGATGCATGATGTTTGATATATTGGTGGATCCTATTTTTTACATAATTACAAATTATTTAGCAACTCACCCACTGAATCTCTTCTTCCCATTTCAGTTCCCGACCCAGTTGAAAACATAACGTTACACACAGATTATACTTTAAATTGGACCGCCAGCACAAATTGCGTAGGCACCCAGTACATTGTCTACATTCACCTGGATATAGATGATCTGCAGTACATATTCAATGCTCTTGTGCCTGAACTAGATGTATCCTTCCTCCCTGCATGCGAGAGGTTCTATTTTGAGATCAGAGCAACGGAGACGGTAGATAATGAAGTTAGTGATCCAACCCGTCTTGTCTCCTACATTCCAGCGCCTTCAGGTAAGTTTGACCAAGAATTAACCATAATATTTGTATAATAAATCGCACAGTGCATAGTTGTCCAAAAATTAAAAAAAGGGATAAAAAATCTGATTTTAGTTTGAAAGTTTTTAAAAGATCCATCACAATATAAAAAACCGCTGTCCAAGGAATTACTACTTCCACATCAAGATTTTCCATCCAAATCTCACAATGAGAAAAAATTGTTTATGGAACTTAATAATATAATATTTGAAATCGTCTACCCCAAAAACCCATAAAACGGTATGCCACATCGGTAGTGAGGGTGGATGAAGTAAAAAAAACATTCTTTGGGGCCTTTGGTTCTTGTTCACACACTAAATCACAATTTTATTTTTTTCACCTCTTCAACAATGGATGGAGATGGATGGGGCGGTGGCAATGCCAACAGATATTTTGAGACCTTAGCTTCTATTATACAGTATGTCCCAGGATAGATGTAACAAGAGGTGTAATGGACCAACAATTTTGGAATTTTGGAATGGTATTTGGGCATTGAGTCCTGCTTGTTGTAAAACTAAAGTATACCAAAAATGACTTGATTTGGTGTTCTACAGGGTGTTTTATAAGCAAAGTTGTAAAAATCACCACTAATAAAGTACCTTTATTTTTCAAAATATGAAAAAATTCCACTAAGAAAAGTTATTTAGAATGAAATTTTATACTTCTATACCAAATTTCAGGAATATAAAATTATTATTATTTTTTTGAAACTTCCCATTTTTTCAATAAATTAGTATTTTATTTTGAACCATTCAGTTAAAACTGCATAGAAATTATTTTTCGTGAATTAATATTTAAAGTTATGTAGAAGCTAAAAGTAGGCTATGAGAAAAGCAGTGGATACATATTTATCATTTATTATTGGCATATCTGTCAAACGTAGTCAATATTATCCTTAATTTCTGTTTCAAATTAACGAACTAAGCATAAAAAATTAAGTGAAAATGGTACTCACAGTGCGTGAAAAAATTTATATTGTGCAATGCTACGGAATTGGCGGTGAAAACTCGCTAAGAGAAGTGGTAAGCCAATTTAATTTGAAATTTCCAACCACTGCTTTGTCACGTACTCAGGCTATGAGAATAATTAAAAAGTTGCTGGCTACTGGTAGTGTTCGTAACATGAAAAGAAAAATAAAAGCATATGATGAAGACAATGTTGGGGCTATTATAGCTCATGCCTCTGTTATAGAAAATTCTAGGATGCCACTAAGAGAGAGATCAGCTCTTATTAATATTAGCAAGTCTGAACTCCAAAGAATTTACAAGGCAAAGAAAATTATAGCATATAAAGCAAATTATAAACATACGCTTGAAGAGGGAGATGACGGCCGTAAGTTGGATTTTTGTTTGACCATTGGAGAAAAAATCATGGAAGAGAGATTTTTTCATCATTTCATAATTTTCTCAGATGAATCCACATTCACAACCAATGGTGTTGTTTCATCTCAGAATTGTCGGTTTTGGGCTTCTAAAAATCCAAATTTTAGAATTCATTGTAGAAGACAATATTACAAAAAAGTGAATGTGTGCCTTTAGTTCATTTTCAACATGATGGTTGCCCTGGCCACTCCACAGAAATGGTTAATCGGTGGTTGAATTTAAATTTTTGAGAAAATTGCCAGGAATGGACCGATCAAGTGGCCGGCGAGATCCCCAGACCTATCAATATTGGATTTCTTTTTATGGGGCCGCCTCAAGCAGTTGGCTAACGATGTAGCAGTATTTAAGCAGAATTACAAATGCCGTAAACTCCATACCGTTAAATCATATTCGAAACAGTTTTAAGGACTTCAGGCGAAGGATCGAAATGTGTGTGGATGTGGGTGGTAGCTACGTCGAATAATAGAAAAATTGTAAACATTATTTTGTATTGGTCAATAATTAATTTGTTTGAGAATCTGTTATGTTTTTGACATTTATTACTTGTTATAATATTTAAACCTCATTAATCTTCTGTTAGTAATTTTTTCTTATTTTACAATTAGTTCGATTAACATTATACCTTCTTACATCTTGTATATTCAATTTTTTATTTACCAATAGCCTACTTTTTGAGATGATTAACATTTGCTCCTACACAACTTTAAATATGAATTCAACTCTTAATTCGCAAAAGGGAAGTTTCAAAAAAATAATTTTATATTCCTGAAATTTGGTATAGAGATATAAAATTGCATTCTAAATAACTTTTCTTAGTGGAATTTTTTCATATTTTGAAAAATAAAGGTACTTTATTAGTGGTGATTTTTACAACTTTGCTTATAAAACACCCTGTAGAACACCAAATCAAGTCATTTTTGGTATCCTTTAGTTTTACAACAAGCAGGACTCAATGCCAAATATCATTCCAAAATTCCAAAATTTTTGGTGTGATGTTAACGACCCTAAGAGCCATATTAAAAAAATGGAGGTCAGTCCTGGAATTTTTCCAAAATCACTTAAGATATTAATTAACCTAAAAAAGTACAATATGTATACCAAATTTTGTCTAAATATGTGCAGTCATTTCAAAAATATGGCGGACTAAAGGTCTGGTCAAGAACCATAAAACACCCCGTATCTCAAAAACGGTTCACATTCAACGGTAAGAATAGGTGAGTGTGCTCTACCTTCCACTAGAGTATGTCCGTTTAAATCTGGAACACCCTGTATGTATACTAAATACCAATTTTATGGACTCTTACTGGCTCGATTTATTCCCATCTACCCCAATTTACCCCCCAACCCTCCAACGGAATAAGATGAAAATATAATCTAGTTCCAGATCTCATTAAATTAATACGTGTACAAAATTTCAAACCAATATCTTAAACGGTTCCAGAGTAATCTTGCACAAAAAAAGTTACAGACAGACATTTTTTTTGCTCAAACTTAAAATCTCGATAAACTGCCAAAAATTATTGGGGTTAGTTTTAACATAATTTTCAATGCCATGACAATATTCTTTATATTCAGTATCAACCTGATCTTTGGTATAAGTTCTTAATAATTTAAACTCGTCGAGTGCAAGAGGATCGTCGAGTTTTTACAATGCTTTGTGTTTCAGTTTAATACGTTTAATTATATTGGAATTATACCATGGTAATACTGACTACAGTTTTAAGACCAGTTGAATTAAGGACAGCATATATTTTTTCATAAAATTGTTCAAAGGCACTATTTACATTCTGAATATTGAATAGAAAATGTCAATCAACATTTGCTGAGTCTTGACAAAGACCAACATGTTAACTTACTAACACCTGATTTTTCCAGATCATTAATCTTATCTTTGGTATTAAACAAAAGATGCGACAGTTTTGGCCGTGATTTAAAATCAACTTTTAGATTATGACTTGTCAAGATGTTTGCGGTTTTTTTCCAGGTACTACTATAATATGATAGTGAAACATATTTAGTATTTTCTTTATCTTTAATATATGGATAAATCTTGTGATATGCTAGTTTTATTGTTTTCTATCGTTTTCTGTTGAAACCCGTTGTTAAACGCTATTGTTTTGATGATATTTAATTTTGTCTTTTAAAGAGTTGCCCTGAAACAGGCTGTGATATCTTTAAATTGTACACTATTAATTCATGTGATTTAGGACTAATGGAAAATTTGATATAGTGGTATTCGGTTTTCTGCAAATATTGAAATCCACTTTGTTATTTTTACATGCTAAAGTTAAGTTGATTTTATTGTCCTTTTCCACTAACATAAAAATAACCTAAATGATATACCTAATATTGTATTTACCAATATAATTATCTACTACACAACAAAAATGATCTCTAAATCTCCGTGTACCAGGTTTCATGTAAATCTACAGAAAAATTGCTGGCATTATCACATCTCAAAGAGAAGAAACAGTTGTAAATAACTTTTAACTTAGAAATTCATAAATTATGATCGGAACACCCAACAAGGGTTGGAAGTACCCAAAGGTAAACAGGGTTGTATTACCTAACCTAACCTAACCTATGTCACTGTACCGGACACTGAACTAAACACAACAGTCCTGTGACTGATTGTACACAAGAAAATGTTAATCGAAGTGTATACTACAACGTGTACAATATGTATAAATATATTATAATAAATTGGCATTTTCTGGGTACAAAAATAATTAATGTTTTTTTTCGAATTTTCTTCCAGTCAGTTGAAATTTCTTCGAAAGCACGCCAAATTTTTTCCAAAAGTAATTAAGGGGGGTAATTAGCGAATAATAATGGCGGTAATTAGCAGGTAAGAGTAATTATGGGTAATTAAGCGTAATTAAGACTAGTTAAGGGTAATTAGCTGGTAATTGGGGGAAGGTAAAACAAGATTAAAATATGGATAGATAGGGATATCCCACTTATTATTACTTGATGTCACACTGTGAAAAGGTAAACATATATACATGTAATGTTTGTAATTCAACATTCACTTGGTCTTACTGGCGGTTTAGGCGGCAGGAGGGTGGTAGTGGGGGTGGGAAGATATTTGAGAGACCTTAGCTTATTTTATATATATACTAAATACCAATCAATTTTATGTACTCTTACTTACTTGATTTACCTATTTACCTCCATTTATTGCAATTTACCCCTCAACCCTTCAACGGAATAAGATCAAAATATAATCTAGTTCCAAATCTTGTTCAAATACATACGGATATCAAATTTCAAATCAATATCTTAAACGGTTCCAGAGAAATCGTACGCACAAAAAAAGTTGCAGACAGACCGACAGACAGAACGACAAACAGATATTTTTTTTGCTCAAATTTAAAATCTCGACGTTTCATAACATTCACAGCCTATTTGAATAATAAAAAATTTCCAATTTTCCAAACGTCCACAATAATGTATTCAAAGGTATTAAATCGGATCTGTTTAGGGCCATGTGCTTCTATGTAACCTATTTTGATGAAATATTAATACAAATATCAAGCATACTCCAGTCGAATTAGACATAATAAAAAATTTTGCGTACTGCGGACTTTTTTTTGTGGAAGTTGTTTAAGAGGGCATAATAAGCAAGCACAGAAAACTACACCCCGCTACACCATGTGCGTCCCCTATTTTTAGGGGTTGAAACTTTGAAATTTTACTTATGTGTCCATATCTTTTTCCCTATTGCCCGAAGGGCTCTTTACCAAGTTACACTTTTTGAAGATTCATCCCTCCTCTACATAATATGTATATTACACATTTGCCGTAGGACAAACGGTTTTGGCTGTACGAGGCCGGAAAGGTCGCGCTGTCCGAATTTGGGGGTCTTCTGTACAGGACAAACGGCTATTATTTCCAATCTACAATACTACACATACTAATGCCCTTAAGGAGGGATGATGATTTGTGAAAAAACTTTCATCGAATACCTCGTGGTTTTCATGATACGGGATGTTGAAATTTTGAAAACCCATTTTAAAAAAAAAAGTGAACCTACTTTTTTTCGCCCATTTTTTTTTCATGCATGTACGACCCTAATATAAGAAAATTTACGTTGGTTTCATTTTAATACATTCGTTGGTTTAGGAGCTAGACAGCAAAATATGCCAAAAATGGCTATTTTGGTATTGTTGCATTAAAAAAACCAAAACCAGTATAATTCTGGTAAGTGTTTTTGTTGATCCTAAAAGTCCAATTCATTGCGCATAGAAAATGTGTTTTTGTATTTAAGTAGGATCAACACTTATTGTGTAATAACGATTTATGTCATGTGTTCTCCACTCTCCTTTTTCACAATTTCTTTTTGCGGCCACACGTGGACAGGGCACATAATAGGGCATTAAAACGGGTCTCTTGTTAAAGAGAACGTACCGTTTTCGAGTAAAACGCACTTGTTTGCAAAAAATTATTTCAGATCACACTTTTCATCGACTGACTAGTAAATACTCACCGCTGACTACGAAAAAATAAAACTATGTGTCGCTTCTTGCTTTTTCTGTTTATGAGGGACATTGCTAATGAAAAAATGAAGGGACTCAGATGGAATAGGGGGTTCGCACTCCCCCATTTGAAGGTTCACGCTTGTCTCGAATCATCATTGCAACTTATTTTGTATCTATAACAAAATCCACAGTAATTTTACCTTCCTCGAAAAACAGCTATTATCTGTCCATTTCATCGGAAAATGATTTAAAAAAACAAACTCCTAAGAAAGAAAACACCAAAATATAGAATTTATTTATCAGATCACAATTCAGAACACAACGAAAACTTAAAGCAAACATAACCAAACAAGTTCGTTTTACTCGAAAACTGTACGTCCTATCGCGTTTTAACAAGAGACCCATTTTAACAGCTTATTATGTGCCCTATCCACGTGTATAATGCTTTCTGTCCTACTATGAACCATAAGACCTCAAAAAAAAAATTGTGAAAAAGGAGACTGGAGAACACATGACATAAATCGTTATTACACAATAAGTGTTGATCCTGCTTAAATACAAAAACACATTTTCTATGCGCAATGAATTGGACTTTTAGGATAAACAGAAACTAGAGATTGCATTACCGGTTAACCGGTTAACCGGTAAACAGGACCAAAAACACACGACGATAATTACCGGTTATTTAAATTTTTTACCGGTTATTTCGGTAAATTCTGAACTTACGATATGTCACGTATTCAATGTTTCTATTTATGTCAGTGACTAGTATTCACTAAATATAGAGTGACTGTCCCAGCACTGTTGGCAATAAATAAATAATATTATAAAAAGTAAAACCCAAACACCAAGCCCTAAGGAATACAAGAGAGACATTGACAATATCTTGCGACAGGAAATTGAATATGTCACTGCCTCAAATATCCGTGGAAAACATTTAGAAGAATGTTATTACCAATTCTTATTAACTTATCGACCTACCAGTATCGAGAGAGGAAGGGCATTTTCAGTTGGTGGTATTCTATGCACAAATATCAGACGACTAACAGATACAGCTTTGAAAAACTAGCCCTTTTAACGGGCTATTTTAAAAAAATATTTTATTTTTAGATTAGGTATTCAGTAAATGCCCTATTTGAGTTTATGTTTGTAATTTTTGTTATTTACAGAATAATTGTTTATTTAAATTTATTTCATTTATATTTTTTCCTTTTGATAAGAAAACTTTTAGTTCGTTCATTATAATAATAATAATAGTAATAATAATACATTTATTTTACTCAAAGTAAAAATGGTAAAAATTGAAATGTAGAGCTCTTCTTCCATTTGCCCAAATACAAATAACCTAAATCTAAGATTATAAAAAGGCTATAAAAAAATATTAATACATATAAATCTAAAATTTCAAGAAAAAAATAATTATTATTTTATTTGTTAATATTCAGTAATGAATTGTAATAATCTAACGAATGTTATATTTTATAATAATAACAACAATAATAACAACAGCAGCACTCAGACATGCGAGCAGGCAAGGGGAACGGGCAGACCCCGCGAAGCGAAGCAAAAGGTTAAAAGTAAATAAAATTATATCGGAAAAAGAAAAAGAAATATAGGCCCATCCACAACGCAGCATCAAGTCTCCTGCTTCTGATCAGCCAAAATATAATTTTTGACAACTTTAATAAAAAAAAATTTTCGATTTATATTGTTTATATTCATTTGGAAGTTCATTCCAAAGATGAGATGCAAAATACGTACATGATCTTTGAAAAATCGCAGTTTCATGCTGAGGCACCAAAAAATTTTGTATGTATCTTGTATTATGCAAGTGATTTCGTGAAACTAACTTATTTTTTAAGTACTGAGGTTCGTCTTTATGAATTATTCGCCAAATAAGTGTGAGCATGTGTAAACGATTGCGGTTTTCCAAGTTTAATATGCTATGTTTATTTAGATGTGGTGATATATGTTGTCTATATGGGATACTGTAAATATAACGCATACATGAATTTTGAAGTTTTTGAATTTTCTTTTTTGCTGTCGCCGATAATAACTTTCCATATACAACATCACCATAATCAACTAAAGATAATACGAGTGAATCACAAAATTTTGATTTACACTCTCTAGATATTTCTTTCGCAAAACTGTATAATTTTTTCAATCGACTGTAAGCGAATTTCAATTTGGAAAAAATATGTTTCTCAAAGCCTAATTATATTAATTATACGTATATAAAAATGTTTTTTGTTAAATTTAGATAATTTTGTACATGGAAAAAGACAATTGTCATTTTTGCCACCCTAATCATTAATTCTAAAAATTACACAGCCCCACAAAAAAAAAAAAAGTTCAGACCAGCGAACCAGACCCATGTGTTCCTATGTATTTTGGGTCGCTGAATCCGAATCCGAGGTCAAAAAAATTCGTACACCCCCAAAATCTTGAGTTAGAGCCAAAAAACACCCCTGGACTGGGGTAAAAAGAATATTAAGCTACGAGAATAGTTGTTACATCCTAATCTATCGAATTATACAAATTAAGGTTAAACAGCAGCGTACATACAACAGATATGAAACACACCCCCAGGGAGGGGTGAGAAATCGATCGAAAACATCAATGAGTACTGAAAAAGCTCGAAATGTCCAAATTTTGTTAAAGTGATAACAAACTTCATCAGGTCCAACGTAATCTTCATAAACTGCCCCTATAGGGTTGAGAACAACCACCTTCAAGTTTAAAGGACACGAGAAAAACAAGAAAAAACGTAAAATCCAACAGGATTTCTATTTTCATGAATGCTATGATTGGCTGAAATTGCGTAGTACTCTAAAATAGAACTAGAAACTTACGTATCATTAACGCCCTACAGTGTCAACCCTCAGAGGGTGTGAAAACTACCCCCTAAACTAAAAAGTTACAGTATAAAAATGTGGTGTAAAAATTCGAAACACCTGCGTTATGTGGAAGTGAGAAGAAACTAGACTATGTTCGACGCTATGCTTGAAAACCAGCCCCACGGGGTTGCGAAATACCACCCCTATATCTGTAGGATGCTGGAAAAACAGAGAGAAACTAACCGGATTTACATTTTTATGCTATGATTAGCAAAAATCGTGTTGCACACTTCCAGAGTCCTACGGAACCCCATGGGGGTGGTTTTCAAGCACAGCGCCGAACATAGTCTAGTTTCTTCTCACTTCCACACAACGTAGGTGTTTCGAATTTTTATAGAAGTCACTGTAACTTTTTATAGATATATCTTACATAGGGGGTAGTTTTCACAACATCTGAGGGTTGACACTGTAGGGCGTTGATGGTACGTAAGTTTCTAGTTCTATTTTAGAGTACTACGCAAAATAGAAATCCTGTCGGATTTTACATTTTCTCTTGTTTTGTGTCCTTTAAACTTAAGGGTGGTTGTTCTCAACCCTATACGGGCAGTTTATGAAGATTACGTCGGATCTGATGCACTTGATGATGTAATCTGATGCACTTTAACAAAACTTAGACCTTTCACTGCTGTTTTGGATCGATTTTTTTATAAATGGGGGCTAGTTTTCACCCCCCACTGGGGGTGTGTTTCAGATCTATTGTATGTACGCTGCTGTTTAACCTTAATTTGTATAATTCGATAGATTAGGATGTAACAACTATTCTCGTAGCTTAATATTCTTTTTACCCCAGTCCTGGGGTGTTTTTTGGCTCTAGCTCAAGATTTTGGGGTGTACGAATTTTTTTGACCTCGGATTCGAATTCAGCGACCGAAAATACATGGGGATACATGGGTCTGGTTCGCTGGTCTGAACTTTTTTTTTTCTTGTGGGGCTGTGTTACCGGTAAATACCGGTTAACCGGTTATTTACATTTTTATTTACCGATTTACCGGTTATTAAAACTTCCGGTAAATTACAATCTCTAACAGAAACGCTTACTAGAATTATACTGGTTTTGGTTTTTTTAATGCAACAATACCAAAATAGCCATTTTTGGTATATTTTGCTGTCTAATTCCTAAACCAACGAATGTATTAAAATGAAACCAACGTAAATTTTCTTATATTAGGGTCGTACATGCATGAAAGAAAAATGGGCGAAAAAAGTAGGTTCACTTTTTTTTAAAAAAGGGTTTCAAAATTTCAAAATTCCGTATCATGAAAACCGCGTGGTATTCGATGAAAGTTTTTTCACAAATCATCATCCCTCCTTAAGGGCATTAGTATGTGTAGTATTGTAGATTGGAAATAATAGCCGTTTCTTCTGTACAAATTCGTACAGCGCTACCTTTCCGGCCTCGTACAGCCAAAACCTTTTGTCCTACGGCAAATGTGTAATATGTATATTATGTAGAGGAGGGATGAATCTTCAAAAAGTGTAACTTGGTAAAGAGCCCTACGGGTAATAGGGAAAAAGATATGGACACATAAGTAAAATTTCAAAGTTTCAACCCCTAAAAATAGGGGACGCACATGCTGTAGCAGGGTGTAGTTTTCTGTGCTTGCTTATTATGTCCTCTTAAACAACTTCCACAAAAAAAAGTCCGCAGTACGCAAAATTTTTTATGATGTCTAATTCGACTGGACTAGCAATAACAATTTCATTGTATAATCAGTCACGACCTTGTGGGTAGTAAGGAATTAGTGTGCTTCCATCGGTAACCATAAAATACCTACTTGCATATTTGGAGCATATCTAATGTCCCATATGTCAAAAAATGTTGCAGCTAGACCGATTAACCCTTATATGTTACATATCAGGGAAAAAATATCTAAAAAAAAATTGTAAAAATATACAGGTTAGGGTGTTCTTTAAAAATAATTACCCTCAGTTTTATATCACATGACTTGCATGCAGGTTATTATTTTTTTTCGTTGTATTTTAAAATATGTAGATGCAACCCTATAATTTTTGGATCCAACTTTTTTTAGAACTCTAAAAACATAGGAGTTAATGGGGGAGGGTTAAAATATAAAAAATAACCCTATACATAACTACATGGAATTACCATATATGCCAATTATGAATATATGTAAATAAAATTCCATTATTATGTTATTATTAGTATATTAAGTTAAATGTTTTGTTTACTTTTTTAGGTGCAGATCTCACGATAACTTCCTTTGCGGCATCCGTGCAAGATGAAGCTACTTTCTTGAATTGGCAAGTAACGGACAAATTTTCGCATTGTGCACGAGGCTTCCGACTAGTGATTCATGATTCAGTGTCTCCAATTCCCAGGGACATCTACACAGAACGTAACAATATTTTCTTAAATGACTTGGTACCCTGTGGACGGTACTCATTTGGAATTATGGCAATTTACAATCTCCAGTCGGAGGGACCGATAAATTTGCTTGAATATGTAGCACCGCAAGAAGGTAAGTAATTTTCTTATACACTTTTCAGGGTCATACATTTACAGCCAGGAAGAATAATTTTCAGATGCTTAAAGATACCTAACAGGTTCAAAGTTTTCATTTATTTAGTCAAATTAGGACTAAAAAATTCGCAATGTGAATTGTCTGGTAGGGCAATTTTTTTGTATTAACGTGTTCAGGAGATCAACTTAAGTTCACAGTTCAGTTTTCCAGTTTCTGCGAGGTCGGGGTATTGTTTATTTAAACAATTTAATTTTTTAGGCCGTGCCTTCCATCGGTTTTCTTTGAATATCTCGAAATCTATGGAAAACAACAAAAAGAAGGAAAATGTTCGTTATGAGCTGTACAATTCATTCCAATTTAATATTGCAAATGTATGCGTTTCTAAACAAATCACTGTTCTTTCAAAAATAATGGATGATATTCAATGAAATTTTGGAGAAATATGGCTCTTATAAAGTACGATCACCACTTAAAATTTCAAATCAAAATGATTATTAAAATGGCTCAAATATACAATCGTTGCTAGAACTTTCTGAAATCCTGCCATCAAAACCAAGAAATGTGTGCGTGGCTCAAATTGTAGCTTTTTATAAGTACTTTAAGTAAATTCAAATAAATTCCTGTTTTTTTATGAAATAAAAAACGGTAAAGGAGTAATGAAAGTAGATTAAAAAAGCCAACTTAAAACAAAAACAATAATGTTCTACTTACATTTGGAGCCCAGATGCGTTAGTTTTTACGTTTAGGTCACTTATAAATAAACAAATCGATATTTTTTATTGAAATTTGGATTGGTAATTCTCCAATGTCTATTATTTTGTCTCTGCTACTTGAAAATAATATAAAGCTACAATTGTTGAAAGATACTGTATAGAGGCCTGAAAATGTAGTATTTAGCGATTTAGCTGGAAATCCGAAAATCTCCAAATATGTCTAAAATGTTATATTATGCTTTCACAAACTGAACTTTAGTCGTTAGATAGCCCAGTGGGTGCGGCAACTAACACTTTTTATTCAGGATATGGACGTCTAGGGTTCAAATCTTGCTACCGAAATATATTTTTTTATTGTATCAGTGATATTAAAAGTTTTTGAAAGCTGTATACATGAACATAAGGGTAGTTGTTTGAGTCAGGTTGGTTGACCATTTTCATGACTAAAATTAAAAAAGTTAAAAAAAAATGAAAATGTGCTTTATGTTCTCAAAGCCACTTTATTCGATGTTATTTTAACACTTGTAGCTATGGATTATCTTCAAATAGCACATACGAAATAATAAGCATTGGAGAATAACCAGCCCAAAGTTTAAGAAGAAATATCGATTTGTTTATTTATAAGTGACCTAAACGTAAAAACTAACGTATCTCAGCTCCAAATTCAAGCAGAGCGTTTTTTTTTTCAAAAGTTTACCGTTTTTTTATTTCATAAAAAAACAGAGAATTACGCACTTGTCACAGCTTTGAGTTCAAAAATAGTCCTTAAACAATGTCTCGTAAGTCATTTCTCCATGTTACCACAGAAGAACACTGTAGAAACCTTCTCGAACAGTCCAGAAATCTTCTGTCATAATGCCGCTTCTGACTCCAATTGTTGCGTGTTTACACTTTTTTTTGTAAACACCCTGTATCGTGGATCCTGAAATTATAACACCAGGGTAACACTAAACACTAATTTATTAACTTACGTACTAATTACTACAACTAATTACTTTACTAATATTACACTGTGTACTATGTAACTCAATAATTCAGTTACTTTTGATCACTTTGTTTCCTTCTTAATGTTTCTCCAATCACTGTCTGTACTGAACTGCTCCTTCAACTGACCATTAGAACTGTCTACTAAACTGAACTGTTAATTCCTTTATGTAGCCTAGGTTATGTGTTCTGGGTCTTTCCACTACATTTCAGCCCATTCCACAATGTTCCAGAGGATGTCTGTAATCTTCTAGATTTTTCTACGTGTCTCTGGGGGGGTTGAAACACATAACAATATAAATGTCAACTGTACAAATTAAAGATATGTGCTTTTCTTTTCTCCATACACTAGCAGAAAAACTTGTATGACATACGTAGGAGAAGTGTTTCTTATATGGCGTATTTTTTAACATGATCAAAAATTCTACGCCTGATATGAAAAAAATCAGTATTCCTAACTTATTGCTCAAATAGCTAATTTGTGCAGCTGTATATACACTTTACAAAAACCTAAAAATGTTCTAATCTAACATGCATTTCCTTTACAGTTGCGCCACTTCCAGTACTGGAAAGTCTAAATCTGGGAGATACTTACGCCAATATAAGTTGGAGTTTGCCATCGTACTCAGTTAACCGCTGCACAATTACTCAAGTGGATGTTGAAGGCCTACCATTCTTGCACAGAACCTTCCCAGTCTATGATATACCTGAAAGGCCGCTCTTCACGACAAGTCTAGAAAATCTGCTACCCGACAACATGTACATATTGAGAGTTTCTATAATCAATAGCGCAGGAAACTCAGAGATTTACCCAATCGGCGTGCAGACCTTGCCGACAGGCAGTGTCTAAAGGTTTACCACTAACGCTATTATAATGATGTGTTTTTTATTAAATAGTCCTGAGTACATTCTTTGTTTTTCTTTTTTTGAGGGATTTATTTAGCGTATGGCATATTGCACATCACAAAATTAAAAGAGAAATAGCACATAGAAGTATATTAACAAATGTTTGGCGATTACAAATTAACATCTAGGTTAAGAATATAATCTATTGATTCGCCCGTTACAAACAGGAAGTCGCTAGCATTTCCGTCGAAGGTTCTTAGTGGGCAATCGTGTATGAGGTATCGTACTGATTGCTTATCGGTCGCAGCTTGCCCAAGTAAAGATTTAAATGCTATGTGGACTTGATAAGTTTTGTAATTGAGGATATAAGTTTGCTAAATGGTTTTATAGCGGTGGTGTAGCAGGCTAACAACTCTTTCAGCCTAAGTAGTTTTATTAAGAGTTTCAATACCATTTAGCATTTGTTTTAAATCGAGTCTATTGCCACTTGTAAAGGTTTTATGGTGGTGGTCAGCACTACCATGATAAAATCATTTGGCTTAGGAAACCAATTTATCTCAGAGACAACGTTCATAAAACCAGTATGCGGCACCTGAATATACTAATTATAAAACTGCTATAAAGCTGTAATGGCTTGTATAATGCCAAATGTAACATAAGAACCGTTTAGTCTGGACAAACTCCTTCATAAAACCGCAAAAGTTGCAGTTTGACAGATGGATAAATAAATTTTTAATTACTTTTGTGTGAAGTATCTTAAGAAATTAAATATGGAAATATATTTTATAATGGAATAGTTTTGTTGCATTTGACAGAGAGTTATTTATAAATTGTCGCGCGATTTAGGTAGGTTAGTGATGACACTGTTTTTTTGTCAACATCAAGTGCCTGTTTTTGCCTTCTAACAAGGATTTCTGTATTAACTGTATTCTGAATACCATAGTTTCAACCTGATACTTACTTTAAACAGTTAGAGCCACATCACACATTTGACTAATCAAAGTAATCAAATAAATGTGAGAGTTGATCTTCTTGTTCTTATTTATATCTTTTTGCTGTTTTATTCACATTCTAGTGCAGTTCACTGCATCTGGGTATAAGGGCATATAGCCGACCCTTTCAGAGCAATTAGAGCACAGCTAAGGTAAGGAAAAAGTAATTAAAAAGTGTGAGGTTATATGCAAATAAACGCCAAAAAAGTCAAATATTTTTGGGCAACAGGTTTTATGGTGGTTGTGAATAAATCCAACAAATCTTAATGAAGGTCAAATGGTGTTAGACGAGATCAATTGGTATTAGACAATACCAAATGGACTTACATAAATGTAAGAAGACTTAAATTGGTTGTAATTAGTAGTAAATGCTCTTGTATGAGAGTATTGTGACAATATTAGGATACAAATACAAATACTCTTGTTGTGGCATTGCCAGCAACCAACAAATTTTAATCAAAAATCGTAATTTTTCTACAAAAATATCTTTGTAAACAAAAGTCATGTTGGAATTATTCAAATGAAGAATTACTTAGCAATTTTTGCTACAATTTATGAGTAATAAGGACTAAAATAATCACTATTATTACTAAAGTGTGATTTAAGTTGATGTGAACAAAAAATAAAACTTTTTTTAAAAAAATTGAATTATAAAATATTTTTAAAAATTTTCAGTATTTTTCAAGGGCCTCCGTATTTTTCGACCTACTGGTTGTGACATTATCAGTTCAATTTAATGCGCAGCTCAATTTTCACTCACCGTGAGTACCTACTGAACTTGATAATTACTTCCACATCCAGTGGAAGTATAGTAACGACAAAAAAATTTTTAAAAATTGTTATTGTTCAAATTGGCTTAAAATGTCATGAAACGTCGAGATTTTAAGTTTGAGCGAAAAAAATTTCTGTCTGTCTGTTGGTCTGTCTGACTGTCGGTCTGTCTGTAACTTTTTTTGTGCGCACGTTTACTCTGGAACCGTTTGAGATATTGACTTGAAATTTGGTACACATATGTACTTTAACGAGATGTAGAACTAGATTATATTTTCATCTTGTACCGTCGAAGGGTTGGGGGGTAAATTGGGGTAAATTTGGGGTAAATGGGTAAATCAAGCAGGTAAGAGTCCATAACATTGGTATTTAGTATATACAAGAAAAGCTAAGATCTGAAAAAAATGTTTGGCATTAGCCACCCCCCATTACCAACCCCCACCCCCTTATTAAAGGGGATGAAAAACATTTTTGATTTAGTGTATGTACAAGAACCAGAAACCTCAAAACATTTTTTTACTTCATCCACCCCCACTACCGCCCCCCTATTACAACCCCCACCCCACTACCGATGTGGGGTATCATTTTATGGGTTTTTGGGGTAGAGGATTTCAAATATTATATTATTAAAGTTCCATAAACAATTATTTCCACATACAAAGTTTTTTCGTTGTGAGTGACCTGGATAGAGAATTGGATGTGGAAGTAGTGATTCCTTGGGCAGCGGTTTCTTAACCAGTATAGAGAGGCCAGCTGAAAACTGAACAACAGAAAATGCTTATTATAATATCCATTACCAACACACGCGACTAATTTGCCAACATTACCAACTTAGTTTTAATATGACGGCAAGCATAAAACCTTTTTATTAAAAATAACCATATTAACAGAGCAAATAGCTTTTTTAAGTGCAGTTCTAAAGCATTTTAGTTTTATGATGACTACGAAGAGGTTTTATAATAGTTTAAACAACGGTTTGTAGATAGTCCCTTAAGGCCAAAATTATGCTTTTAGAATTTATTGTTGGTTTTATGAATAGTTTTATCAAGGTCTTCAGAAAGTTATAAAGGCTGATTAAGATAAAACCAATTGGTTTTAAAATTACTTTTAAAAAAGGCCCTCAGAATTCTTTTAATAATGGTCTCTCTTAGCTTTATACAAGATTGCCGTTTGCATTTCTTCTGTGACTATAGTAGATTTTGGGAGATTTTGAGTTGGAAGATTGAGACGAAGTTTGACTGTCTACTTGTACAGTCGTTCATTTAATGTCTGAAGTCATGCGTATACAGGAAACATAACCCAGGAATGAGTACGTTTAAATGCTTTTGATAAAGAAATTCAACAATCAGAAGAATTTCTTTAGTTAATGTATCAAGTAGGGTGGGTAATAGTGCGTAGGTCATCGATAGTTCAAGTTCTATGATAGCTATAAATTTAAATAAATACAAGTAAACTAAATTAAAAAAGTCTGCAACCGGAAATTATTTTCGAATATACAGAGAGAGCCAAGACGATCCTACTGGATCAAGTCTCTCTTTTTTTAAATATAATGCTGTGTATATCAGTACATTTTTTTTAGGTTCTATTTTGAATACTTTCACTCCTATATTATTGACTATCTCCCAACCAATTGGATGTAATGAACTTTTTTTAATAATGCCATCTGCAGGTGCATACTGAAAAAATCACTACAGTCACAATTATGGGGGCATTTATAATAACTTTATCTTCGAATTATTCGAAGAAATCTTTATTTGTATAAGTTTGTTCTTGAATTTTGTACTCATTGCTCAATAAATCGAAAATAGTTTCATATAGCTCTGGGGATGTATGCACAAAAATACTTTCGTTTTTCATTTCTACATCCCAGAGTCGCAAAATATAAAGGGATGTACCATTTGAAGAAAATGAGAAAATTCAATTCAGAAAGTTCTAAATTGAAAATCATTTTTAGCAACTCTGTATATATTTAGGAATTAAAAATAATTCAAAAAATTTTTTGTCTCGTAACTAGTACTCACATAATTTTTTTCGTAAAACCCATATTGTGCAGATGGCATAATTTCAACAAAAAAAATCATTACATCCAATAATATAGAAGATGTTCACTAGGATAGATAAATGATATCAGTTTTGAATAAAAACAGTAATTTTACAGATTGAAGTATAGATGGCGCTGCGACTCATTGGCAAAGGACAACTGCTACCAGAAGATCTGGACAATCTCTCACCCAATAGGGTTATCCTCTTTATCAAAATGCTGAACTTTCTGGATGAAATATATTTAGTAATGAGCCAGAATAGACTAGATGCTCGCAGAGGCCCACTTCCTTTAAGGGAGGATAGTAAATATCAGTTTTTTCTGCAATAACTTTAAACTCCGCATTAAAATATAAATTGCAGAGTTTAAATTTAAATATAGCCCGTCTGGACACCACTTTACATAGTATCACTTAAACCTTCTTTTCATTCGGCTTACGGGGTAGTTTTAGGAGGTGGCTGTCAGTTTTTTACCCCTAACTGTTTTTTATATATTTCTCAAAATTCTTTAAAAAAATCAGATTATTACAAATAAAATATATCTTATTCTTATTACACTTCAATAAATCGAGCCGTTACCAAATAATGTTTAAAAATCAACCTGCATTTACATTTTATTAAGAAATCTACCAAGAATGCTCTGAAATACTCAATTCAATTCAATTTATTGCTAATGAAGGTGTATTACAATATTACAATTTGATGCTATCTTTACAAAGCTATTTTTTCCTCTATGGCCTGCCTGAATAAAAAGTTTGTTTGTAGTATCACAAACGGAAAAGAAACACTTTCAAGAATATTTGAAGATATTGAAGACTATTTGAAATGTGCAAGAAATATTATAACTAATATTTAATTATTTTATTTATTTATTTTTATATTTTTTTTTATTGTAAGTGTTTATGTTTTGAGGAAAAAAGAAACATAATGATCAAAACCGCTGCTCAAGGAATCACTACTTCCACATCCAGATTTGCTACCCCCAAAAACCCATAAAACGATATCCCACATCGGTAGTGGAGTGGGCGTAGTGATAGGGGGTGGTAGTGGGTATGGATGAAGTAATAAATTGTATATTGTAAGGGCTTCATCGCAAAACGATGTATGAAAGTAGGAACACGAGCGCAGCGAGTGTTCCTATCATACGAGTTTTGCAATGAAGCTTGCCACATGTGTTACATATCATTTTTTCTACGGTTTTGAAGTTATTTCTCTTAATGTCTTTTATAAAATTTTAAATTTGTGAAGATGTAATCGAGGCGTGTGGCAAATTCTTTGCCGCAGTCATTTTGAAGTTAGAAAATTTGACTTTCAACACAATTGTAGAAAAAATATTTTGAGGCCTTTGGTTCCTGTACACACACTAAATCACAATTTTTTTCATCCCCTTTTATAATAGGGTGGGGGTAGTAATGTGGGTGGCTAACGCCAAAATTTTTTTGAGACATCAGCTTCTCTTGTGTATACTAAATACCAATTTTATAGTCTCTTACCTGCTTGATTTACCTATTTACCTCCATTTACCCCAATTTACCCTTCAATGGAATAGGATGAAAATATAATATAGTTCCAGGTCTCGTTAAAATACATAAGTGTGCCAAATTGCAAGTCAATATCTTAAACGGTTCCAGAGTAATCGTGCGCACAAAAAAAGTTACAGACAGACCGACAGACAGAAATTTTTTTTTGCTCAAACTAAAAATGTCGACGTTTCATGACATCCTAAGCCTATTTGAACAATCAAAAAAATTTTGTCATTAATATACTTCCACTGGATGTGGAAATAATATAAATAGTACTCCTATTTTTCCTAGCCAATCAGGCCGGAATGGCCCATTTTGCCCAGGGATCTACAGTTTTAGCGTGGACTCCAAACCACGATCCTCTACCACCAACTTTGACACACCCTGGTACACCCACCATCTGTCATAGCGGCTCAATAGCCCGGGATTGTCTCCTAGGCCAGCCAAAGCCTTTCAAGGTGGTTCACTAGCTCTAGAATTATCTCTGTTGGCAGCCTACCGACTATTAGATAATATAATGGATCACCCATCTAAGTGCCGAACTCGCTCTGCGTAGCTGCGCGTCGCTGATCGAGTGACGGAACTGAAAGTGAAAGTGAAAAAAAATTTATTTTAAATTAAGCTTTACAATATGTGCCTTACCGGAACCTGGTCCGGAGCCAACCGCCGTGGTGAATGTAGGGTTGGACGGGGCAGGTCCGGTTCGGCTTAACGAGTAATGTTTTGGGGGAGATTAGCCCTCCTGTTCGTCTTAGACGAACTTAAAACTAATAATAAGATTAAAAATTGCTGTCTACGCAGAAACTTAAAGAGACCTAAAGCTAATTAAAAATAACACAAAGCACTTACAAAATTTGGGATGCTGACTCGGCTAAAAAGCTAAACGAAAAAACCCGTACGAGAACTGTCGCCCTGGTGGTGTCGGAACTTAAACCGGTGATCGTACCTTATCCCCACCAAGTAATATAATAAGTGATTGAAATACATTTAGCTCTCGTGACAGCAGATCTGGTTATCGGTAAGATATTTCCATCACTACTGGTAATAAATGTTTTTAATGATATCAGAATTTTCCATAATAAATATTTTTAGATGTTTCTGCAATTTAGTTTCATTTCTAATTTCTTTTAAATTAGGAACATGTTACATAGCCTAGGAGCAAGTCAGCACCCTTTCTCGTTTTTTACTTCAGCTGTCTGTTTTTCACCTTGATAAATTTCGAACCTATCCGCTGACACCAACTCGAACCCAATTCTTAATTCCCTATTTTTTGGGTTTCTTGGGTAAGTAATGCTTTATGCTTATTCGGTTTTTCATAGGAATAATCTGCTCATCTATTGAATGATGCTCTTCTAGGCACATGACAACCAAGAAATTGTGTTGTAGCTTATCTAAAAATTGACATAATTCCACAGTTTATCAGCAGCTTTGTCAGTTTTATTTGTGGCCGTGTAGGTTTTAGATTCTCTGCTATGATTATCAATAGGATTTTCTGTGAAATGAAGATATCTCAAAATTGTTTTATATCTATTGACAGCCATAGTATCTGCATAATTTCCATTCGTAATCTTTCTTCACATGACCAATAAAGCCTTGTTCTGGGATATCGTATATAGGAAATTACGAAGCATATACCAATAAATGAAAACAAATCTATTTCAGTTATATAGATATTGTTTTTAAAATTCTGTAGTGCATATAAATTGGATTGGTAAACAATATTATCTATCATGCCCTCACTTATCAATAACAAGAAAATTTCAAGTGGTAAATTAGTAGATATACTTATTCTCGGCGAAACGAGAAACACTGGAAGATTTGTTGGTGCTATATCGCAATCTCGAACTACCCATTTTAGCCTTTTTCTCCATTCCGATAAAGGAATTTCATCATCATTGTCATAATGAGAAGAATCTTCAAAGATAAAGTAATTCTCTATCAGTATTACAACACTGTCTGTTTTTTCTTCTGAGGAATTTCCATCATTCAATGACTCGTCATTTTCAGATATGTCTGCTTCTTCCAGTAGGTCTAAGAAACATTTTGTAGGTTATATGTAATAACGCAATAGACATATAGAAACTACTCTATAGTTCATAACTTTCACGAATAGGTAGAATTACTGCATTTTAAAATACATAAATACAATGTTTTCCTCTTCACAAAGTTACACCACTTTCAAAGCACCAACAAACTGTCAACCATATCTGCTGTATTTCCGTATAGTTGGATTCGAAACCTCTATAAACCTATAAATCGTCTTTTGCTCCTTATTCGTAAATTGCATTTGTAAAAAGCTAATTTATAACGTCCACTGGAAAGGCTTTCATGCATTTAAAACATCAGATTAGGAATACACTGTAACTGAAAAAAAAAAATGTCCACTCCAATGCACATACATTATGCATGAAAGGGTTAGAGCAACAGCAAAAGATTGTAGAGAAAAATACTCCCATGCTCAATGTTCAGATAATATTTTAAAGGTAAGAAATATTTTTATTCTTGTAATGAAACTAATTTTTTACTTTTCTGTTGGAAATTATAATTATAATTATTATTAATAATTGTAATTAATTATAATTATGTGCAACATTTTTCTGAGCATAATTTGGTCATAATAAATTTAAAACAAATCGGATAAGTAAAGCAAAAGATATGTACAGAAATTCATATTTACACTGTCTCAACTTTGCAAAATTTGTTAAAAGTTAAAATACGGATTTTTTGTTTGCTAATTTTCTATATCTTGTTTAATTTCGGCTTCATCTTTATGAATCACCCAGTATGTACTCAAGACTATTAAAAAAAGCACACTATGAATTTCAGTTTTTGACCCGGAATTAATTATTGTAAAGCTGAAAAGTTGCAGAATTGTAGTTTTGGTCAAGGACAACACATACCAAGAAGTCCCCTGTTCTCCCCCGTCGGCTTTCCTGTTTTTGTGGAGCAATAAGGGCCTAAGTCGCAGAAATTGTAGAGCTGGCTTCAAAATGCAGCACAAAGGTTGTTTCTGGTCCGATTTCGTTCGAAATGATCATAAAAGCTTCGGAGAAGCATATCCGTTCGTATTTCAGATATTCCGTGCATATTTTGTTCATAATTGTACGTTCTATTGCTGTCACAATTTCAAAAATTGAAAAACTTTCGAAATGGCACCATTGCGGATAAATGAAGACTAGGAGGGAAAACATACCCGAATAAACATTTCTCTTCATACTTTGGGCTTTCCATTGGTATGTCTTCTCTGTAGCGTCATCCGTTACAAAGCTACGTCATTCCGAATGTCGCCGTGCCCGTCTTGCGGCCGGTGGACCTGCCATGGCTGCGCTGATGAGAGTTGTTGCGAATTCCAGTTTATATATTATTTGTGTTTCATAAGATTTATTGAATGAAATTTAACTTGTCAGACTCAGAAAATGACTTTATTCAGCAGGACAATTGACATTATTAATCTTCTGGGAAGTAGGGTCGTGCGGATCATCATCCATATCCACTGGCTGGCTGTTTATGCAGCTGGATCGTCTGTAGCTTCTGCATACGATGCTGCAATTCAGACCTGAGTTTCTGCACTCGCACCGGGCACCGCAGTCTGCCTTGCAGGCACAGAAAATTAGCCGTAGCCGGCTATCAGGAGCTGGCTTGCCTTGTTGTAGAAACCGGAACTAGGCCCTGGAGACCTGATTTCAACCCCCCCGTCCCGTACTCCGCTTTGTGGTTGGCGTCTAGCCATTGCTGAACCTGCAAAAAAAGCACATACATGTTAGTTGAGTACTGCAAGCTTTTCGATAAATTAAATCCTCACACTATTCTCCCTGTCTCCCTCACCTGGAAGTATGAGTGGGACGAATGTAGTTCACAGGCGGCACTTTTTGGAGGGAGGCTTGCCTAATCAAAGGAGGCTGTGACCGACTGCTTCGCCACGCTTTGGTTGTATCGGACTACTCGTAGCGTGTGAGCTCCCCTGCTCACTGCCTCTATAAAGAGCTACGATAAACCTTTACTCAGCGGCGGCCACAGTCCTCTTGCCAGATGCAGGATGCGAGAAGACCGCGGAGCATTAATGAGCACAGGTCTCTTCTTCACGAGCTTCCACGCCTTTTGCTTCTCCATTTTGTACAGAGCTGACGCTTGTGTCCACCATGACTTAACTACGATCACTCGATTTTCCCGCACCAATGAACCGATGCACATACTCCGAGGACTGTCACAGCTACTGAACTAAGAAGGCATATCTCGCCGTGCGTCTGCTTGATTGTTTAGACTAGACGTGATCGACGCAATTATGAACGCACTTAACTGTCCGAGTGTCGTCGCTCTGTAACGCTACATAGAAGGTAGACACACTAATGAAAAGTCCAAATTATGAAAAGATATGTTTATTCGGGTACGTTTTCCTCTCCGAGTCTTCATTTACCCACAATGGCGCCATTTCGGAATTCCTTAAATTCTTGAAATGTTGAAAGCACTAGAACGGAAAAATATGAACAAAATATGAATGAAACATCTGAAATACGAACGGATATGCTTCTCCGAAGATTTTATAATCATTTCGAACCAAATCGGACCAGTAATAACCTTTCTGCTGCACTTTATAGCCAGCTCTGAAATTTCTGCGACTAAAGCCCTTGTTGCTCCGCAAAAACAGGGAAGCCGACAGGGGAGTAGGGAACTTTTTGGTACGTGTTGTCTGAAACAAAACTACAATCCTGAAAGTTTATTTATATTTTAAAGTTTAATAAAGATAACTGAAATATTGGTAAGTGCTTTTGTTTTGTTTCGGTTAAATAGGATAGCTTATTTAAATTTAAAATAAATATGCCATTATTTTTGACGGTTGTACTGTACATAATGCATTTATAGTCTTAGAATTCAATGTTCTTCGTGACATATAGTCGAGAAAGTAGTTGCTTAGAAAGAAATATGTTTATATTTATCTGTATTAATTTTTGCGACAGTTAAAATAATTCACTAGCATGCTCTGAATAATTATTTTAGTTAGGTAACTTATTATATTGAAGAAACAGTTGATTCCTATTTGAATATACTTGATCAGTTAGGTAGCGTTATTTAAGATATTGATTCTGTTACTGGGAAAATAAATATGATTATAACTATCTCTATTTTTTTATATAAAGTTGTGCAATAATAATGAGCACTGTTTTATTAATTTCTCAAAAAAATATTGTTTTAAAGCTAAATTTTAATATACCCCCTTCTTTAACTTACACACCACTGGTATTGAGATCCATAATAAGCAAAACTAGCTTCATCCAGAATACTTTGTATATCTATTTCTGAAGTCATTGGTATCATTTGACTATCTGAAGTATTCTGAGAATTATTTGTTACGTTTGACCTTGCAGTTTCAGAAAGAACCCCGCACCTTTTATATGTAATTTGGCTTTCACTCCCGGGAGCTGAAACTTTGCACAGTGGTATTTTATGACATGTCGATCAAAAGTCTCCACGGGCACAAAAAATTTTAATAACAAGGTTTCGAGATATTGGCCAAAGAAGGTCACAATTTAACAATTTTTTCAACTAAAAATAATTTTTATCTTTAAAACGGATTCTCAAATGAAAAAAATGTGTTCCTCATTTTTTGTTCAGAATAATATATTGTATTAGTTTGAAGAGATTTTACAACAAAATTACTATTTAAAAATTCTAATTAATTTATTTTAATTTAATTTATTTATTAATTTTTGCCGTATTAAATAAATAATTTTTTTCGAATGAATCCAAAGGAAATATAGTGGGAGAAGTTTTTAACCACCCCCAATCCTTTAAACGGCCTCTTTTCTCCTTTCTCGATGGTGGGATGATTGGAAAGGAAATTATTGAAGTTTTTATGAAGGTTATTGATCTATTTTCCAAGGAAATTTTTTTCTTTTAATAAATAATGTAAATATAACATTTTAGTAAGAATACAATGAAATGTAAAACGTGAGAGAAATTCTCAGCGAGGACTAGCACGCACCTTCGCTTCTTGCCTCGATTATCGGAATATGCGCTGTGGAAACTGCGTGGAGAAATCGTGCCTCCGCTTGGTTATCGAGGACCCGCGCGAATTCTAAATTACCTTCCCCTTATATTTTTGTTATTTTTTTTAATGAATCGTAAACTTTTTGTTTTTGCCCGTTTGAGGTAAAAGTCATTTTGCCACCAATTGGAAGGGTTGTAACAACCCCCAGAGGCTGCTACCACCCTCACCTTGCTTCATACCCTCAGACCTTCCCTTGACAATAAACCTTCACAGATTTCCTTCCCGAACACGCATAATCGTCCCACCATCGAAAAACGGCGAAAAGGTTTTTGCCCGTTTAAGGGGTTAGGAAGTGTTGAATACGTAATCAACTATTTTTTTCGAGTTCGGCACCCTGAAAAACAGTCACCTTTCCACCCCTTGGAAGAGTTGTAACAACCCCCTGCTACCGCCCTTCACCCTGCCAGACTATCAGACCTTCCGTTGTCAATAAACCTTCATAAAAACTTCATAGATTTCCTTCTCAAACAGGCATAATCATACCACCATCGAAAAATAACGAAAAGGTGTGGTTTTTGCCCATTTGAGGAGTTGGGAAGGGTTGAAGACGTAATCGATTATTTTTTTTCGAGTTTAGCCTCTCGAAAATAGGAGGGGGGCAAGTATTACAACTAAAAGAGAAAAAAATCACTTTTCCACCTCCTGCAAGGGTTATAAAACACCCTGGGGCTGCTATCGCCCTTCACCGCGCCTTAGACTCTCAGACCTTCTCTAGTCAATAAACATAGAAGCATAGAAACTTCATTCTTACAAATCAACAATTAATTAATTTATACTACGCTCAAGTAGAGTCACGACTTCGATATGGTGTCTGTTTCTGGGGCGATTCCACCCTATCACAAACCGTTTTTATATCACAAAAACGGATTTTACGTACTATAGCAGGTTTACCCTACATGCACACCTGTCGAGACGCTTTTGTGGAAAATAAAATTCTTACTCTAACATGTTTGTTTATATTTGAAATGTGTGTTTATATATTTAAAAATAAACATAAGTATAACCTCAACAAAGATATACATGACGCACATACTAGACATAAAAATGATATTCATGTGCCCTTTTCTAAATTGACAATCACCAATAAATCTCCAAACTACTTGGGGCTGAAAATGTTCAATCATTTGCCAGATGAATTGAAACAAAATAATATTAACTTAGTTCATTTCAAAAAAAAAATTAAATTGTTCTTAGTGGCTAAATGTTTTTATTCGTTGTCTGAGTTTTTTTCATATAGGTTAAGTTAATTTAAGTTGCACTTAATTTTATCTTTCTTTTATTTATACCAATTGTAACTGTTTTTACTGCTGACTATTGTTATACAATTTGTAATTGTCCAATAACAAAATAAATGAATTTGAATTTGAATTTGAATTTGAATAGATTTCCTTCCCAAACACTCATAATCATCCCACTATCGAAAAACTGTGAAAGGGGGTGTTTTTTTGGCAGTTTAAAAGGGTGGGGGTAGTTAAAAACTTCTCCTACTATTTTTTTTTAATTTAGCACCCCAGAAAATGGGGGGGCAGTAAGTAGGTTTCGTCGCTGCAGCAAATAGTCGAACAAAAACGGCAAAATTTAGCTTCCTGACCTCCACCAAAAGTGCACCCACTTTAACATATTAAAAATAATAAAACAACCAAACAACTCATACATGTTTTATTTATTTATTTATTTATTTATTTTTTGGAACCCACTAGACGATTTCAGGAAAAATACAAAAATTGAAATAACTTTTGAAAAATCAACAATTATATAATCACATATATGGTTATTTTGGTTGGAAATTACCTCCCCTATCACTTCACTTCATTTAACTGTCCATTTCTGGTACACTTTGTATTTACTTAGTGAAAAAATGAAGGTCCTAGATCTATTGGATTCCTTGGGTCCAAAAACTGCAGTCTTCAGTCTCAATGGATTTTTTTGCAGTGTTTAAACAGGACGAAAATGTCAGATACCCAATTGTTACATTATTGGCTTGTTGATTTCATTCACGAGCTACTTTTATACACAATGCTCCTTGTTCAATCAGCAACGTATGTATAGCTTCTATCTTTGTCCTATTGCGGTGATCTCTAAAACTTTTGATGTCTAATTAGTCCACAATACTGAACTATTAGCAAAATTCCCCCTTGAATTTTATCTTCCGCAGATAAAGTATCGTGAGACAAACATTTTATATCTAAAGTGTTACTAAATGACGATCCTCAAGAGCTTATATAAGTATTTACTGATATTGGCTAAAGTTAATGTAGCAAAAAATTTCACAATGATCCGTATACTTAGTTTCCTAGTTTTTCTAGTGCTCCAAAGTGCCAACGCTCAATTTTGCGGTAAGTTCATACTGTAATTCCAGGCCAGTAACTTAATCGCAGGAAAATAGGTCTCGTGCAACAATTTTTTATTCCTCTCTTTGGCGGTACAAAACTTAATAACATTTATATGGGTGGTACAACGAGAGGTTTAGATTTTATCGGATAAATTTTTATTGACACAAAAACTTGGTTGTCGTGATAATATAATTAGAACTACCTGACGTACAAAAACACTAGGCCGTAGTTCGAGTGTTTTTTGCAGTTTATTCGACTTATTTTTTTTAAATGTCATATAAGTACAAAATTTTCCAATTAAATTACAACCTTAGTATATGACAATTTCTTGATTATGTAATAATGCAGATAGTAAATCAATAATTAATAATAATAAAAAGCAATCTTTCACGGCCAGTATCTAATGAACTGATTTCTTCCGGGTGTTGCCGTGCCTGTCGAATTTGATTTGACGTTTCGCTCATCATGCTGTCAGCTTCCTCAGAAGGATTCTAAATACTGAAGTTGTTATGTTCTACTCCTCATTATACAGGGTAATTCTTTTAAGGCGGCCATTAGAATATTTCCCACTTGCAGATGAGATAGACATTTCAGAATTGGTACCCTACCATAGTCGACCATTACGAGTGCGAAAATAATAATTTCAAAATGGCGGCACTTCTGGAAATACCGGAAGTCGATACCAACTTGCTTATTTTAAATGGAATACCCTATATATTTTCGACTTTTCGAAATGATCATAAAATTCTGAGTCAAAACATGTAGCAGGGTGTGCAAAAACTTTTTTATTTCAAATGGAACACCCTGTATTTTTTTAACATCAAGTTGTGTTAAATTAAATTCCCTTCTTTCTAGTATAAGCATTAATGTTACAACTTTTCGTAATATTGGCGATTTTCTTAAATGTCCAAGAATTTTTACTAAAAATTGCCATCAACTACCCATGATTAGAAACAATCATTAATGTCAGTCATTCTCTTTTGTTAAAAAATGCCATCACATTTAAATTACTCCCACGAAGACTTTTAGGTTTGTTTATTATTTATGGAGAATATGATAAAGTAATACCAAGAACATGTAACACATTTGCTACTCGATACCCACAAGAACAGAAACCATCCACCATACACTGTAAAACGCATATTGGATAATTTTAGAATACTTGGCTCTGTCAAATGGCACGTGCCAAATTTTTTAATGGCAATCGATGTAGAATTAAATTTGAGGTGGACTTATATCAGCATGTCCTATATCTAACACACATACTTTTTGAATTATTCGCAAGTTTTTGTTGAAAATTATAATTTATCCAAAAAAACGTAGAAGTCTATGAAACAATAAAGTGGGTATCGAGTAGCAAATGTGTTACATATTCTTGGTATTATTATTGTATCACATTCTCCATAAATAATAAACAAATCTAAAAGTCTTCGTGGGTGTAATTTAAATGTGCTGGCACTTTTTAACAGAAGAAAATGACTGACATTAATGATTGTTTCTAATCATGGGTAGTTGATAGAAATTCTGTAAATAATTGAATTATTCCCAGTTCAAACTGCAAATAATTTAATTATTCCCAGTTTAAACTGTAAATAATTGAATTATTTCCAGTTCAAACTGTAATTTTTTTAAATCCCACTTTAAACTGTACACAAATATTATTCCCATTTTAAACATTAAATATTTGAACTGGAACTGCTGGAACTGCAATTAACTCAGTCGTTTCTAGTTTAAAAAAAATGTAAATACCTATATTGAATATTATTCTCATTTTAAACAGTAAATAATTGAACTGGATCAGCTGGAACTCCAATTAACTCAGTCGTTTCCAGTTTAACAAAAATGTAAATACCTATATTGAATATTATTCCCATTATAAACAGTAAATAATTGAACTGGAACAGCTGAAACTGCAATTAACTCTGTCGTTTCCAGTTTAAAAAAAATGCAAATACCTATATTGAATACTATTCCCATTTTAGTAAGTAATTGAACTGGAATAGCTGGAACTGCAATTAGCTCAGTCGTTTCCAGTATAAAAAAAAATGTAAATACCTATATTGACTGAGTTAATTGCAGTTCCAGCTCTTCCAGTTCAATTATTTACTGTTTAAAATGGGAATAATATTCAATATAGGTATTTACATTTTTTTTTAACTGGAAACAACTGAGTTAATTGCAGTTTCAGCTGTTCCAGTTCAATTACTTACTGTTTAAAATGGGAATAATATTCAATATAGGTATTTACATTTTTTTTTAAACTGGAAGCGACAGAGTTAATTGCAGTTCCAGCTGTTCCAGTTCAATTACTTACTGTTAAAAATGGGAATGATATTCAATATAGGTATTTACATTTTTTTTAAAACTGGAAACGACTGAGTTAATTGCAGTTCCAGCTGCTCCAGTTCAATTATTTACTATAAGGGGAATAATATTCAATATAGGTAATTACATTTTTTTTAAACTAGAAACGACTGAGTTAATTGCAGTTCCAGCAGTTCCAGTTCAAATATTTAATGTTTAAAATGGGAATAATATTTGTTTACAGTTTAAAGTGGGATTTAAAAAAATTACAGTTTGAACTGGAAATAATTCAATTATTTACAGTTTAAAGTGGGAATTTAAAAAATACAGTTTGAACTGGGAATAAATCAATTATTTACAGTTTAAACTGTAAATAATTGAATTATTTACAGATTAAGCTGTAAACAATTGAATTGTTTACAGTTTAAAGGGGGAATAAAAAAATTTACAGTTTGAACTGGGAATAATTCAATTATTTACAGTTTAAAGTGGGAATAATTAAATTACTTACAGATTCAGCTGGAACCAATTGAATTATTTACAGTTTGAACTGGGAATAATAAAATTTACAGTTGAAACTGGAAGTAAATCAATAATTTACAGATTTAACAGTGAATAATCAAATTATTTACAAATTTATGTGGGAATAATTGGATAAAAATATCCGTGACCCTTCTACGCCTTCGTAAATAGGAGAACTCATTGGTAAGCCGTCTTTTTGTTCAAAATATTCACCATTTAACTGAAAGTAATTCTGTTCAATACAAATTTTTAGATCTTTTATTACCAATTTATTATCTCAAGCTTAAAGAAATATTCCGAGACCTTTCAAAATAACGAATCGTACAAATTAAAAATTATGAACCCTTCAGCACCTATTCAGCAGATGCATTATTATGTTTTTTAAATTATCGGAGAGAATAAATTTTTGGTGGTTTTAACTCTTTACAAATTAACAAATTTTCAAAAGGTTTCTCCATAAGCATACTCTTATTCAAAATTTTATTGCGAACAATTTGGCATTTTTAGTTTTTCGATGCGATTACTGGGACCGGAGATACTGAGGAAAATAGCAGAAAATTTCAATGTTGAAATTTTACAAGAAGTAATGAACCTCCGATTAAAGAACTTATATCTAGATACATAACAGGCTATCTTTTCACTATATACCTTGTTTGCTCCTAACATAGTCACATTATATGTCCATTAAAATGGATAGATGAACATCACATCCCATAGGCAACAGTGGGTTGTGTGTGTAGAAAATGTGTAGAATGGTAAATATTTTCATTAAAATGAATTATTGCAATTCCTGCATTACCGGCTCTTTATATAACGTGATGTAGGCATACGATATTATAGTAAGATAAAACAGTAAGATAAATATGTATTGAAAGGATATTAAAATTTAATTGCTATTTACTTTATAACTGTAAACTGAACTTCATCATGTTACGACTATGGAACGATCGATTTTCTTCTTTTCTAAACTGCTTTCTGCAAACGGCACAGCACTACACTATTTATTTGCACAAAATATATTGTCACTAAACTGTGTAAATATGAATAGAGAATATTATTTAGGTATTAAGCAAATCACAACTTAAAATAAAATACTTTTTCACCAGTTTTTGGTCGGAGAACACGAAAAACATTTATTGACATTAATGGCCGAACTGTCAACTGATATTATGATAATCGAACTGAAGCCGATCGTGCACGAGCGGCCGCGAATACGCCGATGGGCCAATCAGCAACTTATGGGAAGAAGTGCCTTAGATTGTGAGTCTTTCAGCGACAAATAAATCAATGCCATTATGTATCTAGATATAAGTTCTTTAATCGGAGTAATGAACCGATTTAATCCAAATACTTATTATTATATCCACAACAAATAAAAACAATAAAATTGCTGCAGCCAGAGAATTCTTTATTCACCTATTTTGATGCTTAATTTGACTTCATTATTGGCCAATTTTTGGAAATGTGTAAATAATTCATAATACAACAGGAGCCCGCCGACCACTAATTGGGTGCCATAGGTTTACTCCCAAGAGAGCACAGAAATGACATGCCATCCATTTTTTTTGGGGCAGGGGCGTACGGCAGGCCAAAGGTGTAAGAAATATGACTTGCAAAAGTAAAAAAAAAATCACATATAAGTCATGAGTCAGTTTTTTTAAATATTTTTTACCCAAAATATTCTTGATAAAAAAGCTGAAAGAGTGACCCAAAAAACCCGTATTTTTCGCCCCTTTTGAGGTTCTCATGAATTTTATTCAAAAGTGGTCTAAATGATAGTTTATGGTGATACTTTAAAGTAGGCGAAATTTCAAGTTGAGCATAGTTTTTGTTTTGGAGATATGATGAGTTGAAAAAGCAGATTCGCACACTTAAATATACTTGCTATTAAGATTAGCTTCAGAAATTAATTTATTTGTGAATTAAAAAAAAATTAAAAAAGGCTAAAAAAGATAAAAAGTCAAAAAAATTTTAAAAAAAACAACAAAACAAGAAAAAAAACATAAACCTCTTAATGGTGAAGAGGTTTACATATTATTGGAATACATTTCAGTAATATAACCAAACCTAATCTTTCTTAGAAATACACATTTACTTTTTAATTCAAAGGCCGTTGGATACATGGTTTGGAGTATCTATCTATTGAGATTTGCTATAAAATACAGTATAAAAATACTGTTGGAAAGCATTCAAAAATAGAAGGATATTTTCTAATAAAGAAAAGTCTTAGCCAAGAGTTTGAGATAAGAGACTTGGGAGAAATAAATGATTGCCTAGGAATAGAATTCCAGCAAACTGAGGGAGGATACGCCATATCTCAAAAAGGATATATTGAAGATATTAAAAAGAAATTTGGACTGAATGACTGCAAACCAGTGTCAACGCCGATGGATCCTGGAATTAAACTAAGAAAACAGTACAGCATATCGGAAAATAACGCAATGAATATACCATATAGAGAATTAGTTGGAGCACTAATGTATTTGGCAGTAGCGACTCGACCAGATATAGCACATGCAGTAAGTTATCTGAGCCAGTTTAATTCATGTTACGGGAACGAACATTGGAAGGCAGCAAAACGTGTTATGCGATATCTTAAAGGAACTTCCAATCTCTGAATAATCTACAGAAAGAACAATGAGAACTTGAAAGGATTCGTAGATGCTGATTGGGCTAACTGTATAATAGACAGACGTTCCTATATAGGATACGTATTCGTATTGAGCTGGGAATCGAGAAAATAAAGACCGGTCGCACTATCACCGACCGAAGCGGAGTACATGGGATTAACAGAAGCTGCGAAGGAAGCTATTTTACTTCAAAGATTTCTAACAGAAATAGGATTCGAGAAACGTTAAAATATTTAACGACAATCAGGGAGCTCGAAAACTTTCAGAGAATCTGTTTACCATGCCCGAACCAAACATATAGATGTCAGGCATCACTTCATCTGAGAGGCGTTGGAAAACGAAAGAATTTCAGTAAATTTCATGGCTACTGAAGACATGCCTGCAGATGCCCTTACCAAAGCAGTGACTAAGCCTAAACTAGAAAAATGCTGAAGTTGGATTGGTATTGGTAATACAAATTCGACTTGAGAAAATGTCCTTATTTTGAGGGGAAGTGTTGAAAACATTCAACAATAGAAGGATATTTTCTAATATCATTGTTCCGGAATTAGTCATTTGTTTCTATTATTATTATAATTAATAATTAGAGTACGTAAGTCTGTTATTATCGTCAATAGTTATTAGTTGAAATAAAACTTTTTATACATTGAACCATAAATGAACACACAAGAATACAAAACAATTCTAAATCATGTCTAGACCATATATTTATTAAAAGCAAATGCAATATCGATGATAGTGTTCTACCAATGGTAATTCAAAGCGATATAACGGATCATTACATTACCACCTCACAGATAGTATTAGGACATTTGTCAACAACTCTCAATACAAAACAAAACACTTATAAATACATGAATCTAAAAAAATTCAAATCCTCCGTAAGTTCACAATCCTGGGACTTTATCCAAGGAACCGACGTTAAAGCTGAAACAAATAAATTTGTAAACATATTATCGTACCACATAAAAAATTGCACCATCATAAAACACATTACTCATAAAAAAGTTAAACTTAAAAAATGGATTATTAATGGACTAGTTCAATCTATAAATAAACGTGATTCTTTGTTTGCCAAATTAAAGAAAAACCCGGATAACATCTTGTTGAAACGGCAATATAAAAATTATAAGAAAGTTCTAGAAAAATTGATTAGAAAACGAAAGGAAGATTTTTATAAAAACTGCATAAACAAAACAAAAAATAATTCCAAAGAACTATGGAATGCCGTGAATTCAATAACTAATAATTCAAATACATACACAACAGAAATAAAGTTAATAAAAACAGAGTCCGGAGATACAACACATGATAATTCAAAAATTGCAAATGAGTTTGTTCAATTTTTTACTAATATTGGTAAAAACTTAGCCAATGAAATACAGATTGATAATCCTAATATAGCTAGCCCCCAACGCACAATTAACAACTCCATTTTTCTAGAACCCACTTCAGAAATAGAAATTAAATATATTATAGGTGACCTTAAAAACAAAAAATCAGTTGGTATGGATGGAATAAGCTTAATTGCACTAAAAGACATCTCAGATTTTGTTTCGTTGCCCTTAAGTATCTTAATAAATAATATGATTGAACAAGGCAATTGCCCCTCTACTTTTAAGTGTGCAATTATTAAACCTTTATTTAAGACAGGAGATCCGCTAGACATCTCGAACTATCGCCCTATCTCACTTATTTCAGCTTTAGCAAAAGTGTTTGAAAAAGTCTTAAAAATTAGAATTTGTAGTTTTATTAAAAAGTGTAATATTATTTCTGAATCTCAGTTCGGTTTTGTAGAGGGAAAATCAACAAATGATGCTATAAGAAATTTGAGAGCTGAAATTTATAAGGCATTAGATAACAAAGAAAAATGTCTTACAGTCTTCTTTGATCTACAGAAAGCATTTGACACTGTCAGCCACGAAAAGCTACTTACAATGCTTGAACACTACGGTCTCCGCAATAATGCCTTGAAATTAATAAAAAGTTACCTAGAAAACCGACAACAAAGAGCATATGTCAATGATACTTACAGTGATCCGACTACTATTGAGTTCGGAGTTCCGCAAGGAACAGTTTTAGGGCCAGTTCTATTTATTTTGTATATTAACTCCATTTTTGAAATCCCCTCGTGTGGTCAAATCTTTTCCTATGCTGACGATACGGCAGTTATGTACAAAGATACTTCCTGGAACGCACTAAAAGATACAGTTGAAAAAGACCTAATTTTATTTAAGAATTGGTTCGATAGAAAGTTGCTCACAATAAATATAAGAAAAACTCAATATCTTCCTTTTGCAATGTACGCAAATGGATTACCCAAATTCAACTCGCTAAAAATTGGGAACTCGCAACCAACATATTCGGGTAGCAAATAATAATATAAAATACCTTGGAGTAATCTTGGATCCTCACTTAAGATGGGCTGAGCACATCAAATCGATAACGAATAAAATTAGATGTATACTATTCAAATTTAAACAACTTAAAAAATATTTACCTACATCTCAACTTAGATCGGTATACACTGCCCTTGTAGAATCACACTTAAATTACGGAATAATTGCATGGGGGGGAGCTCTAAACTGCCATATGTGCATTTTAGAGACTATACAAAAGAAATTTTTAAAAATATTACTAGGCAAAAGCCCTTTGTACCCATCTGACCTTCTCTTTAAAAATAGCAATGTTGCTGACATAAGACAATTATACTTTTTTAAATGCGTCCTAGATTCTTACCTGAAAAATACCTCTTAGTAACCTCCACTCATAGTACCAGACAAACCTTCAAAATAATTATGCATGTACCTAAAATGAACACAACTGCAGCACAACGCAGTTGGACTTTCCTTGGTCCAAGATGTTTTAATACACTGCCAGAGTATATTAAGTCTCTACAAAAAAGACGCTTTAAACTAGAGCTAAAAAAATATGTAATGGCAGATAGAAAAAAAATTAAAGCTCAAATTGACTTAAAGAATCAATATCTGATATAATTGATCTATAACAAACAACTTTGAATAAATTGCAGTTAAAAGGTGTGTCTTTTATATGCTTATTTCGTTTCTTTTTATGTTTAATGATCGGTTATAGAAAATGATATTATGATACTATGATATAATATATTTATTATTATTTTTTCTTCTTTTTTTTTCTAATTAGTGTTAGTTAATCATATTTTTATACACTTGGTCACGGTCAGACGATTGTAAATCGTCTTGTGACCTCATTTTTAGTTTATTTACATTACTGTATCCAAAAAATGTTGTCATGTATGTATGTTCTTTTTGTAATAAACTATTATTTATTATTTATTATTTATTAAGTGTCCTACAATATTCTTTCTTGCCACGATCAACAAATACCGATTAATCGAATATTATCAGCAAAAATCCTGATTTTTTTTCCTGTGCGATCGGCTATACCTCACTTGACCAACGTTTTTGATAAAATACAATGATAGATTCGAAAAGAGCGGAAGATTTTACATATAAAATGATACGCTTTGCGTATTTGAGAATGTTGAACATGATGAGCGAGATTGCTAAGAATGTTAGATTCATCTTGCCGTGAACAGGTCAACTAACAGGTTCGACTCGTCATATCTCCAAAACAAAAACCGCTGCCTAAGGAATCACTACTTCCACATCCAGATTCTCTATCCAAGTCACTCACAACGAAAAAACTTTGTATGTGAAAATAATTGTTTATGGAACTTTAATAATATAATATTTGAAATCCTCTACCCCAAAAACCCATAAAACGATACCCCACATCAGTAGTGGGGTGGGGGGTGGTGACAGGGGGGTGATAGTGTGGGGTGGATGAAGTAAAAGAATATTTTGAGGTTTCTGGTTCCTGTACATACACTAAATCACAATTTTTTTTCATCCCCTTTAATAAGGTGGGGGTGGTAATGGGGGTGGCTAATGCCAAACATTTTTTTGAGACCTTAGCTTCTCTTGTATATACTAAATACCAATTTTATGGACTCTTACCTGCTTGACTGACCTATTTACCCCAAATTTACCCCAATTTACCCCCCAACCCTTCGACGGAACAAGATGAAAATATAATCTAGTTCTAGATCTCGTTAAAGTACATATGTATACCAAATTTCAAGTAAATATCTTAAACGGTTCCAGAGTAAACGTGCGCACAAAAAAAGTTACAGACAGACAGACAGACCGACAGACAGACAGAAATTTTTTTTTCGCTCAAACTTAAAATCTCGACGTTTCATGACATTTTAAGCCTATTTGGACAATAAAAATTTGTAAAAATTTTTTTGTCGTTACTATACTGCCACTGGACGTGGAAGTAAAACTATGCTTAACTTGAATTTTTGCCTACTTTAAAGTATCATCATAAGCTATCATTTAAACCACTTTTGAACCGAATTCATGAGGACCTCAATTATTAGATTAGGCATTTAGTCTAAATTTAAGTAAACTGTTCCTTTTTGAAAATTATGAAATCGGCACTCTTATTTTAGATAACTTTGTCACCTTCACTAAATTTTTTAATTTTTAATTAACAATTTTCTAATTGATATTCTCAAATTGTACAAGAAAAGTACGTATTGTAGATGCCAAATCTAGATATTTCGGGTTCCGTTTATATACAGAAAATATCTACATAACCCGTGGCATCCACGATGGGCCCTTTTTCTGTACATCAATACAATGGTTCCTTTCAGGAAAAAACAGTACAAAAAAAATAGGAGTTGTCTGATTTTGCACTCCACTGAGATTGCTCGCTTATGCCTATTTTTTGCTTAAAAAAATGAAACAATTTGCTGAACAGTTCATTAACAAATTTTTTAAGTACGAGTTCTTTTTGTGAAAATTATTCGGGCTTCTGGTGTTTGAGAAAACTGTTTCTCTGTCATAGCATCATTCCTTGCTTTAACAACTCATTCACTAAATCTATTTTATTATCATTCTAGTTCCCGAGCCAGTCAAAAATGTTAACTTAACCTCTGATTATCTGTTAAGTTGGGAAGGCAGCGACAATTGTGGTGCCCCCTTGTATCTGATTTACATCCACTACGATGCAGATGAACTGCAGTTCATATACACTTCTTACAGTAACGAACTAGATGTCTCCTTTCTTCCTGCTTGCGAAAGGTTCTCCTTTCAAATTAATGCCATGGTAGATAATGAGCTAAGTGATCCAGTCCGTCTTATCAGATATATACCGGCGCCTTCAGGTAAGATTATAATAATAATAATACATTTACTTATCATAAGAATATAAAAGGCAGCACATACATCTAAAACGCAATGAGAAGCACCTTAAATGTTTGTACTGTAAAACGAACTTTCATAGCAAATGGTTAAAGATTGACGACGAACTTAAAACGCTAACTAAGCTGAAAAATTTTAAATATTTATGTGATGAATGTGGACTATTAAATGTATTTTCCAAATTTGAGGAATTAAAGCAATCTATCGATAACTACACTAAAAGATTAGTAAAACAAGACGAAAAACTTATCACGCAAGATAATCAAATAAAAATACTAACTAAGAACATAAATAAACTAACCGAGTTAATTATAATCCACAGTACAGCTTTTTTTTAATGATTAGTAACAGGCTGAATTTTCGTGAGTAGCTTCGTTTTGACGAGACGCCCAACTTTTCTCTCTGCGAAAATTTTCGGTGGTGGTAGCTAATAACTGCGCTTGGGTGTATATATGTCTATTGGGTGAATTTTATTAGTAACAGTTAGTTTTTTAGTTAAATCTTGAGATAATTTGATAAAAAAACGAAAAAGCGTTTGTCCTACAAAATCGATTGTTTGACGACCGAAGCGTCCCCCATCCCCAACATCTCCAAATAACGAGATCCAAAAAATTATTAGTAATCAGCTGATTTTTTTACTATTGTAAATGTTTTTAAAATGAAATGGCACATTGTCCTATAAATTGAATGGTATGGTTTTCAGTCCTACGCTCGGAAATTGTCAGATCCACGGTAACTTTTCACATTAGTAACAACCTAATTTTCGTTTTTTTCTCTTAGGAATAAAGTGTGGAACACGATTTTACTAATGTCTTACAAAAAAAGTGGTATATATTGATAAAAAATGAAAAACAGTTATTTTGAAATTTCATTCCGTAGGCTAAGTTTTATATTATTTTTCATTCGTTAAACGTTTGTTAAAGAGTTTGTTTTTCGGTTGCCTTGGCTACGTTCCCGCAAGTTAATTGAAATAAATCCCGTGTTTGTCCACGCACAACAACATATTGCCAAAATAATTTGACAGGTTGTTGGATTGTCTAATTCGTAATTTCCCCAATTTTTTCATATACTTTTCATATAAATTATGTTATTTTCGAATTAAACAAACACTTAAACATTAAAAATAATATTACATTAGAATATTATAAAAAAAAATTTTCGGTCTTGTAGTCGAACATATAATAAAACATATAGTCAATGAATATATTGTAGAATGCATGGAATATGCGAGAATTTTTGACTTCAGAACTTTGTTAGGAGTGATTTGTAGGTAAACATACTAAAACTCCCCACCCCTGGGAGGTGAGCTAACGGTGGGAGGGAGGGGGGAAGGTACCATTTTCGGATTTTTCGATTATATCTCGGAAATGGTGGACTCTACAAAAATATGTTCTAAATAAAAATGAGAGCTAATTAAATTTACTATAAAATTGTTTCCATACATATTTGTCGAATTTCCAACGGTTTTCGAGATGTTATTAAAAATCGATTTTTTTCGAAAAAAATCTTTTTTAATTGTATATCAAATTGAAGGAAATTTAATGCTCTACAACTTCGTTTGTGACAATTTTCCTCAGAAAGGATCGTGGGAGGCGCTAGAAGCAAATGTTTGACAAAAAGAGTTAGGTAAAAATGATTTTTTCGAAAAGTATCGATATTCAATAACGTATATCTCGAAAACCGTTGGAAATTCGAATATGTATGGAAACAATTTTATAGGAAATTTAATTAGCTTTCATTTTTATTTAGAACATATTTTTATAGAGTCCACCGTTTCCGAGATATAATCGAGAAACCCAAAAATGAGACCTTCTCCCCCTCCTTCCACCCCAGGGGCAGGGACTTTTAGTATGTTTATCTGATAACTACTTCTAACGAAGTCCTGAAGTCAAAAAGTCTCGCATATTCCATGTACTCTCTTTTGAGCACTCATTGACTGGATTAATATAAAAGTGCATGAAAAATTCAAATATTCCCAATGAATGTAAATTTGCAAATTAGGGTTTAAAATCAAGGGAAATGTTGTTTTTGATGACCTGAATCTATGTACTAAATTTGGTAGATATCAGAATTCCGCTTAAGTATTAAAAGTATATTAATTTACCAAAACCGCAATTATAAAATAATTCGTTACTTAAAATAATTTTTGTCGGACTAGCGATACATATCAATTTTTTTGTAGGACACTATTTTATTGGGGCAGAGAATACACTAACCTATCATATGTTATCTTTGTCCTACAGTTACTAGTGAGAAAAGTGTTACCGTGGAACTAACAATTTCCGAACGTAGGACTGGAAAAACATACCGTTCAATTTGTAGGACAATGTGGCCATTTCATTTTAAAAACATTTATTAAGCAATAGTAAAAAAATCAGCTGGTTACTAATCATTTTTTTGGCCTCGTTATTTGGACATGTTGGGGGTGGGGGACGCTTCGGTCAAACCATCGATTTTGTAAGACAAACGTTTTTTCGTGTTTTTTATCAAATTATCTCAAGATTTAACTAAAAAACTAACTGTTACTAATAAAATTTGAACAATCACCCAATCGACATATATACACCCAAGCGCAGTTATTAGCTACCACTACCGAGAATTTTCGCAGAGAGAGAAGTTGGGCGTCTCGTCAAAACGAAGCTACTCACGAAAATTCAGCCTGTTACTAATCATTAAAAAAAAAGGACGCTGTACTGTGGACTATTAGTAACCCAAAGTCTGAAGTACAATAACAACATATTCTCCAGTAACAAAAAAGAAAGAAAATGAACCCGTACTTATAATAAAAACTACTTCAAAAACTAAACAAGAAAGCAGTAAAACACAACTTGGTATTAAACAAAAAATCGATCCTAGTAATTTGGCAGTAGGTATTAAAACTCTAAAAATATACGGATGGGGGCGTGGCTATAACTTGTGAAAATACTGCCTCTCGGGAAATGATGAGAGCAACAAGTACAGAACAACTAGGTAACAAATACATAGTGGAGGAAAGTACATTGAAAAATCCAAAAATAAAAATTAAGGATGTAGAAAACAGTTTAAATTTGGATAATATAAATAATACACCAATTGACAAGATACGGAAACTATATTTCATTACACAATATAGACCAGTCAGAATAGCTTTTTTGTACGAAATGTCGCTTACCCGCATTTTTTTTTTAAAGTATAGTTTGGGATGTCCAGAAACATATGCTAACTATCCGCATGCGTGACAGATGGAGCAACGCTCTTTAAAATTCAAAAATCGTTAATTTTTTGCCATTTTTCGCATTATTTGAAATATAACTCGTAAAGGAAGCATTGTTCGAAAATATATCAAGAGATAAAAAAGTTGAGAACATTGATTTTAGACATTTTAACTCTTTACTTTGTAACAGTTACATTTTGATTCCCCTGTATAATAAAAATTTACAACCCATATTATTCACATTTGGTGGAATAATATTCTTATATCCTCTTAGGTATGCAACCAGTAATACCTATATTAAGATTAAGTATTTTGTCTAAGAGTGTAGAGCTTCGATTTACTTATTATTGTTCTTAATATGAAAACTATTTCCCTAAATCATGTCAGGGGCTCAAAGAAAGGTTGTAGGAATTTTCTTGCCAAATTTAATTTTCTTTTGGTACCTGAAAAGGAACAATTTGTAGGCTAAAATGTATTTTGTTATTAAGATATTATTTACAGCTAAGGCAGACAATTTTATTATCACATACAGATAGTTACTATTATTTTATTATCTTTCTTTTAAATTCAAATTTCAAACATAGTGGATTCTCTTAGTAATTAATTTAAGTTGGCAAACAGAATTTTTTGCTGAAAAGTAAAAAGCTATCAAAAAAGGGCCTTTTTGTCCAAGAAAGAGCAGCCATGCTGGCAATTTAAAAATTGTGAAGAACATCTTCCTTAATTTTAACAATTTTTGGGAAAAACGCCTAATAACAAACTAAGGTATGTCTTATTTAATTTTCCCTATCAATTTTGATATAAATTTCATATAATTCGATACCTAAACGGAATTATATTTTTAGGCTCGTTCCGAGATACCTATTTCAAGAGGCTCGTACTTTTGTTTATTACCTCAATGAAACTTGTCGTAATCTCCTTGTTAAACATAGTACGCTGATCTGCGTAGAAACATATATATATTAGATTTTGTTTGTCTGTGGTAAATTAATTTTGGAACTGCTTTGGCTGGAGTCAAGAGAATATTAGAGAAATCACCTACATATTGTTTTGTTTCGGGGCACCCTGGAGATCATCAGCCTTACGCCTGTTAATCATGGTCTCATGGTAAAACCGAGAAGTAAGCAAGTACCGTAATTTTCTTGGATTGTCCTCAAGTATCACCAACGTATTGTAAGTAATTTTGGCATTTATTTTGTTGTCCACCAGAAGTTGCAGAGAACCAGCGTACAGCATATCTACAAGTAACGATAGTGCTACGTTATTACTATAAAAGCTCGCGGTGTAGTAAAAAAGCAAGTTAACTAAGCAATTTATTATTCATATCTTGTTTACGAGAATAGTGGATTTGTTACCTTTCAATAATATTAATATTTAGTTTAGTCGATGGTAATTTTGTGTCTCGTCCTAATAGTATACCGCTGGATAATGATTGATTAAATCCATATGTGTTATAATAATTAAAAGTTTCATGTGAACTCGATAAACGGCCGTTCAACGAGTATTAATATACCACACCTTTTGACTTGTAGCTAAAATAGAATTTTCATCATGTCATATGTCTTTACACATCACATTATTATTAGACGTGTATAATTAAATACTTACTTTATACATTGTACATAATCGTTGCTGGTTTAGTGTGCTTAATTTATTTTGTAAAAAGCTTACACGAAATTCCAAAGCGTGCATTTTATATTTATATCAGCTGTATTTGAATATTTGAGGTTATATTAACTTGCGTCTTATATCACATTGGTTGTTTTCTGCTTCTGCTTACCCTTATGGACACTTGGCACACGGGGCAAGTGATAAGTAGGTCGTTTGACATAATACATAACTGCCATAAGGATTAGTGACTGACAGTTGTTGATCTCTATTGTTTGTCAGTTTAATTTTAATGTTGTATTATATTTATTGTCCCAATTATTTATCCATTTCATACATATACACGAATTAGTTTTAAGCTTGTTTTATACATTCCTATATATACTTTGTCATATACTTACTCACTAAATTTTTTTAGTAAATTTTTCACTATTATCTTGAGGTTTAATTTAGTTTTGCCTATACACCTGTGTCAATTTTAACAATTGGCTGGCGCCCAGGGTAGTTTAACCGGTGCACCCCAAAATTCTAAAATTCAGAATAAGAAAACGAATTCACACCCGCTCTTCATTTTGGGCTTTCGGGCATACTTGGGGTGTTCTTAATTTTGCCATTAGGGACACGTCACAACTTTTATCAATAAATTTTAATAAAATTTTATTTATTCCCTTTTCCTGTTATAAGTCTACTTTACCAAATTACATCGAATGAATATACTACTGGACGAAAATCAATCAATATCGATATTATCTAACACTCACGTGAAATATGGTATTTATATAGATTGGTTCTCATTTCGAGTGGGATATTCATGTAAATAAATTGGTAAGTAAATTAAGAAGTACCTTTACCTCTTTAATAATATCTTTAATAATCTTCGAGATGTACTAAATATTGATCAATTCAGAACAACTGATATCGCTTTAATTGAATCTCAATTGCGATATGGCATAATAAGGTGGAGAGAGTTATTTAAAAACTAACCTTAGTAATCTAGAAAAATTTTTTTTAAAAATTCTAAAGATAATATACAAAAAACCAATAACTTAACCATCAGATATATTATACAAAGGTACCAGAATAATGGGCATCCGCCAATTATACTTTCACTCCTTAGATGTAAAAACATACTCTGAAGAAAAGAACTTAGTAAATCACAAACACTAAACCATACATATACAGTGTGTCTCAGGATAGATGTAACAAGAGGTGTAATGGACCAAAAATTTTGGAATTTTGGAATGGTATTTGGGGATTGAGTCCTGCTTGTTGTAAAACCAAAGTATACCAAAAATGACTTGATTTGGTGTTCTACAGGGTGTTTTATAAGCAAAGTTGTAAAAATCACCACTAATAAAGTACCTTTATTTTTCAAAATATGAAAAAATTCCACTAAGAAAAGTTATTTAGGATGCAATTTTAGAATAGAATAGAATATTTATTTATTTATATAGGTTAACAAAAGATACAATGATTAATTTTAATATAAAGGTATAGGCATAGGTATAAATAAATAAATGAGTGATTGCTTAGAGTCGTTAGAGTCTGTGAGCAATGGGTAGTTTCATAAGAGTGTGCGTACATATGCGAAATACCCAACTAAGTTCTATTTATTTTACGAAGGGTCCTAAGAACCTGAATGCAAAGGCAATAGACCCGTGTTGGGTATTATCAATATAAGTTTTCATGGATTTTATAAAACATGTATTTTCATTTAATTGCAATAGAATTTGCTGTTAGTGAATTTTCAGGTATTAATATTAAGAAAAATATTAAAATTAAAATATTAGAAGTTAACTTAAAAACGAAAATTTACAAAAAGTAAAAACATAAATTTGAGGAATTACAAAACTTAAAGACTAAAAGAAAGCTTAAAGACTTCCAGTATTAATAAATGTATCTATTTCTGTGTAATTTATGTTCAGCAGCCATTTTTTATTTCTTTTTTATATTTTGTTACAGATCTGATTTGTTTAATATCTTCTGGGAGCTTATTATATAATCTAGGACCTAAGTAGACAAAACATTTTGTTCCTATAGTCTTTTGTGCAACGACTACCTTTATTTGTTTTTTAGTTTTACCTCTTGTGTAGTAGTTATGATCAACGAGTGTTGTTTCTGAGTATATTTTGTATTGGTACATTAATAAACATTGCGAATATAGCTTACGGACATTTAATAATTCTGACTCTTTGTATAATAATTCAGTAGGATAAAGGTTGGGTTTTCCATATAAGATCTTTAAATATATTTTTTGGATTAATATTAATGGTGTAATGTTAGTTTTGTTTGCACCTCCCCATGCTACAATACCATATTTTAAAATCGATTCAATCATGCCATAATAAATGATTTTAATGTGTTTCTTGCTTAATATATCTTTTAATATTTTAAATCTGTAAATTAAAGATCTTAGTTTTTTTACGGTGTTGGTGATATGATGATTCCATTTTAAATGAGGGTCTAAAGTTATTCCCAGATAGTTAATTTTTTCACAGGTAGTTATGACCAAATTAGTGTTAACAATATTTATTTCATTAAATAAAGGTAAATTGCTTCTATAGGAGCAAAATGGCAAATATTTTGTTTTTGAGATACTAAGGGTCAAGATATTTTCATCAAACCAATCCTTAATCACCTTTAAGTCCAATTCCGAAATTCTTTTCACTTCTTCCCATGAATTTCCTTTAAAAAATATGGCGGTGTCATCTGCAAATGATACTATATCTCCTCTAATATTTAGGCTAAATATGTCATTTAGGTACATAATAAATAAAATTGGGGCAAGAACCGTACCTTGTGGAAGACCATAGAGCACGGTTCTTACTTTGCTTGTTTGGTTTCCTATTTTTACAACTTGTGTCCTTTTATCTAAATAACTTTTCAATAGATCGTGGCAAAGACCTCTTACACCAAAATTTTCTATTTTTTTTAATATCTTATTGTGACTAATTGTGTCAAAGGCCTTTTCCAGATCTATAAAAACACAGAGGGATGGTGTACTACTATCCAAACAATCATAAACCTTTTTAGTCAGGCAGGCTATAGCATCACTTGTTGATGTATTTTCTCGGAACCCAAACTGGTTTTTTGATAATAAATTAAATTTGTTGAGGTATTGCACTAATCTTTTTTTTAACGCTTTTTCGAAAATTTTTGCAATATTAGAAGTCAAGGATATAGGTCGGTAATTTTCCATCAAATTTTTTTCCCCCTTCTTATATAAAGGTTTAATTATAGCAACTTTAAAATTGGATGGACATATTCCGGATTGAAAAATTTTATTTATGAGATTGACTAATAATGGTGTTATTATGTTTATTGTTTCTTTTAACATTTCTGATGTGATGCCATCAAATCCAGGAGCCTTATTATTTTTTAGTTCTTTTATGTATCCGTTTATTTCCTTGTCGTCTACTGGTGTAAGAAAAAAAGAATGATTGGTAATTGCAATAGGGAAAGTTGTATTAGGTAACACTATTTTATTTGCTAATTTTTCTCCTATTTCTGTGTAATGCTTGTTAAACTCGTTTGCAATTTGTTTTTCGTCATTTACTACATAATTGTTATCTAGTTTAATTTGTGTTATTTCCTGATTTTGTCTTTGACTTTTAATAATATCCTTTGTTATTTTCCAGAGAGTTTTACTACAGTGGTTATTATTTTCAATTTGTTTCTCATAATAATCTTTTTTAGTTTTTTTAATCAGTGAATTTACTTTATTTCTATATATTTTATATTTTTGTTTTAAGTCTACGTTTAAAGGTTGTTTTAGTAAATCTTGGTACATTTTATCACGAGTTTCGATCGATGTTATTAAACCTCTTGTAATCCATTTTTTCCTCTTTTTTAAGTTTTTTAATCTTATTTTTTTGGTTGCATTTTTTATAGCAGTTTTAAAGTTATTTATTAGAGTATTACTCATCTCTTCAGGGTCTCCTGTTTCGTAAAAATGTGTCCAATTTATTTTGGACAGTTCATGGGTTATTTGTTTATAATTAACTTTTTCAAAATAGGAGTTTTTTTTTTCATTAAAATGTAACTCGTTTTTTTCTATAGAAACCAATGTCGCATAATGGTCAGTTATATTTGAGGTGAGTATTATAGGTATTACTTTTACATTATTCTGCGTTTTTATTTTAATAAATATATGATCTATACAACTTTTATTGTTCTGCTGAACTCGTGTGTAATTGTTTATGAGGGATTCAAAACCTTTACCATACAGCATGTTCAAATACTCGTTGGCGATTTGATCATTGGATAAAATGTCTATATTTATGTCTCCACTAACCAGAATATAATCTGCTATTTCAAGATTTTCTATAAACGCTCTGAACTCTTCTAAAAATTCATTTACATTTATAGAAGGAGGGCGGTATATGCCTATACTCATCTTTTCTTTTATTTCAAAAGAGACATCATCATCAAAAAAAGAAAAGGCAACAGCCTCAGGGCTCAAGTACCACAAATGATTGAGCAATTTAGTTAAAGTAATTTTAGATACTGCTTCATCAATGGTCCAATTTTTATACAGATTTTTAAGTAGATTCAAATCAGACTGCGGCGCTTCAGTTGAGAGCGGAGATAGAAACCAATTTTTTGCATACATTTTCACAATAAAAATACAAACGTCACTAAGTGCTTTCTTCGTACTGGCATTCATCTTAAATTGATTTCTAAATAGATAAATCTTTAATGAATAAATTGCCTTTGACATCCAGCGGGCGTGATGCATTGCCCCTGGATAATGAAACTGTACATGTACATTTTCCTTTGAAACCCCACCTAAAAAAATTATGCATAACTCTGCAAATTCTTTATAATCACCTCTTGAAAAATTCGTTAAAGTCTTCAGGTAATCAATTAAGGAAGATGTCTCGTCGTTGAAAATTTCGCATACTTCTCCATCTTCAACTCCTGATAAAAATTTACTTTTATCGATTTGAGGCCAGGCGTGATAAAATCTTTTAAAAAGTGCAACATTGGGACCAGATGTTCCCGGTATTTTAAGCTCAAAAACCGCTTTTAAAATTATTTCAAAAATGTGTTGCCTGCAGGGAAGATATAACAGTTTTCTTTCTAATAACCCTTCCAGAAGAACGCAGGCACCATTTTGTTCACCGGTATTCGTCGCAGTAGTGTGAAAACAACACGCCTTCACTATTTCTTCCAAACCTCAGTCACACAAAATATGGAAAATCGCCGTAGCTTGAGCTTTGCCAGTACCACTTTCCAACGCTGGAACAGGAAGAATCTGTTCTACATCCCCGTTGCTGATAATTATAGGAAGTCTATCAACCACTTCATGACTCGTTAATGCTGGTAAAATCTTCCCATCCCAGTGAACTACTGCTGCATTCAAATCGATATTTTTAAATTCATTCTTGATTTTTTCGACTTTTTTTCTCTCGCAGTTCACGACGAGATCGTTGGAGAGACGCTCTGTTTGAAACCGATTCATTTAAATCGTGTCCCAAGGCATCTGCTATAGCTGAAATAATATGAATAGCTTCCCGATCACTCCCTTTACACTTATCAAGAGCAGAAACTAGACGTTCAGTGATTATTTGTTGGCGACCTCGCATTTTTTTCTGAGTAACTACACATGCAGCTGGTTGTGCGTCTTGCCCATTATCACTAACGTTTTCTTCACTTTCGCTCGTGCTCATTTTCTGTCCTATTGACAAAAATAAAGAAATTAGGTAAATCAGGGTCTAATTGTAATACAAAAAGATTCATTAGGAAATATACTATTAAAACTCACTCAGTTCATCCAGTTCATCATATTTTCTCTTATTATAATTTTTGGTTTTCTCTGCATGCTCAAACGACCGCGTCTCCTGTTCTGCCAGCTGTTTATCAATACCATACATGTATCCTGGTCTTTCTTTCTCTCGCTGTCTTCCCAAAAACTCGATATCTTCTAGGTTCGTAATTGAAGTTAAGGCATTTTCCGCAGCGATATCAAAAAGATCAAGTTCATCAACAAATTTATCTTCTTTCTCCAATTGCTTCGCAGATTTCTTCTCTCGACTCATTTTTTAATTTTGATATACAGTTCTTCTCACTTTGGGTTGGAATTCTCGCCTTCTCCCAAACCAACAGTATTTTCCTAATCGCTAAACGTGCACCATCTTGTAACGTCAATTTTACTTCTCGCAAATTAAAAAATAAAACTTTTAACACTTCTCTCTTGGGTAACTTGTTGCCAATAATTTGAGGTGAATAATTTCCTATTAAAAATACCTCGCAATCTTTTCGCAGAGTTCTTTTCGAAGATGAAGCCATGACAAATAACACGCGCACAGAAAAACTATTTTACATTATCCAATAATTACTAGAAAATCTATCACTATCAAGACAATGTATGACTATGTATGACTATCAAGACAATGTCTGTATTCCGTAACGTGGCAGACATTTGCGTTAATGAAAGTCTGAACTTGTCGTTAGTCGAAGTAAGCAACAATGAATCATGTTTCACCAACCTACGGTGCAAAGTTGTGAAGCGCGGCACGTGGCGGCTGGCAATTACAATGCAACGTTGTAATGCAAGTATTAAAGCTTTTTCGGCACGGGTTAAATTTAATCAATTGCGCTGAAATTTGCAGGGATTTATTTTTTCAAGGTAAAGAACCGTTTTAGATTAGAGGTTAGCATATGAAAATTTCCGACTTTGACAAATAAGGACCACCCTAAAATATTCAAAATCAATGTATCAACTTTCTATTTCTCGATACATTTTCGAACAATGCTTCATTTACGAGTTTTATCGCAAATAAAGCGAAAAATGGCAAACAATTGAAGATTTTTGTATTTTAAAGTGTGCTGCCCCACCTGTCACGCGTGCGGATAGATGGCATATCTTTCTGGACATTCCAAACTATACTTTAGCCAAAAATATTGACAACATGTATTTTGAAGTAATAAACAAATATGAAAAAAATCAGTATAACGGAAACTTGATAGAGTCGATTCAAAAATGTTTGATATACTAATAAAAAAATCAAAATTGTCGATTGGATGGAAACGTTGCCATGTCAATGAATATTTTGGAAGCGTACGAGGTAACTAATTGTGGAAAATGCGCAGGCAATCATTGTTGTCAAGAGTGACAAACACTTACAAATGCATTAATTGCTTAACAAGATGTGAAGAATTCAACTTAAAACTAGATTGTAATCACAAGAGAAGCGATTATAAATTGTCCTAGCTATCAAATAACCATTCAAACTGAAAAAAAACAAGTGAAATTATACAATGTAGCAATCAGCAGAGTCCGATCAGTTTAATGAAAAACGTTATCAAGCCGACATACATGAAATCAACAACTTGAATATAATGTTATGTTAATATTCGATCGCTTAATTCTTGTTTCGATGATTTTGCTGCTTTTGTTATGGAAAATGACTGACCTCATCGCTTTATCTGAGACATGGTTAACTAAATATAATTCGTCACATAACTACACAATATCTGATTATATTCTCATTGGAGCCGATGGACTGACGAGAGGTAGAGGAGTATGCTTGTATATAAAACGTAACGTTATGTTCTCCGTTATAACTACAAACTACATATCTAAAAAGAGAACTGAGAACAATAGTGGGTATTAGTAACAATTAAAAAAAAAAACAAGTTTGCATGCGTGTGGTATATTTGCCAAAATCTCTGGCGAGCCCCCGCTACGGGTTCTTCCAAAGTTAACGGGCCCCCGTGCTTAATAATAGAGAAGTTGCATGATTTTTTTTTTATAATGAAAATCGATACAGCAGCAAAAAAGTTATAAAAATGTAAAATTCTTATTCCTTATATATTTAAGGAAACATATAGAAGAGTTCGACAAAATATTTCACTAGTAAATATTCTGCCCTCTAGAAGCATATCTACTAACTGTGCCCATATCAGGGCTACTGCTGTTTCGATTGTAATGGATATCAGCCGCTAGATGGAGCCTGTCATTTTTGTTGCATGTCGTGGTTTTATAAATCTCGTCATGTACCAAGAGTGAACAAATGCCTCGTTACAGCCGTCTCAGACCTACCTTGCACTGACGAGAGCCAATAGCTCGAAACTGCAGTCTGCCAGTGGTAAGGGGTGGCTGGCACGAGAGCTCCTTTGAATGGGAATAAGTCTTTCGGCTGGTATCTATTACAATCGAAACTTAGCGTTTTGTGGCAATACATAGTTATTGTACTCAACGCGGCCAGGGTTGGAACTCGTAATTCAGCTCTCGGCGGGGCATTAGTCCGGAGAATAGCTGTTGGTTGCAGTCTGGTTTCTTATTCCTTATATATTTAAGGAAACATATAGAGGAGTTCGACAAAATATTTCACTAGTAAATATTCTGCCCTCTAGAAGCATTTCTACTTATTGTGTTATTATTTGGTTAATGAGCTAGTGAACAACATTATTATGACTCATGAATCACATATATTGCATTGTGCCTAAATGTAAAACAAATATGGTAATTTTACATCCAAGATTCTCCAAAATTAGTTCGTAGACAGATGTCAACGAGAGGTTAGGACATTGCGTCTACTTTGGACAAATTATCCGACTAACGGATGTCGTCATTGACTTCACGCCAATAAAAAACCGTTTGCAATCACGTGGTTTTGTTTACAAATTACAGCGTAATCTAAATATTAATTTTACGGAAAATAAATTTTATTTTGAATTTCTTTTGTTATAATCATTTTCTGCGTAACGGAAATTAAGAGCAAATCACTTTTTCAAGCATTTTAAAACATGCATCTTCCCTATTGATGAGCGGAGGGCAGAAATTTGAAAAAAGAATTTTTTGCCAAAATCTCTGGGGGCCCCTTGAGAGCAAACGGGCACCTGTGCTTAATAATTGATAAGCAGGAGGGGGGGTAGAAATGAAAAAAAAAATGCCAAAATCTCTGGCGGGCCCCCTAAAGATGTAAAAAACTTTCAGAGTAAAGTTAAATATATTTATGGTTTATTATATAAAGTAAAGTAAAACTGTATATATTCATGTATCTTTACTTCAATGAATGTAATTTTCCATATAATTACGTATCAATTACATAATAAAATGTATAAATACATAGTTCATCCGGTGAATTGCAGAACCTGCCCATCAGTATATTAAACAATTATATGGAATTTCACAGGAAAACATTAAGCATTTCATACATTTGTGTACCATTACCAGAAAAATCACTGGCAATAAATGGACCATCGATTACACACTTATCCATGTAATCGGCCTTTTTATAAAGTGACCATATTTAAATCTTGCTAATAATGGAAAAAGAATTGCAGGTTTAATAATTGATGAGCTTGGAATAGAATGGGAAAACATTATTTGTCCAGGTCTCGTAATTGATGAGCGGGGGTAGGGGGGGGGGGGTGAAACCACGAGAAATGGGGTCATTTTTAGTGAAACTACGTGAATGGGGGACACTCACATTGGGGCACAGTTCCATCAAAAGGAGGACTGTCCCCCTAATGGGGGACAAATGGTCATACTACGGGAGGGCACCCTAACTGTCCGTGCACCCTCCAGATCCTTGGAGACAATGTTTTTCATAAAGATTAAAACCTAAGGAACAATTTAAAACATGTCCTAAAAGAGAAAGCTGGCTGTACTTTCAAAATGGCGTCTGTTAACACAAAAACTATAAAAAATGGAGAAAAACTTTCTGCAAAAAAACAAAGTGCATAACATTTTTTACAATTTTGTTCCTATACAATATTTGGATAGGAGTTACCATTTTCCAGATAAATGATTCAGCTCTTAAAATAAAATATAAAATTCAATATAAACCGTCAGTAACACCTCATTCGCTTTCAGATTCACTATCGCTCTCTCCCGATACATCGAATATTTCTTTCAAGTCTTCTTCCTCTATTGCTTCATTTATGATATCATTATCATCCTCACTTTCGTCTATTATGATTTGATTTGGAATAATCTTCTAAAGATTTTCAGGAAGCGATTGAGGCAGTATTTTATCTGCTGAACACCAAAAAGGTTCTCCATTTTCTTGCCAACCATAATCATTCCAAGGCTTTGGAATATTGTGAATACCTTCGTCGGATAATCGCCAAATACGTTTTTAATATGCTCGATAAAACGAGGTCTTGATGGTGGAATCGAAGAAAAATCAACTTTAGTGTTGTCAATTGATAAAGACAAATCTTTGACATCACATTTCTGCCTAATAGCAACTAGTAAATTAATGAAGGCCCAGTAATATCGAACATTTTTGAGGTCCATACTCTTCTGCTAATGCGGATATGTTATTGCCAAATCCGGTATTAAAGAGTAATGTGCATTTAATTTTATTGGAATGAGCCAGCAGAATCAAAAATATGTCACTCTGTTCATAGCCCATTGTTACCGTTTTCGAGATAAATGTCTGCAAATTATAATATTATTATTATTATTAATTTTTTTCAGTTTATTTTATTTTTTTGTTATGTTAATATTATAAAGTTATATTATACGCCTTACAATAATAATTGTCACTTATAATATCACAAGAGCTTAAATTATTTCCGAAAATTTTCTTGAGGGCACGAATTTTCTTAAAATATTCGTGCCCGAAAGAAAATTTCCCGGAATAATTTAAGCTTGCGTGGTATTCGGTAAGAAAATTTCACACCACTTAACACCATAATTTGGAAAGAAATTATTAATCCAACCTGACATTTTAAATTAATTTCACTGCTTGTCAAGTTGGCCAGGGTATTGTTGTTTTTGACATATTATGTTGATTTGTCATTTTTGTTTAACCGGTTCTGTCACAAAGCTTAATAATTACTAGTTTAAAAGGTCTGTCGTTGAGTTTAAAAAGTGTATAGCGAAATGTCGCGATTTGGTAAAGAAAATCAACAAGTAATTAGACAAGAAATTCAAAATATAACACCAGATAACACCCGAAAATCAAAATCAAGTGTATGGAAACGGTTTGTTGAATTTTGTGACGAAAAGTTGTATAATAGTCCAGTCATCTTAGTGGTTTCACCTCGGAATTCAAGATAACCGGCTATAAACTCGTATAAACCTTTATTTTAACATCCTAAAACTTGTCTCAAAACCTACTTATGATAGCGTGGACGCAACTTGTAGATAACTAAGGTCAAAGGTCAAAAAATCGATTTTTTGCGCATTTTTTGCAAATATCTCGTTCCCTATAAAATTTACGCTATTTGTATTTATTATAAGTATTGTAGGGGATAAAATTATCTACAAGTTTTGTTTTAAAAATTTTTTTATACCTCAAACCGTTTTTGAGATAGAGGGCGGTGAGCGCGCAGTCTCTCACTATGTACGGTGTCATTCAAGTTCAATCTGTAGTCTCGGTCAAAAACACGCCGTATAAAGCCCGTTAATTATTGAAAAATATATAATTATAAATAATTTACATTTTTTCATTAAATATCACATTTAATATAATAATTTTTTTCATAAATTAAGTATATCTTCATTTAATAACACTTACCTCTTTGTACAATTAGAAAATTATTAACAGAAATATTTTAATTACAATTTAATTATATTCAGATTTATACTAATTACTTCCTAAGTAAATAAAAAGACAATAAATAAATTTTGAATTTATATTTTTATTAAAAAATACGATTTCATATATTTTTCATGGTTGAAATTAAAAAAATTGAATAAAAATAAGAAGAACTCCATGTTGTTATTTTTAGTTTTCTTCTTCTTCATCATCGTCGTCTGGTCGTTGTGGAATTTTAAATTCTTCTTCGTTTTCATCTTCAACGACATTTGTCTCCAAGTCTTCTAGGATTTCGGGGTCAAATGTAATTAGTATAAATCTGAATATAATTAAAATGTAATTAAAGTCTTTCTGTTAATAATTTTCTAATTGTACAAAGAGGTAAGTGTTATTAAATGAAGATATACTTAATTTATGAAAAAAATTATTATATTAAATGTGATATTTAATGAAAAAATGTAAATTATTTATAATTATATATTTTTCAATAATTAACGGGCTTTATACGGCGTGTTTTCGACCGAGACTACAGATCGAACTTGAATGACACCGTACATAGTGAAAGACTGCGCGCTCACCGCCCTCTATCTCAAAAACGGTTTGAGGTATAAAAAAATGTTTGAAACAAAAGTTGTAGAGAATTTTATCCCCTACAATATTTATAATAAATACAAATAGCGTAAATTTTACAGGGAACGAGATATTTGCAAAAAATGCGCAAAAAATCGATTTTTTGACCTTTGACCTTAGTTATCTACAAGTCGCGTTCACGCTATCGTAAGTAGGTTTTGAGACAAATTTTAGGATGTTAAAATAAAGGTTTATACGAGTTTACAGCCGGTTATCTTGAATTCCGAGATTCTTACCCTATTTTGACTAAGATGACTGGATTATAATATTCATGAGTGTGTGAGTGTAGTACAGGTGGCTACTATACTGAAGGAGTACGCATTTAATATGAAAAAGAAAAATTTTGAAGATTATAAGGAAAGTGTGGTCAAAGTGATGTGGAACTCTACTGCTAAGCAGTTACAAGAAATTTATTACGAAAAATATAAAATAAAATTTAATCCGTTTTCTGATGTGGAATTTGCGACCGCCAGAGCTGCACGCGATGCTAAGCGCAAAAAATTACAGAGAGACCCATTAAAAAGAAAAGTGAGTGCTTCAGCCTTAACCAGCGACGAATACAAAAAAATTATTGAAATGTGGGATGAAAATACTCCAGATGATTGCAGCGTAAATTTTTTCACATAGTTTCACATGAGCTGGCATGGAGAGGAGGGGAAGGATATTCTGCGTGTATCCAATACTTCAAAGAAGAAACTGATAATTTCGGAAACCCAAAAGGTCGGATAGAATATAATCCCATATTCTCCAAAACCACACAAGGTGGTTCTAAAAAACTGTCGGATAGTAAATGGTTGATTACAAATTATAGGAATTGACACTAAAAAAGTAGTCCGGTTCGTTTGTTTAAGAAGTTGATGGAAAAACGGGGAAATCTTATTCAGACCGACAGATTATTCTTAACACCAAACCCATACTGGAGTCAACCCAATTCGAAAGGATGGTACAAGAATAGCCCAGTTGGTAAGAACATTGTATCTTCATGGTTTAAATCAGCAGCCTCTGATATAGGAATTGACACTAAAAAAGTAAAAATAACTAATCATTCTGCAAGGGCAACAGTTGTTTCGAAATTGGCCAAGGAAGGAGTTGATGAACAACAGCTCATTAAAATTACTGGACACAGTAATAGTCAATCAATCAAACCTTACTTACAATTGGACGTTGAACATCATCATCAGATGATTGAATCCATGAGGAAAATTTCATCGAGTACTAGCAAGCTTAATCATGATCAGAGCACAATGCAAAATAAAACAGAAAGTACCCAGATTCAACCCACCAATTCAAGCCAGCCCACAAACATTTATAATGATTGTGTTTTTAATATTAATAAAACCTATAATAATTAAATTTATTTCGTTATTATTTTGCTTATTAGTCGATATCATTAGAGATTTGCCAATGAAGATATTAGTTCAACATGAAATAAATTCTAAAAAAAATCATATAGGTATATCCACCATATTTCGTTAAATAAAAAAAAAACCGATGCCCAAGGAATCACTACTTCCACATCCAGATTCTCTATCCAAGTCACTCACAACGAAAAAACTTTGTATGTGAAAATAATTGTTTATGGAACTTTAATAATATAATATTTGAAATCCTCTACCCCAAAAACCCATAAAACGATACCCCACATCGGTAGTGGGATGGGGGGGTGGTGATAGAGGGGGGGTGGTGATAGAGGGGGGGTGGTGATAGAGGGGTGGTAGTGGGGGGTGTATGAAGTAAAAAAATATTTTGAGGTTTCTGGTTCTTGTACATACACTAAATCACAATTTTTTTTCATCCCCTTTAATAAGGGGGTGGGGTGGTAATGGGGGTGGCTAATGCCAAAAATTTTTTTGAGACCTTAGCTTCTCTTGTATATACTAAATACCAATTTTATGGACTCTTACCTGCTTCATTGACCTATTTACCCCAAATTTACCCCAATTTACCCCCCAACCCTTCGACGGAACAAGATGAAAATATAATCTAGTTCTAGATCTCGTTAAAGTACATATGTGTACCAAATTTCAAGTCAATATCTTAAACGGTTCCAGAGTAAACGTGCGCACAAAAAAAAGTTACAGACAGACCGACAGACAGACTGACTGACAGACAGACCGACAGACAGACAGAAAATTTTTTTTCACTCAAACTTAAAATCTCGACGTTTCATGACATTTTAAGCCTATTTGGACAATAAAAATTTTTAAAATTCTTTTTGTCGTTACTATACTTCCACTGGACGTGGAAGTAATTACCAACTTTAGTTACACCAAATGCTAAAACTCAGATGGGTATTAGTTCAGTCTATCGCCCTTTCATAATTTTAGGTTACTAGAGGTGGTAGAAATGTATTTTTTGTTAAAGTAATCCATAACACTTCTAATTTAAAAAATATAATATTAACATGGTTTGTTGCAGTAGGTGGCCGTGATATAGGCGGCCATGCTTTTGACAGATGAGGTTTATATTGATAAATTACATTAAGTTACTGTATAATAAACCAGCAAACAAAGATATTTTTATGTAAAACATTTCTTGTAAGCATTTGCGTTAAACAATTTGAGAAAAATGGAATGCTTTGAAAAGTGCAATTTATGTAAATATTGCAGAGTTGAGTCAAGCTCAAATATGTCATCCAAGATTAATATATTTAACGAATTTAATGGAAGATTGCGATCAAGAAGCGTTAGAGTCGAATGGTTTGTTTACGAAAATCCAAGAAAGTCTGCTGCAGATGTCAAGTAAATATGGCCTTTTGCGTAAAAGAGATTTGAACAAAATTGTTTCAAAATATTACATATATGTCTTAAAACACAGACATCTAATTAATTCGTCACCTTTCTATTCACCATTAAGAAGAGAGGATGGGTTAGAATTCAAGCAACATTTAAATCTTACTATGTTTGTACATCCTACGTTTTTTGAATTATAAATTGTTAATGCATAATAATTTAACAAATTTGTGTTTTCTGTTTAATGAAACTTTATAGCGAATAATAAATAATAATGTTAATTCAGAAATTTTGCATTATTCACAGGTATATCTACATTATTTAATGGTTGTAGATCATATGTTTACCTTTTCAACTGTCAAAAAATGTTCACTTAAATATCGTGGCGCCTCGAAAAAATTTCCGGAAATTTTTTTAATTGCCATGGTAACTAGTCAAAATTAAGGTATCTTATTGGTTAAAAAGTAGAGGTGTGAAATTTTCATAGTTATTTCCTCTAAATGATTTACCGATATATGAATTTTCATGTTTTCTTAATTTTGGACTCATTTATCTGGAAAATGGTAACTCCTATCAAATTATTGAATAGAAACAAAATTGTAGAAAATTTTATGAACGTCGTTTTTGTCCGTCTTTTTTTAGTTTTTGTGTTAAATGACAAAAACAACATTGGCCACAGTTCTTTTTAATATATGGCCACCATTCTGAAAGTACAGCCTGCTTTTTTGGGACATGTCTTAAAATGTTCTTTAGGCTTTAATCTTTATGAAAAACACTATCCCACAAGGATAAGAGGGGGGTGCACGTACAGTGAGGGCTCCCCGACTATCACTTTACCTTTTTATCTTTTACAGTGTACTACCAGAGTGAGACTGAAATCTTTTCTTTATTTTTTTTTAGGTGCTGATCTCGCGATAACTTCGTTTAGTGCCTCCTCGGCAGATGGAGCTACTTTCTTGAGTTGGCGTGTAACGGAGAAATTCGCTCATTGTGCGCGAAGCTTTCGACTGGTGATTCACGATTCAATTACTCCAATTCCAAGGGACATCTACACAGATCGTAATTTTATATTCCTGAATGACTTGGTACCCTGTGCACGGTACTCATTTGGAATTATGGCCATTTACAATCTTGCAGAGGAGGGGCCGATAAGCTTGGTTGATTACGTGGCTCATGAAGCAGGTAAGTCATTTTCTAATACACTATTAGTACAAGTAAATTGAATTTCAATAATGGTCCGGGAGATAGCGTCAAATTTAATTACATCATTTCAACAAAGCTCATTTTTTGATTGCTTTTCGAAGAATCGGGTGTCAGCTACTTCAATCGCGGAGATGAAGGGCATGGGAGGCTGCGCATCCGGCAAAATAATTTCGTTCACGTCAATCCAACAAGACTACTAAACTATAAATAACTTATTAATGTAATATAAATGAAAAAAAAATGTGTCAGCTGCATATGGTAAGGAACGAAGGTTGCCAGCTGCCCTAGCCAATGTATGAAAAACACGTGAAAATTCGTTATTTCAACAAAACTGAAATATATTTATATGAGAGTTTACGATATAAAAAAACAATTAAAAAGTATCAGCTGACAGTACCATGGGACAAATCCTGCCTTTTACGTGTACCGTAGAGTCCAAGCGCTCACCGCGCGCTGTATCTTTAATGCCCCAGCTAATGTATTATTTCATTTTTTTAAACCACCTGATGATCAATTTTAAGTTTCTCTCAACACAAACTAATGAAATACTCTATTTCATGCCTGCTGATCTCATTTTTCTCATATGAAACTTGAAAGAAAATCATATTTCTATGAAATATTAGATATAAATAATCACATTATGCACAAATAGTAACAAAGTATTTTATAAGTAATACATTTATCGATGCTCAAATGTCGATATTCTGTATTTGGAACAACAGGAGGCATTTTTAGTATTAGTATAGTATACTGCTAAATAGCAACTAAGAAGGTCTAAATTTTCGTTATATGAAGGGGATTTACTAGCTGGACCCTCTTCACGACAATGCTCATTTCTGAAAACATCTGCTATACCAAAACATCTGTTCGGGTCTGAGGCGTCATTTACTGCTAGTTTCTACAGTACTTTTCAAGCGTTAGGTCATATTTTTCTCCACGATGTCTTTCTGTGTGATTTGTTCGAAAAGTGCACTAACGCTGACGCTACTGACAGACAATACTCTAGGGAAATGTAAAAGTGTTTTAGCAATTCGTCAAAAGTATAATTTGAAGTTGAACGATGTGATATTACCACAAACTCTAACTGAGAGCCACATGTACCATCGATCCTGTTACCAACGTTTTACAGCTCTGTTATAAAAATACAGACAATCAGTTGATCATTCAACATCATCAAATGAAGCTGCTGAAGTTACTTCTGAAACATCCACATCAACTACAGCAAGGTAATTAAAATTTTACCAAAGAATTAAATAAATTTCAATAAAGAAATACTGAAAAATTAGTGAGTATAATTGAAATACTCGTACTTTGTTTTTTTGAGAGAAATAATTATTATTTCCGAAGACTTATTATGTTATTTGTATTTTTCAATTCAAGTACATGTTTACATGAAAAGGTCAATGAACTCGAAAGTGAAAAAACCGAGGAAGAATCACACACGCCCGGAGCAGGCAAAACTATGTCAATTACAGTAAGGTAATTAAAATTTTACGCGAATGATGTCAATCAAAAAGAAGATGTCTTGAAGATTGACTAGAATTTCGAAGGATCTATGTTACCTCCATGTAAAACAGAATTGATACAGCATTTTTTGAGAACTTCTTACATTGCTCAATTGTGGAGTCATACACATCTTCATATGTCACGTTTGTCTTTGCCAACTGATTATTGATAGGAAGAACACGATGAGAAATATATTTTCAAGTGGTATGAAGGCGATCAATTACCGAAAATTGAAAATATAAACGAGAGCGAATAAATTCCAGGTATTCCATGCATATAATCTTTTACTTCTACATGAATTATCTTTTATTCACTTCAATCATTTTCAGATATTTGTGAAGACGAAAATGAGAACGATGTTGCTCGAGAATCTGAGGAAAATCTAGATTTGGAAGACCATTCAGATAGCACTTCCAAAGAGGAAAATGATTTAGAATGCAGCAGTGAGAGTGATTCAGATGAGAATTGATTTGTTTTATTCGTATTGAATGTGCCAAAATAATAGAAATATTAAGATTTTTATATTGATTCTCATTATTTAGTCCTCACTATTCTCAATCAATTATTGCAATCTTTAAGTATTCTCTAATATGTATGTTTAACATTACCGCGCGCGGTGAGCACCTGATCGCTGCGGTACACTTAAAAGGCCTAGCTGACAGGTTTTGTCCCATGATATTATCAGCTGACACTTTTTAATTGTTTTTTTATATCGCGAACTATCATATAAATGAATTCCAGCTTCGTTGAAATAACGAATTTTCACGTATTTTTCATACATATTGACTAGGGCAGCTGACAAACTTCGCTCTCTATCCTATGCAGCTGACACATTTTTTTTTTCATTTATATTACATAAATAAACTATTTTAGTGCAGTCATTGAAGCTTTTTACCTTCTAAATTTTTTACTATGAACCGATTTACGTGAAATTTTGGAATTAGGCTTATCTCACCATTAACTTCAAAAGTGATATTGACCCGACCTCCGTTCTCACCCTGGAGGTGGTTGCCACCCCTTCTCGGTGGTGGAATTTTTTTTTTTCAAAATAACCGGATATCGATAGAAGACCTAATTCTAAGCAAAAAATGTTCTTTAAAGTTTTTTCAAAAACTCAATAATTTTCAAGTTATTGGCGATTGAAAATTCGGAATTTTCCCACGTTTTTCAACGGTTTTTTGCAAATATCTCAAAAAATATGCATTTCAACGATAATTTTATAATGAACAAAATTATAGCAAGTGAAAAAATAAACAAATTGATTTTTATAAAGTGTTCTAAGTGCAATATTAAGCGAGATATTGAAGATCAAAGCCGTTTTTTTTTGTCTGAAATTTAATCGATGTATTCAATGCCATCTAGCGGACAACGGATACATTTTATCCATATGACAATAAGAAACTTTTTTATAGTGCTTAAAATAATCTTTAAAATGAGCAGTGTTAAAAGTCTTTTGCGCGTAAAGTGAGTGAGTTGTAATGAAAAAAAGAGGGACATCTAATGTTTTTTTTTTTAAATCGATGTGTTTCATAAGTGCCATTTCCACCAAAATTAAAATTAATCGTATTCCGTCTAGAATTAACTTTAATATGAAGAGTTTATTGGATTCCAGCGGTTTGGCTGCTTTGGAATACATATTTTTCAAAAAAATCGCGATTTTGAGAAAAAAAAAATTTTTACATTTTTGAAAAAAACACCTGCAATATTATTTATAGTTTTGTAGCTTTGTTGGATTGACGCAAAAAACAAAATTATTTTACCAAATGCGCAGCCTCCCATGCTCTTAATCTTCACGGTAGCGCCAGCTGACACTTATTTTAGTTGTTTCTGGAACGAAAACTAACATTAAAAAAACAAAGATGTCGTGTTGATATGACGCATAAAATATTGACGCTACCTGTCAGATTATAAGTTTTTGCAATAAAAATATGGATTATGATGAAAGTATCGACATTGCTTCGTTTGTTCCAGAATGTTATTATTATTTAACTTCTTTATTATTTTACTTTTTTGCCTATGGGCTGCAAGTGACACACATTCATAACATTGAGAGACGTCGAAAAATGGCACTTACATGGCTAGTAGCACGAAAAATATATTGGGTAACAGTAGGAAGTAAAAACAAAACTAGCATTTTTTGAAAAATATTTTGGATGCTACTTAAAGTTTATAAATACCGAAAAAAGCAATACCTATGTAAATGTCAACTGTACAAATTAAAGATATGTGCTTTTCTTTTCTCCAAATACTAGTAGCAAAACTTGTGTGCAATACGTAGGAGAAGTGTTTCTTTCGTATATGGCGTATTTTTTAATATGATCAAAAATTCTACGCCTGATACAAAAAAAAAAATCAGTATTCCTAACTTATTCCTCAAATAGCTATTATGGCAACTGTATATACATTTTACAAAAACTTAAGAATTTTCTTATCTAACATGCATTTTCTTTACAGTTGCGCCACTTCCAGTACTAGAAAGTCTAAATCTGGGAGATACTTACGCCAATATAAGTTGGAGTTTGCCATCATACTCAGTTAACCGCTGCTTAATTACTCAAGTGGATGTTGAAGGCCTACCATTCTTGCACAGAACCTTCCCAGTTTATGACATACCTGAAAGGCCACTCTTCACGACAAGCTTAGAAAATCTGCGACCCGACAACATGTACATATTGAGAGTTTCTATAATTAATAGCGCAGGAACCTCAGAGATTTTAACAATCGGCGTGCAGACCTCGCCGACAGGCAGTGTCTAAAAGTTTACTACTAACGCTATTATGATGATGTGTTTTTTTTATTAAATAGTCCTCAGTACAGTCTTTGTTTTTCTTTTTTGGGGGAGATTTTTGGTTTGAAAATCGAGACGTAGTTTGACTGTCTACTTGTACAGTCGTTCATTTAATGTCTGAAGTCATGCGTATACAGAGGGCCAGGGCTGGATATAACACGACACCTCTGGCATTTGGCAATTATGTACATAAAATCACGAAAAAACTCAAACCAATGAAAACTCAATACTAAATAATTATTACTTTTCGAGCAACCCCTGTCTTGTATTTGACTTAAATCATCCTGGCTGGCAACAGTATGGCCAAATCTGCACTGTAAAAAATGAGGTAAATTTACCATCGTTGCTTGTAAAATTCCCATGTAATTTCACCCGCAAAGAGACAGGAAAATTTCCATTTACCATGGAGGATTATCCCAAAATATAAGGTAAATAAAAATTTTCCACTCTCTTTGCGGGTAAAATTCCATACATGCATTGGACACACAAAAAAATAAATATGTACTTAATGTGGGGCCGTAGTTCATTTATCATAATATTTCAGTTTTTAATAATTACATTGTAGTAGAACAATTTGTTAAATAAACTTATTCTATTCTATTAAGTTATACATGAAACGCATGCATACTGTTGTATCATGCATATTGCTGCTTCATAAATTAAAACATAATTTAACTCAAGCGTGAAAGATCGCGGAGTTTTCAAATATTGTTTCTTAAAATTTCTTCATAAACAAACACAACGGTATGCTATCAGAGTCATGTCTAAGCGTACTCAAGGTAGTGGATGTTCTAACTTAGCTTTAATGGAATGGAATGGAGAGGGTAACTTGCGACACTATTTGCATACTACGAAAGGGCGAACAGAATGAGTTGTTCTCCGTTACAAAAAGCTTGGTACTTCGTAATTGTTTAATCCGTAAGTAATTTATAAAGAAATATATTTTTTTGTAACTTAGACTTGGCAACGGAAATTTTGCAGCAGCCATGCTATATGCTTCATTTCTTTTCAGGGTTGTAGATAAGGATTCTAGATCTTTTAGATGCAGATCGTAGATACGCATCCTAAATACGTTTTTTTTAACGTCACATTTAAGTTTGGGTTGGAAACTTTTATTTTAATCACCTAATGGGGTTGTCTTTCTTCTCCTCTTCGTAATTTGAAGATGGAATGTATATATTAGATTAGGACTACCTTTTGCGGAGACCGAGACGGTAATATGGTAGGATAGATGTAAATTGTCCTTATGGAATTTCTGGAAGCGTCGAATATGGTACTGGGAACTCCTTGACTTAATATTGGGCTCATCTAGAAATCAGCGATAGCATCACAGTGGGTTGGATTTCACCATCATCATCCCTCACTTGGATTCTCTACTTTAATTCACTGAGAATTCCAGATAAGTGTCGCAAATAAATTATCTCACTCATATTTTTATGCTTTAACACTTTTAAAATAAATTTTAAAATTACTTTGTCCTCTTTAAAGAATCAAATTGCAAATGTTTTTTTTGAAATTATTTCAATTTTCAACTTTATCTTTAATATGTTTTCAACGAACAATTAGTATTTTCAATTATTATTATAGGTGTAAATTATCGGCGTAACGTCTAACTGAAAACAAATATATGAAAAGATCTGTAAAGACTTTGTGATCACAATTTCTACGAAACGTTTATATTTAAATAATTAATTATGACTTTTAAAACACTATATTGTCGGTTCATGTTTAAGATAGTATTTTAAATAATAGGTACCTAACATATCATCGTCCATTCGATTTCCCTATTGTACATAAATTTGTTTAATTTTAAGGCTTCAGTTTAGTCGTTTTCTAACAAAAACACATCCAGTTTGATTATAATAAAATAAGTTTTAAAATTACTTTGTCCTCTTATTTCCGGTATTTTGATACAAACCATTTAGATAATACCTACTCAATTAATTAATTAACCTTTTTGTAGAGAAAAGTTGAATATATTTTAGAAATATTTACAAGTATTAATCTAATCTTGATTTTTGCTAAATTTGGATTATTAATTTACACTTTTTATAGTCAACAATTTATACTTTCTTTATAATTTGATTAGTTTATCTTTCTTGTAATCAAACTCCACTCTTAGTGTAAATTACGAATATAGAAAGATTGGCGCCCCTCCTCTCTAGGAAAATTATCATTATATAAGTCAAATTAACATTTCTTTAAGATAAATTATAAAAACATCTGTCATTTATTAACTACAATCTACCAAACACGTAAGACCATTTGGAAAGTGTTTTCTTACCCATGACTCGTCTGCCGAGTCTCTGAGCTGCTGGTGTAGTAATTTGTTTCTTATAAATAATATAAAATTCAGTCTGAATCTCAAAGAAATAATAAAAATTAATAATTTATAGAACAGCGAAGGAGTCATGTTAAACTGCACGATGCATAAAGTAAATAGTCTGTTTGTGAAAATATATATTTGTTTATTTATTTTCCCATCATGTTAATACCTCAATACCTGAAAAGTTTTATTTTTTTTTTCTGTTTAACACGTAAATCAAAAATAGGTCTGTAAATATATTTTATTTTAACTGTAAATTGGACATTTAAACATAATTTACATTATACCGATGATATATTTCGTATTAATATTTATTATATTCACTTAAAAAAAATAAAAAAATAAAAAAGCAGCATTGTTTTTCATCTGTAGCTCTTAACGCTTGTACACTACACTATGCATAAAATAAATAGTCTGTTTGTGAGAATATATATTTGTTTATTTATTTTCCCATCATTTTAATACCTCAATACCTGAAAAGATTTATTATTTTTTTTTTCTGCTTAACATGTAAATCATATATAGGTCTGTAAATATACTTTATTTCAACTGTAAATTGGACATTTAAACATAATTTTATTATACCGATAATGTTTGCGCCGCTCTTTATTTTATTTGAACTTAAATTGATATAGGCAACCCAAATTACCTAGCAGTGAACAGATTATAAACTCTATCATTTATACAGGAATTTTATTCTCCCATACAAAAAGGGCAACAAAAAGTGGACTACTGATACTGCTACCAGTGAGCCATTAGACATTATAGATAGATAAATAGTTAAAGAAATTTCTAAAAGGTGTTAGACAAAATATCATTTTTTGATATAAGTAAAACCATTTTCTCATTTAGTTAAATATAGTTAAACATAGCAATTACTCTTTTCCTGATTTCCTTCAATCTCCGGCATTTATCAAATTGTAACCACCAGGATTTCTACTGAACGGTGAGTTTTTACTATTATAGTCAAATACTTAGATTTTAGAAATTACAGTCTGCTAATAATAGAAATTTTTAGCAAAATAACATACAGATGATATATTTCTTATTAATATTTATTACATTCACTTAAAAAAAATCCAAAAATAGAAAAGTAGCATTTTTCTTTCGTCTGTAGCTCTTAAACAAATGATTTTCTGGGAAAATGTCAAGAATAATAAAATGAACCAAATCAGTTTCCTCAACTTTTGTATCGCTTGATATATTTTAGAACAATGCGAGTTATATTGCAAATTTAGCGAAAAATAGCAAAAATGGACGATTTTTGAATTTTAAGGTATGTTGCCCCACCTGTCACGCATGCGGATAGATGGCATATGTTTCGGGACATCCCAAACTGTACTTTAAAAAAGAAATTGCGGGTAAACAACATTTCGCACAAAAAAAACTATTCCGACTACAAGGGTTTTCGAAAAATGGCTATAAGTACTTCATTTTCTGTCAGATTTTGCCATGAGACGAAAAATTCTATTCTTCGAGAGTTGTTCAATATTTACAAATTTTTTCTATATTATTCAGAAAAAAGTGGTGAAAATTTAATTTGAAAAAATAGAAAATTATTTTGCATAAAAAAATCCAATTAAAGTTAAATATCTTTTGAATGGAATGTACTTAGTGTTTTTTTTTGAGGTGAACCAAAAAAAACAGCTCTTCAAAATGGTAGACATGATTTTTCGACACTGCAGTCCATTTAAAAGATATTTAACTATAATTGGATTTTTTAATGCAAAAAAATTTCTATTTTTTCAAATTAAATTTTCACCACTTTTTTCTGAATAATGACCATATAGAAAAAAATTGTAAATATTGAACAACTCTCGAAGAATAGTGGAGGTCAGGAAGCCAAAGAGAGGTCTACTATTTGCTGCATCGACGAAACCTACTTATGGAGGTTTATTAATTTCTTTTCTTTTAATAAATAATGTAAATATAATATTTTAGTAACAATCCAATGAAAAGTATAACGAGAGAAAAATTCTCAGCGTGGACTAGCACGCATCTCCGCTTCTTGCTTCGATTATATATTAATAGAATTTTTCTTCTCATAGCAAAATCTGACAGAAAATGAAGTACTTATAGCCCCTTTTCGAAAACCCTTTTTTTTAATTGAATATATCAAAAATATTGCAGATATCGATCTGCAATTTTTATCAGATGTTCCCTCCTATATAGCACATACTTTAGTAAAATTTCAAACATTTTTCTAGAATATTACTGAAATTAAATTTTTTTTTTTAAATTTCGGTTTTTTTGAATTTACTTCTGACATAATAAAGCTATCTTAATGTTGGGGGGCTCATTTTATAGGTTTTTTTAATACCTGTAACTTTCCTATTTGAACTTTCCTCTCAGATTATTAGCCTTCTATTTAAACGCGAAAAACCGACTTTTCAACTTTACAACCCCCCACCCCCTTTATCCGGTATGACATCAGTTGGCAAACTATAAGGGCTTGTTTTGGATGTCCAACCCATCAACTTAAAACCATAAAATCGTTGTTATGTATTTTCGCCACATTTTAATACAATTCGTGATAATTCGACAGGACTAAATCTATTCTGAATAAGCATGGAACCCTCACTTTTTCTGACAGCTGGTCAATTTTTCATAATTTATATTTTTTTTCAGTCAGTGTCACATAAAAATTAACTAAAACTTTTGTTAATAAAAAGTGTTCAGAAAAGAATTTTTTTTATTTGACCAAAGATAACACAGTTCATGAAAATGCTTTTGTTAGAAATAGTGGAGGTCAGGAAGCCAATGAGGGTTCTACTATTTGCTGCATCGACGAAACCTACTTATGGAGGTTTATTAATTTCTTTTCTAAGGAAATTTTTTTTCTTTTAATAAATAATGTAAATATAATATTTTAGTAATAATCCAATGAAAAGTATAGCGAGAGAAAAATTCTCAGCGTGGACTAGCACGCATCTCCGCTTCTTGCTTCGATTATCGGTAGATGCGCCGTGGAAACTGCGTGGAGAGATCGTGTCTCCACTCGGTTACGGAGAACCCGCGTGAATTCTGAATTACTTTCTTCTTGTATTTTTATCGTTTTTTTTAATGAGTTGTTGTAGACTTTTTTGGTTTTTTGCCCGTTTGAGATAAAAGTCAATTTCCCTCCCATTGGAAGGGTTGTAACAACCCCCAGGGCCTGCTACTGCCCTTCACCCTGATTCAGACTCTCAGATATTCCCTTGACAATAAACCTTCACAAAAACTTCACGGATTTCCTTCCCAAAGGCGCATAATTATCCCATCATCGAAGAATGGCGAAAAGGGTTGATTTTTGCCCATGGTTGGGAAGGGTTGAAGATGTAATCGACTATTTTTTTCGAATTCGGCACAAAAATGGGGGTAAGTATTAAAGCTAAAAGAGAAAAAAGACACTTTTCCACCCCTTGGAAGAGTTGGAACCCCCTGGGACTGATCACCCTGCTTCAGACTCCCCCTTGTCAATAAACCTTCATGAAAACTTCATAGATTTCCTTCCCAAACACGCATAATCATCCCACCTTCGAAAAACAACTATAGGGAGTAGTTTTTGCCCGTTTCAGAGGCTGGGAAGGGTTGAAGACCTAATCGACTATTTTTTTAGAGTTCGGCGCCCTCGAAAATGGGGGGTTAAGTATTAAAGCTAAAAGAGAAAAATAAGTCAATTTTCCACCCTTTGAAAGGGTCGTAATAACCACCTGGGGCTGCTACCGCCCTTCACCCTGCCTCAGACCCTCAGACATTCCCTTGTCAATAAACCTTCATGAAAACTTCATACATTTCCTTCCCGAACACGCATAATCATCCCACAATCAAAAACGGGGAAGGGAGGTGTTTTTTGGCAGTTTAAAAGGGTGGGATGGTTAAAAACCTCTCCCACTATTTTTTCTGGATCCAGCACCTGAAAACGGAGGGGGCGGTAAGTAGGTTTCGTCGCTGCAGCAAATAGTCGACCAAAAAACGGCAACATTTGGCTTCCTGACCTCCACTAAAAGTGCACCCACTTAAAACCTACTAGAAATAATAAAACAACCAAACAACTCGCATTTTTTTATTATTTTTGAAATAACTTTTGAAAAATCAACAATTATATAACCACATATATGGTTATTTTGGTTGGAAATTACCTCCCCTATCACTGGGATCACTGGGATACTCTGTATTTACCAAGTGAAAAAATGAATGTTCTAAATCTCTCTAACCGACATTACCGGATTCCTTGGGCCCAAAAACTACGATCTTGTCTCAATGATTTTTTTTGAGTGATAAGGAAGGAAGCCGACAGTGGTTGTGGATGTCATTTTAAGTACCGAGCTTCCTTTTCTATCGGAAGCTTTGACCTTTAAACGGACGAAAATGTTAGATACGCAATTGTTATACACCATGCTCCTTGTTCAATCAGCAACGTACGTATAGCTTCTATTTTTGTTCTATTGCGGTGATCTCTAAAACTTTTGAAGTCTAATTAATCCACAATACTAACTATTAGCAAAATTCCCTCTTGAATTTTATCTTCCGCAGATAAGGTATCGTGAGACAAACATTTTTATATCTAAAGTGTTATTACATGACGATTCTCAAGAGCTTATATAGGTATTTATTCATATTGGCTAAATTCAATCTGGCAAAAAATTTCACAATGATCTGCATACTTAGTTTCGTAGTTTTTCTAGTGCTCCAAAGTGCCAACGCTCAATTTTGCGGTAAGTTCACACTGTATAACCAGACCAGTAACTTAATTGTAGGAAAATATGTCTTGCGCAACAATTTTTTTCCCTCTCTTCGGCAATTCAAAACTTAATTACATTTACATGGGTGGTACAAAAAAAGGTTTAGATTTTATCCGACAAAGCCCTAGTTCAAGTGTTTTTTGCAGTTTATTCGACTTATTTTTTTAAAATGTCATATAAGTACAAATATTCCCTATGAAATTACAATCTTAGTAGAAAGTGACAACAATTTCTCGATTGTGTAATAATACAGATAGTAAATCAACAATTAATAATAATAAAATGCAAGCTTTCACGGCCATTGTCCAAGGAAGTGATTTCTTTCGGGTGTTGCCGTGGTTGTCAAATCTGACTTCACATTTCGCTGATCATGCTGTGAGCTTCCTCAGAAGGATTATAAATACTAAAGTTGTTGTGTTCTACTCCTCGTTATAGTATGTCTTGGCGCTGCTTCGCTATGCTGCCCATTCGTTGTGCCTCGTTGACCATGCCAATTTAAACCACTGCTGCCTGGCAAAACCAGTCTCCATGTGTTACTCAGTCGATTCCCATCTTCTTTATTGAAGCTGTCCCTCTCTTTCATAATTTCTAGTGATTCTCTAATTATCCTTGGGTAATAGCGCATATTTCTATCCAATATTTTGATGTTATCGTAGTTGATTTTATGCTTATCATTCTGATGAACATGTTCTGCCACTGCCGACTTATCTGCATACCCGAGTCTTGTATTTCTCTGGTTTCCTTGATTCTGCACTGGATAATACGCCCTGACTGTCCTATATAACTCTTACCACATGAGCACTCCAATTGGTAAACACCCTTGGGTAGAAGTCTTGGGATGCGGTCCTTGTTTAAGGAAGCACTTGTTGATTTTTTTTTCTTTCGGAAACGTACGTCTATTTCCGAACGGCAAAGAAAATTCAACAAGTTCTTCCCCCAAAGGACCCCATCCTTAGAGAAGGTCGAATTCACAACACTTTGTTAGACCAAAACTTTTTCCCATAAGCTCCTTGCTTACATCTGCTACATGTCTTAGAGGACCTTGTGCCATATTGGCTTTTCGTGAACTATCAACCATTCTATATTGTCCTCTTTCTGGTCTAAGAATGAGAGGATACTGAAGAAAACGATGCTGGAGGGTCGCTTTGGGGAACGATTTCTTGGAGAATCGAGGTATTAGTGCGATGGACTGTCAAGAGAATTCTTAACATACTTCTCCATAGCCACATGTCGATAGCATCAATTACAGATTCTGTGAGGAGTTTATCACTTTATCTTCTTATGTTACTAGGAGTAGAAGGCGAACAATATATGTTGAGCCCAGAGGTTTGCTCAGCTGAGGCTAAGCAAATTGAAATTAAAACTAAAAACTAAACTAAAATTATAACATTTTTTAGTACTTAAACATTAAAATCTAAATTACTTTGTAGGACTATTCACAAACATCATTTATTAACATGAATATTAAATGTGCAATTCTAGTACAGAAGTTTATTTTGTTGAATTTAAATGTATAAGGAATAAAAACAAGCTAAAAACATACTCTTCGCCTGTTCACTGAACTTTTTATATAACTGTTACACATTCTATAGGATACTCTTCGCAGTTTTCTTGTAAATAATGTTAGTTTTAGACATTTTTAATTTTATAGTACTAACTTAGTTGGTAAAATACTCAGTGTAAAATAAAGTAAAAAAAAACTATACCATACCCCATTTGGGTTTCGAACCCGGGACCCTTGGATTCCGAGTCAAAAGCGTAAGGACTACACCACCACCTTACACGTAAAAAATGTCAATTTTTTACATTATAAGACACGGGGTAAAATCATATTTTCACGGTTGCATATTACATTATGAAATGTATATTTGTAAAATATATAAATATTTAGATATTAAAATGAAATATCATTTCACCAGATTTCTATTTAATTACAAAAACATAAAAATCAAAAAAATTTTTTTTCAAATTTAAATCATTAACATTTTTATTTACCGATCGATTTTGTTCAAAAACAACAATAGGGTTCTTCCTCTAGCTAACACTAATTTACTGTCTAAATTTCAATACAATCGGATTTTTCTTTCTTGAGTTATCGTGCTTACAAGAAACGTGACGGATGGACGGTGTAACAGTTACATTTTGATTCCCCTGTATAATAAAAATTTCCAACCCATATTATTCACATTTGGTGGAATAATATTCTTATATCCTCTTAGGTACGCAACCAGTAATACCTACATTAATAATAAGTATTTTGTCTAAGAGTGTAGAGCTTCGATTTACTTATTATTGTTCTTAATATGAAAACTATTTCCCTAAATCATGTCAGGGGCTCAAAGAAAGGTTGTAGGAATTTTCTTGACAAATTTAATTTTCTTTTGGTACCTGAAAGGGAACAATTTGTAGGCTAAAATATATTTTGTTATTAAGGTATTATTTACAGCTAAGGAAGACAATTTAATTATCACATACAGATAGTTACTATTATTTTATTATCTTTCTTTTAAATTCAAATTTCAAACATAGTGGATTCTCTTAGTAATTAAATTAAGTTGGCAAACAGAATTTTTTGCTGAAAAGTAAAAAGCTAACAAAAAAGGGTCTTTTTGTCCAAGAAAGAGCAGCCATGCTGGCAATTAAAAATTGTGAAGAACATCTTCTATAATTTTAACAATTTTTGGGAAAAACGCCTAATAACAAACTAAGGTATGTCTTATTTAATTTTCCCTATCAATTTTGATATAAATTTCATATAATTCGATACTTAGACGGAATTATATTTTTAGGCTCGTTCCGAGATACCTATTTCAAGAGGCTCGTACTTTTGTTTATTACCTCAATGCAACTTGTCGTAATCTCTTTGTTAAACGTAGTTCGCTGATCTGCGTAGAAACGTATATATTAGATTTTGTTTGTCTGTGGTAAATTAATTTTGGAACTGCTTTGGCTGGAGTTAAGAGAATATTAGAGAAATCACCTACACATTGTTTTGTTTCGGGGCACCCTGGAGATCATCAGCCTTACGCCTGTTAATCATGGTCTCATGGTAAAACGAGAAGTAAGCAAGTACCGTAATTTTTCTTGGATTGTCCTCAAGTATCACCAGCATATTGTAAGTAATTTTGGCATTTATTTTGTTGTCCACCAGAAGTTGCAGAGAACCAGCGTACAGCATATCTACAAGTAACGATAGTGCTACGTTATCACTATAGAAGCTCACGGTGTAGCGTAAAAGCAAGTTAACTAAGCAATTTACTATTCATATCTTGTTTACGAGAATAGTAGATTTGTTACCTTTCAATAATATTAATATTTAGTTTAGTCGATGGTAATTTTGTGTCTCGTCCTGATGGTATACCGCTGGATAATGATTGATTAAATCCATATGTGTTATAATAATTAGAAATTTCATGTGAACTCGATAAACGGCCGTTCAACGAGTATTAGTATAGGGGCACTTATTTTGACTTGTCGCTAAAATAAAATTTTTATCAATTAATATTTCTTTACGCATCACATTATGAGTAGATGTGAATAATTAAATACTTACTGTAAACATTGTACATAATTGTTGCTGGTTTAGTGTACTTAATTTACTTTGTAAAAAGCTTACATGTAACTTAAAAGCCTGCATTCTATATTTATATATGCGTGCTGTATTTGACTATTTGACGTTATATTAACTTGCGTCTTATATCACATTGGTTGTTTTCTGCTTCTGCTTACCCTTATGGACACTTGGCACACGGGGCAAGTGATAAGTAGGTCATTTGACATAATACATACCTGCCATAAGGATTAGTGGCGGACAGTTGTTGATCTCTATTGTTTGTCTGTTTAATTTTAATGTTATATTATATTTATTTGTCCCAATTATTTTCCATTTCATACATATACACGAATTAGTTTTAAGCTTGTTTTATACATACCTATTATACTTTGTCATATACTCACTAAATTTTTTTAGTAAATTTTTCACTAATATCTTGAGGTTTAATTTAGTTTTGCCTATACACCTCTGTCAATTTTAGCAATTGGCTGGCGCCCAGGGTAGTTTAACCGGTGCACCCCAAAATTTTAAAATTCAGAATAAGAAAACGAATTCACACCCGCTCTTCACTTTGGGCTTTCGGGCATACTTGGGGTGTTCTTAGTTTTGCCATTAGGGACACGTCACAAGTATATTTGGCGCCCAACGTGGGGCGCCAAATATACTTGGGGTGTTCTTAATTTTGCCATTAGGGACACGTCACGGACGGACGGACATTTTGAAAGTTGTTGAGAATTCGTTCACTAACACAATGATATGAAATTTTTTTCTTTACGAGCGATATTTACGATTTTAGAAATGTGCCGATCAAATACAATATACTCTTCGTTTTTGCGAGGAGTGTAAAAAACCAGACTGCAACCAACAGCTATTGTTTGGACTAATGCCCCGCCGAGCGCTGAATTACGAATTATAAGCCTAGCCCCATTAAGTGCAATAACTACGTATTGCTACAAAATGCTAAAGTTTCGATTATAATAAACACCAGCCAAAAAATTTATTCCTACTCAAAGGAGCTCTCGAGCCAGCCACTCCACACCACATGCAGGACTGCAGTTTTCAGCTCTTGGCTCTCGTCAGTGCAAGGTAGGTCGGGAATAACTGAAACGAGACCTTCCATCACTCTTGGTACATGACGAGATTTATAAAACCACGACATGCAACAAAAGCGGTAGGCTCCATTTATTCTATCTATTCCTAATATATTTAAGGAAATGTATAGTGTTCGACAATATATTATATATACCGGGTGGCCCCAAGTCAATGCACTGCCTCAATTTTTTTGTTGTTTTTTAATTTAGAAAGTTCGTTTTTGGTACACATAAATTAGTCAAAAGTGGGCTACTTTTAGAATAACAGGAACGAAAATAACACTTACGGCTCAACCGGAAATGACATTAACTTCTTTTTCTTAAATAGAATGACTATATTTTTTATGGTTTCTTAATAAGCATACAATTGTAAGTACAACAGTTTTTTCCGATTTAAAAAATTCCAAAAAATAAGTTAGATACGAACATTTTTTTATTTGGGCACTTCGCAACCCTCGTGCTCTCATTTATTATTCCCAAGGGCGTAACAACCCTCCCCCCGAAGGGATTGGTACGCCTTCTACACCCCTTCTATACCCTTCCGGATATAGAAAGTTTCCAGCTTACAAGTTCTTGAGAATGCAAGGGAGACATGGTGGAGGGTGAACACAGCCAAAGAACCAACCCCCTAGAGGAGTAAAAACTACTCTCTGCTGGACGGAGGTGGAGGAAAATGTGTGGGAGAGCAAATTACTTCCACATCCAGTGGAAGTATAGTAACGACAAAAAAATTTTTAAAAATTTTTATTGTCCAAATAGGCTTAGAATATCACGAAACGTCGAGATTTTAAGTTTGAACGAAAAAAAATTTTCTGTCTGTCGGTCTGTCTGTCTGTCGGTCGGTCTGTAACTTTTTTGTGAGCACGTTTACTCTAGAACCGTTTGAGATATTGACTTGAAATTTGGCACACATATGTATTTTAACGAGATCTAGAACTTTGGATGGTAAATTGGGGTAAATTTGGGGAAAATAGGTAAATCAAGCAGGTAAAAGTCCATAAAATTGGTATTTAGTATATACAAGAGAAGCTAAGGTCCCAAAAAATGTTTTGGCATTAGCCACCCCCCATTACCACTCCCACCCCATTATTAAAGGGAATGAAAAAAAATTGTGATTTAGTGTGTGTACAAGAACCAGAAACCTCAAAATATTTTTTTACTTCATCCACCCCCACTACCACCCCTCATCACCACCCCCACCCCGCTACCGATGTGGGGTATCGTTTTATGGGTTTTTGGGGTAGAGGATTTCAAATATTATATTATTAAAGTTCCATAAACAATTATTTCCACATACAAATTTTTTTCGTTGTGAGTGACTTGGATAAAAAATTTGGATGTGGAAGTAGTGATTCCTTGGGCAGCGGTTTTTTTCTTGTTTTTACTGAGCAAGTGCACTGTACAGAACAGCCCTTGACTGCTTTGCCCGTACCCGTTTAAGGGGTGGAAACCACCCTCAAATTCACAAGAAGTATTCGAAAATCTTTTAAGACCGGAAAGATGCACTCTGGAGTTTGCAATCTGAGAGAAGAGAAATCTGCCAACGGTATTGAGTGTGCACAGCAAGATTAACCCTTAAAACAGGTAAAGAACATCCCTCGATGAGTGGGAAACAGGAAGGTGCAGAAGGATGTGGGAAGATTATTTTTTTCCGTGCAGAATTTATCGAGCTCTCATACACCTTCTGTTATACCTTCCCAACCCTCGAACATTTACACGCCTTGTCTGGCTTAATCTTTTACGAGACTTCTGCTTTCTATACTTTAATTGAACACACACTTTTCTAACACACTCCTTCAAAATTTCCTCACATATTTTCTCTGCCTTCTTGTCTTCGCCGCATACTCTTGCATTCACCGACACTTTGTCTCTCAGTCTCCATTGCCCATGAGAGAATTCATGAAATAGAACAAAGGATACAGGGAGTATGAGGCCGGACAATGGAATACCATGGTCTGTCGTCCAGATCACGACCTTTTTTTTTATGTGAAGTAAGTGTATTGAATTTATTATAAATATGTAACTTAATATAAAATGGCTGAAAAGCATTCAAGAGATGAAAAGGTTGACATGTTGATTACTTATGGAGAGACTCTACGTAATGCAACTAGAGCACAAACTCTGTATGGACAGAGATATCCAGAAAGAAGACACCCTCCGAGAAACTATTTCGCCCGATTGGAGCATCAATTTAGAACTGACGTGATATAGAAATTGAAGAAAGACTTATTGTGGATGAAGAAATAGAAATTAATGTATTAGCTTTAGTGCATGTTGACCCAATTATTTCAATGAGACAAATTGAACATGAATTACTAGTTTCCAAAAAATCAGCTAGGAAAATTTTAAAGAAACACGGCTATCGTTCTTATAAATATTATTTGCTTCAATATCTGTATAATGATTATCAATCTTTTGTAATTGGTTACCGTTCCGCCAACTAAGAAGTGAGAGTTTTATCAAAAACATTTTGTTATCTGATGATTTATAAACCTTGGGTTATTTAATCGGAACAACGTTCGATATTGGGCAATTGAAAATCTTCATATTATGAGGCAGGGGAAGTTTCAGGGGAGATTTAGCTTCAATGTTTGGTTGGGCGTACTAGGCGACCAATAATATTTGACGAAAATCTAAATGGACTAAGATATCTAGAATTTCTCCATAATATAGTCAAATCAAATCAAATCAAATTTGCTGGGTTTCAATTTACAATAGAATGTTTACACAACATTTGAGAACTTAATAAAAAAACAATGCATTATGTATATTAATAGTATATAATATTATTTACCTATTTAATTCCACAGATTTTTCAAATTCCCAATACCAATATTGACGAGGTTAACTTCCAACAAGATGGGGCTGGACCACGCAATGCTATTATTGTTAGGAATTACCTAAATGAATTGCTTCCAGATCATTGGATTGGGACCCATTGCCCAATCCTGCAAGGTCTTCTGACTTAACCCCATTCGATTTTGCTATTTGGGCACATTTGAAAAACAGTATCTACGCGACTGCTCCAACCACAAGGCAAGACCTAGAAGAGAGAGTTTAGAGAGAAATTACACAAATAGCACCTCAACAACTACATAATGTTAGACTTGCAACAATAGGTCGCGCTACTCTGTGTATCAATCAAAACGGTGAACAGTTTGAACAATTTTTATGATGGTTTGTTATAATTTAGGTTTTAAATACTTTTTTTATTTTATTTATTCATTGTTGTTACGTTTTATTAAAATTATTTCTTATTTAATATGTGTTTGCCTTTTAAAAATACTTTTATTATTACGAAGGATATCGTTAATAAATGATTAATGGCAAAAAAATTAAAGATTGAATGAATGAATCATTATTTCTGATTAATAAAAGAAAATAGTACGGTCTCTTTAAAAAAATTTCCATATGACCCATATGAAAATGGTAATGAATATTAAATTCCTTCTTTCGAGAAAAATAAATCTCTCAGTAAATCAAATAACTATTTTGTTCTTTACACCTTGTACCTTACTAATAATTTCCATAGCCTACTTAGTAATTTTCTTACGTCGCGTTCATCTGACGTGGCCATTTTGAAAAAATAAAGAATTGTTCGATCTCGCTTATTTTTTGAATTTTTTTAAATCGGAAAGGACCGCTGTACTTAGAATTTTGTACTTAATAAGAAACCATCAGAAAAAATTTAGTCATTCTATTTAAGAAAAAAAAATTGATGTTTTTTGTTAATATACAGCATCACCTAGATGCTCAATTCTTTTGCCCTTTTAAAACATTTACTTTAGAAAAAATTTTCATCCTTCATATTTTAGCCGCCATTTTGAAAAATTTTCGGAAAATTTCAAGAAAACCTTTCTTTTGACAATGTATTTATAATCAGTAACTTCAAAAACCCCCAAGCATATTTTTTATTTGAAATCCTTAACTTTTACAACATTTTCAAAAAGTTTTAAATGTGGTGTTCAAAAAATTATCAGACCCATCAATCATGTTTCTGATTTTGAATAATTGATTATAATAAACACTTAGAAAAACTCTTCAAAATCGGATATGTTTATTTAGTGGTGTACAAGAGAAGTACTTTTCTTGTACACAACTTGTACAATAGGTACCTATTTTAGATGCCAAGGATTAGTGTGTACTGTATACATAACCCGTGAAATCCACGATGGGTCCTTTTTTGTACACCAATACAATGGTTCCCTTCAAGAAAAAACAATACAAAAAAATCGGCAGCTACTGGAAGCGGCTGGAACCTCCCCACCCGGTGATTCTTTGAAGCCGAAAAGAGCACTAAACAATATGAACGATCTCATTTAATTATACTTATTAAGTTCAAATATTTTTTTCGTATCACAACGGGAAAAAAAGTCTTGCGTTCGGTGGGATTTGGACCTAAGAACTTGAATGTTAAATTTATAGTCTGCACAACATTAATATTTTATTCAATGTTTTTAATACAAATATATGCTTCATCGGATCCTAGCCCGGGGCCAGCCAGACAACCACGGTGAACACCGCCGTGGCGAGTGTGAAGCTGGACGGGGTAGGTCCGGTTTGGCTTGGAGAAAAATAGAAAAGTAGCTCCTGTCTTCTGTAGGCAGGCTTAAAGACTAGGTTAAAATTATAATGTGTCCACATGGACCTAAAATTAATATGAAAATAAACACAATTCTATAAAAACGTTCGTAGGCAAGAGCACTTAATAATTTTGATTATTGATACGGGAAACAACTAAACGAAAAAACCTGTTCGTTGGTAATGGGATGGATGGCAGGGATGGCCATCTTTGGAAAAAACCATATAACTCTTGGTGGACAGCTTCCCTGCCAGATGTAGCCAGGGTAGTGTTCATGGTGGATCGTTTAAGTTTGAGTTGGTATATTTTATTTTATCTTTTGGCCTCGACCAATTTTTCACTAAATCGGTCGGGGAAGTGATAGCTGTCAAATTTTTGGTTCCAATGTTTCTCTGGGGAATTTGGTTTTTGAAAAATGTTTAGGTTGGTACCAATGTCTTAAATTGTTTTTAGGTTATGTAGTACTATTTTTAGGTTATGATGCCGGAAGAATTTCCGGCGGTATGCCGGAAGCAGCGGAAATAGTTTTTAAAATATGTCACTGTCACTTTTAAAGTTTTATTGGAAAAAACTCACCGAAAGCGTTTCGGTGGGATTGCTTACACTTGTAGAGCTTGTAAGCGGTTCAGGATGGACTCTCACACCATCCGTGGGCTTTATAAACGTCGAAAAAACTTGTAATCTCTCGATACACCTGACACGTCAAAAATACTCAGCATACAGTCTGCACGCTTTAACACACTAGCAGAGAACTTATACCACAAATGGACCCGTAGTATTTTTTGGGAATTTTCCTTTGAGTCCATTTAATAAAATTTGACATTTTTCTGAAAATTTGACATTTTTCTGAAAATTTGACATTTTTCTGAAGTGACATTACTCCGAAAATTTGACAATTTTCAAACATTTGACGTTTTTCTGAAAGGTGACATTTCTTCGAAAATTTGACGTTTTTTCGAAAATTTGACATTTTCCTGAATTTTTGACATTTTTCTGAAAAGTGACATTTCTCTGAAAATTTGACATTTTTCGAAAATTTGACATTTTCCTGAAATGACATTACTCCGAAAATTTGACAATTTTCAAACATTTGGTATTTTTCTGAAAGGTGACATTTCTTCGAAAATTTGACGTTTTTTCGAAAATTTGACATTTTTTTTGAAAATTTGACACAATTCTAAAAAGTGACATTTCCCTGAAAATTTAACATTTTTTCGAAAATTTGACATTTTTCTGAAAAGTGACATTTCTCCGAAAATTTGACATTTTTTCGAAAATTTGACATTTTTCTGAAATGACTACTCCGAAAATTTGACAATTTTCAAACATTTGGCATTTTTCCGAAATGTGACATTTCTTCGAAAATTTGACGTTTTTTGAAAATTTGACATTTTTCTGAAAAGTGACATTTCCCTGAAAATTCAACATTTTTTCGAAAATTTGACATTTTTCTGAAAAGTGACATTTCTCCGAAAATTTGACGTTTTCCGGAAAATTTGACATTTTTTAAAAATCTGACATTTTTCTGAAAAGTGACATTTCTCCGAAAATTTGATATTTCTTGGAAATTAAAAAAAAAAAAAATTCGTGACTCGTCTTGTAGAAATATTTTTTTGATATCATCATCAGTTCACCTGTTATAAGAATTTTATGCTTTTACGACGTCATCAGAACGTAGATGTATTTTTAATTCACTCGTATTCCATCCATCTACAATATTTCCATCTACGTTTCAAACTTTAATTGGATGTTTCCAATAGTTAAGTCGATATCTGCACCAGTTTCTAAGAATTTTTCTTATTTGTGACGTAGGTGTATTATTAATTCACTCGTAATCCGTCCATCTACAATATTTATACCTACGTTTCAAATTTCGGTTACAAACATTAAATATGAGAATAACCGAAAACACCTTAAAATTTGAGGTTATGTTAGTTATGCGATGCACATGCTCAGGTAATTGTAGGACCGTATTGCTCGCGCCATCTATTAAAGTAAATAGAAACCATGCACTTACGAAGCCATTATTATAATAGGAAAGTGCCGGACCACCTATTTAATACACCGTGGTGTAGACGCAACTGGTACGCAAGGTCACAGAAAACGAGCCATCAAAACTGAAAGGAACCGCCAAAGACTTCGCCTCTGTGCAGTTACTGTATTCTGTGGTTCCACTATAAAATATATTTTACACAAGAAGCGTGTTATTTGGTTTTTAATTTTTTTCACGGAAACCAAAGCTAAAGAGTGCAAGTGTTATATATCGTTGAAATCGGAATTTTTACTGCTTTTCAATGGTTCGATTACAAATTGTAAGTAATCATAAAATAAACAACTTGTTGTGCCAAAACAGCAACAAACGTAATCCGATCTCAACCAAAACCTTTTCAGATCTTCTGGAGCACTAAAGAAACCCTCATGCAAAGTTTCATCCAAATCCGTTTAGTGGCTTCGCCGCTATCGTGCTAACAGACATACACACACACACACACACACACACACACACACACACACACACACACACACACACACACACACACACATACACACACACAGACATTTTTCAAAAACAACTTTTTTGGGTTCCTGGGACCTCAAAACGTAAAGATTTGATGTTATCTCAATTTTCGATTTTGGACTAATTGTAGTAACCTCCCACAATTTTATTGTGGGGAGGTTAAAAATAGGAGTTGTCTGATTTTGCACTCCAATGAGATTGCCCGCTTATGACTGTTCACTTATATTTTTTTGCTTAAAAAAATGAAACAATTTGCCGAACAGTTCATTAACAAATTTTATACGAGATCTTGTGAAAATTATCCTGACTTTTGGTGTTTGAGAAAACTGCTTTTCTGTCATAGCATCATTCCTTGCTTTAACAACTCATTCACTGAATCTATTTTATTATCATTCTAGTTCCTGAGCCAGTCAAAAATATTAACTTAACCTCTACTTCTGTGTTAAGTTGGGAATCCAGCACCAATTGCCGTAATCCCTTGTACATGATTTATATCCACTACGATGCAGATGAACTGCAGTTCATATACACTTCTTTCTATAACCAACTAGATGTCTCCTTTCTTCCTGCTTGCGAAAGGTTCTCATTTCAAATTAATGCCGTGGTAGATAATGAGCTAAGTGAACCAGCCCGTCTTGTCAGATATATTCCGGCACCTTCAGGTAAGATCAAAATCATAATAATACGTTTACTTATCATAAGAATATAAATAAAAGTCAGCACATACATCTAAATAAAAATTGGTATGGAAAGAAGATTCAGTGGAACCTTCATTGTAACTATAACAAAGGGAACAAAACAGTTAGAAATCAATGCCAGGGTGGCTATTCTTGACCTTGAGGGAGTAGAATGTGTAAGAGAAAATAATCATTTTCTACTCCCTCTTGTAAAGTTAGTATTCTAGAATTTATTTTCCCCAGCCAGGTAGACGAAAACACTTCCTACCAATTCCCTTACTTTTAGTGAGAGAAAGTCGAGCGGAAACAGAAAAGAAACATTTTTTAAGTACATTGTAGGTTATGATCGTGCGTGTGGAGACGTGTCATATTAATTCGGTTTTATTTAAATAATGGATATCGAAGATTTAGTGGCTAGACAAGTTTTGGATGATTTAGAAGATGCGAAGGAGCAGTTTGAAAATGCGAAAAATATTCGAATTTTAGGAAAAACGGATCAAATTTTTGTTCCTTTATTCCATTAGTGAGATATTTTGAACCCACTGCTTCGTCATCCTAGCCGAAGATCGGCATAATTTTTCCGATTCGGATTTAGTATAGCTTGCACTAAATTTTCCACTGTACATTTGTGGATTTTTCTCGATGTACTTAACTAATAAATCCTTTTGGATGCGTGTGACCTGACACGATTTTTTTAAATAATCGGGTCCATTCTGTACACAATAAACAATGCTTTTCGTATGAGACTATAATACTGTGATATGAGATTAACTTTTAGATCACTAGAATAAATATGTTTTTGATCTGTCAACTGTCACGCTACCACCAAACAGTTTTTGGCCACCACAGTTGACAAATATCAGATATAAGAGAGCTCTGATTGGTTATATTGTGAAGAACAATATGACACTGTAGACTTCTCCCTCAAACTTTCACAGGTTCTCTATTATTCCTTTTGTTCAAGAATACATGTTTTTCGAGTAGGGGAATTTCAAGTGAAATGCGAGGGAATTAATTCGCCGGGGTGTAACAATTTCTCTCGCGCTCAAGAATAGCCACCCAGGAGAGAAAAGAAATTATATTAGATTGGATTAGACCAGATGTTGTTGGTGTTAACAAACTGGAATTTACACAAATCAAGAAAATAAAGACCGAATTAATTAGTTAACTAAATAATTTTTTGTTTTCAACTAGTATTTAGGGCATGTAATAATATAGGTAACAAAAGTTTGCAGGGGTAAATTACCGGTTTCGATCTGAAAATCATTACAATAAAGGAGTAATATGGACTTAACGTAGTTTTTCATAAATAATTTTTAAAATAATGGATTTAATTCATAATCCAAATAAGAGAGACAAACTCGAAATAGAAAGACTCCGACATGAAGGAAACAGCAGACGCTTTCTTATATGTACAGGGTTATTCATATATATTGACCACCCATTTATTTCTGTTATTATTTGAAGTAAAAAAAAGAGTTTCATATAAAAGTTGTGCGGTTCTATATACAATGTGTTTCACTTCTCGTAAGACACCCCCGTATCTTTTTATTTGTGACCGAATTCATTTCATTTTTATCAGCCATACAACTCCATAAGATGACTTTATTCAACACATAAATGCCGCCTAGATCTAAAACACCGGCCTACTGCGATAAAAAGAAAAGAGTAATTTTTGAAAAATCATAGTAGGCTTAGAGATAGATAAAAATTTTGTTAATAAAAGTTGTTCAAAATCACTTGATATGCCCCCTGTAAAATTTTGTGAAAATCTGAATATTTTCAAAAAACATTTTTTTGTTTCACTTCTCGTGAAGACACCCCTGTATCTTTTTTATTTGTGGCCGAATTCATTTCAAATTTCTATCAGCCATACAACTCCATAAGACGACTTTATTCAACACATAAATGCCGCCTAGATCTAAAACGCCGGCCTACTGCGATAAAAAGAAAGCAGTAATTTTCGAGAAATCATAGTAGGCTTAGAGATAGATAAAAATTTTGTTAATAAAAATTGTTCGGAATCACTTGATATGCCCCCTGTAAAATTTTGCAAAAATCGGAATATTTCCAAAAAAAAAAAAAAATGTTTCACTTCTCGTGAAGACACCCCTGTATCTTCTTTATTTGTGACCGAATTCATTTCAAATTTTTATCAGCCATACAACTCCATAAGATCTCTTTCCTCAACACATAAATGCCGCCTAAATCTAAAACGCCGGCCTACTGCGATAAAAAGAAAATAGCAATTTTCGAGAAATCATAATAGGCTTTGAGATAGACCAAAATTTTGTTAATAAAAGTTGTTCGGAATCACTTGATATGCCCCCCTGTAAAATTTTGTGAAAATCGGAATATTAAAAAAAAATTGTTTCACTTCTCGTGAAGACACCCTTGTATGTATCTTTTTTATTTGTGGCCCAATTCATTTCAAATTTTCGTCAGCTATAGAACTTCATGAGATGATTCCAACTAACACATAAAGAGAACTTTTTACAGCAAATGAAAGTCATACACAATTATTATTGAAATTATTTATTATTTAATTACACGTGTATGCAAAATTTCACCTCGATTGGATAACGGAAGGTGGGTAAATTTGATTCATTCATACATAATACTTACTTACATACAGATTTCCAAGTATTATAAGACGATTGAAAAAAAAGAAAACGATATTACATTTAAGTTAATGTGTAATAATAAAGTGTCCCTTTTAGCGTTTTATTGAATGCCGATTTCTGTTCACAATTTTCATTTGTTGGAAAAAGTTATCTTTAGGTGTTAGATAAAATCACCCTAAGGAGTTGTATGGCTGACAAAAATTTGAAATGAATTCGGCCACAAATAGAAAAGATACAGGAGTGTCTTCACGAGAAGTGAAACAATTTTTTTTTTTTTAAACATTCCAATTTTCACAAAATTTTACAGAGGGGCATATCAAGTGATTCCGAACAACTTTTATTTACAAATTTTTTGACTATCTCTAAGCCTACTATGATTTCTCGAAAATTGCTATTTTCTTTTTATCGCAGTAGACCCGCGTTTTAGATCTGGGCAGCATTTATGTGTTGAATAAAGTCGTCTTATGGAGTCGTATGGCTGATAAAAATTTGAAATGAATTCGGTCACAAATAAAAAAGATACAGGGGTGTCTTCACGAGAAGTGAAACACACTGCAATTAAAAAAACAATTGCTTTCATAGGTCACGTTATGTAATAATGAAGGTTGTTTTTTAAATCGAAAACCCTGTTTGTATTTACATATTTTTTTTAGATCTTTTTCCCTGATTTCAAATATATAAAAAAAAAATAAAAAATAATAAAACAGTTAAAAAATCCGGTAGACCAATTCCATGGCCACCAAACAGCCCCGATTTAACACCTTTAGATAGATTTTTGCAGGAGTATTTAAACGACAAAGTGAATTTATAACCACAAAATAGTTATAAAATATTGTTCATCTCTGAATTTTATTTTTATTCTTATAATATATCAAACTTTTAATGTCCGATATGTCAAGAAATATTACAGCTAGACCTATCAACCCTTATATATTTAAAATCGGGGGGCAAAAATCTAAAAGAATATGTAAAAACATATAGGGTTTTCCATTTAAGAAACAACCTTTATTGTTATATTAATAGCAATTGTTTTTTTTCAATTGCATTTAAAAAAATATGTATATACAACCCTAAAACTTTTATACGAAACTTTTTTTTATTTCCATTAATAACAGAAATAAAGGAGGGTTCAACATATAACAGATAACCCTGTACACAAGCAAAATAATAATACGCACAAGAGCCGCGCGCATAAATTTTAAGGTCGGAGCAGGTAAACTAGGAATGTTTGCACAACATGTTTACTACTACTCAAAACCAGTTTCTTTTATGCTAAAAATTTGCGAAATTGTTAAATAAAAAAAAACAAGTTTTGTCTCATTTTATGCCGTCAAATATACCGGATGTAACAGGATTATGGTACACCCCCCTTTTCTCCTTAAGTTTTGAAGATAATTGATTAAAATTTGGGATATTCTATATACATAATAAGCGGCACATTTTGACTTAAAGTGATTTTTTTTCAGTTCCAGTTTTGCCGAAAGTGACACTAATTTCCATTTTTAAATGGAACACCCTGTATATTATTACATTTTTGAATTCTGTATAATTAGTCCACGCAAATTAGACGAAAAAATAGCGAATAGAAGAAAAAATCATATACAAATTATATTTGAGCCATGCATAGTTCATAGAGGTAGAAGTAAGGATCCGAAAAGTTCCCACCTTACCCGTTGATGGAAACACCCTTTTGGGGCGAAAAACCACCCCTAGACAGGAGTTAGTTACGATTATTCTCATTTTCCTTCGAATCCGTTATTCCCACGAAAAACAGGTATAGGAACAAAAATATTCGTCATTAAATTCTACACAAAAAAAGTTCTATGGTCGATTCGCGTACTCCCCGCCGTTTTCTCGATATCGACGTTCATAGTAGGGGGTAGTTTGGAGCACTCGGCGAAAAATCGGTGGTACGCGATTTTTCACAGCGAATATCTCCGAACGGCTACTTTGACGTCAAAAATGGTTATAATGAAACTTGTAGAGCAGATTCTCCTCTACAAGATTCATCTTGTACTTTTCTTTTTTATTATTATTTTTGTTGAATTTTCTCGCTTTTATCATAATTTTAATATTTATTATTTCTTTTCGCCCAAATTGTTTGAAAACGTCACGGCACTGTTATGTTTGACTTTTGAATTCTGTCGAAGCTGCTCGACAGATTCCGGTTTTGGGGAATGTGAGGAAGGGGGACAGGTATGAATTGTCCATTCTCGATGCTCGAATATTTAGTTGTGTATTGTCGGTGCGTATTGCGTGTTAGTTGGGATGTCTTGAGAAACTGTAAGGAATCTGTGCTGTTTGCACATGCATTTAGTGGTTGCGACACTACTTCTGCTTTGTTCGGTAAAGGCAAAGCACAAACTGTAACTATACTTAATAACAGAAGAGATTTGGATGGCATTGTGACTATATTTAACAACCCTCAATCAACAAAAGAAGAAGTCGCAACTGCTGGAAAGCGTTTCACGATGGCGTTATATAAAGCTCCAAAGAAAGAGAAATCTTTAAATAGACATAGATTTCTCACATTCAATAAATTGGTTGGGAAATCAAGTAACACTGTACTAATATCGAGACTACCGCCAACGTCCGCCGATTCTCAGCAGCATGCTTATAGGGTTTTTCATCAAATTCAGTTATAAAGAGGAATAAACCTTGATCCGACACAATGGGGTTGGAAGAAAACTGACACCGTTCTTTCACCCATTTTTACACCTGAGGCACCAGCTCCGTCTTCCGTTCTACAACTTATATCTTGCAACTGCAGGATGGTTTGCGGGAAACGATGCGAGTGTGTAAAAATAGGAATGCGCTGCTCAACCATGTGCTCCAACTGTCACGGACAAGGCTGCTTAAATTCACCTACCGAAGATGAGTTGATTGAAGAAAATCCTATCGACGACTGAAACCGACAATGACGACAGTGGAATAGGCCTACAGGGGAAACCTCTTACAAAAAAAAACGCACCGAGACTTCTACCTCACGGGTGGTGTGGAAACGAGGTCATATTACAAAGTGCGTATACTCGAAAAAGCGAGAAAATTCAACAAAAATAATAAAAAGAAAGAAAAGTACAAAATGAATCTTGTAGAGAAGAATCCGCTTTACCAGTGTCATTATAACCATTTTTGACGTCAAAGTAGCCGTTTCGGAGATATTCGCTGTGAAAAATCGCATACCACCGATTTTTCGCCGAGCGCTCCGTACTACCCCCTATTATGAACGTCGATAGCGAGAAAGGAGTGAGGAGTACGTAAATCGACCATAGAACCTTTTTTATGTAGAATTTAATGAAGAATATTTTTGTCCCTATACCTGTTTTTCGTGGGAATGTCGGATCCGAAGGAAAATGAGAATAACCGTAACTAAGTCCCGTCTGGGGGTGGTTTTTCGCCCCAAAAAGGTGTTTCCTTCAACGGATAAGGTGGGAACTCTTCGGATCCTTAATTGTACTCCTATGAACTATACATAGCCCAAATATAATTTGTATATGAATTTTCTCTCCTAAAAAGTCTAATTCATGTAGACTAAATTTTCTGAATCCAACGATATCAAATAAGTTACAAATCAAACGTCAATATTTTTTATAATATAATTTTTAATTTTCCATTTTATAATATGACGGTTCGGATTTATTCTAAATGACCCGTGTAATGCTATAAAAATCGAAATCAGGTCAAAAACACTAAATTACGTTATTTATGAGCAAATAAAGTTAATCAAAATGGTCTTTGGGGCAAAACTCAATTTTTTCAAATAGAACCATATTGGTACCGTGGCACCATTTATTAGTGCTATTAATAAGGAATTTGTTCATATGTCGTATTAAAATGTGCGATAAATCAAACAAAATTACAGCTAAAAGAAAATACAATTTTGTTCTAATTCAATGTTAAGAAGTAACTAACTAAGGTGGCTACAACCAAGAATGGTGCACTGGCTGTACCAAAGGATTGTAATACCAATAATAACCTATGCCTCCCTGATCTGGTGGCATAAAGCCGGAAAAGGGGAGGCAATGAGAAAACTACGGAAAGTACAAAGACTAGCATATATAGGCATAACGGGAGCAATGTCAACAATGCCTACCGCAGCCATGGAAGCGCTACTTTGTCTGCCCCCACTACAATTAGTAGTGGAGAGTGAAGCACTGTTGGCGGCGTACAGGCTGAAAATAAACGGACATAGGACCATTCCAAGAATAGGATACCACACCGAAATATCCCAACAAATAAGAAAAAATCGCCTACTAGATATGCAGTCAGATAGAATCAGCACAAGCCACAACTTCACAAAAACCTTCAGGGTATACATACCCGATATGGAAGAGGAAGGAACAAGGCAACTGCGAAGACATCCAAATGATACCATATGGTATACTGACGGATCTAAAACGTCAAGAAGTACTAGAGCAGGTGTTACGGGGGACCAACCAGGGACAGACATCAGTCTGAACCTAGGCAGTACCGCAACGGTGTTCCAAGCGGAAGTCACAGCCATAGAAATCTGTGCACAAGAAATGATCCGGAGGTCATATACTGACAAAAGAATCCGCATCATCACTGACAGTCAAGCAGCTATCAAAGCTCTGAATGCGGTAGAGATACGTTCCAAAACGGTAAAAGACTGCCTTGAATCCCTGGCGAAACTGGCGAAACACAACAGTATACAACTGGAGTGGACTCGAGGACACCAGGGCAATGAAGGCAACGAAAAAGCAGGTAAGCTGCCCAAAGAAGGCGCAAAAACAGCCTTGATGGGACCGGAGCCATCCTGCGGGATATCATAAAATACCGCAAGAGGAATGGTAAAGGAACTATTGAGTCAGAAACATATCTTGTATTGGACCGGCGCGCCGGGGATGAGACAGTCACGTATGTTCATCACCGGGGGGCCATCTAAGACAAAGCCTAACGAATTGCTAAAGCTGAGCAGAAAACAGCTGAGATGTGCAGTAGGAATTCTAACAGGACACTGCACACTGGACAGACACCTAACCAACATAGGTGTGAAGGATAATCCAGAATGCAGGATGTGTGGTGAGGATGAAGAAACTCCTCACCACATACTATGTGAATGCCCAGCCTTGGTGGCTGGGAGGTTTTCATACTTCGGGGAACTAACCGTGACCCCGGAAGAAATAGCCAGAGCTCCCATTGACCGTATACTCTCCTTTTGGAGAGGAACGGGATTAATGGGATAACGAGACTATGGGGTACAATAAGCTTAAGCTTCAGTACGGCGGGGCTTCGCACCGCAACCCATAAGGAAAAAAACAAAAAAAATAGGTGGCTTTGAAAACAATGAAATATTTAGCTTATCAAACATTTGTTGGTTTGGCGGTGCTTTTATTTTGTCTTTAAAAATTGTTTAAAATTCTGGTTAATTGTGTTCAAAATGCCACAAATTTATACAAGAGATGAAAAAGTGGACATGTTAATTATTTATGGGGGATGTAGAGAAAATGCCGTAGCGGCTAGACACCTTTATGCCGAACAATACCCTGATAGACAATGTCCAGCGAGAAATTATTTTAAACATCTTGAAATTCAATTCCGAAGAGCCCAACAATGATCCCGAAGAAAATTTCATTCTTGACGAAGGAACGGAAATTAATGTTTTGGCTCGAATAGAAGTTGACAAGACTGTTTCTTTAAGACAAATTGGGTTTGAATTGGAAATCAGTCACCAAACAGTAAGCCGAATTTTGCACAAATATCACTATAAATCTTTTAAATACCAGTTGCACCAGCACTTGTATGAAAATGATCACGAACATAGGATGGAATATTGCAATTGGATTTTGCAGAATAATGTGCAGCCAAACAATGATTTTTACTTCCACATCCAGTGGAAGTAAGTATAGTAACGACAAAATAATTTTAAAAAATTTTTATTGTCCGAATAGGCTTAAAATGTCATGAAACGTCGAGATTTTAAGTTTGAGCGAAAAAAAACTTCTGTCTGTCTGTAACTTTTTTTTGTGCGCACGTTTACTCTGGAACCGTTTAAGATATTGACTTGAAATTTGGTACACATATATACTTTAACGAGATCTGGAACTAGATTATATTTTCATCTTGTTCCGTCGAAGGGTTGCGGGGTAAATTGGGGTAAATTTGGGGTTAATGGGTAAAACTCCATAAAATTGGTATTTAGTATATACAAGAGAAGCTAAGGTCTCAAAAAAAATTTTGGCATTAGCCATTACCACCCCCACCTTCTTATTAAAGGGGATGAAAAAAATAAGAGATTTAGTGTGTGTACAAGAACCAAAAGCTTCAAAATATTTTTTTACTTCATCCACCCACACTGCTAACCCTCTACCACCACCCCCACCCCCACTACCCATGTAGCATATCGTTTTATAGATTTTTGAGGTAGACGATTTCAAATATTATGTTGTTAAAGTTACCTTGAGTAGTATGGATGCGCAGTGGCTTTCCTCGAGTACAATGGATGCGCAATAGGTTACCACGAGTAGTATGGATGCGCAGTGGCTTTTCTCGAGTGCTACAGATGCGCAGTAGGTTACGTCAAGTGATGCGCAGTGGGTTTCCTCGAGTAAAATGGATGCGAGTGGGTTACTTCAAGAAGTATGAATGCGCAGTGGCTTTCCTCGAGTAAATTGGATGCACAGTGGGTTGGTTACCTTGAGTAATATGGATGCGTAGTAGGTTTCCTCGAAGAAAATGCTTGAAGTAGAGGCTTTACTTCTATCGTGTAGTTTACGGCATACAACGATTATTTATATCTTTGTCTTGCCATTTTATGCGTATTAGTTAGACATTTAGTTGAAGTATATTAACGCAAAAAAAATTTGGAAATTTTCATTATTTAAATAGGCTTAAAATATCAGGAAACATCAATATTTTAAGTCTGAGCAAAATAAATTTGTCTGTTGCGTCGGTCTGTCTGTTAGTCTTGTATCGTTTTGGTGCTCACGATTACTCTGGAACCGTTTAAGATATTCACTTAAAATATGGCACACTGTTTTTTAACGAAATTTGGAACTAGATTATATTTTGATCTATCTCATCTAAGGGTAAATTGGGGTAAAGGGGGGGGGGGGGGGGGGTAAATAGGTAAATCAAGCAAGTAAGACTCCATGAAATTGGTATTTAGTAAATATGAGGAGCTAAGGCCTCAAAAAAAAAATGGCATTATCCATCCCTATTACCACCCCCATCCTATTATTAAAGGTGGTGAAAAAATAGTATGATTTAGTGAGTGTACAAGAGCCAAAGTCATCGAGAATTTTTTTACTTCATTCACCTCCAGCTCTATTACAGATGTGGGATATAATTTTATGGGTTTTTGGGGTACATGATTTCAAATATTATACCATTAAAGTTCTATAAACAATTATTTCCACATAGTGGAGTGCAAATATAGTATTTTGTTGTAAGAGACCTGGATGTGGAAGTAGTGATTCCTTGGACAGCGGTTTTTGGGAATGACTTCATTTTCGAAGTCTAGGTTTACAAATTTGGGATTATTTAACCGACAAAATACAAAATTTGATCACAAGAAAATCAACATTTATTACGGGAGGGTAACTTTCAAGTGCGGCTCGGTTTCAATGTTTGAATGTTTGGCTTGGAATAATCGGTAGTAGAATCATTGGTCCAATAATATTTGAAGGACCCCTTACTGGTGCCAGATACTTGAGATTCCTGCAAAATGAGATTGAGGATATTTTAGATGAGTTATCTTTGGATTTAGGACGGGGAATGTATTTCCAACACGATGGCGCCCATAATTCAAGGATAGTAATTGATTACCTTCAACGTTGATTCGGAGAAAACGTAATTTCCACGAATGGTCCTATGAGGTGGCCTCCAAGGTCACCTGAATTAACACCTCCTGATTTATTTGTTTGGGGTCATTTAAAAAATATTGTCTACGCAACCGCTGTTACAATCCGTGAAGACCTAGATCTACGAGTAAGACGCGCAATTAATAGCATAACGGCCCAGCAATTGGCGAACGTTCTTCGAGAAACAGCTGTGCGAGTTCAGAAGTGCATTGACGTTAATGGACAGCATTTTGAACAATTGTAATGTTTTTTGTTAATTTTTTATATTAAAAAACCACCTTATGTATAACAGGATAATTAGAAATGGCTAATAGCATTGTACCCCCAGTGATTGAATCTGAAGTGAGTTACGAAAACATTTCCTCCGTGTTTTTAAAGCCGGTTACGCAAACCGAAGTAATTAAACATATACACTCACTAAAAAATAACAGCTCATCTGGTATCGACGGGATATCAACCGAAATTATAAAAGACTGTCACTTATATATTCTCAGGCCACTAGTTCATATCATTAATTTAATATTCAAAACTGGAATTGTCCCTAGATACTTTAAAAACACAATTATTACTCCTATACACAAAGCAGGTAGTAAAACGAGTATAGATAACTATAGGCCAATTAGCCTAATAAACAATATTGCCAAGATTTTTGAAAAATACCTTAAAAACAGATTAATTAGTTACCTAAACACTAATCAAATATTATCCAAAAATCAATATGGCTTTTTAAGTGGCTCTAGTACATGTGATGAAATAAATCAACTTACAAATGAAATAACTGAAACCTTAACAACAACAAAAAGTGCATTGCAGTATTTTTGGACTTAGCTAAGGCATTTGACACAGTGCCCCACAAAAAGCTACTGGATATATTACAGGGTTATGGGGTGCGGGGTACGGTGTTAAATGTTTTTAAAAACTATATTTCAGACAGATATCAAATGGTCCGGATTAGAGAAACCATTAGCTCTCCAAGTAGGAGACCCACAAGGCACTGTCCTTGGATCAATATTATTTATCACTTATTTAAATTCTTTAACTAAACTAGATATAAATGACACTGTTATCTCATTTGCGGATGATACAGTATTGTTATTTCAAGACGTTTCTTGAAATCAAACAAAATCTAAAGTTACAGATGGATTAAACAAGATACAAAATTGGCTTAACACGTTCAAATTGTCGTTAAATAAATAAAACCCACTACATAGCCTTTTCATTGACATCTGCAAATCGGCCTGAATTTACAAGCATTAGATTCAATAACATGACTAAAGAAATTAAAGAAACAGCTCAAAAAAATACCTAGGAATAATAATTGACCAACATTTAAAATGGGACAAACACATTCTTAAATTAACAACAAACGTACATAAATTTTATATAATGAGGGAATTTTTAGGAAAAAAACCGCTGCCCAAGGAATCACTACTTCCACATCCGGATTTTCTATCCAAGTCACTCACAACGAAAAAATTTTGTATGTGGAAATAATTGTTTATGGAATAATATAATATTTGAAATTCTCTACCCCAAAAACCCATAAAACGATACCCCACATCGGTAGTGGGGTGGGGGTGGATAAAGTAAAAAAATATTTTGACGTTTTTGGTTCTTGTACGTACACTAAATCACAATTTTTTTTCATCCCCTTAAGAATAATGGGGTGGGGGTGGTAATGGGGGTGGCTAATGCCAAATTTTTTTTTGTTTCTCTTGTATATACTAAATACTAATTTTATGAACTCTTACCTGCTTGATTTACCTATTTACCCCAAATTTACCCCTTCGACGGAACAAGATGAAAATATAATCTAGTTCTAGATCTCGTTAAAGTAGGTACATATATGTACCAAATTTCAAGTCAATATCTCAAAAGGTTCCAGAGTAAATGTGCGCACAAAAAAAAGTTACAGACCGACAGACAGACAGAAACATTTTTTTCACTCAAACTTAAAATCTCGACATTTCATGACATTCTAAGCCTAACTGAACAATAAAAATTTTTAAAATTTTTTTGTCGTTACTATACTTCCACTGAATGTGGAAGTAAAAATATTAATAATGGTCTATAAAGCACTAGTAGAGTCTCTAATCAGGTATGGCATTACTTCCTGGGGTGGTCTATATAACAATTCACTAAAGCAACTGAATGTAATACAAAATTTCATCCTGAGAGTAATCTACAAAATAACTTGGCTGTACCCTACAGATTTATTATACTCCGAAGATATTTTGAATGTGCGATCACTATATATTCTTTCTTCTTGCTCATATCTACATAAGAATGATGATTTAAAAAAAACTATCACCCATCAGCATGATACTAGGGGTAAATTACAAATACCTATCATTAATAAGAATATCAATTTGAGATCTTTTCAATACTTGGTTCCAAAATTTTATAACCTTCTACTCATTGAAGTCAAGCAATCAAAGAATCTAAAAACATTTAACAAGAAATGTAGAAACTTTATAAGTAATCATTACGACTCCTTTAAAAAAAAATTTTTAAGAAACCTAAATACAGAATGATTGTATCACATAAATAGCATTATGTACTTTGCTATTTACTTAGTAGCTTTAGTTTAGTTTAGTAAGTAGTAACTAGATTTAATTCATATTTTATTTGTAATGATATTCACTCTGACTCATTATATTTATTAATCATAAAAATAATGAATTGTAAATAATGCAATCTACATCACCTAGGCACATTCAAATGTCATTTAGGTGCCTGTACTAACTGTACAATTAAGTATATAAGTTGTAATTTATGAATATTGCATCCAATTTGTATCTATTGAAAAATCCATTGAATAAAGTTGAATTGAAACAAAAAGTACAAAATCGTATTTTCTTATTTTCGAGTTTTGCCCCAAAAACTATATTGACGAACTTCATTTGCTCATAAATAACGTATTTAGTACTTTTGATGGGATTTCGAGCATTTCACGGGTCATTTAGAATAAATCGGAACTGTCATGTCACACTTAAATGGAAAACTAAAAATTATATTATAAAAAATATTGACATTTGAAATGTCACTTATTTGGTATCCTTGGATTGAGAAAATTATGCAGAATTCAAAAATGCAATAATATACAGGGTGTTCTATTTAAAAATCGAAAGTTAGTGTCACTTCCGGCGAAACCGGAAGTGAAAAAAAAATCAATTGTATGTCAAAAAATGCCGCTTATTATGTATATAGGATATTCCAAATTTCAATCATCTTCAAAACTAAAGAAGAAAAGGGGGATGTACCATGATCCTGTTACACTCGGTATATACATCATGTATATGCATTTAAAATCGGCATGAAATCTAAATATATATATTTTATGTTTAAATATAGTTATTAAGTGGAATATTGGAATTACTAATTCTATATTCAGTCGTATTGTGTATACGTAAATAAAATTTCATTATTATGTTATTATTAGTATATTAAGTTAAATGTTTTGTTTACTTTTTTAGATGTAGATCTCACGATAACTTCTTTTTCTGCCTCCGTACAAGATGAAGCTACTTTCTTGAATTGGCAAGTAACGGACAAATTTTCGCATTGTGCGCGAGGCTTCCGACTAGTGATTCATGATTCAGAGTCTCCAATTCCCAGGGACATATACACAGAACGTAACAATATTTTCTTAAATGACTTGGTACCCTGTGGACGGTACTCATTTGGAATTATGGCAATTTACGATCTCCAGTCGGAGGGACCCATAAATTTGCTTGAATATGTAGCACCGCACGAAAGTAAGTCACTGTCTAATATACTTTTCAAGGTCATGCATTTACAACTAGGAAAATAATTTTCAATTACATAAAGATATCTGATATTTAATTTTATTTTATTTTTTTTACATGTGGAGGCCTTTCAGAAACAGTATAATAAATAGAAAGGCAGATATTAGTTAAGTCTGCAAAAATACGCCATCTGAAACTAAGCCTATCTGTCAGTTTGAACAGTTTCGTAAACGTTGTTTACCTACGATCACTACTGTAAATAGTAAAAAACACACTACCTGCCATCTATGTAAGTTGAATTTTACACATTGTAAACAAAACGCACTGTAACCAAATCGCATGGTAAACAAAACGCACGGGACACTCAATTATCGGTGGCTTATACCGGTAACGCGGGGTTTAAAAAAACAAATGCGCCTACGTAATTTTCAAACGCTGTCAAAACTAATATAATATTTGTTGAATAATATTGTTGACAAGTAAACTAAATCCAGATTTTACTAAATAAATAAATATAATCGTAGGTAAAGTATAGTACATAATTCGAGTTGTAAAGCAATTACGCACTCATGGAAATACGCACTCGCCGCTACGCGGCATCGTGCGTAACTTTTCTATTCGTGCGTAAAATGCTTCTTACAACACTCATTACGTTATATACTATTTCTACGACTGCCTTCGAAAACGACAAATAACGCACAGTAACCATGAATCGAAACTGTCTCTTTTCACACGATGTGTACAAAAATCCAAGAAACACAGTACTGTCAACTGTCATGTTTTTCACACAATCCTGTCGAAAACATTTGTATTTTTTGAAGTAGGTTAACATATTCAGGTTCATAGCAACCGATTTCTTTAACTGCTCCAATTTTACATTAAATTTAAATTTTTAGTGTTTTGTTAAATAAATAAGACTTATGAAATTGTCTGTTTTCCTTGCAGTCGTAGAAAAAACAACACGTTTTAAACAACAAGTTTCGAAAACGAATCTTTTCACTCGAGTGAGACATTTTGGTGGAACGGGCCGAAGGCGAGTTCCACAAGTCGAATGAGTGTGAACAGATGTTTTCAAACCCGTTGTTTACAATATTTTTTCTACGACTGCAAGGAAAACAAACAATTTTATAAGTAAATAGATTTTTTTAATAAACTTCTTTAAAAGTGATGTGATTTGAAGACTTCAAAACTGATGTTTAGTTGTTAAATTGTAACATTAATTCTTCGCTGTTTAATAAATTAATTATTTTTTGTAACGTGTTCGAGATTTAGACTGAACTTTATGTTATTTAGAGAAAAAAATGTTACTACCCCAGTAGCTCAGAGAATCGGCAGATGAGTCATGGGTCAGAAAACACTTTACAAATGGTTTTACGTGTTTGATAGATTGTAATTAATATATGACAGATGTTTTTATAATTTTTCTTAAAAAGATGTTAATTTGACTTATATAAAGATAATTTTCCTAGAGAAGGGCGGGGGCCAATCTTTCTATATTTGTAATTTACACTAAAACTGAAGTTTGATTACAAGAAAGATAAACTAATCAAATTATAAAGAAAGTATAAATTGTTGACTAAAAAAAAGTGTAAATTAATAATCCTAAAGATATTATCAAAATGGTTTGTATCAAAATAGTTTGTATAAAAATAGTTTGTTTCAAAATACCTGAAATAAGTGGACAATGTGATTATAAAATTGATTTTATTATAAACCAATCAAACTGGATGTGTTTTTGTTAGAAAACGACTAAACTGAGGCCTTACAAATTAAACAAATTTATGAACAAAGGAGAAAACGAATGGACGATAATATGTTATTTAGATATTATTTAAAATATTGTCTAAAACATGAACCGACAATATGGTGTTTAAAAGTCAAAATTTATTATTTAAAATTAGCGTTTCGTAGAAATTGTGATCACAAAGTCTTTACAGAACTTTTTATATATTTGTTTTTAATTAGACGTTACGCCGATAATTTATACCCTAATAATAATTGAAAATACTAACTGTTCGTTGAAAACATATTAAAGATAAAATTGAAAATGGACATAGTTTCAAAAAAAAACATTTGCAATTTGATACTTTGAAGAATTCTAAAAATGTTAAAGCATAAAAATATGAGATATATATAAAAAAAAAACATTAGATATAAATTTTATTTGGGACACTTATCTGGAATTCTCAGTGAATTAAAGTAGTGACTCCAAGTGAGGTGAAATCCAACCCACATTGACGTAATCGCTGACTTCTAGATGAGCCCAATATTAAGTCAAGAAGTTCCCAGTACTATATTCGACGCTTCCAGAAATTTCATAAGGACAAATCACATCTATTCAACCATACTATCGTCCTAGACTAATATATGCATTCCATCTTCTAATTACGTAGAGGAGAAGAAAGGCAACCCCATTGGATGGTTAAAAAAAATTAAAGTTTCCAACGCAAATTAAAATAAATGCATATGTACGATGTGCATCCAAAATTAGAAGATTTGCATCTAAATTGAAAAGATTTGCATCCAAATTTAAAAGATTTGCATCTAATATTAGAACATTTGCATCTAACTTTAGAACCCTGGAAAGAAATGAAGTGTAAGCGTGACTTGCTGCAAAATGACCGTTGCCAAATCTAAGTTACAAAAAAATTATTTCTTTATAAATTACTTACGGATTAAACCGGTGAAAAAAACAATTAGACCTGCTTCATGTTAAAGAAGAGGGACTATCAACCCTTTCGATGTTGAAGTCGTAAAAAGGAACTTAATGAGAACACATCACTATTCAAAAATTTAGCAAACAAATCGAAGTACTAAGCTTCAAGTAACGGAGAAATTTCGTTCTGACTTCCCTTTCATTGCATTTAAATCGTGTCGTCTCCTTACCCTTTCCACTCTTAAAGCTAAGTTAGACTACCCAGCTACCTTGAGTACAGCTTAGACGTAACTCTGGTTGCATACCGTTGTGTTTGTTTATGAAGTAAATTAAAGAAACAATATTCGAAACTTCCGCGGTTTTTCACGCTGGAGTTAAAATATGTTATAATTTATGAAGCAGCAATATGCATGCTACAAAATAAGTCGGTTGCTATGAACATGAATAGGCTAGTCTACTTCAAAAAATACAAATAAAAGGTGTCAGTTCTGTTTTTGACAGGACTGTGTGAAAAACATGACAGTACTGTGTTTTTTGAATTTTTGCACACATCGTGTGAAAAAGACAGATTCGAGTCATGGTTACGGTGCGTTATTTATCGTTTTCGAAGGTAGTCGTAGAAAAACATATTTTCACACTTATTCGACTTGTGGAACTCGCATTTTGCTCGTTCTACTAAACTGTCTCACTCGTGTGAAAAAATTCGTTTTCGAAACTTGTTGCTTAACAGTATATTTTACAACGATAGATGAACATACTATTTTTTTCGTGAGATGAGAGCGAAACGAATCAAGTAATGTCACGAACGAAAAAACGTATTTCATCTCGAGTAAGAAATGCTATTTTGTACAAATATCAATTTTTCCACTGTCTACTCTATATGAAAGTGACATTCTTTTACTCTAGGATGAAAATATTTTCATCTCTAGAAGTGAAAATGTCAAATTTATTAAGTCAAATTTGATGGCCTCAGCCAGTCGCGTACTGCTGAAATTTGGTCCGGGTCTGTTTGTATTTCATCCGATATCCAAAGAATTGGACTTCTTTCTGGAACAGTAAGCACTTCTTTGGGTTCCGCTTCAGGTGTGCGCTGAACCCGAATACTCCCGAATACTTCTTGAAGGTTTCGCAAATGTTCCCTAAAGTCCCGACCCATAACCAATACGTCATAAAGGTAAACCAGGCAGTTTTCAAGGTCAATTCTCGAAGTACGAATTCCATCAATCTCTCAAAAGTAGCTGGCGCATTGCAAAGTCCAAAAGGCATCACTGTAAACTGGTAAAGACCACTGCCTGTTGAGAAAGCTCTCTTTTCTTTATCATCAGGGTGAAGTCCCATTTGCCACTACCCACTCCTGAGGTCTAGAGTTGAAAACCACTGTGAACCTGTCAGCGTGCTTAATGTGTCGTCAATTCGTGGTAATGGTAATGGACAGCTGTCTTTCTTCGTAACATCGTTCAACTTTTTGTAGTCGACGCAAAGTCTCGTCCTTCTTGGCAACTAAAACTACTGGCAACGATCAGGGACTAGTTGACTCCTCAATTACTCAATCTTTTAGCATTTTCTGAATCATTGCGGAAGGTTCTTCTTGTTTCGCTAGAGGAAGCCTCCTCGGTTGTTGGCGAATGGTGGGTGAGTCACCAGTATTTATCCGATGCTGGACTATCTCAGTTTTTGTAAGGGCCTCTGTGTTTTTGGCAAATATCGTACTTTCTTTCGTCAAGAACTTAATTGCCTCTCTACGCTCGTCCTCCGATAAATGCTCAAACTGAGAAAGGCCACAACTTCGTCGTTTAAATTTGTAGACGAGCTTTCCTATATTTGCACCTTGCAATCCACGTAACTAGTGCATAAGAGCCAATTGCTTCACCTCCTTTGAGTGTCACCAAGTGGGAGTTCAAGTTTACCACTCTAACTGGAATTTTGTCTGCAGTCCGTGTTAAAAGTCCTTACCAAGATAATATTTTCAGTCTTAATTGAGTTATCTTCTTCAACGAGGCCAACGCAGAATCCGTCAGGGTTTTTCTCCTTGATTATTTGTTCTCTGCGAGCAGGAATCTTAACTGCCTGTGTCGTCAATAGCCTTGTTTTTTGGAACTGTTCGCCTACTGTTGACAGAATAAATTCTTCATTTCCAATTTTCAAAACTCGTTCTCGTATGTCAACAGTAAACCCATACTTTCCCATAACGTCCAGCCACTAAATGAAGTCATCCGTAATGTCAGCCACGATTACCTTGTGATTAAACCTGAAATGTTCAATCTGCAAATCCAGGTTGGCTTATCCATGAACCGCCGCCTTGTCTCATTTAATTTTGCCTCTTGTCGATTTCTATCTCAGATATAAATCCTGGGCCCACTATTGATGACTTAGCACCTGTGTCGATGATAAATGCGCATCTCCCTTCGTTTACATAACCTGGCAACAGTAGTCTACTTGGTATCCTTCGAAGCTACGAAATCTGTATTTCTCTGGGGGCACCATGTTTCCCAGCCAGCACAGCCCCCCTGGTGCTGACCACCTCTAGTTTACCTTCTCAAGGCTTCGCTGTCGACAATTTCGGTTAATATGCCCTAATTTACCGCATTGATAGCATCGGATACCTCCGTTTGGTTTTTCTTCTCCTTGTTGTTTGTTCTGTTTCGTTGAAGAATCCGATTTGGCCAGTCATTGCCTCTTCAACTGTCACAGCTCGCACTCTAGAGCATGGGATGTCCCTACAGGCAGCTTCTTCTTCAAGGGCACGCACCAAAGCTTCGCTACTACTTTGGTGTCGCGTTAACCTAAGAACTCGCCTGACCTCTTCGTTCCTTATGCCATTTAAAAAGGCCCCCACAGCTAATGCCGTGGCTTTTTCCTCGTTATCCCAGTTATTCGCAAATGCAGCTGTTTCGAATTGTCTTTTATAGGTGCTCCAGGAGCTTTGACTGCCAAAGGAGGGAGGTTTTAAGCGAGGACTTGACGATGCTACTAGCTGGCTCCATTTTTGCTTCAACCTCATTCATTTTTCCTTTGCTGTCCCTTACTTTCCCTTGACTTCTATCTTGCCTTCCCCTACTTTGTCTTCAACCTTGTTTATCTTCTCCTTGACTTCACTCTTTAGTTTTTCCTTGACGGAAATGATTGCGTCCTGTTGTATTTTCATTTGATCGCTCAGAGTTTTCCTTAATCCTTCCTGGCGTTTTTCTTGTTCTTCTTTCTCTTCTTGGCGTCTAATTTCCTGATCTACCACCATTTTCTGCAATTCGCCTCTTCCTTCTTGACGCCGTTTTTCTTCCCCCTGACGTCTTCTCTCTTGTTCTTCTTTTTCTTCTTAGCGTCCTATTTCCTGATCTTCCATCATTTTCTTCAATTCGTCTCTTACTTCTTGACGCCACTTTTCTTATTCTTCCTTTTCTTCTTGACGTCTTATTTCCAGGTCTTCCATAATTTTTCTTAATTCACCTTTTTCTTCTTGACGCCGTTTTTCTTGTTCCTCTTTATCTTTCTGACGTTGCTGCGCCATCGTCCTAAAAGCAAACTCCGCAAGTGGTTCCTGTATTTGTTTCTCTGCTGCCATGTTTCTTGTTGTTATGGGCATATAATCACTTTAAACAGTTTATTACACAAAAGCGTTAAAAAAATCTAGATATTTCGTCAATATCTTCGACGGAAATTTCTAAAATAATCTTGAAATAGCACAAAAGAGTCTAATTTAGACTATCTAGTTATTAGAATTCCATTCCAGTAATTTCCAAATAGAATGTTCTAGAAATTTTCTTAAACGAACACAAATAAGTCTTATTTAGTGTCTATCACTTTTCAGTTGAAACTTTACTAATATTCCACTAAGTACTATATATAACTTAAAACTGTCCATTTTGAGCTTCTCCAGGCCTTTATATATCCAAAGATGAGGGATCCAGAATAGTCCGTCATGATGTCATCAATCTCTAGATATTTCCAGAGGTCCAGATTATAACACCGCGCGCGCCATCTCTGGGATAATTGCTGAACCAACTGAATTGTTCTTTGTTTACTGTCTACCTTTTGAACTTAAAAAGAACGCCAATAGATGTCTCTAGGGGTACAAACATCTAACAATATTATTATAAATTAAGGAATTTTTATAATGCATAATAGTTCTTCATTACAATCCACTCGCTTATGAAATAGTTTCCTTGGCTATCACTGTTTATTTATGGTTGTCATAAAAGTCAGAAATTCAGTGTTAATTATGTAATATCTAAAATATATACAAAAAACAGCCCAGGAAAGTAATTTTCTCGAACTGTTTTCTGCTAGTTGGTTAGCAGCGGACTAAGATAATAGAATAGCGTATTTTGGGATCTGAAATTATGCCGAGAAAGTCTTAATCGATTTCACAAATAGTACATTGTGTATCTAGTAGTAAAAGCAATACACTGCTTGTACAATGTAAATTGTAACAAGCATTGAAGTTCGGGATTGTGCTTTTACTACAAGTTACACATACTATTTTTTTTTCTGAAATCACAATCAATATTATTGTAAATATATAAAAAACAGTCCGAGAAAGTTACCTTCCCGGCCTAGGTGGGGAAAGTAACTTTTTTATATAAAAACAGCCCGGTAAAGTTAACTTTCTCGGCCTAGACCGGGAAAGTAACTTTATCATACTGTTTTCTGATAGTTGTTGCTTGGCAATAGATTAAAATAGTAAAATAAAGTATTTTGGGATCTGAAATTGCGCCCAAAAAAGTAGACATTCCCGATCGATTTCAGAAATGGTACATTGTGTATCTAGTAATAAAAGCAATATACCGAACGACGATATAAATTGTGACAAGTATTGAAGTCCAGGAATGTGTTTTTACTAACGATTACACATACTGTTTTTTTTATCAATATATACAAATAAAAAAATATATGTACATATTAACATATATATAAAACGCAGTCCGAGAAAGTCACTTTTCCGGCCAAGGTCGAGAAAGTAACTTTTTTACATAAAAACAGCCCGGTAAAGTTAACTTTCTCGGTCTAGGCCGGGAAAGTAACTTTCCCGGATAGTTCTCTGATTGTTGTTTGGCAATGGATTAAAATACTAAAATGGCGTATTTTGGGATCTGAAGTTGCGCCGAAAAAGTAGACATTCTTGGTCGATTTCAGAAATAGTACATTGTGTATCTGTCAGTAAAAGCAATACATTCCCGGACTACGATGTAAATTGTGACAAGCATTGAAGTCCAAGAATGCGCTTTTACTACGAGTTACACAAACTGTTTTTTTCTGAAATCGCAATCAATATTACTATAAATATATAAAAATTAAAGAAATATATACGTATTAAAATATATATAAAAGACAGTTCGAGAAAGTCACTTTCCCGGCCTAGGTCGGGAATAGTATATTGTGTATTTAGGTGTGAAGACAATAAGCAACAAGCATCGAAGTCCGGGAATGTGCTTTCACACCGAAGTACACATACTATTTTTTCTGAAACCACAATCAATATTTTCTGTATTATAAATTAAGGAATTTGTATTAATGCATAACATTTCTTCATTACAATCTAACTGCTTACTAATAAATGCAATTTTAAAGTGCGTGTTTTTATTTACTGTCTAAAATATAGATAAAAAACCGTACGGAAATGTTATTTTCGGTTTTGTTGATCGTTGCTTGGCAAAGGATCTTTTCCGGTTTGTTTTCTGATAGTTTCCTAGCAATGGACTAAAATACTGGAATTGTGAATTTTTCGATCTGAAATCGCGCTGAGAATGTAGACATTGCCGATCGATTTCAGAAAAAGTAACATTTTTATATAAAAAACAGCCCGGTAAAATTAACTTTCTTGGCCCAGGCTGGGAAAGCAACTATCCCGGACTGTTTTCTGATAGTAGCTTGGCAATAGATAAAAATAACAAAATAGTGTATTTTAGGATCTGAAATTGCGCCGAAAAAGTAGACATTCTTGAACGATTTCAGAAATAGTACCTTGTGTATCTATAGTAGTAAAAGCAATACATTCCCGGACGATGACATAAATTGATGACCGAGGCGTTAGCCGAGGCCAACAAGCATTGAAGTCCGAGAATGTGCTGTTACTACGAAGTACACATACTATTTCTTCTGAAGTCGCAATCAATATTATTAAAAATATATAAAAATAAAAAATTATGTACATATTAAAATACATAAAAAAACAATCCGGGAAAGCCACTTTCCCGGCCTAGGTCTGGAAAGTAACCTTTATATATATTCTGGTAGTTGCTTGCCAACGGATTAAAATACTATAATAGCGTATTTTGAGATCTGAAACTGCGCGGAAGAAGTAGACATTCTTGATAGATTTCAGAAAAAACTGTTTTTTCTACTAATGTTCGAAAAAGTTCTATATTGAAATATTAATTTGAGATAGGAAAGTTCAATTTTTACGGAAATTACATTTCCACACGCAAAAGTTGTAAATCAACGTTATTAAAACAATATAACTTATTTATTAATACTGCAGGTATAAACAAATATACTGGGTTATAGTAGGAAGTAAAAGCAGAACTAGCATTTTTGGAAAAATATTTTGGATGCTGCTTGAAGTTTATAAATACCAAAAACAGTAATATATAAATATCAACTGTATAAATTAAAGATATCTGCTTGTCTTTTTTTCAAACACTAGTAGAAAAACTCGAGTACAATACGTATTTTTTATCATGATCAAAAATTCTGCGCCTGATACGACTTATTGCTCAAATAGTATTTTGGCAGCTGTATTTACAGAAACCTAAGGATTCTCTCATCTAACATGCATTTTCTTTACAGTTGGTCCACCTCCAGAAGTGGAAAGTGTAAATGTGGGGGATTCTTACGCCAATATAACTTGGAGTTTGCCATCATACTCAGTTAATCGCTGCCCAATTGTTGGAGTGGATGTTGAAGGCTTACCATTCTTGCACAGAACCTTCCCCGTCTATGACACACCTGAAAGGCAGCTCTTCACAACAAGCATAGAAAATTTGCGATCCGACAACATGTACATGTTGAGAGTTACTATTCAGTATAGCGCAGGAATCTCAGGGATTTACCCAATCGGCGTGCAGACCTTGCCGGCAGGCAGTGTCTAAAGGTTATACCACTAACGCTATTATAATGATGTGTTTTTTATTAAATTGTCCTCAATACAGTCTTTGTTTTTCTTTTTTTGAGGTAAGGAGTGACCCCAAAAATAGGCCAAAAATCGCCTATTTTCTAGCCCCCGACTTTTGTTTCAAACTGAGTGCTAAATTATTGTTAATAATGAGAACATGCTGAATACAAAATTTCAAGACAATATGTTTGGTTTTTGAGATATGAGTTATTGAAGTTGTGATATGCGTGATGCTATCAGAAAATACACAGCCCCACAAAAAATGAATACTCATCAGCTACGGTAGGGCAGTCAAGATATTCTTAGTATTTTTCGACACAGAATTCATATTTAATATCGATGAATCCGTATATTCATTGATTAATTCAGAAGGCCAAAAACATCCCCTATATGAGGAGGAAAATAGGGGAAAATGATGCTATTGAGTTATAGAGCTTCCATGATCAGAAATATAGTCTAGGTCTATTGGCTGAATGCATGAACGAAGGTGTTGTCTAGGGCTTACATAAAGTAATTGAGGCACACCCTTAAGAGAGTGAAAACTACCCCAGTATCATACAAAACTGCTTAAAAGCTCCAATAACTGGCGAAAAAGCTTGAACTCTCTAAGCTTTATTAATAGGAATGAACCATAAATCTGTAACGACCTAGTACATGAAAACAATCCATTACAGGGTAAGAAACTACTCTTCATCTTGAATTATGAACTTGAACCAGGGGAAAAAATAGTGAATGAACTAGATATCGATCACATTTTGATTGCAGTAGGTATGAATGTGGGACGATAACTAGAATTTTTGTAACTATTTCATGACAAACCTATGATGGGCGATGGGGTAAGAGAACGGAATGAAATCTTATTATTGGTGGGTCTTCACCCCCTGGCCCCCGTCAGGATCATTTGGGGGATGAAAAGGAATCAAGAGGATCTAACATAAGAAAAAAGCAGTCTTGGAAACCGCTACATCAGTATTTTTTTGTATGTAATGCAGCTATTATGAGATTGCTCGGATATTCATCCCTTTGCACACTTACCCCTCATAAAATCCACTTGTGAGTTTAAAACGAACCTATAGACTATGGCATATAATGATTGTAAAATTGCTCAAATTTCCACCCTCTAACCCCTGTGAATTTCTCTAGAACGATAAGAAAGAATCACAAGGCCATGTGATGAAGTGATGTGAAGTTATTTAGCATATCAAATGAATTCACTGCATTACTTTTACAATTTCCCAGTTTAATTAGCTCCCCAAATTACAATTTGCCCGTTAAATATTCCGTAGAGCATCATATTGTTACAGAAGGTCATTTACCTTTCTCACGCCCACGTAGGTTGGATAACATTAAATTCAAGATAGCTTAGAATGAATTCAATACTATGGTAGAATTAGGCGTATCCTCACCATTGCACATGGTGGAAAAAAAAGAAAGTAACGACTGGAGACCTTGTGGAGACTATCGTCGTCTGAATTCAATTACTGTTCCTGACAGATACCCGTTACCGCACCTCCACGACTTTAACTCGCAGTTGTATAATTGTGTTATTTTCTCAAAAATAGATTTGGTACGTGCTTATCACTAAATACCTGTCGCAAAAAGTGACGTTTTTAAAACAGCGATTACTACGCCGTTCGGTTTGTTTGAATTTGAGCGTATGCTTTTCGGCTTACGTAACGCCGGTCAAACTTTCCAACGTTTCATGAACGAAGTTTTAGATGACATCCTGATTTCAAGTAAATCTAGTTCGGAACATTTAGAGCACTTGAAACTTGTTTTTCAGAGGTTAGAATTGTACGGCATAAATATTAAACCGTCAAAATGCATATTAGGTGTCAGTCATTTGACATTTTTAGGACACAATATTTCTTCAGCTGGTATTTTACCTTCTACTGAACGTGTTGATGTCATAAATAATTTTCCCTTACCTACTACAGTTAAACAACTTCAGCATTTCATAGGTATGGTTAACTTTTATCATCGTTTCATACCTTCTTTCGCTGAAATCTTAATTCCTTTACATGCTCTATGTACTAGATTACTGCATGATAAAGTTAAAATAATAAATGATAGGCCTACCGACTGTCTTGAAGTTTTTCCAAAGCCAAAGCTGCTATAGCTGGTGCAACCTTTTTAGCACATCCACGTTGTGATGATAGCTCGTTTTTATCGCTGACAGTTGATTGTTCAAATGTCTCTATGGGGGCAGTTCTTGAACAGCGTACACCTTCTTGACGAAGGTGTACTTGCCCCATTAGCCTTTTTCTCACGAAAACTTACTTTGGCACAGACAAAATACAGTACCATTGACAAGGAGCTTATTTCTTTATTTACAGCGATTAAACATTTCAGATTTTTACTAGAAGGTCGCACATTTATTTGCTTTACTGACCATAAACCTTTGGTCAAAGCATTATTCACTAAAACTGAAAGATCTCCCAGGAAAATTAGACATTTAGAATTCATTGCTCAATTTGCCTGCGAAATCAGACATATTAAAGGGAAAAATAATATTGTTGCTGGCACTTTATCACGTGAGCATGATACGTCTTCTTTACAACAATGCATTTCCCCAATTGTTACCCAAAAGTCTAACCTAGTTGATATTAACTTTGACTTAAATTTATTGAGCGAAGCTCAGGAAGATGATTCTTAAAGATGATTCATAAATTTTTATTTTCAGATACTTCATCGAACACAAAGAGAACTTTTCATTTAAAGAAAATTATGATTCCATATTCTGACAAGTTTATTTGGTGTGACGTTCCCGCCCTAAACTTCGTCCTTACGTTCCTATCGTTTTTAGACGGACAATTTTTTATATATTTCATGGTTTATCTCACCCTGGTATCAAAGCGACTAGAACATTAGTTTCTAAAAATCATTTTTGGCCCAAAATGACTTAAGATTGTAATCTCTGGGAAAAAACTTGTATTAGCTGTCAAACTAACAAAGTGACAAGACATACAAGGAGCCCGATTGCTAACTTTGATATCCCTAAAGGACGCTTCGACCACATACATATAGATTTAATAGGACCATTACCTCCTTCTAAAGGTTGTTCTTATGTTCTTACTGTGATCGAACGATTTACTAGATGGCCCGAAGCTTATCCACTTCAGGATATCACTGCAGAAACTGTAGCGCGTACACTATTTCAGAATTACGTTTGCCGATTCGGTGTCCCTGTCACAGTGACAACGGATCAGGGCGTTCAATTTGAATCTAAACTCTTTAATGAATTTTCAAAATTTTCGGGATTTCATAGAATACGAACCACATCATATCATCCCAGTAGCAACGGAATGATAGAAATATTTAACAGAAGTTTTAAAACTGCTCTGAGAGCTAAAGCTTCTACACCACATTGGGTAGATGAACTTCCTATCATACTATTAGCTCTCCGGACCATCCCTAAAGACGATTTGCAATGTTTCTCCGCAGAACTCGTTTTTGGTCAAACTATACGTTTACCAGGTAAATTTTTCATAAAGTCATATACTTGTACGGATATTCCTTGTTTTATTACTAAATTACGTACTTGTTTTGATAATTTAACGTTCATTCAACCTTTTCACCATGTTAATTACAAATAATTCGTCAGCTCAGACATATTGACTTGTAATTTTGTTCGGAAAAAACGTTTTAAGAAATCTTTTACTCTACTGTACAGATAAGTTGGTTACTTTTGTTAAAAAGCCGTCACGGTAAATATTGACAGGATCAAACCAGCATATTTATTAACTGACAAATGCAATGTCACTCCACCGTTGATTAAGAAAGTTCGTTTTGCTATTGACGAATTGAATGACTGACTGATCTTTTTCTTATCGGGGGAGTAGTGTGGCGATCAGTTCACTTGCTGAGTAAATATAAGTTTCACCAAGTCTCAAGTAACCAGGGAACAAAAGAAAAAACAAAAATAACAACAATTTTATATATCAACATAATAACATGTATTTTTATTAAATGTTAATTTAAACCATTTCCTTCTCGAATATATATATTTATATATAACAAAATTTTATTTATGAAATATCTGCCATGCCATGACATTCCTAAAGAGCACTCTTTGCCTTGCTACAGGATTTTCGCTAATGTGATATAGCGGTTGCGATGTCTCTGATATTCACCCCCTCGTACCCCCACCTTCTTATAAAATTCACTTGAAGTTTGAAAACTGCCCATTAGGACATTCATTTTATGGAGAGTGCCCTTCATTATCCATGTGACAGAATATACTTTAATGTAATATTCTCACAGCGAGATTGCTTATATAAATGTGCGTTGTTTTCTCATCCCTTCATAGATGTGTAAAAAAACTATTGTTTGAATATTGGTTATCGTTCCAGATCCAGACACACTGCAATCAGAATGCAATATCTGGTACATTCACTATCTTTTCACTGACTCAAGTTCATAATTCAAGATAAGTTTCTTACCCGTAACGGATTGTTTTCGTGTACGTGGCCGTAACAGATTTATGGTTCATTCCTATTAATAAAGCTTAGAGGGTTCAAGGTTTTTCGCCAGTTATTGGAGCTTTTATGCAGTTTTGTATAATTATTGTATTTATTTTTGTATTTATTATATTGTAAGTTCAGGCATAAGATACAATTCATTACTACATGCTTACAATTATAATTACAATTTGCATAACTTACAATTACGGTTACGTGGCGCCTAGTGACAAAGGACTTGTTTCGCGCTTTAAATGTGATTACATTTATTTAACCCTATTTAGCTATAAACTATAAACTAAAAACTATTTCTATTCTTATGTTACTAGTAATGTTAATAACAGCAGAACTGCTTAAATTTTGTTGTTTGTACTAATTGCAAGTAAGGATTTAAACATTTTATTGCTGCATGGATAATAGTTTAACAATTTCTGTATTGTTTCAATGATTCAATGTTTGAGAACTGCACTAAGTATATCTATATTATCGGGGATAATATAATTAGTGTTATGATTATCATCGGCGATAGCCCGAGGTAAAATCGATGAAAATTGACCGAGTGCGAAGCACGAGTTCAATTTTCTATAGGTTTTAACGAGTGGTATCACCGATTATTAATCATAACACGTGTTATATTTGGTGAGAGAATATAATGAACGTTTTGCTTTATTTTGATTCTCCTTGAAGCGCAAAATTCCATGAACTGGTTCCACTGAGATTATTTATTAATTTTGGTATTTTTTGGTGTTTTTTTCTCAATTAACTTTCGAATCTCTTCCTCGCTAGATCTCCCCATCGACGGTGATCTACTGGTTGAAACATTTTTCTGCTTAAGAGCACTATTTTCTGATTTCGACGCGTTTATTGAAACTTTCTGTCACTTTGACAGTAAACTATTTTATTTATTAAAAACAAGTGACAGTCAATATGCGGTGATAAAATTATCACCGATTTGATAGCCTATTATGCTCTTTTGTTTTTGTATTTTAACCAATGAAATTAATCAAAAATGTACCATGTGACACGTGAATTATATTCTCTATTGTATAATTCTTTACGGTTTTATTAAATGTTTTAATATTATCGTATTTTCTAAGAGCCGTGGGTAATAAGTTATATAGTTTAGGACCATAAAAATTCACAAACTTCTGACAAACATTTTTTTTGTATTTTGGCACTTTCAATAATTCCTTGCTTTGTGATCGTGTCTGATGGTATGTATTTATGTTATTTGCTGAGGGTGCTTTTGATTTTTTATGTGTGAATATTATTGCTGCTAATATATAAAGATCTTTTATATTTAAGATTTTATTTTGTTTGTATAATTGTTCTGTACTATATAGTCTATCTTTCTTTAATATGACTTTTAATAAATAATTTTGGGAACTTTGAATAGTTGTGTAGGCATTACTGTATGCCCCTCCCCAAAAACTTATTGAGTATCTTAAGATGGACTCAGTTAGAGAGTTATATACAACCAATAGGGTTTGTCTGGTTAATATATCACGTAGCATATAGAATTTTGGTATTATCCGCCTAATTCGTTTGGTTATATGTTCCGAATGTTTATGCCACTTTAGATGATCATCCACAATTACTCCTAGATATTTTATATCTCTAACTCTTTCTATACATGTATTTTCGTATTTTATATTAGTTATATTAGGTGTATCAGCAGCTGTGGGGGCAAATGTTAGAAATTTTGTCTTCTCTTTATTCAGTGTTAAATAATTGCTATTGAGCCATTCCGATACTTTCTGTAGTGTGTGTCTTGATTTTTCCAGTGTGTCTTCCCAATTATCACCTTCACATATCAAAACAGTATCATCCGCATAGGATAGTACTTGTCCTTTTATGTCGATGTTGCATAGATCGTTAATATATATTAAGAACAAAATGGGGCCTAATACGGTGCCTTGAGGAATGCCAATGCGTACTATTTTGTTGTCACTCATGCAATTATTAATTTTTACGCATTGCTTTCTTTCTGCGAGGTAATTCTTGAAAAGCGTCAGTACATTTCCTCTAATGCCTATTTTCTCACATTTTTCTAATAATTCATCATGTGGGACAGTGTCGAATGCTTTTCTCAAATCTAGGAAGGTGCAAATGGTTTTTTTGCTTTTGTTGTAATTTTCTATAATTTTGTTAACTAATGAATATATGGCGTCTTCAGTTCCCTTACCTTCGATGAACCCAAATTGGTTTTTAGATAGTATTTTATATTTATTAATAAATTCCATTAATTTTATTTTGAGGATTTTTTCGAAGACTTTTGCAAAACAGTTAATGACAGAGATAGGTCTATAATTATTTTTATCTGTTTTTTTGCCAGATTTATGAGTGGGGGTGACGACAGATTCTTTAAATTTATTAGGGATTACTCCACTGTTTAAAATATTGTTTATTATGTATTTAAGTGGTGTTAAAATGTATGTGTGGGTTTTTTTAATTGTTATTGCAGTAATACCATCTAGCCCTGGTGCAGAGTTATTTTTTAATTTGCTTATTTGCAGTATTAGGTCATTATCTGTTATTTCTGATAGGTATGGGGACTTAGGTTGTATAGGTATTTTATTAGTGGTTGGGCCCTGATTGTGATTTATTTTATTTTTCAGATCGATTCCAACATTTATAAAAAAGTCATTAAATATATTCGCAACCAAAACGTTACCGTTTATTAGTTTGCCATTTTCCTCCAGTGAAGTATGTTCATTTTTTTGTTCATTTTCATTTGTAGCCTCAGATATTATTTGCCAAATTTTTTGTAGTTATTGTTTACTCCCGCGATTTTGTCTTTATAATATAAATCTTTTGTTATTTTTATTAATTCTGTTACATGGTTTCTATAACTTTTGTAATAGTTTTTTAATTCCAGATTATCGGGCTGTAGAATTAGTCTTTTTTTAATTCTGTCTCGCCTTTATATAGAGTTCAGTAGACCATGTGTTATCTATGGCTTGATTTTAACTGATTTGTGTGGTAGAGTTTTTTCAATACTGTTTTCTTTTATACAGTTTTTATATTTGTTAATAAAAATGTTTGTTGCTTCCTCAACATTAGGATTACTTAAGATGTCAAGCCATTGCTCTCTTTCAAGATCTTTGGATAATTTTTCATATTTTATTATTGGTATTGTTTTTTTTGTAGTAGTGGGTGTCTGTTCTGTTTGGTTTGTGAATTTTATATTAAGAGTGATTGGATAGTGATCGGTGAAGCTGGTTTTGATAATGGATGATATGAAATTAATATTGTCTTTTTTGCCATAATATTGGGGTGGTTTTCAACCTCTTAAGATACAAGGGTGTGTCTCAATTACTTGTGTGACTCTAGTCAACACCTTCGTTCATGCATTCAGCGATAGTCTTACACTAAATTTCTGTTCATGGAAGCTCTATAATTCAATAGCATCATTTTTCCCGATTTTGATTTATATAGGGGATGTTTTTGGCCCGTCTGAATTAATCAATGGATATACGGATTCGTCGATATTAGATATGAATTCTGCATCGAAAAATACTAAGAATATTTTGATTGCTCTGCCATAGCTGATGAGTATTCATTTTTTGTGGGGCTGTGCATTTCTTGATAGCATCACGCATATCACAACTTCAATCCCTCATATCTCAAAACCAAACATATGCTCATCTGGAAATTTTGTATTCAGGATGTTCTCATTATTAACAATAATTTAGCACTTAGTTTGAAACAAAATTCGAGGGCTAGAAAATTGGGGCCATTCTCTTGGGTTTGAAAATCAAGTTGTAGTTTGACTGTCTACTTGTACAGTCGTTCCTTTAATGCCTGAAGAAAGAAAGAAATATCTTTATTTAGGCAAGATAACCACATCCATACACATATACACAAATATATATAAAGAAATTGTTACACAGTTTACATCTAATCTAAATAAAAATAATAATAAGTATGCAATATACTATACATACCTATTTATCTAATTAAAATTTATTTACAAATTTGTAATATTAAAATAGCTATAAGTAAAGAAGATTTAACTACGGGTGAAATACCTTTAAAATGTTTTTATATGACTGATTAAACTGCACTTAAAATTTGCTAAAGTTGTTGCATCCTTTATTTGTTGTGGTAATGAGTTGTACTGATTCAATCCTTTGAAAAATATAGAATTCATAGCTTTTTTTTTAATTAGTCCGTTCAATGTGGAAATTATTTCGACATCTGGTGTTATACTTATAATTTCATGGTTAAAAGTGACAAATGATCGTAGATAAGAAGGCAATAGGCCCTTTAATATTCTGTATTAGAGATGGGCGCGTGAGTCGATTTTGACTCACGCTCACGCACGCTCACGACTTTAAACCTTTAGCTCACGCACACTCACGCACGACCGATATATGTTAAGGCAAACTCACGCACGCTCACGCACGAGATCTTTTGACTCACGTACGCTCACGAACGGGATCTTTTGACTCATGCACACTCACGAAATCTTCCGTGATTTGGTACCTTAAATGTACACGCTCACGCCGTGACACGGCGTGACACGGTGAAATTCACGTCACGTGCCCATCTCTGGACCAGAGTGACCAGACCAGGCCAGGAGGGCTAGGCGACTGGCGAATGCAGTAGAGAGAGATTGCAATTACGTAGTTTGATTTGAATGTTGCGTCATTCATCCTGTCTCCTGTCCTTTTCCCTCCCTTCTCGCGCTCGTGTTCCGTCTTCCGTCTATCGCTTCGCTTCTTATTCTTGTCACGACACGACAGGTTGAAGTTTTAAAGCAGAGATGGGGCGTCGTGTCACGGCGTGAATATTATCTCACGCACGCTCACGCACGGGATCTTTTGACTCACGCACACTCACGAAATCTTCCGTGATTTGGTACCTTAAATGTACACGCTCACGCCGTGACACGCCGTGACACGGCGTGACACGGTGAAATTCACGTCACGTGCCCATCTCTATTCTGTATATAAAAATCATGGTAAAATAATATAACCTATTATTTATTGATTGCCAGTTTAATACCTCAAGCATTAAATTTACTGGAGTATACCTGTTACATCGTAGTATTATTCTCATACCACGGTTCTGAAGTTTTTGTAGTGCTGATTGGCTGTTCTTGTCTAATAAATATGGTAATAATGAACAATAGTTAAAATGTGGTTGAATGATTGTGTTATAAACCAATAGTCTACTAGCCATTGATAAATGAGCAGATATCCTATAAAAGAAAAATAATTTCTTTCTTATCTTTTTCTGTATATATTGAAAGTGACTCTTAAATGAAAGAGTGTTGTCAAGAATAAATCCTAGGTATTTAAACTCTGAGACAATTTCGATTGAACTATTATTTATTTGTAAATTAACTTCATCAATATTTATATTTGCATGTTTGTATGATGTTATTATCATAGCCTTGGTCTTGTTTGTATTAAGGATTAATTTGTTAAGATTAAAGTATTTTTGAATATTACCTAGTTCAATATTCATTTTCTGTATGGCTGACTCTAGATTTTCATCTGATACTACAACTAGGGTATTATCAGCGAATAAATTTAAAAATGTACAATTTATTGATGAACTTATATCATTGATGTAAATATTGAAGAGCATCGGTCCTAAAACACTACCTTGTGGCACTCCATACTGTGTTTTCAAATTATCTGAGTATGTGTTATTAATTTTACATCTTTGTATTCTATCGCTTAAATAACTTCTAAACCACATAAGCACATTTTCAGTTATTCCATATTTCCTTAATTTGTTCAAAAGAATTGATCTATCAATGGTTTCAAAAGCTCTTTTCAAGTCTAAAAAGACTGCAACAATATACTTGCCATTATCTAGATCTTTTGCCCAGTTTGTAACTGTTAGTTGCAAACTAGATTCACAAGAATGGTTAGCTTTGAAACCAGACTGATATTGCATGAGGATATTGTTGTCATTGAAATATTTAACTAATTGATTATATGCTAAATTATTCTATTACTTTCTCAATCGGTGGCAAAGTGTTTATGGGTCTAAAATCGCTGGCTAGATTTGTATTGGCCACTTTTGGTATTGGAGTTACAGTGCTCAATTTTAACTAAGTCAGGAGTATTCAGAGGACACAACCCAGGAATGAGTACGTTCAAATGTTTTTGAAAGAGCAATTCAACAATGAAAAGATTTTTTTTGTTTATTTATTTAGCATCAACCACGAGGGTTATTAGCCAAGGTATATTACAGTATTACATAGCAGTAAATGATAATACAATAAAAATTTTAGGGGTAGATATATCACATACACTTATAACTCATTTTATCAAATATTATTTAACATTTTTATATCGGAGAGAGACAGTAAGTTTTTGACATTGCAGTCTTCCCCTATTACACAGTTGAGGTCTTGAAAAAATTTTTTTAGTTGACATAAGTTAATATTTAGGTATACTGAGTGGGGTAATAGTGCGTTGGACTTCTTTGGACTTTAGTTCATGTTCTATAATAGCTAGAAAAAATAAATACAAGTAAACTAGATAAAAAAAGTTTGCAACCGGAAATAATTTTCGAAAATACAGGGAGAGCCAAGATCCTACAGGATCTTTCTAGACTCCTTTCACTCCTACATTATTATTGACTATCTCCCAACCACTTGCCCAGACAGCACATAATATCCTCAGGACATCCTAGTGTCGTCCCGCTGTCCCAGAACGCATATAATAGAATCGATATTCATTCATGGGTTATCTCGTCTAGTTTGCCCAAGGATATCCAAACACGGAAGCATTTTGCCATATGTTTCTAAGAAACATATTTTACTTCCACGTCCAGTGGAAGTATAGTAACGACAAAAAAATTTTTTAAAATTTTTATTGCCCAAATAGGCTTAAAATGTCATGAAACGTCGAGATTTTAAGTTTGAGCGAAAAAAAAATTCTGTCTGTCTGTCTGTCGGTCTGTCTGTCGGTCTGTCTGTCTGTCTGTCTGTAACTTTTTTTTGTGCGCACGTTTACTCTGGAACCGTTTGAGATATTGACTTGAAATTTGGTACACATATGTACTTTAACGAGATCTAGAACTAGATTATATTTTCATCTTGTTCCGTCGAAGGGTTGGGGGGTAAATTGGGGTAAATTTGGGGTAAATGGGTAAATCAAGCTGGTAAGAGTCAATAAAATTGGTATTTAGTATATATAAGAGAAGCTGAGGTCTCAAAAAAATTTTTGGCATTAGCCACCCCCATTACCACCCCCACCTACTTATTAAAGGGGATGAAAAAAAAATGTGATTTAGTGCATGTACAGGAACCAGAAACCTCAAAATATTTTTTTACTTCATCCACCCCCCCACTACTACCCCCCTATCACCACCCCACCCCACTACCGATGTGGGGTATCGTTTTATGGGTTTTTGGGGTAGAGGATTTCAAATATTATATTATTAAAGTTCCATAAACAATTATTTTCACATACAAAGTTTTTTCGTTGTGAGTGACTTGGATAGAGAATCTGGATGTGGAAGTAGTGATTCCTTGGGCAGCGGTTTTTACAAAAATGTTAAAATATGAAATTATAAAAAAGTGTGTAAGTTGTAATTTGCTTAATACCTAAATAATATTCTCTAATCATGAAATTATGTTTCTATACTTATGTATTTAATAAATTTGTCTTTAATCATAACTATGAGCTTGTTAGAATAACATACTGTTGTAATATGACGATATAATATACAGTTCCCGTATAGTCTTGTACACAATTAACATATTCTAGTATAAAGTCCTATATCTATTATGAATTTTAAATTATTAGCTTATTTCAATAAAACCCGGAAGATAAAAGAAAAAAGTTACTATATATAAAAGATGTAAAGAAAAACTGTTGGCAATAAAATGTATTTATTTTGTTAGGTTGGTAACTGCTATAAATTTCTCTCTCTCTCTGTCTCTCTCTCTCCCTCTCTCTCTCTCTCTCTTCTGTCAAAAGTGCTGTTGCAACTATGACCAAGTTAAGTTTATTAGTAAATGAGTTTTATAGTTTTTGTGTCCTGTAAGTTTTTACAGAGTTAAAAAACAGTTATTCAGGTTGAACTACTATATTATTTAAATCCTGCAGTTGCCCTGCTTCTTGGTTTATATCCACTATTAACAAAAGAAGTAAAAACAATGTTATTACAAAAGAAATGTAATAACATTGTTTTTACTTATTTTGTTAATAGAGGATATGAAACCAAGAACCAGGGCAACTGCAGAATTTCAAACATCTGTTTAATGTCCAAAATGGAAAAACTGGTGTGGGATGCTTCATGACTTTTGCAGGGGTGGGTAATCGCCAGTATATAGTGACTAGTAAAATTAAATAAACTGAATTTGTTGGTTACTTACTGACTTTATTAATGATAAAGTTGCTTCTTGTGCTTTTGGTTTTTTATGAAATCGTTAGCAAATGAGAAAACAAAATGGAACATAAGAGTATGGGAAGACAAAAGTACCGTTATTACCAGAAGGACATCATCATAGTCTGTATATACTATCCATAAAACAACATATCTGAATAATCTATAATTTATGAATTAGATGTGGAAGAATAATTGATATATGTTAGTACATAAAATGTTGATCTCTTAAGTATTGCTGTTCTGTACCATTCTTGTCATAATCTGGAACAGCTGCCGTCCTGAATTCCAACACATTAGATCACAGTGTCTATTTTCTCGAAATTTGTCAATAGACTGGTTCTCAAGATGTAAACACTGTGCTCGTATCTTCAAAACCATCACATTCATTATCGTAGAATTCGAGTGGTAGAGGCGACTTTTCAGAACTCCAATAAAAATAGTACAATCAATGTATACCTACCCAAGAAATCACTGTTCAGTAATCTAAATAGCAAGACTGATCAGAAATTAGCTTTCAGTGCAAGCAGCTTCTTACTCTATTATTGTCCTCTGGCCATCAATGTGTAGTATACTAAGTATTTCACGCCAAAATAATATTTTTGCAACTTTTAAACTTAAATGTTCTGGTAATTTCAAGCAAACAATGCAACATAATGCTTTCAAGTAGTAAAACCGCTGCAAAAGGAATCACTACTTCCACATCCAGATTTTCTATCCAAGTCACTCACAACGAAAAAATTCTGTATGTGGAAATAATTGTTTATGCATGGAACTTTAATAATATAATATTTGAAAACCTCTACCCCAAAAACCCATAAAACGATACCCCACATCGGTAGTGGGGTGGGGGTGGTGATAGGGGGGTGGAAGTGGGGGTGGATGAAGTAAAAAATATTTTGAGGTTTCTGGTTCTTGTACAGGGTTATTCATTATATTTAGGCCACCCTTTATAATTGTTATTATTGGAGATAGAAAAAAAGTTTCAAACGAAAGTTGTAGGGCTGTAACTGAATCCCTTTAATAAGTTATAAGTTAATGGAAACACAGTGGCGTGCAGAAATTGAGGGATACAAGAGGCAATAATATTTTTTTAAATGTGACACCCTACCCTGTATACTGTTGAATTTTTGAATTATTCTTTTTTTATTATTTCAAAAATATGATATATGATAGTCCTATCTTTAACCGTTTTCGAGTTATTGAATACTGAAAATCGTATTTAAGCTATTTATTATACGAAGGGAAATTACAATTATTAAAGTAGTCTATGAAAATGACAAGTATTCTGTTATTATATGAAACGCTGACGGATTTAATAACAGAATACTATAATAAATAGCTTAAATACGATTTTCAATGTTCAATAACTCAAAAACGGTTAAAGATAGGACTATAATATATTTTTGAAATCAGAAAAAAAAGGATAATTCAAAAATTCAACAATATATTTAAAAAAATATTATTGCTTCTTGTATTTCTTGTATTTCGTCTTATTTCTGCACGCCACTGTGCATCCATTAACTTATTAAAGAGGTTCAGTTACAGCCCTACAACGATAATATAATGAATAACCCTGTACAAACACTATATCATAATTTTTTTTCATCCCCTTTAATAATGGGGTGGGGTGGTAATGGGGGTGGCTAATGCCAAAAATTTTTTGGAGACCTTAGCTTCTCTTGTATACCGGGTGATTCAGTTTGGTATTCGCGCCCCTGTATCTTTTTTATTTCAACAGAAAACTACAATATATCATATATATTTATAAATCGTTTGTTAAGCTCTATTGAATGACGTCCTTAAATCATCTCTTTGATCACATATGCCAAAATAACGATAGTCAACTTTTTTTTTTTTTCGAATGGTATGCTGTACATTTTTTTGCCGATTGTTGTAGAGCTTCTCTTTCAGCATTCAACCATGTGAAAAAGTATACACTTCCATGAGGAAAATTTCGAGAAAATTAATAAAATACTAAAAAACTTCATTTAAAGGTTTTGTTTCTGATTCAACATAGTTAGCCATAGACAAGTAATATGGGCGAAAGTGGAAGTTTTGAGAAAAAAAGAAACGTTTTAAACATCGTTAGATTTCTTCCTTTGGTTCTATCTAAATGAAAAAAATTACTTTACACCTCTAAATGACGTCGAAGATTAAAACTAGAATACGAATTGAATGCCGCAGATTATATGTTGAAATTAATTCTTCAACATAAGGAAAATTTCGAGAAAATTAATAAAATGTGATAAAACGTCATTCAAAGGTTTCTTTCTGAATCAGCATAGTTAGCCAAGGAAGCAATTGAATTTTGACATTGTAAGTAATGTAACTAGTACCAAGTAGGCAAATCAGATTCGAAAGAAAGGGATTTTATCGAGGATTGTGTACGGCACTGATGAGGTGTAAAAATTTCGAAACAAAGTCTAATGTTTTGACCAAAGTTCTGTTTTTAAATAGTTATGTAATTCATTTTTATATAAATAAATATTTAATATCGTATCTTTAGTTAATTAATGATAATAACACTCAACAATACTATTAAAATAACAACTAATAATAAATAACAATTACCAATAAAAAAACTACCAATACTTGAAAACTAACTAACAATTAAGAAAATAAAAACATTATTTATTGCTTCATGTATTCGAAGAGTCCTCCGTTCGCTTCTAAACATAATTGTCCTTTGTTTATCACGCCTTGGATACATACATGTTGAAGAATTTCAACATTTAATCTGCGGCATTCAATTTGTATTCTATTTTTAAGATCTTCGACATCATTTAGAGATGTAAAGTACACTCTTTCTTTTAGATATGGCCAAAGGAAAAAATCTAACGGTGTGAGATCCGGTGATCTGGTAGGCCACTTAACTCCCTCACTACGATTTCCGATCCATCTACCTGGATAAGCTGCATTTAAGTAATTCGTTACAATTATAGCATTATGTGGCGGTGCCCTATCTTGTTGTAATATCATGTTATGCCTAATATGTAATGGAATGTCTTCTATGAAATTTAACAACTCTTCTCTTAAAAACTGTAGATATCTTTCTCCAGTAAGCGTGCCTTCGTAAAACTTTGGTCCTATAATTTGTCCGTTGAGAATTCCACACCATACATTAATTCCCCAGATATTTTGGAAATTAGTTTCCCGAAGCCAGTGAGGATTATCCTGCGACCAATAATGGCAGTTATGTCTATTGACTATTCCATTATTATGGAAACGGGATTCATCTGACCACATGATGCGATCTAATATAGTCATTTCTTGAGCAACTGCCAGCCACGCTACAAAATTTAGACGTCTCTTTTAATCTCCAGAAAGCAAGCCCTGATGTCAATGTATTTTATATGGTCACAGTTTATTGCCCCTCAGAATTCTTTGAATTGAAGAATATGAAATATCAGTTTCTGTCGCTAACTGACGAATAGAAATATGCGGGTCTACGAGAACACGGGCTTAAAACTGCAATTGTATGTTCCTCATCTCGTGCGGTTCTAGGTTTAAACACGTTTCTTTTTTTCTCAAAACTTCCACTTTCGCTCATATTTTTCTTTCCAATTTTGCAAACATTTTGTCTGATGGTAACGGCCTATTTCGAAAGCGATGTTGATATAGACGTTTGGCCGCTTTACTATTTTTTCCGCACTCTCCATAAATTAATACCATGTCCAATTTTTCTTCATTAGTGTAAGATACCATCGTGTAAATCTACTTAGAAGTATAACATAAAACAAAAACGAATAACACAGTCACAAATAACAGTATTTTCAATTTGACATAACTAACAATGTCAAAATTCAATTTTTTCCATGGCTAACTATGTTGAATCAGAAACAAAATCTTTTTTTCGTATTTTATTAATTTTCTCGAAATTTTCCTTATGGAAGTGTATATTTTTTTCACATGGTTGAATGCAGAAAGAGAAGCTCTACAAAAATCGGCAAAAAAATGTACAGCATACCATTTGAAAAAAAAAAGTTGACTATCGTTATTTTGGTATATGTGTTCAAAGAGATGATTTAAGGACGTCATCCTTAGAGTTTGACAAACGATTTACAAATATATATGGTTTATTGCAGTTTTCTGTTGAAATAAAAAAGATACAGGGGCGCGAATACCAAACCGAATCACCCGGTATACTAAATACCAATTTTATGGACTCTTACGTGCTTGATTTACCCAAATTTACCCCAATTTACCCCCCAACAATTCGATGGAACAAGATTAAAATATCATCTAGTTCCAGATGTCATTAAAGTACATATGTGTACCAAATTTCAAGTCAATATCTTAAACGGTTCCAGGTGCGCACAAAAAAAGTTACAGACTGAATTTTTTTTTAGCTCAAACTTAAAATCTCGACGTTTCATGACATTCTAAGCCTATTTGAACAATAAAAATTTTTAAAAATTTTTTTTCGTAAAAATATTATTTCGGCGCGAAATGCTAACAGTTTGCTATGCAATGGAGGACATAGGGCAGCAAGTTGCTTACTTTGTTTGAAAGCAACTTTCAATCCGGCTATTTACTAAAGAATCACACCCTGTATATTATTAAAGCCTGTGTATTTAATATACACAGCACATAAACATTTTTACAGTAAGCTTTAAGAAAGGAAACAGAGTCTGTTTCTGAAACGTCAGCAAAATACATTATTTTCATATTTTTGTTATTCATAATTTGTCAAAAAACGCCCCTTAACTGCTCCTTTGACGTAAAAGTAGCAGGCGTAGAGGTTATTTTCCAGTAAAATACTGGAAAATGCATGTGGCAGAGGATCCCAACAAGAAATACAAAAAAATTAACAAAGATTTAGACAATATGAACCAAAACTGTTGAACAAAAAGTGTTCAAAAAAATTTTTTTTATTTAACAGAAAATGCTTTACTTTAAAACTCACTAAAAACAATAAAACAACTCAGATATTTTTTTATTTTTTATTTTTGTGAACGCACTAGACGATTTCAGGGAAAATACAAAAATTGGAATCACTTTTGAACCATCAACAATTGTACATTGTATGGTTGTTTTGGTTGGAAATAACCTCCCCTATAACTTCACTTCGTTTAATTGTCCACTTTTGGGGAACTCTGTATTTATTAATTGAAAAAATGAAGGTACTAGATCACTCTAACCGACATTATCGCATTCCTTGGGCCCAAAAACTATGATTTTTGATCTGAATGAAGTTTTTTGAGTGATAAATAGATTAAGGATGTAAACCGGAAGTGGTTGTGGATGTCATTTTACGTACCGAGCTTCCGGTAGAAAACTTCACCTTGCACTCATCATTTTAATATTCAGCAGTTTTTAAATAGAATGAAAATGTCAGATGCTCAATTGTTACATCATTTGTTTCTTGATTTCATTCACGAGCTACTTTTATGTACAGCGCTCCTTGTTTAATCAGCAATGTATGTATAGCATCTATCTTTTTTGAATTGCGGTGATTTCTAAAACTTCTGATGTTTAATTATAGAAATATTCATAAGCCACAATACTGAACTATTAGCAGAATTCCCTCTTGAATTTTATCTTCCGCAGATAAAATATTGTTGCACAAACATTTTTATATCTAAAGTATTACTAAATGACAATTTTCAAGAGCTTATATAAGTAGCATTTACTCATATTGGCTAAATTTAATCTAGCAAAAAATTCACAATGATCTGTATACTTGGTTTCCTAGTCTTTCTAGTGATCCAAAGTGCCAACGCTCAATTTTGCGGTAAGTTCATACTGTATTTCTAGGCCAGTAACTTAATCGCGGGAGGTGAGGTGAGGAACGGTACCGGTTTCAGGCATTAAAAAAAATGTAGGCCTCGCCGAACAATGTTTTATACAATTTTCTAATTAAGATTCTCAAACTGAATTGGTTTAGCGGTGTACAAGAAAAGTACATGTTGTAGATGTAGATTCCAAAAGTTAGTGTATACTGTATATCTCTATATTTTGGTTTCTATTTATATACAGAAATACGTATATAACCCGTGGCATCTACGATGGGTCTTTTCTTTTGTACAATGGTTCCTTTCAAGAAAAAAAAATACAAAAAAAAATAGGAGGACTGATTTTGTACTCCAATGAGATTGCCTAAATTTTTTGCTTAATACTACCCCCTGCCGATCCTTGGGGACAATGTTTTTCATAAAGATTACAGCCTAAGGAACAATTTTATACATGTCCCAAAAAAAAACTGGCTGTACTTTCAAAATGGCGTCCATGTTTATAAAAAGAAAATTTGCAATTATTGTTTTTGTCATTTAACTCAAAAACTAAAAAAGATGGAGAAAAACTTTTTCACAAAAAACAAAGTGCATACAATTTTCTACAATTTTGTTTCTGTACAATATATGGATAGGAGTTACCATTTTCCAGATAAATGATTCAGCTCTTAAAATAAAATATAAAATTCAATATATAACGTAAGTAACACTTCATTCGCTTTTAGCTTCACTGTTACTGTCTCCTGATACATCGAATATTTCTTCCAAGTCTTCTTCCTCTATTGCTTCATTTATGATATCGTTATCATCCTCACTTTCGTCGATTATGATTTGATTATTTGGAATCATCTCCTGAAGAATTTCAGTAAGCAATTGAGGCAGTATTTTTTCTACTGAACATCAAAGAGGTTCACCATTTTCTTGCCATTCATAAGCATCCCAAGGCTTTGAAATATTGTAAATATCTTCGTCGACTTATCGCCAAATACGTGTTTGGTAAACACTCATTTTAATATGCTCGATAAGGCAAGCTCTTGATAGTGGCATCGAAGAAAAATCAACTTTAGGGTCAATTGATAAAAACAAATCTTTGTCATCACATTTCTGTCTAATAGCAATTAGGCGAAGCTCGTCCACGCTAGAGCATTTCTTTGATCCAAATATGGCATATGTAAACTCCTCTAATGATGCGACTAATTTGTCATCAATATTCTATCTACTCCCCAAATCTTGAAATGTTAGGATATATTTGGTATATTTGGGAGAAAGTAACATTTTTAGGAGTTTTATCTTTCCTTTTCCCTTAAAAGCTGAGTCGCAACCAGTAAATGAATGAAGGCCTAATAATACCGAACATTTTTGTGGTCCGTACTCTTCTTCTAATGCAGATATGTTAATAAGCCTTCTTTTATTGCTATACATTCGGTATCAAAGAGTAACTTACATTTAATTTTATTGGAATGAGCCAGCAGAACCCAAAAGATGTCACTATCAACATTTTTAACCCTAATCTGTTTATAACCCATTGTTACTGTTTTCGAGATAAATGTCTGCAAATTATAATATTATTATTAATATTATTAAATTTTGTTCGGTTTATTTTATTTTTTGTTATGTTAATAATATAAAATTATATTATTATAGACCTTACAGTAATTGTAAAAGTTATTTTCTCTAAATGATTTACCGATATATGAATTTCTATGTTTTCTTAGTTTTAGACTCATTTTTCTGGAAAATGGTAACTCCTATCAAAATATTGTTTTTTTAACATATGGCCGCCATTTTGAAAGTACAGCCAGTTTTTTTTTGTCTAAAATTATTCCTCAGACTTTAATCTTTGTGAAAAACATTGTCCCCAAGGATCGAGAGTGGAGCTAGGTTGGGCTCGATTATAACAAAATGAAATAATTTACTGAACAGTTCGTTAACAATTTTTTGGGGTACGAGTTTTTCTTGTGAAAATTATCCTGACTTTTGGTGTTTGAGAAAGCTGCTTTTCTGTCATCGTATCATTCCTTGCGTTAGCAACTCACTCATATCTATTTTATTTCCATTCTAGTTCCCGAGCAAGTCAAAAATGTTACCTTAACCTCTAATTATGTATTAAGCTGGGAACCCAGCACCAATTGTGGTGAGCCCTTGTACCTGATTTACATCCACTACGATACAGATGAACTGCAGTTCATATACACTTCTGGTACTAACCGACTAAATGTCTCCTTCCTTCCTGCTTGCGAAAGGTTCTCCTTTCAAATAAGTGCCATGGTGGATAATGAGCTAAGTGAACCAGTCCGTCTTATCAGTTATGTTCCAGTGCCTACAGGTAAGATTATAACGATAATAATAATAATAATAATAGTAATAATAATAATAATAATACGTTTAGTTATCATAAGAATATAAATAAAATAACTATGAAAAGTAGATTCAATGGAACCTTTATTGTAACGATAACAAAGGGAACAAAACAGCTTAGAATACAAGGATAGAAAATAAATTATATTAGATCAGATTAGACCAGATGTTACTGGTGTTAGAGGATATTATTTAGGTATTAAGCAAATCACAACTTACACACTTTTTTATTTATTATGAAATTACCTACTTTATGTATATTGTTGCCCTAATCTGAGCACGCTAATATACTAGTTAGGTAAATACTTTAAAACACGCACTATTGGAGAACCAATCAAAACTAACTACTCTTCTAGCTAATACTGACGAAATATTGAATTACATGAAAGGATTCTTAGCATTTTAAAGCAAAAAAAGATCAAAAATACTTAAATCATTTATTTAAATTCAATAATTGACAACAATTATTGAACCTTACATTCTATTTCAACTCTAGAAAAATTGTACAAGTGTTTTCCTAAGTAGTCTAGGAAATAGCGTGCAAATTCGACGACGAGTGATTACCGTCTGCCAGTCGGTAATCGAAGAGACCATATAAGTACAAATTTTTTTCTCTCTGGAACTTTTTGGTATGGTGGGGGGGGCATTTATTTTTAAGTCGAATGATTATCGATATCTGTCCGCATAGATAGTTAGTATATGTACTTCACATACTCCAATTACGCTGGCAGACGAAACTTCTGATCGGCGCGCGCCTTAACCGAAAATAGAAAAAAAAATTTTTAGTTTCTATTTTCGGTTAGCGCACGCACGAAGTTTCGTCTGCCAGCGTAACTGGGGTATGTGAAGTACATATACTCCACTATCTATGCGGACAGATATCGATAATCATTCGATTTAAAAATAAATGTCCCCCCCCCTCCCTATCCCCCCACCATACCAAAAAGTTCCAGAGAGAAAAAAAAATTGTACTTATATGGTCTCTTCGATTACCGACTGGCAGACGGTAACCACTCGTCGTCGAATTTGCACGCTATTTCATAGGCTAAAGTAGTATATTAACATGACCAGATTAAGGTACCAATATACAAAAAGTAGATAATTTCATACTAAATAAAAAAGTGTGAATAACTGAATTTATATAAATGATTTAAGTATTTTTAATATTTTTTTTGCTTTAAAATCCTTTGTCCTCTGTCTATATACCATCTCTATCAAAACCAATTGAAGTAGCATTTAATGATAGATTAACAAGTTATCTGGAAAAACACAAATTACTTAATGTTAATCAGTATGGCTTTCGAAAAAAATCTTCGACTATAAAACCATTAATTAAAATGGTGACACATATCCACACTTTCGAGAGAGGTGAAATAGTGTCCTCCCTGTTTTGTCACCTCTCGAAGGCGTTTGATTGTGTCACATCAAATTTTGTCAGAAAAATTAACTGACTATGGAATCAATCAATTAAGCGATTTAATTATATCTTATCTAACGGACAGAAAACAAATGACAGAATGTAATGGAATTATGTCGACTGCATTGACAGTAAAGGCAGGTGTGCCCCAGGGATCCATACTGGGGCCATTATTGTTCAAACTCTACGTAAACGATTTACCTTATTATTTACACATGACCAACACAATACAATATGCAGACGACACCAGTTTATATAACATTGATGATAACATCAGTAATTTAAATTGCATTAGTCAAGAGGCGCAATATGCAGCAAAAGAATGGTTCACTTTTATCAAACTCTCTTTAAATATAAATAAGACTATCCATATTAATTTTTCCCTAAAAGATATTTTCAGTGAAGCGGATACAGTCAAGTTTTTAGGAGTTCACATAGATAAAAAACTAAATTTGAAAAACCACATTACCACAGTATGTAATCAACTCTCAGGAACTATATTTTTACTGAAAAGCATTTCACAATACGCAACGTTATCAGTTTGTAGAGTAGCATGGAGTATGGAGTATTGAATTAGCAGGAGGGTGGTCAAAAACCACAGCACTTAGGCCCCACTGGACCCCTTGTACATCCTCCCTCTAGGCAGACACTCACCTAGGTCTTCAACCAACCTAATCTTTCGAAGTAGGTGGTGATGTTGCCTAGGGGCATCTCCCTTACGTTGGGCGAGGTGGGCCAACGCTCTCCCAAAGTGGATTCTCTGGTTGATGAGACGGCTGAACAGTCGCAGAGTACGTGTTGAACCATCTCATCTTCTTGTTCACAACCTCTGCAAAGAGGTGTTTCGCTTAATCTCATATTGTATAGATGTTTCCTTAGCGGACAGTATCCAGTCTGGATTCCTCTTATAAAACGTAGATTCCTTCTGGTCATTGCCAGGTAGTCCATTGCCGTTTTCTTGTTGGGATACATGAGTAGTTCCCTAGCAGCTGACAGCTGCTTGTTTCATCCCACAGCTTCTTAAATTCGTTGTGGGTGTTCTCCTTAATTAATTGTATTGTCGCCGTAATCGGTAACAGACTGGCCGGGCCTGGTCCAAAGATAAGTTGGTCTGCTGCCTTCTTGGCCAGTTTGTCGGCTTTTTTGTTGCCACTGCACTGTGCGTGTCCTTTCACCCAGCATACCGAGATGTTGTTCGTGCTGGAGGCACCCACAAGTGCTTGATGACATTCCCATACTGCTCCTGTGGTTATTTTGTCACTTCTCAGGGCTAGCAGTGATTGTCTACAGTCTGTGTAGATCCTGATTGTTTTGCCCTTAGTTTGTCTGCGGACAATCTCTTTTGCGGCTATGGTTATGCCCGCCAGTTCAGTTTGTACTATGCTGGCTCGCTCATCCATAGTCCATTTGTATTGGATTTGCAGGCTCCTGGAGTATATTCCACATCCTGTCCCCTCCTTCTTTCTTGATCCGTCTGTGAAAATGTTGATCACACCTTCACATGCGGTCTCGTTTTCACTATTTGTCTGTATTGTGTAGGGTCTGTTAAAGACAAGTCGGGGAGAGATTCCATCTGTGCATGTCTGTAGAAGAGGCGTCTTCCTGACAGCCTCATTCCACAGGCGACTTCTGGTCTCTCCACAGCCTACATTTGGTTGTAAGCCAACGGACTTGAGGCATGCCATTGTTATTAAAGCCACTTCTCCTAGATATAGATCCAGTGGTGGCAGACACAGCATTACCTCCATTGCTCTCGTTGGCGTTGTTCGCATAGCTCCTGTTATGCTTAGGCAGGCAACTCCCTGCACTTGGCTGAGCTTGGCTCTCGCTGTAGCCTGTTTACTCTTAGGCCACCAGACCACAGCTCCATAGGTTATCATTGGTCTTATGATGGCAGTGTATATCCACATGACCACTTTGAGTTTCATTCCCCAGGTTTTCCCCATGGTCCTGCGACACTGCTCATAAGAAATGTAAGCCTTTTTTAGTCTTCTGTCTAAGTGAAGATTCCATTTTAATTTGGCGTCAAAGGTTACCCCAAGGTATTTCACTTCTGATGCGAAACTTAGTGTTGTATCCAGGAGAACTGGTGCTTTCAGTGCCTCTGATTTCCTTTTTCTTGTGAAGAGAACCATCTCCGTCTTCCTGGGATTAACCGACAGCGAGTGTTCTCTGCACCATTTTTCAATTATTCTTAGGGCCCCCTGCATCCTTTCACAGAGGACTCCTTCAAATTTTTCGTTGAGCAGTATTGTTACACCATCTGCGATTGTGTGGAAACCCTCTGAGTCGAGGTGGCGCAAGAGGCTGTCGAGAACTAAGTTCCATAGCAGTGGTGATATTACACCTCCCTGCGGGCAGCCTCTCGCGACCATTTCTCGCACAGAAACGTCTCCCACACTAATTTGTACAGCTCTTTTGGAGAGCATGTTAGATATCCAGCTTCCCATAATCGTGGGGACGTTTCTCTCCACTAGGGCTGCCGTGATTTTTGGGAAGGTGGTTTTATCAAACGCACCTTCTATATCTATGAAGACACCTAGGGTGGACTCTTTATTGTCCAAGGATTTCTCAATCCGACTCGCGACCGCATGGAGGGAGGTGTCGGTTGATCTACCCAATGTATATGCGTGTTGGTTGGGATGCAAAGGGTTGTCTTTCACTACGACATCCCTTATGTATCATTCACATAGCTTCTCCATTGACTTGAGCAGAAACGAGGTTAGGCTGACAGGTCTATATGCTTTGGGGGTGGTGTCATCCGCCCTGTCTTTGGAATGAACACAACTTTCACTTCTCTCCATATCTCTGGAATATGAAGGTGCGCCAAGCTACTTCGACCAGGTGCGGCAATAGTTCATCCAGTCCCCATTGCAGTAGGGCGGGATAAATGCCGTCAATGCCTGGTGATCTTATCCTGTAGAGTAGCATATATGGGGTTATTTCAACCTCAAATTTATTGTGGAGTGATTTTATGGGGTAATTCTACTGACTGGATGCGAGTGTTTGTGCTGCAAAAAATAGCATTAAGGGTAATCGCCAACAAATCATATCGGGAATCATGTAAACCACTTTTTCACGAATTGCAAGTTTTAACCTTTCCAGCACTTTATATTTATCGCTGCCTAATTTATGTAAAAGAAAATCAAGAATATTTTAACAAGCATATTGATCTGCACAGCCACTTTACCAGATATCGAGATATCATACTACCGCAACATAGATTGCATATTACTCATAACAGTTTTATTTTAACGGCTTTGAAACTATACAATTGCCTGCCCGTTGAAATTAGAAACTTAACAGCTAACCAATTTAAGAAGAAAGTTAAAGATATATTAATGAAAATCTCCCCCTATTGTCTTGACGAGTTTTATAATGCTTATTTTCTAAATCTATAAATTTTCAGCTTATAATATTTTATTTTATACGTGATATGATTTATATTCTAATAGCTTATACCTGTTTGTACTTTGCATGTATTTAACTTACAACGCTAAAACAATATGTATTGTACATGAATGTGTATTCAGCAAATAAAGTATTTTATTATTTTTTTTTTTTTTTTTTTTTTTTTGTGAAGCCAGTCGCCCTTCTCTCTATCTCCGATGCCAGAGAGGGTACGCTGGTACTACCAGAGACCACTCCCTACGCCGTAGGGTCAGTGGTCACTGGGTCCGCGAATCGTGTGCTCTGAGCAGGCGTAACGAGCCAAGGATAACGGCCTTCTGCATTCTTCCGGCTAAGATTTCTGCCGAGTTTCGGCATGCCGGTATCGTCTTCAATTCCGAAAGCAGTGTGCGCCTCACCCCACCTAGGCATCCTATGATAAGAACCACTAGTTTAACAGTGTGGTCCGGATAGAGTCTACGGAGTTCGAAGAGAAGATCTCGATATTTAGTCCGTTTTTCCTCCTCTTTCAGAACAATGTTTGTTTCCCCTGGGGCGGAGAATTCAATGACAAACATTGTCCTAAGTTGGTGGTCGAGGAGGACTAAATCAGGTTTATTGGCCTGTATTTGCCTGAGGGTGGGAAACGAGTAGTTCCAATAAATTAGGCACCGCTCATTCCCCACTACGGACTCAATATCCCCCGGAGCGTAAGGCAGCACTGGTGTCTCGTCTATCCCATGCGTATGCCGCAGATGATAGTACAGCACACGTAATGCTCCATCATGTCTGTGGATATAGGCCGAGACAGCGTATGTCGGACAAGCATAAGTGTCTCCGGCGCCCTTCGGCAGGCCCTACAGTTTACATCAAGGACCTCTATACCCAGGACATGACTTCGATAGACGAGTGTGTTAAAGACACCATCCTGGCAAGCCATAATGAACCCTTCGGTCTCAGACTTCAGCCCAGCTGACCTTAGGAAAGCAAAGGTCAGCTTCTCAGATAAGCCCCTGTCTTCGATGTTCTTGTAGAAGACTCCATGCAAGGGCTTATCTTTATGCAGCTGCAGAAATTTACGTTGCTCTGCTGCTTTTGTATGGGCTTTTAGCTGAGCGGGTTCCAGCTCGGTGACAGAACTCGGGTTTACCCGCCCAGTGTCGAAGTCGAGACCAAGTTCATCGGCTGCTCGTTGTGCTGCCTTGAATAAGAACGCTCCCGTCCCTGCGTTTTCATGGTCGCGAACCATGCAGAGAAGGGGATCCGAACTCTTGATGATCTTGCAAGCTCCATCCAGAGCCGACCTGCTATGTAGATACTCCAAACTCAAGAGTCCACGGCCTCCCTGCTGTCGTGAGAGATATAACCGCGGAACGGACGATTTTGGATGCAAACTTCTGTTGAGATGCATCATCTTTCGGGTTCCTACATCGAGTTGGCGCAACACGCCTTGTGTCCATTTCACTACACCAAAGGAGTGTAGAAGGATCGGAACGGCAAGCATGTTAGTTGCAGACACCTTATTCTTCCCCGACAGTTCAGAAGACCAAATCTGCCGGAGGAGGTGCTGGTACTTGCCGCGGAGAGCGTTTTTAACTGTTGACACTTCTTGAGTGGAGCGTTGCTCAACACCCAAGTATTTATACGTCTCTCCGGCATCTAGGTGGTGCAAGATGCTTCCATCCACAAGCTGCGCGTCCTCTCCGTAGTCACCGCATCGTCCTCTCTTGAGGTGAACCAGTGCACATTTGTCCAAGCCGAACTCCATACCGACAGCCTGAGTGTACTCATGTACCACCCTGAGAGATTGGCGTAAATCTCTCTCGCTGGAGGCATACAGTTTAAGGTCATCCATGTAAAACAGATGGGTGACCTTATGCCTCCTATCTCCGGGGGTACCGCAATTGTAACCACGGGTTCTGCGAAGTTCAACGGATAACGGCACTAGCGAGATGCAAAATAGAAGGGGGCTGAGAGAGTCTCCCTGAAACACACCCCTCTTAAACATAACCGGCTCTGTTTGGACTCTGACATTACCAGATGTTATAGTAAAGCGAGTCCTCCAGAGCGGCATGAGTTGTTCTATGCATCTCACTACGGGACCGGGCACCGCAAGACATTGGAGCAAGTGAACAATTAGCTCATGAGATGTCATATCAAATGCCTTGCGGTAATCGATCCTGGCCATAGAAAGGTTCCGCTTATACTGCACGGAGTCCTGCGTGACACATCTGTCAATAAGCAGGTTCTCCTTGCAGCCAGCGACACCCTTCTTAGACCCACGTTGCTCGTATATCCGTTCGTAAACCGGACCGCTTGCTTGAAGTACCCGCATGTACAAGATACGTGTGAATATCTTGTAACATGCGTTTAAACAGGTTATCGGTCTGTAGTTCGCTGGATCTGCCAGATCTCCGTTCTTAGGGAGTAGCACGGTTCGCCCCTCGATAATCCAGGAAGGGATTTGCTGCTCTCCATTTAGCCCTTATTATTATTATTATTATTATTATTATTATTATTATTATTATTATTATTATTATTATTATTATTATTTCATGTAATTCAATACTTCATCAGTATTAGCTAGAAGAATAGTTGTTTTGATTGGTTCTCCAATCAAATATAGGTCTAACGTAATTTTTCATAAATAACTTTTAAAATAATGAATTTAATTTATAATCCAAATAAGAGAATCAAACTCGAAATAGAAAGACTCCAACTTGAAGGAGAACAGCAGACGCTATTGACTCCCCGTTTATTTTTGTTATTATTAGAAATAAAGAAAAGAGTTTCGTATAAAAGTTGTAGCGTTGTATATATATTTTTTGCAACTAAAAACACAATTGCTTGCATACGTCGCGTGATATAATGTTGTAGAACCTTCCAGAATCAACCAACGTCGAAGCCAAAATAAAAATTCGACGTAGGTAAAAAATTAATTTACGGTCATTTTCGATCATAACATGCATGCAAGTTTGAAGGGCTTTAGAGCCATAAACTAGCCCAAAGGGACCGTTATGAGTTTGTTAAGACATTAGGCACAACCAAGTCAAAATTCGAAGGAACACCGAATTTTTACTTAGAAAAATATGATTTGAGAGTGAAAGTATATGGTATATGGTGGTCATGGAAAAATAAACAAAGATAAAAGTACAATTTTTGATCAAGGAAAATAAACCATATACTTTTACGAAATTATTTTTAACTTTTTTTATTCCTCCGTCAAAAACAATGACCATGGAGAATACAGTCATTATTATATATCATTCGAAAGACTGAATATAAAATTTTAACTATGTTACGTATCAAAAAGGGCGAAATCGACAAATGTAGTGAAGGCGTGTAGCGTCTATAGGCAAATATTGGCAAAAAATCAGTGAAAATGGACAAGGCCGGTTTCTCGCATAAAACAAGTTTGGATTCACCCAACGACTCATAATTTGGACGAGTGCGTTGGATGGTTAATACAAAGCGATGGTAGGAATGCCAAATGCAGGGCTTTCCAAATAATAAACTTATAGAGAAAACCGCCTTGTGCATAAATTACTCAAAAATCAATTTTGCCGAAAAGTCGCCCGGAGGCGAGTCGGTGTCATTCACTGACCTCTATATATTAAATGGATAGCCGATGTGTGAGCTGAAAAATGGTACAAATACAATTTGCGCACGGGGCTACCGAGTTTGCGCAGTAGGAAGAGTGAACTTAGCTACTCGTTACTGGAAACACGTTGCCAACTTCACGTTGTCAATTAATTTTTGGCAACGGAAATAAGTTTTGAGGCAATCATGTATTTCTGATAGATTTATTTTTCCAATAATGTCTCAAAACTTATTTCCGACCTGATCGTTGCCGGACTGCTTTGATAGCAATGAGTTGCCATCAACGTATTGCTAACAGAACTAAAAACAGGTATACTGCGCAAGACGTAAAGCCCCGTAGCAGACGACTTTCGTCTTTATTGAATTCTTCAATTTTGGCTAAAATTTCACGTGCATCCCTATGGTATGGGCTATCCATTTAATATATAGAGGTCAGTGGTGTCATTTTTCCTTTATAGAACCTGCATGGGGACTAGTACATCGTAAGACTGGCCGAACGTTATTAAACTCATATTAGTCGAACTCTGTTCTGTGAATAATATAATCACGATATATAGAACTTTTAAGCTAATCACCGAAATTTTTTTAGTAAAATATTTTTATATTATTTTCTGTCAAGCTATAATTACCATAATCACTAAAACTTATAAATTTTTAAAATGCTTGCACTGAATTCTGGGAAAGTTGCATGAATATTTTCTACCAAATCGATTGTTAGCAGACGCTCTCATTTGCATGGTAAAATTTAACTTGCCTTAGTTGGGGAGGCGTCACATTATCTAATTTATTGGATAGGCTATTGCAGAATTTAACTGTACTTGTTTTAAATCTGTTAAATAAATGGTACTCTTTGAACTAATTGCATTTTATTGATGTCAGGACTTTTTGCGTCTTAATTCAATGAGTTTTCGTTTGGAAGACCAGAAAAACTGAGTTAATCGGAGTCTCATGACTCCACAAGTCTGATACTCGGTGTTCTGGTCGCCTAACGGAAGCTCGATAGGGATTTTTTCATGCGATTTTTCAGAAATCATTAAGTCTAGAATCCGTTATTAGTAGGTAAACAGATAAAAAATCACGTCAAATTTTAATCCCATCAGAGAGAGAAATCTCTGATAGGGATTTTTCTTTATGCAAAAATTACAAAATTCCTAGGTGTATTATCATTAAATAAATAATATTCCGACTGAGAGAGCGTCGTTAATGGTCTGAGCCTTGACCTATTACGTGTCTGTCGAGTTATATCTTATCTCGAACCCGCTTGGAAGTAGAAGAGCGGGGCTGAACGCGGCTGGCGCCCTTCTAAAAGTAAGATGGTGTCGCGTCAAAGTCAAATTGACGCTCGGTAGTGTGTTCTTCTACAATAACAAGATTAGCTTCCCCGAATGTTAAGATACCTTTATTAGGTCAGGAGTAAATTGGTAATAATTATAATTTAAAAACTTTCTTAGAAGCTAATTTTTGAAATAGGAAAGAGCAATACTCATTTAGTGTCATGTTTTCGTGTTTTAATCCGCATAAATTGCAAGTAATTTTATAACTCGAATTTCTAACTTTTCATTTCATAGCGTCTGAACTTGAAAAATACGCCTGCGGGATATTTTTTCCCTTGGGTCTTGGCTCACAAAAAAAATTATCCTACCCCGGCCCACCTAAATTTAAGATTCCGGTTCCGTCCTGATTGGTCCGTTTCCCTAAAATTACCAGGGCCGGTTGGACTGACCCCATCCACCCCTGGCTAGTGCTACAAAAATTCTACTCTTCACTGTTCTAGGGCTCATAAATAGTATAAATAGTCCCCCTTTGAAGGATTTGGGTTTACTTCATCATATCAGAGAACTTTGTATGTATTAGTAAGCACTACACAGAAACGTGTCCCTATAGATGTGTTCATTTCCACGAATCCATTTGGTATATATACGTACACAGGAATTTAAACCCTTGAATTGCAAAAATTAAAAGAAAATAAAGGTTTCTAAAGCCTTGTAATCCAAGAATAATGTGCGATTCAACGAAATAATTACAATGAAATGTAACAATAATAATAATACAATAGTAATGTCATGTATAATAATTAACAAATTGTATAACGATAAAATATTTTTATAATTAATTATTTTTTATTTATTTGTTTTCATTATGATTAGAGAACACTATTTAGGCATTATGCAAATCACAACTTATTCATCATTAAAATACCTATTTTATGTATATTGTTTCCCTAATCTGGGCACGCTAATATACTGGTTAGATAAATACTTTAAAACACTCATTATTGGAGAACCAATCAAAACAACTACTCTTTTAGCTAATACTGACGAAGTATTGAATTACATGATGGGATTCTTAGCATTTTAAAGGAAAAAATATATATTAAAAATATTTAAATCATTTATTTAAATTCACTCATTTACACATTTTTATTTAATATGAAATTATCTACTTTCTGTATATTGGTACCTTAATCAGGTCACTCTAATATACTACTTAGGAAAACACTTTAAAACACTCATTATTGGAAAACCAACCAAAACAACTACTCTTCTAGCTAATACTGACGAAGTATTGAACAACATGATAGGATTCCTGGCATTTTAAGGGGGGTGTAAGTTGCGATTTGCATAATGTCTATACCTATAGTGTTCTCTAATCATAATGAAAGCATATAAATAAAAAATAATTAATTATAAAAATAAATCAAGAATAGGCTTGAAAATAATGAATGAATGTTTCTATACTCTACTGATGAGAACTAACGAGTTCGAAAAAACTTGTACAACTTTTCTAGCGTTGAAATAGAATGTAAGGTTCAATAACTGCTGTGAATGACTGAATTTCAATAAATGATTTAAGTATTTTCAATATATTTTTTTGCCTTAAGTTGCGATTTGCATAATGCCTAAATAGTGTTCTCTGCTAAAATATTTAACATTAATTGTTATACGATAAAGTAAAGGGTCTAGCCGTACTCCCATGGCGAAACTGCCCCCAATAGGAACCTATATCGTAACCCATGTTATATTGTAGAGGGCATTAATAGTAGTTGATCGAGTAGATATTAGCTCTATATTTTAGTTAATTGAGGAACTATTTGAAAAAAAGTGTCCGGAGACACCTTTTCTTCAAAGCGATATATCTTAGTTAATTTTAAAGCTAGGAAAATAAAACTAAATGACAGTGTTATGGTACACTTTACAGTTTATTTTATAGCAGTTTCCTATGGGCCAAGCCTCAATAAAAGTATTTAAAAAATGCAAAGAAAAATTTTGTCAATCAATTTCTATCAGATCTAATTGAATTACCACTTTGAAAAAAATATATAATAATTGTCTATGTCTTGGCTAACAGCATGCCAAGTTTCATTAAAATCCAAGAGGTACAACATGTCGAAAAAAAATTAAAGTAAGTGGACCACCTTGCATGACCACTATGTTGACGCCTTTAATTTGCATTACATTTCAATAATCCTTGCGTTTTGACAGCTCATAAAAAGTATATCATCGGTTGATGGTGTCAATTAGCGCCTATTACAATGTTTTTTTTTATCTACATTTATAGTGACTATAGTCGGTCTCAGTTAAAAATGCAGTTTTTTACGTTATGAGCGGAGCACAGTTTACACAGGATATGGGAATCCCCAAGTAAGTGAAATCCCTACATGGCCGACTCAAGCCAGTTGGTACATAAAATAAAAATTAACGGTTTAAATTGGCTTTTATTTGGCATTTGGCTTTTTTATAAATACATTGAAATTATTTAACTTATACCTATAACAGCATATTTTATTTAGAGTAATCAAAGCTCATTATAGAGTAAATACTCTAAAAATGTCAAAGTGTTATAAGAAACGGGTAAACCTTCTACTTGCTTGTGCTCGATATCAGGCGAGCTGTTCTTGTCTCTGCCGTTCTGAACTGTATCTTTGATCTCTCTCATATACCTGCCTAAAAGTGTACACAAATATCATAACCGCCGTGCAAGTGCATAGCCACGTGTGTTGGCGCACCGCACAGCTCACATAGCACCGCACTTCGCACATCGTACACTGAAATTAAATAAACCATTATTTTAATATTTTAAATGAGAGTGGCCATATCGACGTCCCTCGCACATCACACAATAAAATTAAATAGATCCATACTCTTAAATGAGAGTGATGAAATCAACAACTTGAGATTCGCATATCGCACAGCACAGTGTTTGTGAATCCTTATTTGTAACATGAGATAAAAATAACTATAGCAGTCTGATTTTAATAAAAATGGAAGGAAATAGGAAATAGCCGAACAATGTATGAACAATTAGTACAATTTATTTTGTATTAATATTCATGAATATCATAAAATAATAAAATAAACTTCGATGTGCGATGTGCGCTGTGCAGTGCGTCGACATGGCCATGCACTTACACGGTGGCTATGATATTTGTGTACACTTTTTAGGCAGGTATATGAGAGAGATCAAAGATACAGTTTAAAATGGCAGAGACAAGAACAGCTCGCCTGATATCGAGTACAAGTAAGTAGTAGGTTTATCCATTTCTTATAACGCTGACATTTTTAGAGGATTTACGTCTATAATGAGCTTTCATTACTCTAAATAAAATATGCTGCAATATAAATTAAATAATTTCAATGTATTTATAAAAAAGCCAAATGCCACATAAAAGCCAATTTAAACCGGTAATTTTCATTTTATGTACCAACTGGCTTGAGTCGGCCATGGGGAGATTCCACTTACTTGGGAATTCCCATATCCTGTGTAAACTGTGCTTCGCTCATAACGTAAACAACTGCATTCTTAACTGAGACTATAGTCACTATAAAAGTACATCAAAAAAACATTGTAATAGGCTAGTTGACACCACCAACCGTTGATATACTTTTTAAGAGCTGTCAAAACGCAACTTTTCCAAAGATTATTGAAATGTAATGCAAATTAAAAGCGTCAACATAGTGGTCGTGTAAGGTGGTCCACTTACTTTAAATTTTTTTTCGACATGTTGCACCTCTTGGATTTTAATGAAACTTGGCATGCTATTAGGCAAGACATAGACAATTTTTATATATTTTTTTCAAAGTGGTAATTCAATTAGATCTGATAGAAATCGAATGACGAAATTTTTCTTTGCATTTTTTAAATACTTTTAATTATTCTTGGGCCATAGGAAACTGCTATAAAATAAACTGTAAAGTGTACCATAACACTGTCATTTAGTTTTATTTTCCTACCTTTAAAATTAACTAAGATATATCACTTTGAAAAAAAGTCGTCTCCGGACACTTTTTTTCAAATAGCTCCTCAATTAAATAAGATATAGGCTAATATCTATTCGGTCAACTACTATTAGTGCCCTCTACAATATAACATAGGTTACGATATAGGTTCCTATCGGGGGCAGTTTAGCCATGGAAGTACGGCTAGACCCTTTCAATTACATTTTGCAAAATTGTGTTACTTATATTCTGAAGGTGTATTAAAAATAATTATAGATATAAAAAATGTAAGATATATGAAAGCGTACAATCTTTTTTTTGCAAACACAGTCGCCCAACTGCCCAATCTGCACATAGTTACGCTCGCGCACGCTACTTTTTCATATTTTTAGAAAACCTATTATCTAAGAGTAATGTTTTTTTTTTTAAGTGAACTAAAGAAATAGCACTTCAGAATGTACACATGATTTTTCGGCACTGCATTCTATTCAAAAGATATTTAACTTTAATTGGAATTTTTTATGCAAAGAAATCTTCGTTTTTTTCAAATTCAATTTTCACCATATTTTTCTGAATAATGAACAAATAAAAAAAAATTGTAATTGTTGAACAACTTCGAAGAATAGAATTTTTCTTCTCATAGCAAAATCTGATAGAAAGTGAAGTACTTATAGCCATTTTTCGAAGACCCTTTTTTCCCAAAAAATTGAATTTATCGAAAAATAATGCAGATATCGATCTGAAATTTTTACCAGATATTTCCACCAATATGACACGTACTTTAGTAAAACTTCAAAAATTTTTCTAAAATTTTGCTGAAATTAATTTTTTTTTCCAAAATTTCCATTTTTTTGAATTTACTCCCGACGTAATAAAGCTATCTTAACGTTCGGGGTTCATTTTATAGGTTTTTTTTATTACCTATATAACTTTGAACTTTCCTCTCAGATTATTAGCGTACTATTTAAACGCGACAAACCGATTTTTCAACTTTAAGGCCCCCCCACCCCCTTATTCGGTATGACATTCGTTGGCACGCTATAAGGGCTTGTTTTGGATGTGCAACCAATCAATTTAAAGTAATAAAATCGTGGTTATCTATTTTCGCCACATTTTGATACTATTCGTGACAATTCGACTGGATTATTAGTCGAACAGTTGAGCACCCATTTGCTGGCCTACTAACAGACTTAAATTAAATGTTTTATTTATTTTTTTTTAGGTGCTGATCTCACGATAACTTCGTTTACTGCCTCCTCGCAAGATGGAGCTACTTTCTTGAATTGGCGTGTAACGGAGAAATTCGCACATTGTGCTCGAAACTTCCGATTGGTGATTCGAGATTCAATCAGCGCAATTCCAAGGGACGTCTACACAGATCGTAACAATATATTCCTGAATGACTTGGTACCATGTGGACGGTACGAATTTGGAATTATGGCCATTTACGATCTTGCAACAGAGGGGCCGATAAACTTTATTGCTTACGTGGCTCCGCAAGCAAGTGAGTCATTTTCTAATACACTATTAGTTCAAGTAAATTAAATTTCAATAAGGAGTAGAAGAGTATATTTTTATTTGGGAATGTTTACAAAAATACTTATAGTCCAGTCGTTGGGGGTATTTACCTCCAAAAAGTAGCAAAATGGTTAATTTTTTTTTAATGGGTTCGTGAATGTGTATAGAATAATATCCTGACAAGTTTACATTTCGTTCGGATGCAGAGCATAAAAAAAAGTGAAAAAACATTTTTTCATAAATTTTTTCAAAATTTTGAAATTAAGTCAAAGTGGGGGAAAATAAAAAATACAGATAGATAGATCACGTGTTTATGAACAAAAAATGACCTAATATTTATCGCTAAAGCCACGGTATTCCCGGAAAAAAATAGTCAAGTAACGTTATTACTCGGAGCGAGATCCGTGGATGCGCACGCTTGAATACGCATGATTGTCGAGAACTTGACCTATTGAAAGAAATAAAATATCACTATTTCGGAAAAAGTTCATACTTTTCGAATGTTAAACACAAATTCGTTTACTTTTATGCATTTTTTCGAAAATATGATCATGATCATATCAAAATCATGAATATTGATTGATTGATTGATTTACCAGCGTGCGGTAGGCATTGCTGCCACTCCCAGGTATACAGCTGGGCCTGCTACGTCCACGCTGGGTTGGACTAAGGTCATGCTTGTTGCCAGCAGCCAGAGCAACATGGCGCATGGCAAAGGAATGTGGGATGGGAGGTGTAGGTATTTGTGAGATGCATTACCGCATTGTGTCGTGAGGGAGCGTTTAAGCTCCCTTTTTTGTGTGTTTGGTTCTGGACTTCTGCCTATTCTGACTCTTCTTGTGAAATATGTTGCCATGTTGTGTCGTAATATGGAGTGTTTTTGCTCCTCTTTTTGCGGTTTTGCTTCTTCGAATCTTCTTTTTTCTGAGTCTTCTGATTCCTCGGTTTCCAATTATGGTAGAGTATAGATACTTGCGATTTGTTAGTGGTGTTCATTTGTTGATCCTGATCCTTTCAATTGTTGTTGTCCACTGTAGCATGGTCTCCCTATTTTTAGTTTGTTGCTGTGCGGTGTTAACGCTTTCTTCAGTAAATGTGTTGGGTCCCTTCCTTGGGTATGTCCCCAATACTTCATTGCGTATATTTCTATTATGTTGATGTTTTGTGTCGCTGTTTTCGTCTTGTTGTTTTAGTTGGGCGATGCCCTTTCTGCTCTTCTCAAAAACTTCTTCTGTTGGGTTTTGTTGTTGCCGCGTTTTTGACTCCATATATCATCGTTGTCCGTATGACGGCTATGTACATACATTTGGTGAGGTCCCATGATAGTTTATTTTTCTCAATGAACGGTATGTTGCCCTTGTGCCGTTTTGATTCTCTCCTTTACTGTTTCTCTCCGCTCCAGCTGGTTCGTCCGGTCTGTTCCTAGGTACTTCAGTTTTTTCGGTATTCTTAGGGAATATTCATCTATTTTGTGTTCCTCTCCGCTGGTCCAACTCTTCTGCTTCTTCTGCATCGATTAGGAGATTATCGACGTATGTGTGTGTTTTCTTAGAGAACACCATTTTTCTGAAAGAAACCTTCACTAGGCATACCTCCGCTGAAGTGATGTGCGAACTCAGCACTGACGCAGTATATCAACAATACCTCATTGATTATTTCGAATTTAATTTTAATTATTATCACTACCGTGATTTCTAGCATTTATTCCTTGGATGGTGGCTTATTGAAGGGTCTTCTTGTATTAATTCGATTCATTCATTTTTTGCTTTCTCTTCCTCCTCCAGTTTATCTCCACTGTTGCCGTGGTATACCTCTTCTCGTGTATGTGTTATCACTTTTTCTGTATGCCCCCCTGCCGCCGCTTTACTACCCCTAACTCGTTCCCCCTTTCTTTGATTTTGTGATCCTATGTTCTGTATTCGATTCATCAATATTGTGTATAGATACCATTTCCTGAGAAAAACTATGCATTTCCATTGAACTGCAAGAAATTCAGCCCCCGGCGTATTAAGCCAATAGTACGCGCACTGATCAGATTATCCATTTATTACCCAAGTCAACGCTTGTTTATCTAAGAAACTCTGTTTTTCTTATGGAATAACACCATTATTGCCTTACCATAAATTTACGGTAACAGCGGTCGATGGTTTCATAATCACTTCTCATCCTTTCGAAGAAAGTCGTTTGAATCAGCCCCTCACCAGTTTATTAGAGCATTTATGATGCAGAATGCAACACCACAAAAACACATTCTTTTTAATACAAATACAAATTATGTACGTAATTAATCACCAATTGCACCTCCCAAGATATGTATTATTCATCAAACCTGTCGCTTACTTGACAAAAAAATATACAACACCACAAAATCACACTCTTTTTAATACAAACACAAATTATGTACACTAATTGCACGTCCCAGGTATGTATTATTACCCAAACCTGTCACTCACTTTTGACACCTTAAAAATTTTCATCGAATATAAATTCTGGAAATTTTCCAATACATTAACAAAGTATAAGGAATCCATTGGACATAGTTGAAATGTGGATAGGTGTACCTGTAATAAATACGATACAATAAGGGCAGGTAAAAATTCATGAGAGTGACGGCGCGCCAGATTGCTTCGATCCAGCGGCTATGTATAGTGTCCATGTATGCGTTCATAATTATATATTTTCCCTCCATACTCACTATTTATCCTCTTTTTCATTAAGAAAAATGTTAAAAATGTGTAATCAGAAAAAGAAAAAAGCTTTATTTTACCGTTAGAACTGCTAAGAATTTTTAGAGCTTCCATAGTTTACATTTAACCATGCGCTTGGTCGCACAGAGTGACAAAGTTACTTCACTATTTTTTTTCCAGGAATACCATGACTTTAGCCATAAATTTTATTAGGACATTTTTTTGTTCAGGAACACGTGGTCTATTCACCTGTATTTTTTATTTTTTGCTACCTTGACTTAATTTCAGGGTAGGAAAAAGACAGACAGACAGACTGAATTAAATGGTTTTAATTTTCGAAAATCCGAAGAAAGAAAGGGTGATTTTTTCACGAATACAATATCGTTCGGTAAGTGAAGGAAGCAAAAAGAAACATTTTTAAAAATTAAATATTCTTTTGTTAACATCACTGAAAAATACAATTTTTTCTAGGACTTGATGCACTTAAACAATCGACGGTTCGATATCCGACTTTGCTATTGATTTTTAGGCGCTTTTATGAACATGCCAACTTGAAATTTGGCCTCATGATTTAGCGAAGCGGTGAGGTCAACTAATCCTCGAGACAGTAATGAAACTTTCCACCGAGTTAGAGTAGAATTTTTTAACATTGATGTATAAATGATTAACTGTTACCAATGTGAGACGGCTGCAAGGTCATTCTGGAGCGTACTGCAGTCAGCTATTGTTCTTATCTCCATATAGACCTTAAGATCATCAGCAAACATTAGTTTTGAACGGTTAATAATGTCATTTATACCTTGAGGTACTCCTGAAGTATTCGTATAGTGATCGGAGCGAAAACCTTCATACTCAACAAACTGTTTGCGCTCAAATAAGTATGAAATAAGTAAATGTATTAAGTATTCTGAGATGCCAAAGATATCCAGTTCCTTTTTATTAATAAATATAACTCAATTTCATCAAACGCTTTTTGAATATCCATATAAATTGTATCTACTTGACCATGATTGACAAGAGTTTCTGACACAAATTGTGTTAGGCAAGTTAGATTAGTATCTGTAGACTTTTTATTTAAAAATCCATGCTGATATGGAAAAATATAAGGCCTAACATAGTTTTTCAAAATATCTCGTTAAGTATTGATCGGATATAAAAATATGTACTTGCAAACATGTAGAGCATTAACCATCGAATTGTTAAAATGTCACATGTCAAATGTCAAACTCTGAAGACATTCGTCACAGATATAGATACTGCTTAGGTTTTCCTCATAACTCTTAGAGTAGACTATGGATTTTAAATTATCTTGAAGTGTAGATCATGAAAAAGATACATTTTGAATAAAAACAATTTCTGTATGATTAATGTTAAGATATATATCCCTATTGACCCTGGAAAAGCGTTAGCCTATTATTCAAAAACCAAGTTATTTTCTCATTTTTAATATACATTTTCTTTATAGATACGTCACTTCCAATTCTGGATAGTGTAGTTCCAGGAGATACCTACGCCAATTTTACCTGGATTTTGCCACCTTATTCAATTAACCAATGCCGGATTTATGCCGTAATAGTCGATGGCTTACCATTTTTGCACCATACGTTCAATCTTGATGATTCACCTGCAAGGCCGCCATTCAGCTTCCATCTAAGTCCTCTACTACCCGACAATATGTACATATTAAGAGTTTATATAATTAATACCGCAGGGAACTCTCAGATTTACCCAATGGGTGTGCAGACTTTGCCGACGGGCAGCGTCTAAAGTCTTACCACTAATTCTATTGTAAAGACGTTTGTTTTCTTATTAAATAGTCTTGAATACAGTCTTTGCGTTTTTGTTGGGGGAGCGAGATTGAATTGGGAGATCAAGTTCTACTCTGACTCTCTTCTCGTATAGTCCTTCATCTAGTACACAATATCTGTCGTATAAAGAGGGTCGAAAAAAACAGTAGCAATTTTGATTTTGTCTCTTTCAAAGTGTAAGAAAAACACCTTTCTCTATACGCAAGATGATGGAGAAATGGATAACTAGAGTCAAGAAAAGACATGGTCGTGTCTACAGGTCAATGGAATAAGCAACTGCAGGCTTTTTTTTAACTTCTTTTAGCGGAACGACGAAACATCGCTATGCTCAGGCTCTGTGAATTATGCTTCCGCTACAAAGTTAGGAAATTCCGCATTCCGGCCGAATTCTATGCCAAAGCCCTAATCCTTTCAGAGGGCGTAACCCTTATTTCCTCCAGCACAGGAAAATTAATAGCGAAGTATTTGTGCCTCGGGGTCATAAGACCGTGGCAAGAGATTAGGATGTGGATGGAAGTTTCTTCCACAACTCCACAAAATCTGTAGTCGGGATTATTAACTACTCCGATTGTGTGCAGGTATTTCTTGAATGAGTCCAGTCAAATGACCATGATCCTGACGTGCTTCCTGCTTAATCGCAAATTTTGTTCTGATCGTTTCGGCTAGGGCTTTGAAATGTGGTACTTTGCTTGTCGAAGGGGCAGAAGTCAACACACAGGAAAGCATTTAGTTTCCAATTACCTTCTTGACGTTTGATCTAGGGTAACCGAGAGCCGGTTTCGGATCCAGTAAGAGCTACTGAGAGCCATCTCTGATAAGAGCATTTGCCTCCTCATTACCCTTAATATTACTGTGTCCAGGTATCCAATTACACGCGCCAAGTTCGCAGCGAGCCTATTTACAGCCCTGAACAAATATCTATTAGATCCAAACTCATGCAAAGGCCGTTTGACTGTCACAACATATAGTGGAGTACAATTTAATTTCGATCTCTCAGCCCGTTGGCACTTTTAGAGTAAAATGTATGACCTTGCCAGATATGTGGCTTACATCCTGTAGGTCGCAAAAAAATCGTAATGAATATAACACGAATCAAAATTTTCTAACTAACCACACCACGTGACAGAGCCAATCATGAAGCATATTTTATCAAAAAATCATTAAATTTTCTGTAGAATTTCTATTTCTAAAATAAATAAAGAAACGAACTTTTACATAGGCTTATATGGCAGTAAAAAACAAAAATCCTCATATTCTCTGTTCGACTACAGCAGAAAATTAATTATTTTTCGAACACTTTTCCTTACCATGGCGATATCTTCCAAACTATTATCTTTATCAAAAAAAGAAATTCTTTATAAAATGTTTGTTAATATTTTACTTCCACATCCAGTACAGTGATGAAAAAAAATTTTTGAAAATTTTTATTGTTTAAATAGGCTTAGAATGTCATGAAGAGAGATTTTAAGTTTGAGCAAAAAAAATTCTGTCTGTCGGTCAGTCTGTCAAATTTTTTTGTGCACACGTTTACTCTGGGACCGTTGAAGATACTGATTTGAAATTTGGTACACGTGTGTATTTTATCGAGATCTAGAACTAGAGTATATTTTGATTTTAATTCGTTAAAATATTGGGGGATAAATGGGGGTAAATGGGGCAAATAGGTAAATCATACAATAAGAGTCCGCAATATTGGTATTTAGTATATATAAAAGACGTTAAGGTCTCAAAAAATGTTTTGGCTTAGCCACCCCCATTACTATCCCCATCCCGTTAATAAAGGTGGTGAAGAAAATAGAATCGTAAATTAACTTGTATACGAGAACCTAAGGCTTCAATTTTTTTTTCTTATTTCATCTACCCCCACTACCAACCCTCTACCACCACCCACATCCCCACTACCAATGTGACATATCGTTTTATAGCTTTTTGGGGTAGACGATTTCAAATATTATGTTATTAAAGTTTCATAAACAATAATTTCCACATAGTGAAGTGAAAATATCGTATCAAATTTTTTTTTCGTTGTGAGAGACTTGGATAGAAAATCTAGGTGCGGAATTTTAAGATTTGCAAACACCCTATAAGTTGCATTGTAATTCGAGTCCCATGAACAAACGAACATCAGCGTGTCTGCCTTTCAATATTATTTTAGCAGGTTGCTAAATTGACACCAATGTTTCAAGGGTAGATGAGGAGATAGCGTCAGAGACGTGTCATCGCATGTGTGTCTAACTTCAACGTTTTCAAATTAGAATACCATGCAACCTGTTTATAGATCTTCAATTATTTTCTTGATTCTATAATAAGTGGGATTCCCCCAGTAGAATGTTACCTGGAGTATTTTAGATGCGCAGTGGGTTTCCTCGAATAAACTGGACGCGCAGTAGGTTTCCCCGAGTTTTATAAATGCGCAGTGATTTTCTAGGAGTACCAATGATGCGCAGTAAGTTATCACGAGTAGTTGGTCTTGTAACTTTTTGGTGCTCACAATTACTCTGGAACCGTTTTTATCTATGTTTTGAATAGCCAGTTGACCAATTCTGACCTGAAATTCGGATTCATCGCGTGAAAATACATGGGAATATACTAGTGTAGTACCCAGGCTGTGTTATTTATGTACATAATTTTTTTTTCGTTGTGAGAAACTTGGATATAAAATCTTGATCTGGAAGTAGTGATTCCTTGGGCAGCGGTTTTTCAGATTACAATGGTTCTTAAATCATATTTTTTGAGTATCTAATAACCAAGATATTTAACAATGGTTGCGTGATGTCAATATTCGAAGCTCATCGGCGGATTGAAATTGTCTGAGGCTCTCCACTCATTGCTACTCTGCTTCAATAACACCCTCTAACTCCGGGAGCATCCCAAGTTCCACTTAGAACGCATACCTACACAGGACCATGATCTTTTCAGATTAATTTACTTTACTTTTCCATCTATAGGTAAATTAACATAAAATTTTAGATTACGATGAAATGGACTTTCTGAAATTTTAACATGAGACCTGGAAGGTTTAAGGTCGAGCGAATTATTTGGGATGGAAAGTATCGAAAAAGTCACTTAAAAGTGTATCTTTAGTGTACTCGGGAAAGAATTTATAGTCGTATGTGATGAGAAAGTACTGTCGAGTTTATTCTAACCGAATCTGATTTGTACTTATATTTTTCCAATTGAAGACCTAAGTGGATAAAGGTGTTATGTCGCATTTTAAAAAAAAATTACTTTATGCAATTTTTGAACACCCCCGATATAGATTTAACACCTAATAAACGGTGAATTCTAAATTTGTAATATTTTATAGAAACTTTTTAACTATAAAGGCGCCATGTCATACATACAACCAGTAATTTTAGTGGATGTACACAGTTTTGGACAGAAAAATCTAGTTTCATAACAGCTTGATATTGTTCTTTAATATTAGTGTAAACAAAAGAACATAACCCAAAATTATCTATTTTATGAGGTATTATTCATTTGAATCGAAGACAAAATAAATAAGTTCCAACTCAAAACCGTTTTGTTTAATTTACTCAAAACTTTAAAAGTGTGACATAACACCTTTATCCACTTAGGTCTTCAATTATTAATTTATATAATATTGTATTAATAAAGTTAGCGTATTTCAGTTGATTTTCAAGTTTTATTAATTTTAAAATACAATGTTGGCAGATAAGAGAATCCATATCAAATAAAAGAAACGACAGTCTCTATAGTCATTTTCCAAAAATCAATCAAATCATTATTAATAGCAGCATTATTAATATACTTTTTTTTGTAGAAGGGCCACTTCCAGTTCTGGATAGTGTAGTTCCAGGAGACACCTACGTCAATATGACTTGGATTTTGCCATCTTATTCAGTTTATCGCTGTGAGATTTATGCCATAATAGTTGATGGGTTACCATATTTGCATCATACGTTCTCCCTTGATGATTCACCTGCGAGGCCACCTTTCACGTTCCACTTAGCCCCTCTACTACCAGACAACATGTACATGTTAAAAGTTTATATAAAGAATGGAGGAGGAAACTCAGGGATTTTTCCGATGGGCATCCAGACCTTGCCGACAGGAAGCGTCTAAAATCTTACCATTAATTCTATTATAAAGACAATTGTCTTTTTATTAAATAGTCTTGCATACAGTCTTTGTGTGTTTTTCTTGGGGTCGAAGTTGAACTGGGTGATCAAATTCAGGATGTGGAAGTAGTACCTAGTCCTTCATCTGGTACACAAATCTGTACAGAGGATTGAAAAAATTAGTAGCTATTTTGATTTCTTCTGTTTTAAACTGTAGATACACCTTTCTCTATACGCAGGATAATAGCGATGGATAACTAGAGTTGTTAAGAAAACATATGGTCATACCCGTGCTGGTCGTCTATTCTGAAGGAATAAACATATGAACAACTTCAGACTTCTTGTAACTTCTTCTTCTTCTTAGCGAAACAACGAAACATTGCTGCTCTTAGGCAATGTGGCCCATTGTGTTTCAGTTAAAAAATCAGGAAATATTCACATTCAGGCCGAATTCTAACCCAAAGTCCAGCATCCTTCTGGCAGGCGCATGACTTGTGTCCTCTAGCACAGGAATATAAATACCAAAGTGTTTATGCCTCAGGGTCATAGCACTCTTATGCAATCTTATTTGCAGCTAATTATAATCGTAAAAAAAATCACTTTCCGAAATGTATAATAATATTTGTCAGGTGGTTCACGAGACCTGATAATTCTTAATAAAAAAATACAGGTTTGATTAAAAAAATAAAACGACAGGCAAATAATATCTGGAATGTGGTTGACAAGGATGAAAATTTGAAATAATTTTGATTAATTGGTTGATTTACCGGTGTGCGGAAAGCATTGCTGCCACTCCCGTCCACGCTGGGTTGGATTAGTGTCATGCTTGTTGCCAGAAGCGAGAGCCACATGTCGCATGGTAAAGGAATGTGGGATGGGAGGTGTGGGTATTTGTGAGATGCGTTATCGCATTGTATCGTGAGGGAGCGTTTTGTGTGTTTGGTTCTGGACTTCTGCCTGTTCTGAGTCTTCTTGTGAAATATGTTGCCGCGTTATGTCGTAATATGGAGTGTTTATGCTCCTCTTTTTCTGTTTCTGCTTCTTCGAATCTTCTTTTTCTGAATCTTCTGATTCCTCGGTTTCAGATTGTGGCAGAGTGTACACCGTTGCGATTTGTTTGTGGTGTTCATTTGTTAATCCTTATCCTCTCAATTGTTGTTCTCCACTGTAGCATGATCTCCCTATTTTTAGTGTGTTGCTGTTCGGTGCTAGGAGTATTTTTAATAACTATGAAACATTTAATTAGAGAGTTAACATAAGAAATTTATATGACCTTACTTTACGAACAATATATTATTGATCATTTCGGATATAATTCAAATTAAATTCATTTGAATATTTTTACAATAATTAAAAAATAATTTACTTGGAGGTTTACACAGGGATATTACGATCATACTTCAACAATCCATTGCTGCTATCAATTTGTTGACAGATGTCGACCCTTCAAGGGTAAACGCTTCAATGGTTTTATGCAGCAGACACTTGTAAATCATTAAGACATAAATAAATTTGGTACTTAGCTCTTATATATCCTTGTTATTTATTGCCTGGTCCCGAGTCTTTAAGCTCGTTTCTTTATGCACCACACTAATCGGCTTTGTCACTAAATTACTCTGTATTTGTTATTTTCAAATATTAATTCTATTTCAACACTTCTTTTGTTATGACACACCGATTTACGTGGCATTTTTTGAGCTACAATTCACCTAAGCTTTATCAAATTTAACGGAGTTTTACCCGGTATATTCTCATTTTAGTAGGGAGAGTTTCAGACGCACAACCGTTCACTCCGACCTATTCCACTATTCTCTGATGAACATTTAAAACGAATTTGAAAACAAAAATATACAAAGTGATAACTGAACGGAATAAGATAATTAATTATTAGAAGATGTCAAATAGAGAGGGGGAGATGTTTGCAAATAATTTTATTCAGATTTAGATTATGAAAATTTAGGTATTTCAATAGGGTTTTCTCAGAAAAAAAAATTATTGCTGAAGTACTTAATTCACATAAAAAAATGATTTATGGCATATTTATTATCTTTTTAATTTTACTAATAATGACAAAAACAAAACTTGAGTTCATTTTAAACAGCCATAAATTAACGCCCTGAAATCCAATAAAAAGTCGGTTACATTGTTGCATAAGATAGCCGTGAGAAATATAAAACATAACATCTATTTATTGACAGCACTTTTTAATTATTATGAGTTGTAACGGATAATTAAAATGCCTAAAAAAGTTTGTTTTGTACCTTTGTGTAATAATACTAGTGAAAATGCTCCCTCAATATTATTTTTGACAGTACCACTTAATATTGAAAGACGAAAACAGTGGTTTTCTGCTGTAAAATCTAAACAAATATTTCATCAAAATATAAATAAAGTTTTAGGTTAGTCATCTGTCATCTGATGTGTACCGTCAGTGCAAAAGCGGGTGAAGGTTAATCCCAAACTACAAAATATCAACGTCCGACGCTTTTACGAATAATTTGTGTGGCATTTTTTATCTGGATTCTGATTGGCCAATATTTATAAGTCCACTGCTTTAGACCAATCGCAGTACAAGCAATAAAAGAGGAAATTCTGATAATTTTAGAGGAAAGCTTCCTTTAACACAAAGTTATATCTATAATCTCATTGGTTCTCCGGGTAGATACGTAATTCTGGCGCGTAAAAATGCCCGTTTTAAAAAGCCCTGAAATTATCAGCAAGTTGTTTTAACGATATTTTCTTAGAAGTAATTCTTATTAGAAAAGTAAATTGTTGTAAATTAATATAATGTTTTATTATATCATTTTCACAACATAAAATGTTAAAATAAAATTATTGGGAAAACCCTATTCAGTCATTCAGTCCGTCCGTTGCACAGTGGTTCAAAACGTTAAAAAGCTGGTCAAAAGTGGAAAAAATTATTTTAATTTTATGAAACTTGGTATGTTGGGGTTTTCGAGGTCGCTGATTTTGAATTTGACAAAATTTTTTTTAAAAACAATATGGCGGCTTCAAAATGGCTGCCAATAATGTTTGAAATTTATTTTTTTCTACATGAAACTTGATATAGTGCGGTTTTCAAGGTCTCTGTTTTTGAATTCAACAATTGCTTAAAGAAAAACAAAATGGCGGCTATAAAATGGCTGCCAATAATGTTTGAAAATTATTTTTTCTACATGAAACGTGATATAGTGGGGTTTTCTAGGTCGCTGATTTTGAATATAATAATTCCTTAAAAAAAAAAACAAAATGACGTCTTCAAACTGGCTGCCAATAGTGTTTGAAAATTATTTTTTCAACATAAAACGTGGTATGGTGTGATTTTTGAGGTCGCTGATTTCGAATTCCACAATTGTTAAAAAAAAAAACAAAATGTCAGCTTTAAAATGGCGACCAAAAATGATTTAAAATTAATTTTTCCGTATGAAAATTGATTCTTTGGGATTGGGTTTTTGAGGTTACTGATGTCGAATTTGACAATTGTTTTTCAAGAAACATGGCGGCCATAATATTAAAAAACTTTTTTCCCTGATAAAAATTAATTATTTTCGGATAGAATACAACAATACATACTTTATAATTTGTACTGTATAAATAAAAATTGCAATTTTTCTTATAAATAATATTTTTTTATTGCACGTCATCTTCATCGTCAGATTCTCCTAAAACAAGTACATTTTCAGAATAATCTTCATTTTCTGGATAATCTTCATCATCCGAACTAGGATAAACTATGCCTATGTTCGGCTCTCTTAATAAATCTAACGCTGCAGAAGAAAATGATCGCGCTTTTTTTTTCTTAAGAGTCCTACAAGACGAAATAAGTGGATCCGAACTAATGAAGAGTCTTGAGAAAAGGTCTTGCATCGTTTCTCTTCTGCCGCATTTTCTGGTGTGATCTTGTCGGAATTTTTTGATATATTTATTAGAAGCTTCTTGCGCTTCTTCGGACATTTGGCCTATCGGTAATATAGGGGTAGCAATGATGTCTACGCCATGTATCAAAATTTTATGTACTGTCGTTGACATAAAGTACCACAGGTACAATTTAACATACAACCGAGCAGTTTCTAAAGCATATTCTTTAAATTTTTCTACATTAATATTATGACCACTTGAAATAACTTGGAGTATCATGTGAAAACGTTCAATCAAATCTTTATTTCAGACGATTTCGATGAATTTTCAAAGAACCGACGAGCAGTATTTCCATCATTCGATGAATCAGACCCTCCTGCTTGAGGTTGAGAAACGATTAAACCTAATTCTTGCCTAAAACCCTTTTGTATATCAATTTTACGTTGTTTCATTTCTTCTTTTTCTTTGTCACCTCGAATTTGCCATTTTTTCGCATCTAGTTTGAACGATATACTCAAACAACATTCAAACAATCTAATCCAAGCATGCAGGGAAGAAATACCTAAACATAGATTTTTTTCATTGATTTCCAAATTCAACATTTTATCAATATCATTGAATTGCTTAATTGTGGCATCACAAATATAACAACGTTGAGTAGATGTTGTGTCTGTCAATGCGTTGCAAACTTTACCATCTATCATACTCAGCTGAAGCTTGAAAGTTACTTTTATCGCTTTACCACCTATAGTTTTTTCAAAAGGAATAAGATTTTTTTCTTGTTCTTTGATGCACTCAACTTCAGCTTTAGTAGATGTAGTACTTTCTCGTAAAAATTGAATTTTTAGTGGTCGGCAAAATCGAGGTGAAGAAGGTCGTGGATTTTTCCACACAACAACGGTCATCCCAGTTTCATCCTCAAATAAAAGCTGCAATGGCACCAACGATGTATAATAAATACTAGAATCACTAACGGAGTCATCATCGCTCAATTTTTGTTTAAATGTACTTTGTCCCGAAGTACCATCGCAGCCCCATTTGCAGATTAAATGTAAATTTTGTCGCTGATCATGGGATAAAGTGTGAATAACGTCCTTTTGTGCTAAATAAATTCTGTATGTGATGTGATTTAATAAAGACTGCAGTTCAACTTCAGCGCATGTTCCGGTTACATTTGGTTTTTCGGGATAAAAGTCTTCCTTAGCTTGCAAAACTTTCCAATAAGCAGGTAAGACTTTACAATTCTTTTCACGCGTTATAGCTCTAATCAATTCGTACTGACTTTTAGTTAGTCTGGCTTCTACTAGAAATCCCACGGCTTCTGCAGCAGATAAAGGATCCTCTGAAACTTTGTCTATCGATGACATGTATTTGTCTGCTTTTGTTGGACTCCTCTCTGTAATGTTCTTTATAACTTTTGCCTCGGTCACTTTTTCACTGGCACGCAGACTCATTTGAGCAGCAAATAGAAGTTCATCCGTAGAGTGTTGTTGCCGCATTTCTTCTGTCCTTCTTCGTTTTGTCCGCACACTAGCTTCAGCAAAACTTATAGATGGACGACCAAAATTAGCATCTCTTTCTTCGTTATCTTTAACGAAAACAGTTATAATGAACTCCGAGTCAAGCCACAATCGATTATTTTCATAGAAGCGTGACTTCGTTCTATGAACTTCTTGCCATTTGTTTCTCATTTTCGACAGTTCTTTCCTTAGTCGGCTCTTCGGGGTATCGGAAAATAAGATTGCACGCCCGATTTTATTTGACAAGTGCTCCTCCAAAATACGAAAAGCTTCCGTATTACTGTTCAGATCTTTTTGAACGAGTTCAAATATTTCTTTCCGTGGTAGGGAAATGGTGTCCCCGACATCTGAAAAATACAAAGTTTTCATAAAATATATAAATATAAAAATTTTAATATATTATGTAAATATAATAATAGTTTATTAATTTTCTGTCTCAATCTATTCATGCAAAATTTTAAAGTTGTAAGTTTGTAATTCGCGACCCTTAAAACATCCATATGTCGAGTTTGAGCCGAATCGGACCATAAATGATAATATTTGTCCGCCATCTTGAATTTTTGTTACATAAAAGTGTTAAAATGCATTGTCTCCAGAACTACGTCTGTGTGCAAAATTTCAAAGTCGTAAGTTTAGAGGAAGTGGTTCAAATTTGGCTTGAAAGATTTGAACTAAACATACAAGCAAACATACGTATAAAATACTTCGCGACCCCTAAAGCACCCACATATCGACTTTGAGTCGAATCAGACTATAAATGATAATTTGTCCGCCATCTTGGCGCCGCCATTTTGATTTCTGAATTTTGACAAAAGATTTGTAATTCGCGACCCCTAAAACATCCATATATCGAATTTGAGCCGAATCGGACCATAAATGATAATATTTGTCCGCCATCTTGAATTTTTGTTACATAAAAGTGTTAAAATGCATTGTCTACAGAACTACGTCTGTGTGCAAAATTTCAAAGTCGTAAGTTTAGAGGAAGTGGTTCAAATTTGGCTTGCAAGATTCGACCCACACACATACATACACACACGCACGCACGCACGCACGCGCGCACACACACACACACACACACACACACACACACACTAACTAACACGGCAAGTTAAATAAAAACTTGTAACAAGGTGTGACTAGTGACACATTCTTTGCATCCAAATTTACTATAAAACCTTCATACCTATATCTAAAACATGTTTTTTTTTATTTTAATCACTTAAAAAACCGAGAACTCGAAATATGTTAGTTTTTTATTAAAAGTCCCATATATTTTATTTATTTATTAGAAAAATATTAAAAATTTATTTATGTTTAAAAATACATAATGTTTATATATTTTTACTGCAATTATCGAGAAAAAACGTTTGTAAATAAACATAGCGACACATTATAGTCTTTAAAAACATTAAATTGTACATAAAAAGTGTCCTAGAAAAAAAGTCGGCAAAGCCATGCAGCTGGTTTTGGGATATGTTTTACATACCAAGTGGACAAAAAAAATAAAAATAAGAAGAAACTGCGATCTCGTGGGACTGTTTTTGTTGCCCTATTTATAAAAAAATCTTAACATCTTGATAGGCATAAAATTTACTAATTTTCTTAACATATTACTATAAATAGACAAAAAAAAAATATATAATTATAAACAATAATTTATTGCACTTACTTTCAGGAGATGAATCCATTTTGCAGAATTGAAATCGGCACAAAGGCAAACTTTTTATTCACGTTTAACTGGCACGTTCACTTTTGGTTAAGAATTGCCGCTTTGAGCGTCTCATACAACAGTTTATTCTCTAATGGTTTTAATATTCAAGGAACGCATTCCTGACCCCCTCCTTACTCTATAACATGCTACGGATACTACTTTAACAGTACAGAGACAAAACATTCCTGAAAAGAAAACTTAATATTTTTACTTTTGGCCGTGTTTTTCGCGTTTTAAACCACTGTGCGTTGGTTGGTCTCTTGGCTCTATATCTAAAAAAATATTTGACTGAGAAAAATAATATTTGGCAGGTAAATAAGATTTATTGCCATGGAAATAATCTGGTATATTTTGACGGAAAAATATAGAGGCTGAACATGAACAACCCAGAAAAATAATTAATGAAAAGCAATAATATTTGACATGTAGTTAACACATTTGCCAAGAAAAAAACCTATTTTAGTTTTAGTGAAAAAAATATGTACGGGGTGGTCAGTAAAAGAATGATATAATTAACTGGACTGAACACGTTAACATTTGACGGAGGATATACAGAGTACACTCTTTTGATTTTATGAACTACTCTAGAAAAATGTGAGGTCATTACGTTGAAACAGAGCCACGAATAACTCGAAAATGTGAGTACTGGTAATAAGTTCAATGATGTGCCTCCAGAGAATAGTTTATAAAATACATTTTTATTTATTTATTTATTTATTTATCACTGACAACCAACAGACAAAATCCACTTACAGGTTGCGACACAATTATACATTTAGGTATATAGCAGTATAACAATTTAACGTACAATAAACATATAAAAACATAAAACATAAAATGAACAGATACAAGTTATAAAAACACAATGTAGTTTTGTACTAGCCTATTAAGGGTAGATATAATATAAGAATATACAGAAAAAGGTCTATACATGACATCACTTAGGTATGTGGAGAAGCAGGTGCTAATTATATCACAGAATTGTGACAAAATATAGTCCTTCTGAATTTGTATAGGTTTGTGCCAAATATATCAATTTCAGTGCACAGTTTATTGTAAAGATTACAAATGTTGTACAACGCAACGGTGAGCTTGAGCGTGAGCTTGATTGTCCTGGGGTTGAATAAATAAAATGTAGCAGTGCATCTAGTCGTAGTTGGAACTCTAATGGGTATAAGGGAAAGGAAATATTGATTCTCTATCAAGTAATTCATCATTTTAAATAGGAACATTAAAATGAGGAATATTCCCCGATTTTGTAGTGACATGAAATTAAATCGATCCAGTAGGTATATGTAGTTTAGTTGCAAGTTATATATTCCAGTTTCTTTAAAGTCAATAAATTTAAGATACCTCTGTTGCACATATTCTATCTAATTGTTGTAGGTCAGGTATGTAGGCGACCATATCACCACACAATATTCGAGTATGGATCTTACGAAAGAATAATATAATATGTGAATACTGGTTAGGTCGTTGAAGTGTTTTGTAAATCTTATTATTAATCCTAGTTGCTTCAGTGCTTTCTTAACAACATACCCTATATGATCTTTAAAGCTTAGCTGGTCGGTAAAGTATATTCCCAGGTCTTTTACTTTGGAGACACGCGTAAGTGTTCATACTGTAATTGTATTTTATTACTGTTTCTTTGTTGCATATCGATAATACAGAACATTTTTCTATATTGAAATTAAGTTTTTCTTCACTACACCATTTGGATACCCTTTCTAAATCTGCTTGCAATAATTCACAATCTTTCAAGTTGGTTATTCTCCTGTATAGTTTAAAATAATCGGCAAACAATAAGTTTTCAGAACTAATATTGTCTACCATATTGTTAGCAAAAATTATAAATAGTAATGGACCGAGGTTTGAGCCCTGTGGAACACCAAATGTCATTTCATATTCACAAGACTCGAATCCTTTCACACATACTTGCTATTATTTAGATAGCTAGATAATATTGCAGTGTAGATATTTGGTACATTATACAAATGTAGCTTATTTATTAATTTTAAATGGTCTATCTTATCAAATGCTTTGGTCATGTCGGTATAAATTATGTCTACCTGTTGATGTTGTTTTATTCCCTCATGCGCTTCTTGTGTAATATTTATAAGATTCGTTGTTGTTGATCGTTTTTTGTAAAAGCCATTTTGTGTTGGGCTAATCCTGGTCTGAACTATGTTTAGAATACATTCGTGAAGAATAATCTCAAAGACTTTTGCTGGTGCACATAATAATGTGATAGACCTGTAGTTCATAATTAGTGATAAACTCCCTGATTTATGGACTGGAGTGACCTTGCCTTTTTTCCATATGTCTGGGAATGTAGATGTACAGAGTGCCAAGTTATAGATGTGTAATGGTGTGGAAAAAGAATGAGAGCATCCTTTAATTACATAAGCAGGAACTCCATCTACCCCGGTAGACTTTGTTAGTTTAAGCTTACTTATAGCTTTATCGATCTGCTCAATGGAAACACTTGTACCCCAATTCAGTGACGTTGGTTCATATACTGAACTAAAATACTCTGCAAATGCATCTGCAGTATCTTGACCATTTTCTATTACTCTATCTTCATAGTACATTTGGCTAGGGTTTCCAGCAGACCCTTTGGAGTTTCGAATAAAATTCCAGAAGCTGCATTATGTTTTGTTGCACATTTGCTAGGTACTTTTCATATGATGCTCTAATATTTATTTTGACAAGTTTCCTCTGATTGTCGAACTTGTCTTTATTTATAGCAGTTCTATTATTTTTATATTTATGACGAAGTTTATCTTTCATCCCATTCTGTCGAATTTCGACAGACTCAGCCAGCTATTCATTATTTCATTATTTCGAAGATATTTGCCATTCGGGATGTACCACTTTTTTAGGCTTTCTTTATTACTCATAGACTACGGATTTTAAGTTTTCTTGAAGCTTATTTTAGCTATGATTAATATTAAAATACCTGCATATCACTAGTGGCCCCGAAAAAGAACGACACCCCGTATATTCATTTTTCAAAAGCCAAGCAATTTTCATATTACGAATGTACATTTTTTTTTGCAGATGGACCACTACCAGTTCTAGATAGCGTAGTTCCAGGAGACACCCATGTCAACATGACTTGGATTTTGCCATCGTATTCAGTTTACCGCTGCGAGATTTATGGCATAATAGTTGATGGGTTGCCATATTTGCACTATACGTTCTCCCTTGATGATTCACCTGCGAGACCGCCCTTCACCTTCCACCTAAGCCCTCTACTACCAGACAACATGTACATGTTAAAAGTTTATATAAAGAATGGCGCAGGAAACTCAGGGATTTTCCCAATGGGCGTACAGACCTTGCCGACAGGAAGCGTTTAAAGTTTTACCAATAGTTCTATTGTAAATACGTTTATTTTTTATTAAATAAACTCGATTGCAGATTTTGATTCTTGTTAGGAATATTTTGGATTGGGACGTAAAATTCTAGTTTGACTGTCTACTGGTGTGGTTCTTGATATAGTACAAAAATTATTGCTGGATATAAAAGAGCTGAAAAAATAGTAGCAATTTTATTTTTATTTTTTATTCAGTTGTACTGAATTTTCGCGATGTACTATCAGCACTGACTTTCTTTTCGCTACTAATTAACTAGACTTAATTAATTATCTATTTGTATCCAGCATTTTTCTTTATTCATACAACACATTCGACATACATACCGAGCGTCAAATTTATAACCCTAACCCTCTGTTGTCGAAGTTGAGTCTGTTACGTTTTTTGCCTCCGGCTCCAATTTTTGGTTTAAAAAGTAGATATATAACTTTCTCTATAATCAGGATAACAGAGACATGGATCGCTACAATGAAGATCATGTCCGGATGATCAAGGTGCTGCTTGTCTATTCTGAAGGAATGGGCAAATGCAAGCTTCTTGTAACCCTTTTATATACAGATGGATAAATGAATTCTAAAAATCAGAACCAGGCGATATCAATAGAAAATGCACAACAGATATGAAAAACTTATAACAAAGACGAGACCGATCAAACCCGAACTGAACGTCAAAAGACCGTATAGTGGGTGGAATAAGCGTAATAATATTTCACTTCCGGATATCAGCACCAAAATTCAAGGATGAGATGTAGAGATATATTGCTTTGTAAATCCGCCGGAAGACACTCTCAGAAGTGACTAAGTCAGCTGTGATGACGTCATCAAAATGGCCGCCGTACTAATTTCTGTAGTTTCAAATATCTCAAGAACTAATCAACGGATTTGGATAAACAAAGTCTCATTTTAAAGATAAAAAATCATTCTACAAAAAAGGTAATAAGCAATTATTACGTGAAAACATTAGTTTTAATTTTATTTGCAGATTTATACAAAATATTTAAATTTTTGTAAATTTTTTACAAAATTTAAAAAGAACTGTAGATATGCTGTGACCTAAACAAAATAACTTAGAGTATTCAATCGACATCCATTCGTGAGCAATGGTCCTCACATGCACACAAAAGAGTACATCTGAGACGACTTTTAATGCAACGACCCCTTGTAGAGTAGTATTATTATGACAAGATGACAGCAAAAAATATGCGCAGAAACGAGTTTGTGCACTTCATCATTCTAAGCCAATGAGAACGAATTACGTGTCATTCAATGCCGACACCAGTGGCGGCGGTGGCCTGCAGTATGGCGGCGGCGCAGCGGCGGTAATAATAATAACAAAACAACTAAACTTTATTAGGCAAAGTTTAATACAAATTACTATTCTTGCACTTCTCCTGAACAAAGGTAAAACTATTCGCGTACGTTGGCTCCGTCCCTGTCATCTTCTCATCATAATTCTACCCTACACTGTTCCTTGCACTTGCAGGACACTAATTCTTGACAGTGTTTGCTTGTATCCGGAAATGTTGTCCCTAGAGGTTTGTATATTAAATCAACTTTTTCCATCTCTACTGGCAAGGATCATGTTCCTGAGGTTTACTGCTCAGGTAATTTCCCCAAATATTACATTGAAAAATAGCCCATTTCAAGGGATGCAATAGTGTATCCGCAGTTGAAGGAATATTGTCAATATTTCGACTTCGTTGAATAAAAAGTATACTACGCATTTGGTTAACTGCATCTGCTGTACTAGAATAGTATAATACATAAATACAACAGAACGCTCAAGTACAGAAATAGACTATCAGGTGTTGGTGGTGTTTTCAACAGGCTAGAATATTTGAAAAGCCGAATCAACATCACGAGATGACATCCATGTTTTCTACGCAACCTTCTTTCCAATACCAGAAAACGATGAAACCGTATCGCATCCTGTGAATGCGTGGAAAAATGAAATGAGATCTCGTACACCACGTAGAAGATTAGAATATAATTCATGAATGGGAAGATACTGCAAATTCTCTCCAGTTCCGTACTCAACTTAAAGTTCTTTGACTTCTGCAATACGTGAAAATGCAAACAGTGCTATAACAATGACATCTGAATCAACCATCTTAATGATTACTTTGCTGTGACCTAGCTGCATCCAGGGTGTGCAAAAGAAGACGTGCATCTGCTTCCTCGTGCGATGAAGGTGACATGGAGGCCACGCTCTCTTCGTCACCTGATGAAATTACCCTGCCTTTGTATGTGCAGTATACTTGTTTTTCGTGACTGTATTGTAACTAAATCCCTTGCTAAAAACATACTATTCGCCGGTTTACTGAACTTTTTATATAACTGTTACACATAATAGAGGATACTTTTCGCAGTTCTCTTGTGAATAGTTTTTGAACATTCTAAATTTTGTGATACCAACTTTGTTGGTGAAATACTCGTTAGTATATAAAAATATATTAAAAAAATACATCCAACCTGTCTAGAACACGCGACCCTTGGATTTTAAAAATCAAATCGAACAATATTTTATTATAAATTAAACATTTAACACATGCCTCCCCGGAACCTGGCCCGGAGCCAACCAGTGTTCGTAGGTGGGCCGGTCTGGTTTGGTTTGAATGACAATGGGTGTAAGGATTAGAGATGGATTGCAAGACAAAACTTTAACCACTGGACCATCATAAATTAATACAAAAATTAAATGTCTGCATATACATATATCATTCGAGAATAATATTTCAAAGATTAGATATATTATTCTGAAATATATATTAGCAAAATATATAAACAAAAAAAAAATAGTGAGAGGAAATAACATTTAGCAAGATTTCTATTTAAGTACAAGCGACAAAAATTAAGAAAATATTTTTTTTAAATGATTAATAACTTTCTTATTTAATAATTGATCTTCTTCTAGCTAACACTAACTTACTGTCCAAATTTCAAAACAATTGGACTTTTCTTTCTTAAGTTATCGAGATTACAACAAAAACGTGACGGACGAATGGACAGACATACGTTGTTCAGAATTCGTTCACTAACGCAATGATATGAAAGTTTTTTCTGCGAGCGATATTTACTGTTTTAGAAATATGCCGTATTCGTATTTGCGAAAATTAAATCTGGAACAAAGAAGAAAACAATTAGTGTGTAATTTAGTTTGTAGTGTAGTGTGTAGTGTAGCGAATACATAGTTACCAAATTAAATTAATAATAACAGGATAGCACAGAGTTGCGATGATTCTTACTGAGCGAACCAAACCTCTGACTTCTCTATTAATTTGCAAATAAAATAAAAACCATTGTTTTTACGAAATAATTGCATATTACCTTTTTTGTAGAATATTGAATTATCTTTAAAATGAGACTTTGCACACTCAAATTAATTGATTAGTTCTTGAGATATTTGAACCCAAAAAATTAGTACGGCGGCCATTTTGATGACGTCATCACGGCTAACTTAATCACTTCTGAGAGTGTCTCCCAACGGATTTACAAAGTAAAATATGTCTACAACCCACCCCTAAATTTTGGCGCTGGTATCCAGGAGTGAAATAATTTCACATAATTTGCTGCTTATTCCACGCACTAGTAGTGAAGGAGGATGTTAAAAAGTGGCTAATTTTGGTTTAAGCTGAACAACGGATTATGAACACGTTTTTTTGATAGCATTTTCCCCGTAGAATGCGACGATGTATTTGGTTTTACGAAAAAGCGGTGGGAAAATGTGGCAAAGTTAAGAAAATACTAGAGAATTTACAAAGTCCTATCTGAGATATTCACAAGTTAAACTTTTAAGATCTATAATATTTTATTCTAGGTTATGGTGGTTTCTCTTAGTATTTTTCTCATAGAATATGATGCTCTACTTCGCTCTGCCGAAAAATGTCGAGAAAATGCGAAAATATTAAGAAAATGCTTAAAAATTCATCTAACTTGAAATTAAGTTAGATACTCTGGATCTTAATGGGTTTAACTTGTGGTTGTTCCAGGCTAATTATTGTAAGTTAGCACTTTTTAATTTTTCCTAATTTTCCCGAGGTTTTCCCGCATAGCCGTATTAACCTTCTCTTTCACTGAATAAGTACGAGAAACCACTACCCAAGCAGCATTCAAAGTGATGGGAACTCGCATCTGAGGCATCGGAACTTTATTATAGTAGGAATGACGTAACTGTTACTAAATTTGTGACTTGGTAATATTCACTTTGTGGTATGCATTTGTAGTGACAATTATGTAGATTCTACTGAATTCAGGCATTGTATAGTTATAACACTTTCAAGTAACTGCTGCAGAATCTGCAACGTCGCGGATACTACTCTGCATTACTTTGAAGCATCCTCAACTGCAAAGTGAAAATTGGTAGTAATGCCGACCGCACAGCATTACCAAAGGGCCACTTCAAAGTAACGATAATTTCAAGTGTGCAATTTTAAGTCCCTAGTACGTTGTTGGGAAATTTTCTGGAACTTCAAAGTTGTCTAACTTATTAGTGACATTTCGAGTAAAAGTGAGGTTATTTCTACGAACATAGGGGCTCTGAAGTTATTTTTACTGCTCCCCACTAATTGAAAATTACTACAAAGTTACATATACCTTGAAAACCTACTATAAAGTAATATTATCTTTTAAGACAATTTATGTAATTATTGACATTGAATAAAATGGCGGCATCTGAAATGCTCAGTAAAAGCGAAATAAAGTTTATCGGCCCTCATCCACGTTTTATAGAAAACTGAAGAAACAGTTAAATAGTAGTGGAAATACTGATTCTTCAGAATATAATGCACACATGAAAGATTATTTCTCCACAGCAAAACCATCATTTTTGGCAACAAGAAGTGGAAAAGTGTTCCCATATCAATACAAGGAGAAGAGTAATCGAATACTATAACAGTTTGTAGTGATATTAATGATACTATGTACTGCACGAACGTTACAACTTGTCTTTAAAAACACAGATTGACCAATAGTTCAGTTAGTGATTCACTGAGCATATTAAATGAATTTGCCGATTAAAAACTCCAAATTTAATAAATATGTTGTCGATGGGGAACGGACAATATCGGTATAACGGCATAAGACATTGTTTGTGTACACTGCGCGGCTTATAAATATATGGTACAGCACTTGTGAACTGAAAACCATTAACTAAATTTATTGGTAGATTGTGATGTTCTCTCAAGCTTCTGAATATTACTTAACTGTCTAGACATCGTTATTGTTTGAAATACTGATTTGTGATAGATTTTATTATTGTCAAATGTGACCAGTCTAGTCTTCTTTACATTGATAAAATCGAAGTGTACTATGACGCGCAGTGTACGATAAATTAAACTGAATGAAATTAAATATAAACTGATCACTAAAATATGAAAACTCTTATGTATTCTTTCCATTATTATTATTACACACCTTACGTTAATAAATACATTTGCAAGACATACATTGTACAACATCGTTTTCAGTAAAAAACAAATATTTTATTTGCACAAGTTTATTAACAACTTAATAATATCAGATAATAAAGAGTACTTTGTAAAAGTATAATAATTATTTTTAATCCACATCACACACATTGACACTTTAACAGTTATTACCGTGTTGCCAATTAAAAAAAAAAAATTACCTATCTCGGATCTGCCAATTGTACCAACATGAAAATAAGTTGGTAGCAATAGTTACCAAGATCTTATAGCGTCATTGGTCCCATTTCCTACATCTAGGTAAATATAACTACACAGTGAAATTGTTGTAGTTCCCGTCATCACTTTTAAAGTAGCAACAACTATAACGTTGGTGGCATCTGCTACCTTATGGGAAATGTAACTTGTAGGGAAATAATTTTGGTTTTTGCCACCTCTAATATGTGACAAATATTTTGCTGACATATATACCACTACAAAGTGACTGCAATTAAAATCCCCATTTTTCTGTTGTTGAATGAAGACGCCATTTGACACAGATAAAAATATAATTCAATATATATATATTTTTATTATGGTCATTTGCAAATATATTCTATAAACAGATTATTACTTTATAATATATAAAATTAAAAAAAAACGTTTTCCATAAAAAATTTTGCAGTTTTGCTTGTACACATAATTTTTGCAAAAATTTTCGAGGGGGCGTCTTCTTTATCGAAGCATCATGATAACATTTTACAGAAAACAAGTGGCGGTTTTAATATCCACACCCAGGGTAAATGCAAAACATCATGATTTATAATATATGCTTATGCATTCTATATTATATAATCACCTTAACTTGGACCTTGGACATATTATGTGCTCAAACTCAATAAGTCATTAATTTGCTATTCGAATAACAGAGAGCCAAATATATAGTTTGCGCTCTCATTCCAGTCAGCTGAGCTGTTCCAAAAGTTACTCATTTCTACTACTTGGTTACATCCCGTTTACGTAATAACCTAGTCATCAACACGGTAACGGTAGAAGTACCGGAATAGTAACTTGCTACGTAATTATTGTTCCCCATTTTGGTGAATGCTAAGTAGAAGGATGGTTCCCATTACGTAACACTCCTAAGTTGCGGGAAACTTTAAAGTTCCACAAATGGTAACTACTACGTAGAAACTACTAAAATTGCTGCTTGGGGATAATCTCAAGTTATCAACGTTGATTCCTAATATATTTCATTTAGGAATGACCCAGATTAGATATGTTGAGTCAACGGACATTTTCCGGCATTTTAACGCAAAACAGAGTAGACCATCGTATTCTAAAGGAAAAATCCTATGAAAAACCACCTCAATTTTTAGTTATATACTCTGCATCTTAAAAGATTAAAATTATGATTATCTTATACTAAATTTTGTGTTTTCAAGCATCTTTTTAATTTTTACGCCTTTTCCCAACATTTTCCCGCAAAGAAAGGGTTGATCCTGGTATTGTACAGAAAAAATACTACAAGAAACCACCTGTATCAAGCATAATAAGACATAGACCTTCAAAAGTTTAAATATTGAATATCAGAGACTCAAATTTGTAAATTTTTCCGCATTTTCCTGACAATTTTCGGCAAGGCGAAGTAGAGAATCATATTCTACGAGAAAGATACTAAAATAAACCACCATAATCTAAAGTAAAAGTTAAAAGTTTACCTCGTGAATATCTCAGACAGGATTCAACTCTCAAGCATTTTCTTAACTTTTCCACATTTTTCCACATTTTTCCGCTATTTTTTCATAAAACTGAATAAGTCATCATCGCATTCTACGGGAAAAATGCGATCAAAAACTTATAAGTTGGTCAACATGTGTAGTGGCTTTTGGTAGTACCAATTTATGCCATGACACTTTTTACCAAATTTTCTAACGTGAGATATATCAATTAACTTTTTCCTCGTCCTAGCTCTGTGACTTTCCAAGCAAAATTAGGAAAATAAATACACTTCCAAAGCTTTTAAGTTCAATATAAAATATCCAATTTTAGAAGTATTCGTAGTGGACATTATAGTAAAATTCCCCCTTGAATTTAATCTTCTGCAGATAATTGCAACAAACATTTTCATATCTAAAGTATCGCTAATCGGCAATACTCAAGAGTTTATATAAGTAGCCATGACTCAGATTGGATATTTTTAATCTATCAAAAAAGTCCACCATGATCAGTACACTCAGTTTTATTATTATCCTAGTGTTCCAATATGCCAGCGGTCAATTATGCGGTAGGTACATGCTAAATTTTTATTTCGATGCAATGAGTTGATGGCAGAAAAAATAGGTCTGTCACAACTAATTTTTACTGGTGATTCTAATCCTTTAAATAAATTGGGAGGTCGTAAATAAATCGGGAGACCTTAAAAGTACTCCCGTTGAGCTAAATCGAATAATCCTGAAAATAATTTTTCGAATACAGGGATGTAAATGCAAATGATTACCAATTACACTGCATTGTTAATATAACTCGTTCGGATATATCTTTCAGATCGGAACTAAGATGATATAATGACCCGACTTAAGAAAGGCTTCATTCTGAACCAGACTTGTATAGAAATACTCACAACGAATAATGAATAGGTTTTAACAGCTTTAATACCCATTTCCGAACAAAGGTGCTGAAGTATATATTGCTTCAGTAACCATTCACTGAATCTCTCTTATTATCATTCCAGTTCCCGAGCCAGTTGGAAATATAACGATGAACATAGATAATGTGTTAAATTGGGACCCCAGCACAAATTGTGAAAATGTCCAGTACTGGGTTTACGTCCACGTCGATATAGATGATCTGAAATACATATTTACTGCTCATGAAAACCGGATAGATCTTTTCTTTCTTCCTGCCTGCGAGAGGTTCTACTTTGAAATTATGGCTTATGTGGGTAATGAAGTAAGTGCGCCAACTCGTTACGTCTCCTACATTCCAGCGCCTTCAGGTAAGTTTGATCATAGATGAGTATTTCTGCGTATCTAAAACTATTTGTGTATTTAGTTGACGGAGTTAAGTCCCTCGATGACGCAGAAGAATTAAATATGTGTTTATCTTTTACTAGTGTAATATTTTATCAAACTCCTCTATACATTTCCTTAAACATAGGAGCAATAAAAACAAGACTGCAACCAACAGCTATTCTCTCGGAGACCAGGAAAATTTTATCATCAGCATACAGCGCTAAAAATGCGTTTGGTGTTCAGTTTTCAAGGTCATTTCTGCATAATATAAACGATATTGACAATATTACAGATACTTGAATTCACAAATCTGTAGCCGGAGTTAATTTTAGAGATGGCTTTTGTATTAGTATATGTCAGAATAACATATTGTTTTCTATCTTTCAAAGAGTCTACCCAGTCATATGCTACACAGCAATGCTGGTAGAATTATTTTCAAGAAATCCATGCTGATTTTCCGAAAATATATTATTAGTTGGGGGGTATACTTGATGAAATATACACTCCGTGGGAAATTTCATGATGAAATTGTGAGAGTTAGTTTAATACATTCCTTATGCCCTCCATAATCATACCTTACTAGGTGCTTTGCTTGAATTTGTGGCAGGCGGACTGTATAGCGTCATATATTCAAGATGGCGGCCACCCCAGACATCATTGGAAGTTCTCGATTATAACTGGTGATAGGCCCACCCTAGCAATATTTTGTACTTAATCTTTTTTTCTAAATAAAATTTTAAGAAATTAATATTTATTTCAATATCTTTATTAAATTAATTGTAATGTTGTTTTCAGCTTAATACTTTTCATCTGAAAGGTTATCGATATCAAAATGTTGGCCATGATTCTCGCATGTCTTCATTACCTCTACACATATAAAGCTCAGTGCATAAAATGTTTTGGGATTTACATTTACAGGATACACCACATTTCCCTTTTGTATATGAACACCGAATTAATTTTAAAATGGTTTCAGGTGCACAAGGAAGTGTTGGTAGATTAGAGTGCTGCTGGTCAGCAAGATGCCATTCCCTAACCTGGTAATGTGCTCTACGAATAAAAGGAGATAGTAACCCTCTTGTAGGAGGCAGATTTTTACTTTGCGTCTTGTGCTTGGAGAACATCAACCAACGAAATCTGAAATCTTCGTCACTGGTGTATATACCTTACGAATAAATTTTTCAATGACAGTTTCAGGTTTCAGCTTCATCCCCGAATTCTTCAATGGATCCAAGTTTCCCAAAAATGTCATTATCTGCGGTCTTATACACCTTCCAAAACGATGATTTTCCCTTCTTTGCAAGTGAACCTGTGACATCGTATCCTGACAGAGCATGCAGACCTTTTATCTTTTCTGGTCCTAATACGGTGCGAATTCCGCCAACGTCAATCATTCTTCGATTATTTCCTATACCAGTGACAGACATACTTAGACATGTAAACGATTTTGACCACCACAATGCTAGTAGAAATGCTGTATCAAGCGAATATATATGAATCGCAGTAGCTCCTTTTCGGGAAGCAAAAAGACAGTGCAGTATTATTTTAACGACAGCTTCTTCATGACTACTTTGAAGTTCACTTACGTCACTTCCGAAAGTAACAAAGCTTTTTCTGCAAGATACGCTGTTAGCTATCCATTGTTTTTATATGAAAAGGGAGGGATTTCATCTGTATATTTGCAATGTTTGTGGAGTCAGTTATTTTGTACTCAGTGGGTGTTACTGTAGATGTCCTTTTATGTCACATCGCAGATTTAAGAGAATTTTCAAGATATGTGTCAAACACCAAGTGAATTTCATCATATTTTATTGTTAAACTCCAAAGCTAGATCATTGCATATTTTAACCTGCACTGATTTTTTCAACGATTGCAGCTTTGATATTCCATCAAGAACAGCGACACAGTGGAATTTTGCACGCAGATGCTCTGTTATATTTGAGTCCACCAAAGGTATAAACAAAGAAATTTGTACAGTATTATCAATTTTTGCAGGGTGTTGCTCTTCTAAGATCTTCATTAGTTTAGATTTATTTGTAGACAACTTCATTGATCCATCCAGATTAAATATGGAGAACGGAACAGCCGAGAATTCATAATTACTTAATTATGTTTTTAGTTCAATATCAGTACGGCTTCTCGATATAACTAGCAAGCGTGTGAATAATGATTGGTCGAATTGTACTGCAGTGTCAGCTAACTTGTTGTTTTGAGTTTAGCTTTACATGAATTACGTTTTCCTTTCTACATTGGGTCCCAGAAATTCGTACTGTCAATTTCAATTCGGTTTTTGTATGATTTCATGTAATACACACTTTGTTGTTGTGTTGATCAGTTCACTGCCTTCATATGTTGGTCGATGTTCTGATGGTGTTGTAGATACATTGCACATCTTCATGTTGTCGCTTTCCTCTAGATCATGTCAAATGATGGTGTTTTGTTTTTACTTCTTCTGCAATTCCAATCACTGCTTTGGTTTATGTAGAAAGTCTTGCCAGCTCAGGGGAGGTAAAAAAGAATCGTGTTAAAGTATTTTTATATTGTGTTAATTAGAGTGATAACAAAATTAAAAATGTTTGTATACAAAACACCTAAATGATAAATGATATCGATAAATTCCTTAGGACCTTCTTTATAGAGAATTTCCTTGTAAATAAAAAAGGTTCAGTACAAAATATTGATAGGATGGTCTATCAAGAGTTTTACTCGAGAACTTCAGTTGATGTCTGGGGTGGACGCCATCTTGGATATATGTCGTCATATAGGTTGTCTGCCACAAAATCAAGCAAATCACCTGGTAAGGCATGATTATAGAGGAATGTATTAACATTGGTCCCACAATTTCACCATCAAATTTCTCCCCCGACTATATATTTCTCAAAATATTTTAAAAGTTGAGCAAAATAAGAATATTCAAATATTTTCATATTAATGTAAATATGCTCGTATGCATGGCTTAACCATACCGTAAAAGGATTTGAAACCTACTATTCCCTTTTTACATCGTTGTACTGCGACCACATCATCCTGAAACACTAGGGTATATCTTCGTAGATTTATCGGGATTTTTATTTTTGACCTTTTCCCGTAGATCCCAGTTTCGACTCCCTGTTCTGTTTTGGAACCATTCGTACACCAAACTATTTGTGTCGATATTGGGCGGGGGAGTTTTCCAGTCTTTCTTGTCTAGGATTTCAGTTTGAGTACAACTTCTGGTGTTTTGCTTATCGGCATTGGATGTGTGCTGACAGATCTAGAAGGATTTTCAATGCGGCTACGAGAGTAGTTTTTGTGGCTCCCACTTCACACAGACAAGTAAGCCTTTGTGTGCCAATTAGCAGCCTTATTGCTCTCAATTGCAATGACTTACTACCAATCCATAGGTCATGATGAATCTTACTATCTTGGGTATAAATATATGGTCTATTTGAAATTTAATCCCCAACTTTTTTTCACACTTTTACCTGTATCCCTAGGGCAACTAACAAGCATAAACAAATTAGTCATAAGATTGTGAATGCTATATGAATACACACTCACTGGTAACGTATATAAAATAAACGTAGGAAATAATTACAAATGTTTTATCGATTACTTCTTCTTACTGAAGTACAGAATTTGTCAGTGGAATAGAAACAGTATTCTATCACAGTTTTTTAGTCCTGTCTTGTAGGATTCTAATAATTTAATCTTATCTGGAGCTACTTATGTTAAAATACATACATCTGGAGTGTAAGGGGATTTTTTTTTAAGTTTACTTAGCCTATATTTAATAATATGGATATCCTAATAGTAAACGCTTGCTGGTGTAGACCAATATGTATGTTTAAAGACAAAAACTTTTTTAAATAGTCGACGTTTCGCCAGATTGTATTGGCATCCTCAGGACCATTTACGTACGTCTTCATTTATTTAGGTGTAATCTGTGTAATTTAAATAGGCTATTTAGAACATAGCGGTCTTAACAAATAATGTATAGGTTTTTGTTTATGTTGGTATACTTTAGCATACAGAGCTGAAGTCACAAAATCAATTTGTTTTTTGTGAAGAAACCATCGTGTAATATACTAAACGTACACGTGAAACTGGTGATGATACAAGAGATCGAATTTGAGTCCATTGGTTTACTAAACTAATTATTTCATTTACTTTTTTAGGTGCAGATCTCACGATAACTTCCTTTACTGCATCTGTGCAAGATGAAGCTACTTTCTTGACTTGGCAAGTAACGGAGAAATTTGCTCATTGTGCACGAGGCTTCAGACTAGTGATTCACGACTCAGTCACTCCAATTCCAAGGGACGTATACACAGAACGTAACAATATATTTCTAAATGACTTGGTACCCTGTGGACGGTACGAATTTGCAGTTATGGCCATTTACAATCTCCAGTCGGAGGGGCCAATAAGTTTGATTGATTACGTAGCCCCACAAGAAAGTAAGCTACTTTTCTCCATCTTTAATTTGTTTCTGCCACAACATTGCACCTGAAATTTTCTTATTGACTCCTATGTATGATGACCTCCTGATTACGAAAAAAATATTTGTTTTGTGCCCAAAAATTCCTTGTGCGTCACTTTTTGACGCGCTTTCACGCATTTTCAACTTATCTGCTTAATATATCTTGTACTAGTAATAGGATGGGAATTTTAAAAATACTGGCATATTCGAAATGAAATTCTTAAAAATGTAAACCTATCCGATATGTATTGGTCAATCCGCCATCTTGGAAAAAAATAGAAAACACCAAAAATAGCCGAAAAAATCAAAATTGAATATCTTTTCTATACGAAGCAGTAATTTCACCAAAGTTGGCAAAAATAAAACTCATTCATGGTCAAATGCACCAATCCCGGACATCGTATGTCAAATAGAACGGTCAAAGATGGCGGACGAAATAAAATTTTTAATTCTTTGTCAATTATCAAGGAGGCATTATACATATCTTTTTTCTTTTCGATTGTACGTTATTTTATATACTTTTAGGGGATGGAGTTGATTTTTTATTAATTTTGTAACACTACTTTTGTCCCCAGTTGGCGGCTAAAGAGCAAAAGTAAGTGAACAGTAGCAACCAGCCAAGCTCATTGGTTGGGTCGGAGTTCGAATTATTTAAAAAAAAGAATTATCTGACTGTCAAAACCTTATTATTATCTTCTGACCAAAAATAGAAATATCAGCTACAATAATACGTGGCTTACCTAACTTTAAGGACGCTCACGAAGAGGCGGTGACGTGGTCGAGAACCTGAAGATGGCCAAGGGTACCCGGGAGTCAAGGACCCTGGATCCACAACTTACAGTTGTAGCTCGTCCTTGTGTAAGATGTAACAGAGCCGACGTCACGTTGTCAATATCGTCCAGCTAATGGCGGGTTCCTATCCTGTGCTTCTTCTCGATGTTAGGGACCAGTTGATAAAAGAAAAAATGAATGATAACAAAATGAAATTTTGTTGCGTAAATGACTAGGCAAGAGGCTTAAATTTACAGACAAATTTACTTAATTGCCTCTGCATACACTCTATAAAATTTAAGCTACACTTAAAATATTCAAGAAAAATTTTTAAATTGAACTGATTATATGACTCACCAAAATATTCCAATTTTAAATTGGTCAAAATAGAAATTGAAAACTTACTACCCGGAATTAAATTATTTAATGACAAAAAACCTCTGATAGCAACATTTAATAAATGACTAAATAAATAGACTCACTATGTCAAAAATTTAAAAATTATGCAGGGTTATAACAAATATACGAAATGCGGTAAAAACAGAGCAAAAATAAACGATATAAATACTTAATGAAGTAGAAAAAACACACGATACTCTACAACTTTTCTATGACAAACGATTTTTTTCCCTTATTTTATTTTTAAAAAAGATATGAAATCTAAAACTTTTACTTTTACACAACTAGAAAAAAAAACATAGGCCGAATAAATAAAGTAATAAGAAACGAATATGACAAATAAGCAATAAAATCTTTGATAGGACTTCGGGTTTCGACAAGTCTCTCTAATGCAATTTTACTTAAACAAATTCTGCCTCATTAAGCAAGCTAATCAAGTAAACTACAACAAAATTAGAGAACTTTTAGACTTAACAGTCGGGGATCGTCCGTACTAATATGAAAATTTCCAGATTATACGTTACTAAATTACTAGGCAAAATTAAATGACAATTTACTACACAAGGCACAGCAATTCCTAACTGATTTACACAAAGGTACTGACTAGGGGAGACTTAGACTTAGACCACAGCTAGCAGTCACGAACTAAACCCTCAAGATGAGTGAACACATTTATAAGGTAACCATAGGTTAATCTAATTAAAGGTAAAAGAGTTTACTCACCTTGGGTAAATTCTCTGGACAAGAGCTCGATGAGCTTCTTGCAGTATAAAGTCCTTCCTGGAATCTTCGAGTCTCGACGGCCAAGTCCTGAGGTTCCCTTCAGTACCACACTTTTCCCTATAAAATAAAACCACGAGAAAATCTATTCACAATAATTACACAGCCTAACTCAGGCCCTCGAACAAACTTTATTCGTTACGAATTAACCAAATATGTGCCTTGCAATTTTACCGAATCACCAGATCACATTCCAATGTGCCTTTTCAAATTCGCCCAGAAACAAACAAAATCCTTAAATACCCAAAAATACGTGCATCAATTCACTAATTCAGTAATAATCAGAAACTTGATTCTAATATCTAATTAAATAACAAAGGGATTTCTTAGATAAATCTAGAAATTTTAATAAAATGGCGGATTGTTCTTACCTGTCTGACGTCGAAAGCAAGTCCCTCTCTCTCGCGACAGTGAAAATCCAGCTGTTGCCTGGTCTTCCACGCGCATGTCCATCCTAGCGAGGAAATGACATCGTCGCGGGATCGTTTTAAACATGGTCAATCTATTAGAGTCTGAATGCGGTCGAATTTATAATAATCCAGGTGATGTAGGGAAGAAATACTGTAACGGGAATTTACGAACGAAAATTTCCGTTACAATTTTCAAAAAAGTGTTTTTTTTTTATTTTCAAAAAAGTGCATTTTTGCAATTTTCAAAAATGCATTATCTTTTTTTTTCACCCAATTTTCATCGAAACAAAATGAAATATACTATATTAGTTTCATTACCGTCCTATGCCATAATTTCACCACATTCCTCATCAATAGCCGATTCATCAAAAGTAGAAGAAGCATTGGCACGATTATTTCCTCTACAATAGACACGTGGAATGGAACATTATAGGTATATTCAGTTTTCTACAACTACACTGATTATTTACAGCCTTTCTTATATTTAGTGAATTTTCAGGAAAAGCATTACTTTCGCTCATAACATCAAGCATTAAGCCATTCTCAGTTTTAAGCCACCCGAATTGTAACGGATCTTTCTCAGAATCTAACCATTTTTAGACTTGGAAATGTACTCTTAAACAGTGTTTTTCTATTACCTCATCAGTAGGTGGCATTGCAGACAATTCTATTTTTATTTGCCAATTATTTTATTAATCTTAAGTTTGTAAAAATAGATTTTTTTATGATGATCCCATGCTAGTTGAGTCATTATAAGCAAAAGGTCAATGTATTCACCAACTATTATAACTTAATTGTCTTCAGTTTTCAAATCAAGAGCAGTTTTAACGATTATAGTATCGGCGTCTTTGCATATTTTAACGTTAAAGTCATTATCTACTAACTCTGCACAATAATTTTATAAAGCTATATAATAATTATATTTACTATTAGCTAGAAATTTTTTTTGACCAACCGAGTATTTCATAATGTCACTTGTGATTGAAATATCTACGCAAACATTTGTTTCTAAACGACGAATGCGCTCGTTATACTTAGTGCTATTCTGTTCATCGGGATACCCATAAAAAATAATACTACTATAGTCTTGACTGCCTGGTTCTGATTAATTATTGACAATATATTCATATATTATTATTACTATGCGTATGTTTAATAGATTTCCTTTTCAAATTAATGAAATTTTATTTTGTATTAAATGTCGAATAGAGAAAAAAGTGACGTACAATGCCTCCTTGGTAATTGACGAAGAATTAAAATTTTGTTTCTTCCGCTATCTTTGACCGTTCTATTTGGCATACGATGTCCAGGATAGGTGCATTATATTTGATGATTAATGAGTTTTATTTTTGCCAAATTTGGTGAAATGACTCCTTCTTATATTCAATTTTGATTCTTTCACCTATTCTTGCTGTTTTCTATTTTTTTCCAAGATGGCAGATTGACCAATACATATCGGACAGGTCTATAGCTTAGGCTTAGGCCAGTGTTTTTAAAATTCCTATCCGATTACTAGTACAAGATATAATAAGCAGATAAGTTGAAAATCCGTGAGAGGGCGTCCAAAAGTGCATATAACTTTTGACACGCAAGGAATTTTTGGACGCAAACATTTTTTTCGTAATTAGGGGGTCATAATACATTATAATCAACAATAAAATTTCAGGTGGAATGTTGTCGCCGAAAAAAACTAAATTAAATCAATTCAACTGAACTAATTCCTATAGGCCGTGATGAAAATGACAACCGTTGTCTACACTTTTCAAAAACTAAATAATTTTCCCATTTTTAATATACATTTCTTTACAGGTGCGCCACTTCCAGTTCTGGAAAGTGTAGTGCCAGGAGATACCTACGTCAATATAACTTGGAGTTTACCTTCGTACTCAGTTAACCGCTGTACAATTGCTGCATTGGAAGTTGATGGCCTGCCATTCTTGCACCATGTCATCCCCGTTAATGATTCACCTGCGAGGCCGCTTTTCACGACGAGCCTAAACTCTCTACGACCTGACAATATGTACATGTTAAAAGTTACTATACAGAATAGCGCAGGAAACTTAAAACCTTATCCAATCGGCGTGCAGACCCTGCCGGCAGGCAGCAGTTGAAGTCGTACCACTAATCCTATTGTAAAGACATTTGTGCTCTATTAAATAATTTGGAATGCAATCGTTGAGTTTTAACGTTTATACAGCTACCATCAGTAACACTCTGTAACTCACTACAGAAATGAAAACCTGGAAGGGTTGAAACAAGTTTAAAACAGATGTGGAACTTCTAGTTTAACTCATATATTCAAATAACTATACCCAGTTTGGGCTACGAGTGAACAGCCGTGAAATATATATATCAATCGATAGGGGATCATTCATTGTCTTTCGAGTCCTGTGCTTAGGATCACTTCAAGTGGTGATCGTTAGATACCATATCGAAATCTCATACAAATAAAAAAAAAATGACTAAATTTTTTAATACTCCTTTTAACTGTCCTAAGGAATCCTAAGAATATGAGACCGGCATGAGATTTAACTATTTAGCTATTTCAAGTTAAAGGTTGTCACTCGAAATGACCCCTGGATTTTTTCTCCACGTCTGAACCTCAAGAGTAACACAAGACTTATTTTACGGTACTGTGCTCATGAAATATTTTAATCACCTTTGGTTCTGTACAATACTAGCAAGGTCCCAAGACTGTTCACCAATAGCCCAGATTCCGTAAAAACTGGCCCGAGCAAGAGTCACATCGGGGGGTACCTTCTCAATGTATTCCTTTGTAGAAGCCTCAATAGCTCTTTTATTCCTGAATCGAGATAAATTAATAGGAGTAGTATTTTGTTTATAGACATCACACAAGGAATGAATGGAGGCGTGAATCAGCATTTACATTTACATTACACAGGCCCACGAAAAAAGTTGTCTGTGCCGAGGTACTGACCATACCTATATCTTGTATTTTGAGCTGCTGAACACGAATCTGACCTCAGTTTTTCCCAAGCATGTCATGTTTTTTTTAACAACAATAAAGTCTGTTGCATCGTAATATTGCTTACCCAGCTCATTTAAATCAGACTCCAAAAGTAATTAAACTTTAAAACTTGAACCTAATAACATTGTGGTACTTCAGTATTGACTACATAACTCAAAGAAGCCGTAAAACCCCACAACTCCTTAACCCCATAACCCTTCACTACCATAGATCTGGGATTCCGATGATATTAGTGATAAATTTTTATTGGAGAGTTAATGAAATTGTGAACTCGGATGAGTGTCATACATCCACAACCTCATGATCCCATAACCTCAGCATATCATAACCCCGTAAAATAAGAAATAAGTCCTGTGTTATTGTTGTAGAACTCTCCAAAATCGTCCTAAGTTGAAGACATAATCAAAATTCGACTTAGGCAAAAATTTCATTTAAAGACATTTTCGGGAGTCTGCAGAGGCGCAGATCAGTCCACAAGGACCGTTTTGGGTTCTATAAGGCGTTGGAAATGACCAGGCGAAAATTCGAAGAAACACCGAATTTTCACTTAGGAAAAATGTTTTTGGTTCAGAATATCAGAGTAGAAGTATATAATGACAAAGATTTATGAATAATATACTTTTTCAAAGGTACCATAAATTGGACTTTGAAAAATAATATTTTTGGAAGGGCGTCAAAATTTGGCCCAAGAATCGATTTATCGAAAGTACGCCAAAGTTTCACTTGCAGACTAATTTTTCAAAACTGCGTTGAAATTTGGCTTGAAGATCGATTTTTCAAAAGTACGCCAAAATTTCACCCGCAGATTAACTTTTCAAAAGTACCTTGAAATTTGGCTTGAAAATCAATTTTTCAAAAGTACGCCAAAATTTCACCCGCGGATTAACTTTTCAAAAGTACCTTGAAATTTGGCTTGAAAATCGATTTTTCAAAAGTACGCCAAAATTTCACCCGCAGATTAGTTTTTCAAAAGTACCTTGAAATTTGGCTCGAAAATCGATTTTTCAAAAGTACGCTAAAATTGGTCTTAAACTGGATTTTTCAAAAGTACCACGAAGTCAGTTTAAAAAGTACCACGAAAATATACTTTAAATTATTTTTTATTTTTTATTCCTCAACCAAAGACATTGACCTTTGAGGTACGATCATTGAAAGCCCAATTCTAAAGTATGAGCATAAAATTTTAACGATGCACTGCATCCAAAAGGCAAAATAGAAGATTTTGTCAAAGCCGGCGTAGTGCCGATAAGCAAAAATTGATAAAAATCAATGCACATGTACAAGGCCGGTTTCTCGCATGGAAAGAGTTTGGATTGACCCAGCGGCTCGCAATTTGGTCGAGCGCGTTGAGTAGTCCAGACAAAGCGATGGTAGAAAAGCCAATAACGGGGCTTTTCAAATGACAAAGTTATAGAGGAAAACGCCTTGTGCATAAAAATCCAAAAATTCAATTTTGCCTAATAGTCGCTCGAAGGTGAGACGCTGCCAAATCGATATTATTAATCGACTGTGATAAGGGTTAGTAAGTCGTGGACTGATCGAACGCCACTCAACTTATGCAGTAATAAGTCCTCTGAATGTGTTTGAGTACGTGAATTTCCACGATACAAGAACTTTAAAGCTAGGTAGTCTCTAGCGAAACTAAATTCATTTAGTAAAACTTTTTTAAGTTAATTTCAGTCAGCCTTAATTATTCATTTACCCAGAGTCTGAAATGATTCTAAAAGCTCGCATTTTGATTCTGAGAAGGTACGTATGAATCTTTTCTACCTAATCGATCGTTAGCGCGAGCGCTCTCGCTTGTATGGTCTGAAAGTCACTACCTTGATTGGGGAAGGCACGATTCTTTCTTGAGAATTTTGTATAACCAATTCTGTTAAATAAACGGATTCTTTGAACTAATGTTTCTTAAGTGATCTTGAGGCCTGTTGACGGTCTATAATCCCTGGAACTTTCGTATAGAAAACCGGATGTGTCGAGTTAATTCGCATTAACGTTCGACCTTCTGGTTGTTTTACGGAGGTTCGATAGGGATTTTTTTATGCGTTTTTTGAGAAATATATTCCGTTATTAATGGACCAAAACGCGATTTTCGCGTACCAAAACTAATCCCTCCGCAGAGAAATTCTTCGGTTGGGATTTTTTTATGCAAAAATTCAGGAAATTAAGAGGTGCCTAAACCCCTAACGAGGGAATTCGGGTCCAGAGAGAGCGTAGTTTCCGATCTGTGGTAGTGCAGCCTTGGTCCCGCTTTTCGGCTACCGAAGTCATCTTATCTCGAACCCGCCTGGGAGGTAGAAGAACGGGGTAATACGCGACTGGCGCCCCCTGAGAAATAAATTGGTGTCGCGTCATTTTGACGCCCGGTAGTGCGTTCTTCTACATTATCTCTGATGATCCAACGGAAAAAATGGAAATTGTAAGTGCCATTGTGACACTAGAATCTTGGAATCAAACACCTTATGACGCCATAGCTTTTCAACTGCAATCCCCCTATCCTCAGGATTCAATGAAAAAGTATTTTTACCCTCAAATAAGCTACCTTTTGGTTGCCCAAAAATAAGCCGTTCAAAAATTAAATGAGTAGGTGGAGGAGACTTTTGTCGCGCACAGTAGAGTATAGATTACTGGAGCAGGTAAATTAAAATTCTATAACAAGTTCGAAGATAGATCTTGATTTTATTAATAACACAGGCTCACAAAAAAAGTGGTTTGTGTTGGGATACTGACCATACCTATACCTTGTATTTTGAGCCACTGAACACGAATCTGACCTTAGTTTTTCCCCAGCATGTCTGATTTTTTTTTTTAACAGAAATAAAGTCTGTAATATTGTTTACCCAGCTCATTTAAATCAGATTCCAAAGGTGATTAAACTTTAAAACTTTAACTTAATAAGGTTGTGGTACTTCAGTATCGACTACATAACTCAAAGAAAACATAAAACCTAACAACTCCTGAACCCCATACCCTGGGAATCCGATGAAAATAGTGGACAATCTTGATTGGGGAGTTAATGAGATGGTGACCTCGGATCCTTGTGCTTGAGTGTCATACAACCACAACCTCATGATCCCGTAACCTCAGCATCACATACACTGTAACCCCTTAACTTTGAAGATCCAACGGAAAAAATGGAAATTGTAAGTGCCATTGTGACATTAGAATCTTGGAACCAAGACATAGCTCTTCAACGGCAATCCTCCTATACTCATAACCCCATAATTAAATCCTCAGGATTCAACGAAAAAAATTGGTAGGGAAATCAATTAGATTGTGCCCTCAGTACCTTGTTACCTTATTATCAAGTAAGCCTATAGCGTTCCTTCCACTACATAACCCAGTGACCCTGTAAACCCATAACTACATAAGTCTGAGAATATAATAGAAGAATGTGAAGAGTCTGAACATGAGATTCATGAGATTTCATGATTCTGGGTATTCAATAAAGGCAAATTCGGGAATATTAATTGGGGATTCAATGAGAATGTAACTTTGGAAGTGGAGTATCTTTTCAGGTGATTTCTGTTTAGGTGACTTCATTTGATCTCTTGCATTTGAGAACTATTTTATCTTCGAACGACCTATGTAACGGATTTATTTTACGCTTCTTGCTCTACATCACAACAAAAGTCTGCCATTACAAGCTTATCCCCCTCTCCTCCTTCCCTTGTATCGGCGCTCCATTTCCTTACTATCTTGGTGGAACCTTACTGCTTGTTCTTCACTGTAATCTCCAAGATTGTCTGGGAAATGTTGAAGATGTGATTTGAGAAAGAGTAATTTAAAATTCATCAGGTATTCTAGTTGCCGGTATTTTTTCAAATCACACCTTCAACATTTACCAGACAATCTTGGAGATTACAGTGAAGAACAAGTCCAAAGATTTCACCAAGATTATAAAGAAATGGGGCGCCGATATAATAGTAATAATAAAAATAAACGTCTTTATTTGTTGAGGGCGAAGTTTGTCTATACGACACTCTTCCACTTAACCTCCAGGAAAATGCGATGAGCATATGATGGCAGACTTTTGTTGGATGTTGAGGAGGGAACATCTGATGAAGAGCAAGAAGCGTAATAGAAATCCGTTACATAGGTAGTTCGAAGATAAAAGAGTTCGCAAAAGCAAGAGATCAAATGAAGTCACCTAAACAGAAGTCACCTGAAAAGATACTCCAATTCCAAAGCTACAATCAAGGAGTTATACGGATAAAAGTTTTGCTGTTCAATAGCTAAGGGATCACGGCTACTCGATTTCAAATTCCGAGAACACAATCTCATGAATTACCCTGTTCAGATTCTTCACATTTTTCTGTTATATTCCCAGAGTTTTGTAGTTATGAGTTACGGGGTTACTGGCTATGTAATAGAAGGGTATGCTGCTGGAGCGCTATAGATTCACTTGGTAACAAGGTAACAAGTGAACAGGGTTCTGAGGGCAATCAAATTGATTCCCCAATGATGGAATATTAGACAATGAGAAACGTTTTATAGAAAATAATAATTGGATACGACAACAACGGTATACAACATTAATTCCTTATGTATAAGGATTATCTGAAAAGCTACGCCATGCAGGAAATGGATTTGATATTAGGACGATATTTCAAACGGGCAATATGTTGAGATCTATTTTAACAAAAGAAAATCGCTAAATCATCAGCAAAATTAATAAAACTGCATTTATAATATTCCGTGTGAGTGTAATAAACATTATGTGGGTGAGTTATCCAGACTATTTAGTATTAGATTGGGTTACATTAAGAAGAATGAGATTCACAAATCGAAGGTTATTAGTGGTTATTTTAAGGTCCATACAATTTCTTGACAAATTGAAATAAATTCTTATATGATGACAAAGGAGTAAATTTATTTTTAACAAAAGTTTTTCTAGAAAATAAACACAAACGACCAGGCTATCTCATTTCATAACGTAACTATTCAAAATGAGTTACAAAACAACAAAAGTGAGAAACGATGTGACAGCGACTCTTTTAATTAAATATACAAAACGTTGTTAATTATACAATTCTTTTATTTCATCTAAGCTCACTAGCGAGCTTTTATGTGCATACTACACCCTAATCAATGAATATATGTTAATAAAGTTTATATTACATCGATGATAATCATAAAAATAAAAAATATACTTATATAAATAAAATATGAAACGAATTTGTTTAACAATACAAATTCTACACACCCATAAAAAAATACATTATTGCTAACTCAGTTAATAAAGAAGTAATTAACCATGTATTAATGTTCACATAGAACATTTGAGCCATGCACGCGTCGGCACAAGTAGTGACCTATCAGGGACTAGCTGCTAGTACTCAGAGAAGAACCAGAGCCAATGAAGTAAACGATTCAGTTAAATGTTCTTGCGTTTGGATTATATTGACACTTTACCTTTACGGGTGATGCATAAGCGGATGCTTTTGTTAATATTTTTTTAACAGTTGGCGATGGAATGGTACCGGAAGTAATGGTGAAATTAAGATAAGCAATGACATGAATGGATGGCCACTTCATAAATTAAAGTTTAAAGTTGGAACACCCAACATGTTTCTTAGAAATTTAACACCCCTCATTCCCAAACCCCCTCATTTTTGTAATGGAGCTAGGTGCTAAGCACCTTAAGTCACTTAAGCCACAATAATTACAGGCTACTCCGCTGAGTTTAATGTTTTCCCCCTAGAATATCATTAATCCCTTCTAGCGAGGTGGCTTAGAGCTCTATTTTAAGATTACCATTACCTGGCGGATAAAAGCACCAAATTTGGTATGAAGGTACCTTAGGGCATGTTAATTAATGTTAGCCTAGGAGCCCTCCGGAATTTCTAGAAATTTTCATGTACAGCACTAAAATCCAAAATGGCCGACAAATACGACAAAATATCACTTAACACAATCTATTATACTGTTAATTCTGAATTACAGCTTTAAGCCAACTAAGTAGGCCGCACACTTAACTTAGAGTAGTCTACATATTAAATAAAATACAATAAAATATATCCATATCATTTATTACAGTAATATATAAGTCCAAAAATAACGTTAATAAGAATTCCCAAATAACAAAAAATATATTTATGGTTATTCATTCAATGGAATTCGGTATGCAACAGTTATAAATAAATTACACTTGCACTTGCAAATTGGTGAGCAGTCCAGATTGCCTTTCCCACATTTGCAGTTTTTGCAGTCTCCTTTGCAGGAACATTTAGTCAATTCCCTGCATGATCGGGAATCCTCTGGAATTGTCATCCAAACTGGTATTCATGACTCTGAAACCTTATTCTAAGCAAAATCCTATAGAGAAGGAATCACTTGCTGTGTTGGTGTGCTGATCATCCAAATACCTGCTTGATAAACTGCCCTTCGGTTATGTTGAAGCGCATCCTCAGTCGGTGGAAGTTTGTCCATTACTCGATTCTTCTAACAGAAAAGCTAATTTCTTATCTGGTTGATACTGCTCAAAGGAGTGGTTTTAACATATAGAATTACAGTCAGTCGTTCCAGCTTCTTGAAGTGTTCAGAGTCGGCTTTCAACGGTTGGAATGGATGAGTGGCCAAATACATAAAATACATAAATGTATCAGTGACGTCTTGAAATGCTTGCCATGCTTCCAAAATGAACCTTACTCTTACTTTTGAAGGCGGAAGCTGTGTGGCAACCAGAGAATGAGTGAGGTAGTGCTCGTGATTTTGGCTTCCACAGGCTTGCACAGATGGCGTTGATGTGCTAAAACCTAAAATGCTTGCCCATGCCAGAGGCCACCCAGATATCGATCAAAAGTTGAGTCACTATTAGATCATAGCATGTGCCAGCAAGGATGACAATCACATCTGTGTCTACAGTAGGCACAATTATACTCTTTGTACCTTGCTGTAGTGAATGGAGTACACGAACCATAAGCCTCGTGTCTGCCTCTTCATGATTGCAGTTTTCTATGGGTGTGTTCGAACCTATTTGTGCAACTGCTTTCCCTGTTGTGACATATACATCTTTTCCTGGTGGCCAGCTATACTCTACAACCTTGGACGTCAAAAAGTTGAACAATTCTTTTTTGTTCTTTGAGTCACGGAAAAAGTTCATCCATTTTCGTGGCAGTTTGATGTTGCCAGATACTTTCCTTCGAATCCCCTCACCTCTTTTTTCCCAGGTAGACTCCTTTAAACTGTCTGGAATGTAGGTGTCCCAAACAGCATCTAACCTTTAGGCATTCTCCAGCTGCTTATGAAGGTAAGCTAGAAATATCTTATCAGCATACACTAGTAGTGGGCAGGCAGTGGACGATGATGGTGTTGTAGAACTCTCCAAAATCGTCCTAAGTGGAAGACATAATCAAAATTCGACTTAGGCAAAAATTTCATTTAAAGACATTTTTGGGAGTCTGCAGAGGCGCAGATCAGTCCACAAGGGCCGTTTTGGGTTCTATAAGGCGTTGGAAATGACCAGGTGAAAATTCGAAGAAACACCGAATTTTCACTTAGGAAAAATGTTTTTGGTTCAGAATATGAGAGTAGAAGTATATAATGACAAAGATTTATGAATAATATACTTTTTCAAAGGTACCATAAATTGGACTTTGAAAAATAATATTTTTGGAAGGGCATCAAAATTTGGCCCAGGAATCGTTTTATCGAAAGTACGCCAAAGTTTCACTTGCAGACTAATTTTTTAAAACTATGTTGAAATTTGGCTTGAAGATCGATTTTTCAAAAGTACGCCAAAATTTCACCCGCAGATTAACTTTTCAAAAGTACCTTGAAATTTGGCTTGAAAATCGATTTTTCAAAAGTACGCCAAAATTCCACCCGCGGATTAACTTTTCAAAAGTACCTTGAAATTTGGCTTGAAAATCGATTTTTCAAAAGTACGCCAAAATTTCACCCGCAGATTAGTTTTTCAAAAGTACCTTGAAATTTGGCTTGAAAATCGATTTTTCAAAAGTACGCCAAAATTTCACCCACAGATTAGTTTTTCAAAAGTACCTTGAAATTTGGCTCGAAAATCGATTTTTCAAAAGTACGCTAAAATTGGTCTTAAAATGGATTTTTCAAAAGTACCACAAAGTCAGTTTAAAAAGTACCACGAAAATATACTTTAAATTATTTTTTATTTTTTATTCCTCAACCAAAGACATTGACCTTTGAGGTACGGTCATTGAAAGCCCAATTCTAAAGTATGAGCATAAAATTTTAACGATGCACTGCATCCGAAAGGCAAAATAGAAGATTTTGTCAAAGCCGGCGTAGTGCCGATAAGCAAAAATTGATAAAAATCAATGCACATGTACAAGGCCGGTTTCTCACATAGAAAGAGTTTGGATTGACCCAGCGGCTCGCAATTTGGTCGAGTGCGTTGAGTGGTCCAGACAAAGCGATGGTAGAAAAGCCCATAACAGGGCTTTTCAAATGACAAAGTTATAGAGGAAAACGCCTTGTGCATAATAATCCAAAAATTCAATTTTGCCTAAAAGTCGCTCGAAGGTGAGACGCTGCCAAATCGATAATATCAATCGACTGTGATAAGGGTTAGTAAGTCGTGGACTGATCGAACGCCACTCAACTTATGCAGTAATAAGTCCTCTGAATGTGTTTGAGTACGTGAATCTCCACGATACAAGAACTTTAAAGCTAAGTAGTCTCTAGCGAAACTAAATTCATTTAGTAAAACTTTTTTAAGTTAATTTCAGTCAGCCTTAATTATTCATTTACCCAGAGTCTGAAATGATTCAAAAAGCTCACATTTTGATTCTGAGAAGGTACGTATGAATCTTTTCTACCTAATCGATCGTTAGCGTGAGCGCTCTCGCTTGTATGGTCTGAAAGTCACTACCTTGATTGGGGAAGGCACGATTCTTATCTTGAGAATTTTGTATAACCAATTCTGTTAAATAAACGGATTCTTTGAACTAATATTTCTTAATTGATCTTGAGGCCTGTTGACGGTCTATAATCCCTGGAACTTTCGTATAGAAAACCGGATGTGTCGAGTTAATTCGTATTAACGTTCGACCTTCTGGTTGCTTTACGGAGGTTTGAGAGGGATTTTTTTATGCGTTTTTTGAGAAATATATTCCGTTATTAATGGACCAAAACGTGATTTTCGCGTACCAAAACTAATCCCTCCGCAGAGAAATTCTTCGGTTGGGATTTTTTTATGCAAAAATTCAGGAAATTAAGAGGTGCCTAAACCCCTAACGAGGAAATTCAGGTCCAGAGAGAGCGTAGTTTCCGATCTGTGGTAGTGCCGCCTTGGTCCCATTACTCGGCTACCGAAGTGCATCTTATCTCGAACCCGCCTGGGAGGTAGAAGAACGGGGTAATACGCGACTGGCGCCCCCTGAGAAATAAATTGGTGTCGCGTCATTTTGACGCCCGGTAGTGCGTTCTTCTACAATGGCACCGGCCAGAAATTTGGAGTCCTAGGTTGAAGGGGGCTCTGATTGGCCTGGCTGCTCAAGTCATTGCAGTATTTCAGCCTTGTTGGTTGGCAAATGAAGCTTATCAATGTCTGATATGGAAGGAAGGAATGACTGTATCTCATGCGTAAAAAAAATCATACAAAACAGATTCCCGGTTCTGCATAGATATATATAGTTGGCTAAATAGTTTCACATTGTTCTTCAGCTTCTTCCCCTTCTGAGATGTTGCTTTATGCTTTGATCTCTTGAACAGTGCAAGAGAATCCCACTTTTTATGATTTTTTCAGTAGTGGTGCCGTGCAAAGACAAGACTCATATGTGATATTTTGTCGTATTTGTCGGCCATTTTGGATTTTAGTGCTATACATGAAATTCTTTTGGAAATTCCAATGGGCTCCTAGGCTAACATGTATTAGTATACCCTAAGGTACCTTCATACCAAATTTGGTGCTTTTATTCGCCAGGTAACGGTAATTTCAATAAGCCACCTCACTATTCGGAGTACCTTTTCTAATTTAAACGGCTTCAATTCCCTATAAAAATATGTTTTGTTGTTACAACAAATAAAGCTTAGGAGCAAACTTTAAATGTACCAGAAATTGACCTATGAGAATACTATTCCCCTGGTAAATTTTATGTAGGTTGCTTTAGAGTATGTAAAAAAACAATATATTTATTTTAACTTAAGTAGATAAAATAACAAATATTGTGTACCAAATCCTTGATTTAATCTATTGACAAAGTGTCGTATCGCTAAAAATACTCATGTTTGTTTATATGAAAAACATAATACCCTCTGCATAAAATGAGTACCTCTGCTAATCATTAATAAATTCAAAATATGTATTTTCTAACTTCTTATCATAAAATTTTAATTTACCTGCTACCGCAATAGGACTTATAATTTTTGTTTCACCTCTATTAGTGATTGGCCGGTTAACACAAGAAAATTCTAAGACTTAACCCAGATAGTCTGACAAGCTTGTAGCCAGCCACTATATATTACTGCAGTGCTTTGACACTTGTAATATTTTCAAATATTTTCTCAACACAATTTTCTGCATGCATTGGCCCAAAAATCGTTTGCCTTAACCCAGAACTACTAATGAGGGAATAAGGGAATCATATGCGGATTTCGCTGATTTCTGTACTGAAGAAAATCTCACCACAATTCTATATCGAATATTAATATTAGGTAAAACCTACTATAGAAAAATATCAATATCACCCTTAGGTGGTCTGTATACATACGTTTATTATGTAAACATTTTTCTTTGGTAAAAGTTCCTGAGATCACTTAGATATTTGACTTTTTAATATCATAAAATTCATTCGTCAGCATTTTTTCAGTTGTGGTAACTGTTAGTAAAAACACCTCCAAAATAATTGGTGCAAGCACGTATGATCTTTTGCACCGTTGATTTTTCAACGGGTAATAAGCTATTAGTATATTAGTTGCTATTTATTTTGTTTTCATTTAATATCAAATTTTAATTAATTTTATTAAACGCAACAAATCGTAGTAGTAACTAATTTACTACTTTAATTAAATTAATTATGAAACTGTGCATTTATCTAACGTTATTCAGGAAAATAAACAAACAGTCAAGAATGGAAAATATTTATTATATTATTTAGTAATTTTAAAGAATTTTTTTTGAGATACATTGCCGGATTTTTAATGTTTCTATTATGAAAATATATTTTTCGCCGATTGACAGCAAAATACTACATTTGCTGACTAATATCAATAAAAAAGTGACACTTTTCCTGCCTAAGCAGCAAAGTACTCACGACTCATCCCGTGTGGGTTATGCTATATATTAAAATAGTATTTGAGAATTAGCCCAGTCGATGAAGAAAAAATTGCAAAATGAATAATTTTTTTTAATGAGTCCGTGAAAGTGTATAGAATAATATCCTGAAAAGTTTACCTTTCGCTCGGATGCAGAACATAAGAAAAAGAAAGAAAATTTTTTTTTCATCCATTCTTTCAAAATTTTGAAATTAAGTCAAGCTAGGAAGAAAAAAATAAAAATACAGATAGATAGATCACGTATTTATGAACAAAAAATATCCTAACAAAATTTATCGCGAAAGATCCGGTTTTCCCGGAAAAAAATAGTCGAGTGTAACGTTTGTAATGAAGCATTCATAAATTCATGTTCCATTACTAAAGTTTTCGGATTTACACACGACACCAATATGCACACGGCACGCAAATCTACCCAGCTCCCATCTAGAGGCATGGATTTGCACACGACACTAAACTATACGCAGTTCTACGTCATCAGTAAACGAGGATTCTCGGATATAAAAGCCCGGCCCCAAATCAACTAATGCAGAGCGGGCAATTCTGTCAATCTGTCTACAGCGTACTGAGCTGGACATATTACAGCTTTGTGCATCTCCCGACGCAAACACGACGGAACGAATGCAATCTGACCCTGGGAATCCTTCACCGTGTTGAGCTGGGACTCCTCGAGTCGTTAGTCATTCTCCGACGCCGTTTCGCCACCAGAACCAGAGCGGATGAGCCTGACCTGGAGACCTCCTACAGCGTGTTGAGCTGGGAAACTTCTTGAGTCGACGATATTCACCTGACGCCCGATGTCACTCCAGTAGCAGCAACTAACGTCGCATCGCATCGTTATCGCGTCGCCTCTTTCTCTCTCTGATAATAGAAAAATGTTATCCTAAGAACCGTATAAGATACGGACCTGTATAACCTGTATGTTATGTAACACTGCCACGTATTACCTGTATGAAGAAGAAAATAAATTGTTTATATTTTTATTGGGCTGTCTTATTAACTAATCTGAACCCTGATTAATCTCCAAACCAGCTACCCGACAACAAACCGTTACACGTTATAACTCGGAGCGAGATCCATGCGTGCGTGCGCTTAAATGCGCATGACTGTGACACCGATGCACTGAATTACATGTCACTAAATCAGAATTTGTTCAACCTATATCAGTGTTGGTTCATTTAAAAGATGGAAATTGTAGCTTTCTGATCCTTTTTGCAAAGGATGGATGGGGAAAATATACTTATATATATTATCACGCCCGAGCTCAATCGTCGCAATAAAAAATATAGAAAAAAATAAAAGCCCTTCAAAATTCATTCTTCATTGAAAACTCTTAAAAAGTATGTACATTTCATGATTATTATGGTTTATTAGTTGTAGTAACGTGGATTAAAAAAAAGTACACCTCAAATCATTTTAATTTCCTTGCTTGATGATTTGCTTGATAAATATATATATTTTGAACTTGCCGAGAACTTGACCCATTGGAAAAAATAAAATATCATTTCGGAAAAAATTTATACTTTTCGAATGCTCAAACACAAATTCGTTTACTTGTATGCATTTTTTCGAAAAATGATCAATCAGATCATGATAAGAAATTGCGATTTTCACGATGTTATCCTTATAACTATGAAAATATCTTTGATTGTTTTGAATCTAAATTCTGGAACTTTTTCAGTACATTAACAAATGTATAAGGAATCCATTGGATATAGGTGAAATGTGGATAGGTGTACCTGTAATAAGTACGATACAGTAAAGGCACCTAAAAATTCATGCGAATGATTCAGCGGCGATGTGTGGTGTCTGTGTATGTGTTCATAATTATATATTTTCCCTCCATAGTCACTATTTATCCTCCTATTCACTAAGAAGAATGTTAAAAATGTGTACCGAATCAGAAAAAGAAGAAGGCTTTATTTTACTCGTTTCAACTTCTAAGAATTTTTAGAGGTTCCATAGTATGCATTTAACCGTGCGCTAGGCCGCGCACAGTGACAAAGTTACTTCACTATTTTTGCCAGGAATATCGTGGCTTTAGCAATAAAAATGGATGAAAAAAAGTTTTTTTTTACTTTTCTTATATTCTGCATCCGAGCAGAATATAAACTTTTCAGGATATTATTCTATACACCTTCACGAACTCCTTAAAAAAAAATCATTTTGAAGGTTTTTGTGGGTTTCACTATAAAATGTTCTCTGTCGTCTCGGCTAAATTACATTTTTTTAATTATTGACTACTTACAGTAACAAGATGGTAACGTTTTTATTAAAACACGTGAAAAAGCACATTGTTTCTGTAATAATTTAGTTTTTATGCTATAGAAACAGTTAAAAATCACTTGAAAGCTTGATTAACAATAATTTATTTTGGTCGTTAGCATTTTTGACGTAAGTGCCATAGTTTCTGAGATATTTAACGTTTAAACTGAATACTTCGGCTTATAAATATTCAACCACCATCCAAACCTCCGAAACCAATAATTCTACAAAAATTAGAAAAGAGCTAGAGTTAAAATCGCAATTTGTTGCATAGAGCCATTTCTTCTCAATATTTTATTCTTTTTCAGCTCAAATGTTATCTTTTTCATTTTAGATGCCATCTCTTGAAAAGTGGTGAGGTCTACCCCCTATAAATTAGCAAGTCCCGCATAATATAGAAACTTTTCTGTGATGGACTTACTATGTAAAAAAATGAAATCTAATTCATTTATTTATTTATTTATTAACTCTGGGATACAAACAGAATATCAATTCCACAAAAGTACCCACTTGGTATAAATAAGCATTTAGTGGGAAAATAAATAAGAAAGAAAATATATATAAAAAAAAAGGTTACAGATAAATTACAAATATTAAATAACATTAAACTGAATAAAGTTATTATAATGAATAGCAAAACTATGACAATAATAAGAATAATATAAAATTTGTTACAATTAACAGTTATAACAGTGACTCAGAAGCACAAGGACACAACTCCATCCCCGGCGCAGCAGAGCCAAGGACACTACCGGGTGCCTGGAGTTTGAGAATCCCATAGTGTCCTCAGACCCACAACGCCGAAAACGGACCCGTACCCCTGAGCCATCAGGGGTATATCAAAACACACTAACAAATAACGAAAAATATTCAAGAAACATTGAGAAGCATCTTTTTTACGTAGTTCCAAATATGTCTATTTCAGTACAATAATTATTAAAATATGCGACACAAAGGTAAATTAAGGCTCAAGTTTGTGCGACTAAAAGGCTGCATAAATAAATTATTATTCCTAAAATGCCTAGTTGGGTTGTACAAATGAATAGATAATAATAAATTTGAGCAGTCTATCAAGTTGTTTAAAATTTTGTGAAGTAATAGTAAATCAGCAATAATACCCATATCGTAGAGACATACCAATTTAAAACGTAGCCTTAAAGTTTTATAATTATTATTAGTTTCATGTAAACTGATTCTACTTGCCAAAAATTTTGATAATTTGTTTTGAATATTTTCAGTTCTGCTTATGTAACATACGTATTGTGGGTTCCAAACCGATGAGACAGAATTTAGTTTTTCTTCAAGCGTATTAAAATGTTTAAATTATGTCACCAAAAACAGAAGTAGAAGTAGGACATTGTTTTACTAGTAACAAAATGTTAGTACCGAACGCCACCGTAGTGGACATTGTTTTACTAGTAACATAATGTTAGTTCCGAAAGCGCCGCCGTAGTGGGTATTGTTTTACTAGTAACATAATATTAATACCGAAAGCCACCGGTGGCGCGCTATTTACTAGCCACTTGTCATATTGTGTCAACATGTAAGACTGTAGTTTGAATATTTGTACATTTATGATAAATAAATGAATTTTTGCATTTTAATACGCTTGAAGAAAAAATAGTATATATTACATGGAGTAGAACGCCTTTTTTTGTGTTTCGCCCAGTTTGCAAATCCTGGGCTCAACACAAAAAAAGAGTGCGTTCTACTCCTAGTAATATAATATACTATTACTATGTACAAATGCATAATAGATAGATACAATTTAATTCGGATTCTTGAAGTTTCTACAATTTCTGATAATAACTCCCAGCATTCTGTTAGCCGCATTGATCATCCTATCTATATGTGATTGAAAAGACCATTTTTTATCTAACACGACATTATCACGACATTATTCCGAAGTTAAAACCTCCAGTTGTTGTAGTATAAAAGTCATTAGAAACTTAATTTATTCGTTCCATTCCCGTGAGATTCCAAGAAAAATAAGTCATTAGATAATCAAAAATATTACCGAAACTTTTGAGTTCAACATGCAATGTTCAATTTTAGAAACATTTGTAATCATCATCTCTAAAATACTGTTCTTGATTTTAATCTTTTGCTGATAAAGCATCATGTAGCAAAATTTTAATATCTAAAGTGTTACTAATTATTTATTCTCAAAAGTTTATATAAGTAGCCATTACTCAAATTGGGTAATTTTAATCTAACAAAAAAGTGTACAATGATCCCTATACTTAGTTTTCTTGTTTTTCTAGTGCTCCAAAGTGTCAACGCCCAGGATTGCTGTAAGTTCATGCTGCATTTTTACTCCAGTGACTTGCTCGTAAAAAATGCATCTCGCAGAACCCTGTTTTACTAGTTGTTACAAAAATATATTATTTTTCATTGGTAATACAACAAGAGGATTATTTATGCTTCACTGCAGATTTTTGCAATTATCTCTGTCCTCATTGCTCTTATAGTACAGTAACTAGAGGTTTTAACTTCGGAATAATGTCATATTGAACGGATTTCGTTCATTTTTGGCAGTATAATAGTAAATGCTTCACAGAAAACTTTCTATATTGTGCGGGGGCTTGCTAATTTACAGGGGGTGGATGCCACCCCCTCTCAGGGGGTGAAATAGAATCAAATTTTAAGAAGAAAAGGTTCTATGCCGTTTTTCACATAAATTGATAATTTTTAAGTTATAGCGACTTCAAAATTGCGATTTTAGCTTAAAAAAAAAGTATTTCCAAACGGCTTTCGTCAAGTATCTCGAAAAGTATTACTTTATCGAAAAATGTTAAAGAGCAGTTATAGAAAGTACAAACTGGGAATTAATTACATTTTTTGTTTATTGATGTAGGATTAATATTTTCGGAGATATTTAAGTTATATTTGATTTGGTATCCAAGTGTTTCGAAATTACCTTTAAAGTTCAAAATGCATTTTTTTCTAAAGCAAGTGCTTTAAATGAGCAAAAAAATTTGAACATCTAGGTAATGCTACATCTTAACGAGACGTAGCATGTATTTGAGATAATGTTTTTAAATTACTGGCTAATTAGAGTAACAAAATGGCGACCTTTTTACATAAAAAAATATAAATACGCATATTTTTCCATCATAACTTCTTTATTTCTTATGTTACAGGAACGAGTAAAAAATAATTTGAAAGGGCAATTAATTGTCTTTAATTTCATTTCTTAGCATGCTAGACGTAGGTGTCACAATTTCTGAGATATTTAACATTTAAACTGCATTTTTCGTCTTATAAACGTTCGGACGCCATTTGAAAAACTTTCATATCTCCGAAACTATTAAATCTATGTAAATAAATAAACAAGCGAAATTCATTATCAGTTTATGCGCTTTATTTTTGGTCTCTACCCATTTTTCAATAAAACTAATATTTATTGAGATATTTGGAAGAGTAAAAAAAAATTACGTTTTATCTAAAATACCTTTATATTCTAAACTGTATTTCTTTCTAAAGCAAGTGCTGTATACAAACCAAAAAATTTGAGCATCTACGTTATGCTATATATTAATGAGAAGCAGTGTTTGAAATTCCTTTTTTTTTAATTACTGGCTAATTACAGTAACAAAATGGCGACATTGTTAATAAGAAAATGTGTAGACGCACATTGTTTCGGTCATAACTTCTTTGTTTTTTATGTTACAGAAACAAATAAAAAATAGTTAAAAGCTTAATTAATAACCTATTATTCTACCTATTAGCATTCTTGACGTAGGTGTCACAGTTTCTGAGATATTTAACTCCCACTCTAAATAATTGTCTTATGAACACTTGGATGCCAAATGTAAACTTAAATATCTCCGAAATTATTAATCCTACATCAATAGACAAAAAATATAATTAATTCCCAGTTTGTACTTTCTGTAATTGGTCTACAACATTTTTCCGATAAAGTAATACTTTTCGAGATACTTGATGAAAGCCGTTTGGAAATACATTTTTTTTAAACTAAAATTGAAATTTTGAAGTCGTTATAACTTAAAAACTATCAATTTATGTGAAAAATTGCATAGAACCTTTTCTTCTTAAAATTTGATTCTACTTCAGCTCCAATAAATATATATTTTTTTAAGTGACACCCCTAGTGAGCCCCCGCACAATATAGAAACTTTTCTGTGAGGCATTTACTATTATACTGCCAAAAATGAACGAAATCTGTTCAGTATTCTGAAGTTTTGCATATTTTTTACCTCTAGGTATTGTACTATTACGTAGTAATTAGCTATTATCGTTATTGTAGATTATACAATTTCCTAAATATTTTTTTAACAATTTTTTTTCACTGCCAGTTGTTTACAAATTACAGCAGCTCGAAAATTTCATTATTTTTCAAAGTACGAGCTGCTGTAATTTTAAAATAGTTCACAGTAGAAGAAAATTGTTTAAACAAAACATTAGAGAAATTTCATAAACTACAGTTTTGATACTAACTAATAGTCCAAGATCCCAGAGCCGCCAGACCTACGTCATTTTAGCAAAGCGAATATTTTGACAACAAATAGTGTAATATCTAGTTAAGAACGTATGCGTATTTGCTAGTTTGAAAGTGGGGCCCTTTTGCAGAAAACAGTTACAAAAGGTACATAAGAATTTTACTGAGTACGTTAAATTATGATAGCTGGATTATTTTACAAGTGACACGCTAACTACATGGTGTAAGCGTCAGCCTCCAAATCCGAAGGTCCGAGGTTCGATCTTGAGCGTTCTCAGCTTTTTTTTTCAACAAATATTAACTTAAGGTGGCTATTACCAAGAAAGAGACAACCGAAAGGGAAATATTTATTATTTTTGGCCATAACTTTTTTCTTAGTACGTATATTTGAAAAAAAAACTGAGAACACTCAGGGATCGAACCTCGGACTTTCGGATTTAGAGGCTGACGCTTACACCATGTAATTAGAGTGTCACTTGTAAAATAATCCAGCTATCATAATTTAACGTACTGAGTAAAATTCTTATGTACCTTTCGTACCTGTTTTCCGCAAAAGGGCCCCACTTTCAAACTAGCAAATACGCATACGTTCTTAACTAGATATTACACTATTTGTTGTCAAAATATTAGCTTTGCTAAAATGACGTAGGTCTGGCGGCTCTGGGATCTCACTCTATAATAACTATAGAAGCAACCTAAGATAACTGCAAAAATCTGCAGCGAAGTACAAATTTTCACCATTCTGACGGCTAAACAAAAGTTGTAGCTTTTCAATTTCTACAATATTGGCAATATCTAATTTTAGACAATTTTAGGGTAGAACAGGAAAGGAGGTAATCGAGAAAACCTATTTTGACCTTCATTTTTTCAACATGGCAGTCGTAGCGGACATGATATTTTTATGGAAAACTTGAATTAATGATTGGCTCAACTTCGGAAAAAAAGTGGAGATACGTTTTTGATAGAGAATTTTCTAAGTAGTAATTTTGTATATAGGTATTTTTATCAAAAGTTCACCGTTCCCGAGATAATCTAGAAAACCTCAAAATGGGGGTGGAAACGACCTCCTAGGGGACGAAGCACAATATTTGGGGGTGGGAACTTTTCGGTTTACTAATTCTTATGCTATCCGTAACAATTTTACCAATTTTCAAAACTTTATGAATTTTGTCCGATATAAATCGTTATATTACTGAACTAATAAGGGTACACTGGTATGGTCCGCCGGACAGACCATTTTTGGGTGAGGGGTGTTTTTTTAGGGTTGGGGGTGAAAAGCGAGCCAATCTGACAATTCTGACTTCGGATTCGGTTTCAGCGGGTCCAACTACATGAGTGGTCTAATCCGCAGGCTAGACCACTTTTTTGTGTGGCTGTGTCATTAAACAAAAAAAGTAAAATACTTGTAAAAAAAAATCTGCAATGAATGATTTTAAATATCGTGGAAATTGGTTCTACATACATCCAAAAATGTGTAAAAAAATCCGAGTGGCAGCAACTTTGATTTAAATTTGGTTGTAGGTCACCGTGCATCTAATAAGCACATATTTTTATAAGTTCACATTACAAAAAGACAACATTTTTTTTGTGTGTTACAGATTACTTTAAGATTTGGTAAATAGCAATGAATGTATTAAAATATAACTCTCAATTAGAATATCACGCAAACATAAAAGCGAGTATTGTTGTTGATCACAATGATATTTTTAATGATAACCTGAATACCTCTGCACTAAATATAATACATTTGTGTGTGTGTGTGTTATGTAAAATGGCACTGGTCATAAACCAAATAGCCAGACATTTGTTGTCTATTCAACGGATTGTTAAAAATAATCAAGAGAGAGTGGAATAAAAATTACACCTATTAAAATATGTAATAAAAAAAATTAATATACATTTTCATTTAAAAATTCCAATCAAATAATAATTATCAAGTATAAACTGAATTGTTTTCAAACATTTGTTACAGAATATTTGTTCAGATACATACATATATATATACACAAATCTACATACATATACACATATAAATATTTTTTTGTTTAAACTTTTTTTTTTTTTTTAATATTTTTATTTCTTTATTTTTTAATTACCCTTCATGGCCACAGTTATTACCTATTAGTATATTCCCTTTTCTTGTTTTTTTTTTTTTTTGTTTTTTTTGTGCCTTCTTTATACTTCTATTATGCTAATATTTCCCTTTTTTTTATTTTATTTTATTTTATTTTTTTTTTTCAAAACACCTACGACAATTACTATCCTAAAATATAATATATACACTATATACATACATACGTATATATTCACATATATACACATACTTACTTATATACTTTTACCTAACTGGTTTACAGCTCTATTTTGTTTTTTATTATAAATTCATAAAGTATTTTATACACATATTTGTTTTCTAATGCTAATAAGTTGGGGAGATTTGTAGGTAGTGAAATATTGTTGCGGGCAAGTTTAAAAAACATTTCACTTATTTCCTGGAACTTTAAAGGACATTCCATCAAGCAATGTTGTAAATTGCCTTCTTCTCCACAGGTGCAGTACGGATCTTCTTTGAGATTCAGTTTGTATTTGTATTGAGGGTAAAGACAATGTGAACTTCTAATTCGACACATTACTCTTACGAAATTTCGATTAATTTCACCATTAAACCAAGGATGTCTGATTTTAATTTTTGTCTGAAGTTTTTTGTAGTTTTCTCCTGCTGGGTAATTTAGATAGTGCTGCTGCCAATTTTCTCTAAGTCGTTCCTTTATCAGCCTATTAATATCTGTGCTGGGAATTTTAAAGTTAGGGATGATGTTACCAGTTTCAGTTGCTTCCTTTGCTAACTTGTCAACATATTCATTTTGTGTAATACCTGCGTGTCCCTTTATCCATGTTAGTTCAAGGGTCTTGTCTCGTTGTACTAATTGGTTGTAATATTTTATAATATCAATTATTATATAGTTTGCGTCAGACCTTGGGTTACAATTCTGTATTTTCATCGCCGCACTCTTACTGTCTGTGAATATAACAAATTTATTGTTCTTCTCATATTCTGAGCAATATTTAATTGCCTCCTTGATTGCTACTAGTTCTGCTGTGTAAATAGACGAGTTGGTTGGTAAGAGGTACTTTTTAGATATATTTTCGTTTTCATGGTAAACAGCACAGCCGGTTTTGTTGTTTTTGAGTGAGCCGTCGGTGAATATATACTCGTAGTTGGTCCAGTTAGTGTTTAGTTTTGATTTAAATATTATGTTGTTTAACAGTACGTTATCTTGAAGATCTATGAATGATGTTCTGGGTAATTTTTCATAATTTGAATATTCTGGTGTGAAACAAGGAAGGATGTCCGACTGATGTATTTCTTCTTTAAATTGAGATATCCATGTATAGCTTTCCACTAATAACGGCAATTTTTTCTTTTCCCAGTACTTTGCTGTGTGGCCCAGTATGGTTAATTTGTGTATATTTTCAACAACATCCTTATTCCTGCTGTAGATTTTCAGTAGTAGGTTATCGCTTAATTTTTGCCTTCTGAGGTGTAAAGGAGGTTCAGCGCATTCGGATTCTAGGATGTTCAAGGGGGTGCTTTGAAGAAATCCAACACACAGTCTGAGACTTTTGTTTTTAATTTGTTCAATTTTTTGAAGGTGAACTTTTGCTGCTGATCCGTAAAAGACACAAGCGTAATCGAAGATAGATCTTACTAGAGAACGATAGAAAGTGAGACATATGTTGGGGTCAGCTCCCCATTTTTGGTGACTAAATACTCGTAAAATATTAAGTGCATTTTCACTTCTTTTGCAGATATAATTTATATGTTCTTTCCAGTTCAGTTTCTTGTCTAAAATGACTCCTAGATATTTAACTGAAGTTTTATATTTAATTTCGAGATTAGATATTCTGATAGTGTTGGGCGGTTGAAATTTTGTTCTTGTAAATGTACATATTGATGATTTTTCTTCGGAGATTGGAGATCCATTGTTCTCAAACCATATTTCTGCTTTTCTAATGGCATTTGCTAGATTTCTATTGCAATAGTTGATGTCATTGCCCTGAGCTCTAATTGCATAATCATCGGCAAACTGATATACTTTAATATTGGTATTGGTAAATAACAGTTCGAAGTCATATGAATATATTATGTATAACAAAGGGCTTAAAATACTTCCTTGAGGTAGGCCTGTTGATGTCTGCCTTGGTCCAATCAGTTCGTCATGGGTTTTTATGAAAATACATCTAGTGCAATAGAGCTTATGGATGTGCAAAATTAGCTTGTTGGGTAGTCCAATTTGCTTCATTTTTTCTGCGAGTATATTAAGGTTGACGTTATCATATGCCCCGGTGACATCTAGGAAAACCACACTGGTTGACTCGTTCTTTGTGAATCCCAACTGAATGTCCGAAATTAAACTAGCTAAATTTTCTTGAGTCGAACAGCCTTTTCTGAATCCAAACTGCGATTTCGGAAGTATATTCTTACTTTCTAACCAATATTCTAAACGATTCTTTATTAATCTCTCGTATGTTTTTAATACGCAAGAAGCCAATGCAATTGGTCGGTATGAGTTACAGCTGTCTTCCGGTTTGTTAGCCTTCAGGATAGGTACAATAATGTATTCATACCAGTCTTTTGGGATTTGAACATCGTTCAAATATATGTCGTTGAATATATTTAGGAGGGTGATTTTAGCTGATCTAGGTAAATTGGAAAGCATCGAATAGTGAATGTTATCTTTACCAGGAGCCGTGTTGTTATTTTGTTTTAGAGCTCTGTCTAGTTCTTTAAGAGTGAATGGATTTGACAAAACGTTTGGTTGGTCTATGCTGTCCAGAAGAGGGCGTTGTGGAGTTACAGTTGGGGGGGCTAATTTACAGTGAAAGTTTTCCAACCATTCTGCTGAGGAATCTATGAGTACGGTGTTTTTTTGAGGTCGATTTTTAAAACGGTTAAGTTGTTGCCATATGTGTTTTATTGGGACATTCTTATTTAAACTTGAACAATAAGAACGCCAGCTTTCTCTTTTGGTTTCTTTTATTATTCTTTTAGCGATAGCATCAGATTTTTTATAAGTAGTTATATTTGCTATATTAGGGTTATTCTTATATTGTAAAAAGCAATATTTTCTATGTTTAACGGCATTTTCACATTTGTCATTCCACCACGGTTTTCCTTTATTTTTTTTGGTATTTTCTGTATTGTTATATCGAGGTATGGATTTCTCAGCAGACTGGTTGATAACATTTGTAAGATTTTCGTAGTTTACTACATCATTTCTTATATTATCTAAACACTCAAGAGAGTAAGAGTCCCAATTAGCTTTTTTTATATTCCACTTTCTTTGATTTTTAAACACAATCCAGTTTGGAACTAATTGACAATTAATTAAAATCGGAAGATGATCCGAACCACAAGGATCTGATAAGGTAGACCATTCTAAATTGTGGTACACTTGAGGAGTACATATTGTTAAATCTATAGCACTTTTCTGTCTAAAATAGTTACCTATATATGTTGGACTACCGTCATTTAGAATTGTTAAATTGTTATTATCTAATGAATCTAATAATGTTTTTCCATAAGTATCACTATAATCACAACCCCACGCAATATGGTGGGCGTTAAAATCTCCACCTACAATAAAAGGTTTTGGTATACAGTTAAAAAAGGAATTCCAATCATTTGGATTGATTTTTGATTGCGGTGGGATATATAATGATACCAATGTCAGCTTACTATTTTTATCCAGATCTATCGTAATGCAGACTTGCATACAGTTGTTGATTGTAGGTAATACTATTTCCGAGTATTTTATTTGTTTTTGGACGAGGATTGCAACGCCTCCCTTTCCGTCTGCACGGTCCTTGTGAACATTATTAAAATTATGAAAGTTGGTATATACATTGGGTTTAAACCATGTTTCCGACAGTAAGGCAATGTTGATGTTATTAGTGGACAGTAAATTTTCTAAATTACCTTTATTTGCTACTGCAGAGCGACAATTCCATTGGCAAATTTTTAAACCGCCTTCTTTTATATTTAGAGAAAAATGAGATATATATTTTTTTTGTCCATAACACATCAAATAAAAGTATTTATGTTTAAGTGAATGTAAACATTAATTAATTTGTTTTAAGACGATCTTTTATAATACTAAATATTTCAGCTTCTTCTAATTCTTTAAAATTATTTTGTTTAATAATATCTATTACGAAAATAACCAATTCTAAAATTTTTTGTACAGGGAGTTCATTTTCTTTTTGGGTAGTGTGTGTTTGTTCTGATTTATTGTGTAGATTTGAATTATATATGGGACTGTTGAATATTCCACCAGAAGTTTGAGGAAGGTTGAGTGGTGATATTATTAGATTTCTTTGTGTTTCTGTGATATCTGGTGTATTGGGTCGTGTTTTTTTCCTTGGAGTGGTTGTTATCTGTGTAAAGCGGTTTGTTGTTCTTTGATGTGAATTACTGTTGTTATATAATAAAGGGGTTATATCTACGTTATGATTGTGTTCATTGGAAAGAATAGAGGCGTATGTCATTTTTGGGACATTTTTCTCAGCATCCTTATAAGACGAATTTGAGTGTGACATATATTTTTTAATCTCTTTCTGTCGTTTAAATTCTTGACATTCTTTAATTTGATTAGCAAAATGTTTTCCTTTGCAATGAAGACATTCCGGTTCATCTAGAAATTTTGTACAGGTTTCAGAGTTGTGATTGTCTCCGCACTTAACGCACCTGGCTTTACTTTTACATTGGCTACCCATGTGACCATATCGAAAACAATTATGGCACAAAATGACTTTTTGTACATACGGTTCAACATTAAATATGACATGATTGATCGAAATATATTTAGGTAATTCTTGTGCTTTAAATGTAACAACTACTGTCTTCGTGGGTATATATTTAGCTTCGTTATTTTCCATGATTTTTTTATGAATGCGTCGTATTGATTCTACTTCAAATTTGCAATGTAAATCGTACGGTTTGATTTTTTCTTTAAGATAGTCAACAGAATATTCGGCATCTATTCGAAAAACCCCCTGTCTATGTAGTATAAATTTCGGTACATAAATGTCTAAATTATAAACTCTTAAAAAGGACTGAGCTTTGATCAATTTATTAGCCGATTCAGAGGTTTTAAATACAATTCGTACTCTATTCTTTCCAATTGATTCAATTGTTTTTATTTTATTGTCAATTTCTGGTACTACTTTTAAAACAATATCACCTACCTTCACTGGATTTAATTTTCCATTAAAATCTGCTATATTATTTTCAACGTAAACATGAAATGGTCCGGTATCGGTTTGTCTGTATATATAAATTGGTCGCTCTGCTCGTTTTTGTGCCGGAGGTATCGTTGAATTATCATCGGATACTTCACGGTTATTTTCCTTTTGTCCAAAATTATGAATAAGATTACTTACTACATTATGTCGATTTTGTTTTTGTTTTAGACTACTATCCTGTTCTTGTGTATATTGGATATCTTTTGAACTCGTGTTGCCCTCTTCTTGTATATTTTCCAGAGATTCGCACACTTCCATAGTTATTAACTGGTTAGTTTCATTGGGGGGGTTACCCCCCTTAAAGACACTCATAGTTAATTTATTTTAGTCTATGCCTGTAGTTTTTTTTTAATAAACACTTTGTTTAATAAGTAAACTGAACCACTAATAATTAAACTTAACACTACTAAATTCACTAATTCACTTATGTAACGCACTTATTAGTAAACGCTCCGACTTGTACGAGGTCTACTATCGAACTGTATAATACATTTAAACATCAAAAGTTCAAATAAGAACTTTGATTGCCTACTAATTTTACTTGACTCTAAAAATATAATTTGATATAATTATTTTATCAGAGACCTGAAAAATAAACAATCTAGAATACTTCAACATACAGGGCTATGAGATATTTTGTTCAGAGGGATGCTGAGTATATATCTTAAATAATATTACCCTAAAATTTACTATTCAAAAATTGTTTAAAAATACATTTGTAAACTTAACGACCTATTATTTAACGTAACAGCTGTATGGGGAGGACCAAATTAGATGGGACTTGAGATTTTCTCTAAAATTATGGCAGATAAACAAAAACCAATATAGGTGTCCTAAGCTCGATTTTCGAGAAACAAACAAAGCCGCAAACCGCGATCGTCTATCTTTTTCGACTACGGAGCTACAGAGCGTTTTTGGAAAATTATCATTTGTAACAGTTCAGATTTAACAATTAAAAGTATAGCATGAAGACAGATATATTTCAATAAGGATACAGCAGGTGAACAATGTTATCGTTACTTATTTAACTGACATGCAGCGAACAGGTCTCGGCACAGTAGCAGTAATCTTCTGAATACACTTGCCTCACCATTTATCAGGCCCACTATGTTTGGTTACCTCTTGTAACTTCATGCCTTGCATTAAATTAAATGAGATATCCATTGGCATCTTATGAAGTCTTTTTGACCCAATTGTTTACATTACTGCCTATAACATATACAAGGTTATGTTGTAATTACATTACCAAGTAATTAATTAAATAAAGGACTAATCGATTACCTGGATAGTATAAGGTATAATAAATATTTAATAAATTAAATTCGTAAATATTATTCAGATTTTGATTGACAAATGTCAAAATTTAAGTTAGGGATTTTAATAGTAATATGAATGGACAGCCTGATTTGAAAATTGGCGCAAAATCATCCTTTTTTGCTTTCAAAAAGACAAAAAAGGAGGAGATATTTTTGATTTGGCTGGTTGTTGAACAGAGAGGAGTTCTCCAGATGTTAATTTAAATTCCATATTAAAATAAATCAACCTTATAAGAGCTAAGGTCAGTAGTTTCTTTTTTTTAATAATATTTTAAATTTTAAATAAATATACATACCTTGGTAGTTGTGATACTTTTTAGGTTTTTTTGTACACCCTATGATACCACCCTTCAGCCTCTATTTGCTGTTATGTTGTGCCAACTGGATATAAATCTGTCTATATGAGCCATTTAATCCTCCATCTAAATATATGCACAAGAGATTAACGATTAATTATTGGTGCCAGGTGGTCTAATGAAAACTCTTGCCTTGGGTGCAGAGTTTATTTTTTTTTGGAATCGCAATCACTCGTAGAGGGTCTGCATGTGGTAAGCAGAACGCTGGCTATTATTTCACCACAGAGGTGGGTGTTTTTCTTCTTTTTGAACCTGCCAGATCGTAGTGCCATTACGTTCGAAAGAAGCAACTTAGTCTTCAGCGACACAAAGGCATGAGCCATCGTATATTGGTACATTTGCCTATATATTGGTCATCATTTATTATTCGTTATTTTATTTAGTGTATACTTATGCCATTTTATTTTTTTATACTTAATCCTGATATAACGTCCTATTTTTTTATTTTGACATTGCATATGTGAGTCAAAAACAGCTGTTTGCGGACCTGAAAGCTATCGATGTTTAAGGCTAGATGATATATTCTGCAAATAATTTTTATACTATTTATATCATACTCTATGCAATTTATATAATTAGTTACCCATATACATAAGTATATTTTCCACTATTATTATCTGTGATAATTGGAATACCTCCACTTGCATCGTGATACTTTTGTTTATACTACCATATATTTCTATTATACTTTTTCTTTGCAATTTGTGTTTTGTCTGCTCTTTCCCTACCTCTGCCAATTAACCTTGGCTGGCGCCCGAAGTTTACAAAAAATTTCCATCTGTTCAATAATATACACAAGCTATCTTTTGAAATTTTATGATTGACATAAGAGACCTTGCCCACGACCCGCTGTCGACATATGAGCTGCTGAGTAGCCAAATGTTTAATGATCACTTTGGACCGTTTAAATTTGGTCGTGACTGTTTACGTCACACATTTTTGGATGACCTCTGTATCTCAATTAACAAGTGTCGAATCGAAAATCGACACATTCTTAAAACACTTTCTTGAGTAGAATCCGTTGCTGATAAGAAAAAAATTATGCATGCCTCAGTTTTGGACATTTAGACATGACTTGTTTTCTTAAATAGAGCAACCTGTAAATTATTTCATTATTCGATCACAAGTTAAGTTAGCTATTCAACGATATATTATATGTCATATTTATCGTATGTAATATCACTAGTGCTTGAAATTTTATCGGTAAAATTTTTTCGAAAGCGTTGTTGCCTTATAATATAAAGAGTGCAAATTGACAGTTTATTATCTGATTTAATCTTTGATAATAAACTGTCAATTTGCACGAGTTATATTAACCTTATGGCAACTTAGCTTGAGAAAAAATTTATAGATAAAATTTAGAAGCACGAGTGGTATTTGTGGAGAATACTTCACGAATAAATAATTCATTAAGTACATCTTCAATATTATGTTCAGTAATTAATTGCCTTCAGACATTTCCTTGTTACTTTTTAGAGATTACTCACCTTTATCTTCAATTTCATCATTTACGTCACATAAAAATGCATTTACAAAGCGACTCATCTAATAAAAAACAAAGTAGGTTTAAATTATGACAATCAAGAAAAACAATATACGTTAAACCATAGGTACTGTAATTTATAAGACTAGTCATCACAACAAAGCACGCTTCGACCAATCACATTACGGGTATAACCACACAAATTGCATATTACCAATCTATCGCTTTTACGTTCTAAGGCTACCGGCTCAGATGGTATGGTACCGCCATCTAGTAACGCTAGCTTAACTTAACTGGCCTAAACAGTGAATTGAATTTTTATATTAAAGTGTTTATTAATATATATTTATATATTTAATCCTTGTTTCTAATTTGAGAAGTTTAATAGTTAAGGTTTACTTGTTTAAGTAGAGAGACTTTAAGTACAGCGAATTATAATGTATATAGTGATACTGCAGAGTTTTGATTTTCCAAATAAGTGTTAGCTGCTTTGTGATGATTGATGAATTACCATACGTAAGTACCTACATTTGTGTATTTATCACGAAATAACTGATTTGTCTGCTTCGTAGATATTTATATTTAATGTTAGTTGTGAAAATTATTTTGTAATTACGTTAGTATTAAGCCATTGAAAGCTGTGTATAACTTGTCCCGAACTTATATAAGTTCTACACAGCATTGGCTTTTTAGGTTATTAATACAATACTACAATTTACAATTTACGTTAACAATTAGTAATAAGCTAGAGAAGATATTTATAGATAACATTTAAAAGCACGATTTGTCCTATCTGCCGAAAACATTTCACGACCCAAAACGTCAAAAAATTTTCGCAATATTTGCCGCTGCAGCGACCTAAAAAATTAGAGCGATAAATTTTGCATGTTGGTACTGTCAAAAGCCGATCTAACTTGAATTACCACTAATAATGACGTTTGATTGGTGCAATGTTGTGAAAAAACGGGCTCTCATTGGCTATAGCGTTAATGAGTGAAATAATCTCTAGAAAAAGTGGGCAATTTTCGAAAAATTTAATATATTTGTGAGGCCTTGGAAAACTAGTAACAACAACAACACTTCTTATGATATAAAATAATTTTGCCAAAAATAGAAAAAAACTAAACTACAATAAATTGTTTTCCATTTACATCTATGCATTTCTGACGCTAGCATTTGTTGCATTTCCAATCATGGCAGGAGTTATTGCCCGAAACACAGCTAATGTTTTGTTTTTCAATTCTTCTATGTTATTAGAACGTTCCTATATATAATATTTAAAAAAAAAAAAAATTAAGCTAAAAGTCGACAGAGGTTATATCGGGAGATCTACCTGGCCACAAAATAGGACCATTATTTCCTAAAAATTAAAAAATATCTAAACTACTTTGCTGTTTATTAATGTAGTTAGCTGAATTAATTGTTAGTTATCAATTTAGTTAACTTAGCTAACTAGACATTAATAAACTAGTCCTGAGTGATATAGATACCTACCCAATCCTCCCAAATTGAGCATTTAAATAATTTCGTGTTTCATTTGACATATGGCCTAGGGCGCCGTCGTGTTGGTAAATTAATCTTTGAAATTGTCTTACAGGCATATTGTCTACAAAAGGCTCTATTTCTTGCCGTAGAATGTTAAAAAAAATTTCGGTATTCAAATTACCGCGAAAAAAATGAGGACCTTATTATTATTATTATTATTTGGTATCCAATAAAACCACACCATACTCCAAATCCAAATCGTCTTTGACGATTAACTGTAGCGGTTAAGTGCATTTTTTAAAATAAATCGGTTTATGGCTGGACTTGCATAAGAGTTTTTAAAGAAATCGATCTACGCAATTTTTGTATTTCTAAACCCACTAGAAATCATAATAAATCAACATTAAAATTCATATTTGGTTCCAAAACCCTCTATGGGTAACCGCAATACTGTTCCAAAAACCAACATGGCTCAGAAAACAGTTTTATAGCAAAACTCACTAAGTGAAATCTAAAACAATACTTATTTCGAAATTGAGTACCAAAACACTCCTATTGCAAGCTTGGTACTTTTAGTGTTTTTAAATTATTTTGATCGGTGGATGCTGATGAAATTCCAGAAGAGCTTGACACATTATTTTAATAATAATTAAAATGTACACTATTGATGTTTAGAAAATAAAACTTTTTCATTATGTTGAAAATAATACGATAATATTGATGTCAGAAGTTTACGAAAAAACAATTTGGAAAGTTAAAATTACAGTTCCTGAACTCCCTAAACGCTATCTTTAGTTCCAAAACCCACTATAGTAATTTATTTTTGTGTCATATCTTTCTCTTTTGTTTCAAACATTTAATTTTCACTTATTGTCACTTCAAACCCTTTTTTTATAATTTAATAATAAAAAAAATTGAAGTACCTAACTCCACTATTTATCGAGTTACAAGTTTTTTGCAATTTTCTCAAAATCGTTTACATAACATATAGGGGGTTGGAAATGGACGACTCAAATGATTCAAACTCTTTTTTTGTTGTATTAAAATAAAGCTTGGAAGCTAAATTTGAATCTTCTCCGCATTCTATAAAACACTTAATCATATCATATTTTTCACCATTACTTGAACCATTTTTAACAATGCTTACTCACAATTAACTCACAAATTAGTTTTTGACATTTACGATTATTTCGATTTTCTTTTTTTTTACCATGGCCTTCTCAACAAGTATCAGAAATGCGGTAAATATCCATAGATGTCAATGAAAGACAATTTGAACATTTGTAGTTTAGTTTTCCTATTTTTGGCAAAATTATTTTGTATTGTAAGAAGTGTTATTAATTGTTTTCCATGGCCTCCTCACAAAAATATTAAATTTTTCTAGAGATAAATATGACATATGATATATCGTTGGATAGCTAATTTAAGTTGTGATCGAATAATGAAATAATTTACAGGGTGTTCCATTAAAAAAACACAAGTTATGTCTACAGTGTGTCCCAGGATAGATGTAACAAGAGGTGTAATGGACCAAAAATTTTGGAATTTTGGAATGGTATTTGGGGATTGAGTTCTGCTTGTTGTAAAACTAAAGTATACCAAAAATGACTTGATTTGGTGTTTTACAGGGTGTTTTATAAGCAAAGTTGTAAAAATCACCTCTAATAAAGTACCTTTATTTTTCAAAATATGAGAAAGTTGCACTAAGAAAAGTTATTTAGAATGCAATTTTATACCTTTATACAAAATTTTAGGAATATAAAATTATTTTTTTGACACTTCCCATTTTTTGCGAATTAAGAGTTGAATTCATATTTAAAGTTGTGTAGGAGCAAATGTTAATCATCTCAAAAAGTAGGCTATTGGTAAATAAAAAATTGAATATACGAGATGTAAGAAGGTATAATGTTAATCGAACTAATTGTAAAACAAGAAGATTAATGTGGTTTAAAAATTATAACAAGTAATAAATGTCAAAAACATAACAGATTCACAAACAAATTAATTATTGACCAATAAAAACAATGTTTACAATTTTTTTATTATTCGACGTAGCTACCACCCACATCCACACACATTTAGATTCTTCGCCTGAAGTCCTTAAAACTGTTTCGAATATGATCTAACGGTATGGAGTTTACGGCATTTGTAATTCTCTGCTTCAATACTGCTACATCGTTAGGAAGTGGTTCAGCGTAACCAACTGCTTGAGGCGACCATAAAAAGAAATCCAATATTGATAGGTCTGGTGATCTCGCCGGCCACTTGATCGGTCCATTCCTGGCAATCCAATTTTCTCCAAAATTTAAATTCAACCACCGATTAACCATTTCTGTGGAGTGGCCAGGGAAACCATCACGTTGAAAATGAACTAAAGGCATATCTCTTAAAATATTTAAATGTTCTTCAGAAAATCTTTTAGGAAGCTGTAAATAACTGTGCTGATTTAACCTTCCCTCAATGAAATAAGGTCCAATAACTCCAACGTGATAAGAAACGGCACACCACACATTCACTTTTTTATAATATTGTCTTCTACAATGAATTCTAAAATTTGGATTTTCAGAAGCCCAAAACCGACATTCTGAGAAGAAACAACACCATTGATTGTGAATGTGGATTCATCTGAGAAAATTATGAAATAATGAAAAAATCTCTCTTCCATGATTTTTTCTCCAATGGTCAAACAAAAATCCAACCTACGGCCTTCATCTCCCTCTTCAAGCGTACGTTTATAATTTGCTTTATATGCTCTAATTTTCTTTGCCTTGTAAATTCTTTGGAGTTCAGACTTGCTAATATTAATAAGAGCTAATCTCTCTCTTAGTGGAATCCTAGAATTTTCTATAACAGAGGCATGAGCTATAATAGCTCCAACATTGTCTTCATCATATGCTTTTATTTTTCTTTTCATGTTAAGAATACTACCAGTAGCCAGAAACTTTTTAATTATTCTCATAGCCTGAGTACGTGACAAAGCAGTGTTTGGAAATTTCAAATTAAATTGGCGCTTACCACTTCTCTTAGCGAGTTTTCACCGCCAATTCCGTAGCATTGCACAATATAAATTTTTTCACGCACTGTGAGTACCATTTTCACTTAATTTGTTATGTTTGGTTCGTTAATTTGAAACAGAAATTAAGGAAAATATTGACTACGTTTGACAGATATGTCAATAATAAATGATAAATGTGTATCCACTGCTTTTCTCAGAGCCTACTTTTAGCTTCTACATAACTTTAAATATTAATTCACAAAACATAATTTCTATGCAGTTTTAATTGAATGGTTCAAAATAAAATACTAATTTATTGAAAAAATGGGAAGTTTCAAAAAAATAACTTTATATTCCTGAAATTTGGTATAGAGGTATGAAATTGCATTCTAAATAACTTTTCTTAGTGGAATTTTTTCATATTTTGAAAAATAAAGGTACTTTATTAGTGGTGATTTTTACAACTTTGCTTATAAAACACCCTGTAGAACACCAAATCAAGTCATTTTTGGTATACCTTAGTTTTACAACAAGCAGGACTCAGTCCCCAAACACCATTCCAAAATTCCAAAATTTTTGGTCCATTCTCTTGTTACATCTATCCTGGGACACACTGTATATCTCGAAAACTGAGGCATGCAAATTTCCTTCTCATCGGCAACGAATTCTACTAAAAAAAATGCCTTAAGAATGTGTTACTCGATTTTCGATTCGACCTTGATAATTGATCCTAAAATCCTAAATCCAATTTTCCAAAAACGTTCTGTCGCTCGGTCTGGGACGCTTATATTGGTTTTTGTCTATCTGCCATAGTTTTAGAGAAAACCCCAAATATCGTCTAATTTGGTCCACCCTGTACAGTACACACACAGGCTGTTCATGCAATCTAGGTGTGCCTACTCTAAAGAGAGGAATAATAACATATCATCATGAGATAGGTACAAGTTTATTTGTTTTAAATCTAAAAATGTTTATACAGTATATACAGTGTGTCCCCGGATAGTGTTTGCGATAGGTGTAATATACCAAAAAAATATTAGTACGGCTTTCATTTTCTGCAGTCTCGGTCTGCTTGACGAAAAATGGATTTTTACCAAATTTCAGTTAAAATGGGATCTAACTCGCGGAGTTAGAAAATAAAAGAAAATAAATGATTGCTGGTCTTTCTGTTAATTTTACGGAAAAATTCTATTTGGATAAAATATTTGGCATTGAAAGTTAGAGCCATAATACGCCAACTTTCATTGCATTTGAACAAAAAAAAATAATAATAATACTAATAATATCTCCTGAAGAAATTAGAAGTTACAAAGAATTAAAAGAAAGTGGAATTATGTAGTAATTTAGGTGGGGTACTATTTGAATAGGTTTCTAGTTGAATTCGTTGAAATTGTTAATTGTGTTAAAAATAAAATTTATTTACTTTAAGTAGTATTAATTTTTTTTTCTTTGTTCAAATGCAACGAAAGCCGGCATATGGCTCTAATTTTTAATGCCAAATATTTTATCCGAATAGAATTTTTCCGTAAAATTAACAAAAAGACCAGTTTACCTAGAATGATTTATTTTCTTCTTAGATTAACTCCCCCAGTTAGATTCCTGATATTTGGTAAAAATACATTTTACGTCAAGCAGACCGAGACTGCACCAAATGAAAGCCGTAGGTACTATTTTTTTTTTTTTTTTTTTTTTTTTTTTTTTTTTTTTTTTTTTTAGTATATTACACCTATCGCAAAGTCAATCCGGGGACACACTGTTGTGTATTTATTTAGTATTTGGGAACAAAATGCAATACATTTTATTTTATTTGATTTCAGTTCCCGAGCCACCTAGAAATGTCACGTTGGGCACGGATTATTTATTACGTTGGGAAGCCAGCACAAACTGTCCAAGCACCCTGTACATGATTTACATCCACATCGAACCAGATAATCTGCAGTACATATACACCGCTAATGCTCTGCAACTATATGTCGTTCAGCTTCCTTATTGTGAGAGGTTCTACTTTGAAGTCAGGGCATATGTGGGTAATGACCTAAGTGAACCAGCCACTCTTCGTGCTTATGTTCCAGCGCCTTCAAGTGAGTTTGAGTAATATAATTATTATTTGTCTTCAAGTAGGATTTAGGGAATACAGGGTGTAACTAATTCCATGTCATTTAAAAAATGGTAATGGGGACCGACTAGACAAACGAGAAACCTATATAACTTTTTACTCTAGGGGACTTTGAAAAGAACTGACCTAGGTCAAAAATTTGAATGTTATAGTGGAACCAAATTAGGACTAAGTGGTTACGCCCCTGGTGTAAATTCATTTTATTTTTCGTCAGAGGACACGTGATCCGACGCACGTGTAGTAGCTCCGCTGTCGACCATAGTTCATAGCATAGTGTGTTACTTTTCATAGTTTGGTAGCTTTTAATTTTAATCTACATCAACGTAAATGTTACATATTGTCATAAATAATTGTGCCACTCATTTGTTCATCGAGAATCATAATCAAGGTGCCTAATTCTGTGTATCTTCCTATCTTTCCCTATCCTACAAATCACAGAACTTCGAAGCCACATGTCATCGGACTCCAGACGAAACTGAGTAAGTTATTCGCAAAACCTAGTTTTATTATTATTACATTGCGTTATTCTACAGTCCATAATTTAGCCAATATTGCCCACTCTGGGGTTAAAATATTTTTATTAGTAAAATATCCCCGGCGTGTTCATATGGTCCTTCGAGCCGGATTACCGCGAATTGTTATCGTAGAACGATACCTAGTAGTTTTTTTTTACGTAGCACAGTAGCCGCTCGTTTTTTTGTTTTACACTGTAGATAAACCGTGTTTATTTATATTAACACCGCACACGTGGATCACTGTCCTTTTTTCGTATTGTTTGTAGTATTATTTGAAACAATTAACTCCTGTAATAGATTTACCCGCATATAGTTTATTTGATAAAATAGAAACAAAATATTTTAAGTATGTAAGTAAGTAAGTTAAGTGCATCAACTTATTAGAATATAAATATTTGTTTTCGTGGTTTAGTTTATTGGCTTGTTTACATGCCTGCGACATTGAGGATTCTTGTTTTTTCAAGTTACCTACTTATTCGAAACAGGGACTTACATTAGACACTTATTTTTTTTATTTGGATTTTAATAAACACTATTACTGTATTAATTGTGAAATGTAAAAGGAAAACAGAGGCAATTTCTTTTTGCGTACTTGCATTTAAATAACTAGTATAAATTACTAAAGATAAACATATTGTTTATAATAACTTGAATATTTATTCATACCCTTATTCGTGTTTTGTTAAATTGGTGTAGTATGGACAAGGAACGTCTTACAGCTAAATTAAAAATTAGCGAAGCAAAAAAACAGACTCTTTTTCAGCGCATTCAACGACTGTATGATTGGTCAAAAGATTTAGCAGAACCCCATAATTTAAGAAATTTTAAATCTCTTTATGGTTCTTTGCATAACACCCGCTCTCAATTGATCGAAATAGTTGATAAAATTAATGATCTCAATATAGAATTGGACCCTGAATATACTCCAAATTTTCAACTCCTTGACACGATTGAGCAATTATTTTGTACGATTAAGGAGAGAGGGGAAACTGTATTAAAAAAAACATTGCCAAATATTGATAATCCCCACGCTTCAGGTAGTACACCCGTAGAAACACATCATACTGTGTCACAAGTTATGCCTAAATTGCCCAAAATTGAAATAAAAGAATTTTGTGGTGACCCTAAGCTATGGCCAGTTTTTTATGGCATGTATACATCTTTAGTTCATGATAATAAAGATTTGGATGACACTTGTAAAATTCATTATTTGTTAAGCCGATTAACTGGTCGAGCTTTAGCACTTTGTTCGGGAATCCCGCCGGTTGCTGATAATTATCAAATTATTTGGAAAATATTATTAGATAAGTATCAGGATAAACGGTCATTAGCTAGCAATTACGTACAACAAATTTTAGATTTTAAACCACTGCAGTTTGAGTCGGCCCATAATTTGAATACATTTTTGGAAGGTTTTGACACATCTGTTAACGCGTTGAAGAAATTAGATGTTCCAAATTTAGCTGATTTTTTATTAACCTATATAGCGTTGTCGAAGTTGGATAATCAAACACGACGTTCGTTTGAAATATCTGTGAAAGAGATTGAAATCCCTACTTACGACAGACTACAAGATTTTATAAAACAACAAGCAAAAATTTTGGGTCGAACGTCTAATAGTAGCTCAACAAATACTGGTAATTCAAAAGTCCCTGCTACAGTTAACACTAAGCCCAAGATCACGCACTCTTTTGTAAACACTAATTCTAAATTTGATAGCAATTGTTCAGTATGTAATCAGGACTCGCATCTAATAAATAGATGCGCAATTTTTTTGAAACTTGCGCCAGTAGATAGATATAAATTGGCCAAAGAAAAACATTTATGTCTCAATTGTCTTAGCAACAAACATAGAATCGCGGCATGCAAATCAATAAATGCATGTTCTATCTGTAAAATTCGTCATCATTCTTTATTGCATTTTAATAAAGAAACGTCCATAGTAGCTAGCACTAGTAATACGTCGCCCGTCAATAGTAATAATAGTTTAGAATCCGAGCAGTCTACTTCAAGTTTAACTACACTTAGTTTATGTTCCACTGCAAACAATAATCTAGCACAACAAAACTATACTACTTTATTGCCCACCGCGGTAGTAAATATTCGAATACCCAATGGTGTAAGTAAGCCTATTTGTGTCTTATTAGATTCAGCTAGTCAGGCAAATTTTCTTAATTTGAAATGTTGTAAAAAACTGCAATTACCCGTTAGTAAAATTTATTCATCGGTTGTAGGCATCGGAGTTAGTTCAAAACCGGTTAAAGGCCAAGTAAACAACATAACAATTACCTCACGATTTGATACCAGCGTGCAATTTCAATTTGACGCTTTAGTTATAGAAAAAATCACTGACAATTTACCCACTTCGATAATTGAAACAGAAGCCCTTAGTTATTTAATGGACTTACCCCTAGCGGACCCTGAATTTTACCAATCGAGAGAAATTGATGGAATTCTCGGTGCTCGACTGTTTCCACAACTCATCAAGGTGGGGAGAGTGTCGAGTACACCCAATCTTCCTATCGCTTTGCAGACGCATTTGGGTTATGTAGTTATGGGAAAATCACCCATTGTTCCAACCGTAGAAAAAATTCATTCATTCTGTTCAATAGTAGAGCCACCTATAGAAAAAATCATGGAGTCGTTTTTGGAGTTAGAAGATATTCCTATATCTCGAATAAACAGTTCCGAAGATATTGAATGTGAAAAACATTTTCAATCCACTTATTCACGCGATGTTAGTGGTAGGTTTACTGTCGCGTTGCCTTTTAAAGACAATCCTACGATTTTAGGTAATTCATATTCTCTAGCGTGGCGTAGATTTCTTTCTTTGGAAAGAAAATTAGAAGCATCACCCGATTTTAGAAATCAATATAATAGTGTAATTCAAGACTACTTAGATCAAGGTCATATGCGCAAATTAGTTACAGCTCCTGATTCTACATTACCCTCGTACTACATTCCGCATCACGCAGTTTTTAAAATTGATAGCTCAAGCACACCTCTACGTGTCGTTTTTGATGCTAGCGCAAAAACGGACACCTCTTTTTCGTTAAATGATATTCTGTATACGGGGCCTAAACTTCAGACAGATGTTTTATCTGTGTTTTTAAATTTTAGATTATATCCCATCGCCTTTACCGCAGACATTCGTCAGATATACCGGCAAGTCAATTTATGTGATGAACATAGGCCTTTTCAGCGCCTTCTATGGAGATTTAGTCCCAGTGAGCCTATAGAAATTTTGGAAATTTCCACTTTAACATTTGGTGTAAAACCTAGCCCGTTTTTAGCGTTGCGGGTAGTTCATCAATTAGCGCACAATGAATCGAAAATATATGGGCACGCCTCTGAAGTCGTTTTGCGCGACATGTATATCGATGATTTAGTTTCGAGTGTAGGTAGTCTTAAAGAAGCAAAATTAGTTTATAACGAATTAGTAGATCTGTTCGATTCGGGTGGTTTTAGTTTAGTAAAATGGTCTGCCAATTTAAAGGAATTTTTAAATCATATACCTGAAGAAAAACGTTTATCTCAGATTGTAAATTTTGAAACTGATTGCTTAAAAGTTTTAGGCATGCAGTGGCATCCAAGTTTAGATACTTTGTTTTTTAAAGTAAATATTCAGGATCGTAGTTGTACAAAAAGAAATATATTGTCCACGGTAGCCCGGATATTTGACCCACTAGGATTAGTCGCTCCGGTTACATTATACGCCAAATTATTAATAAAGAAATTATGGTCACTTCATTTAGATTGGGATCAATGCCCACCTGATACTTTAATAGAACAATGGTCTCGCTTTCAGTCAGAATTACCGCTACTAGACGAATTTTCGGTATCAAGACATCTAGGTATTTTCGAAAATTCATCCGCTACTTTGGTAGGATTCGCAGATGCTTGCGAATCATCATTTGGCGCAGTTATTTATTATGTGGATAGCAATAGGGATAAAATTAAAACCAAGTCCAAAGTTTCACCCTTAAAAGTAGTTTCCATTCCCCGGCTGGAACTGTGTGCCGCTCTTTTATTAGCTAAACTAATGAAGTTCGTAATTGATACCTACCGTTCCCGTTATAATTTTACCAGAATTTTTGCGTTTTCGGATTCCATGGTAGTTTTGCATTGGATACATTCGTCGCCGCATCGTTGGAAGACGTTCATTGCGAACCGTGTTGCAAAAATTCATAATTATTTACCGCAAAACGTTTGGTTTCACGTGGATGGAAAGTACAATCCCGCCGATTGTCTTTCTCGTGGAATGACACCAGCTTGTTTTATCGAAAATAGTAGTACATGGTTGTCAGGCCCATCTTGGTTGAATTCGGAACAAGTAAATTGGCCTATTAAATCATTTAAAAAAAAAGAGCTTGACGTTAATCTCCCAGAAGAAAAAATAATTTCTCTCCCAATAACGTCAGAAGAATTAAATCCTTTGTACACTCTAATTTCGCGCCATTCTTCTTGGTTAAAGTTACTCCGTATAACAGTTATTGTCCTTAGATTTGTAAAAATCTTGCCACTCAGAAAAGAAATCCTATTTATAGATTTAAATACCGCTGAACATACTTTAATCCGTATAATCCAAAATAAGCATTTTAAAAATGATATTCGGGCCTTGAAAAAGGGAAAAATGTGTTCCTCACAACTAAAAAAAAATTCGACCTTTTTTAGACAATCATTTAATGCGTGTTGGTGGACGACTTTCTCACTCATCATTAGTTTATGATCACCAGCATCCGATTCTTCTACCAAAAAAGGATCATTTGGTAAATATTTTAATCGATCATTATCACAGGTTATATGAAAAAGGGAAAAATGTGTTCCTCACAACTAAAAAAAAATTCGACCTTTTTTAGACAATCATTTAATGCGTGTTGGTGGACGACTTTCTCACTCATCATTAGTTTATGATCACCAGCATCCGATTCTTCTACCAAAAAAGGATCATTTGGTAAATATTTTAATCGATCATTATCACAGGTTATATGAAAAAGGGAAAAATGTGTTCCTCACAACTAAAAAAAAATTCGACCTTTTTTAGACAATCATTTAATGCGTGTTGGTGGACGACTTTCTCACTCATCATTAGTTTATGATCACCAGCATCCGATTCTTCTACCAAAAAAGGATCATTTGGTAAATATTTTAATCGATCATTATCACAGGTTATATGAAAAAGGGAAAAATGTGTTCCTCACAACTAAAAAAAAATTCGACCTTTTTTAGACAATCATTTAATGCGTGTTGGTGGACGACTTTCTCACTCATCATTAGTTTATGATCACCAGCATCCGATTCTTCTACCAAAAAAGGATCATTTGGTAAATATTTTAATCGATCATTATCACAGGTTATATGAAAAAGGGAAAAATGTGTTCCTCACAACTAAAAAAAAATTCGACCTTTTTTAGACAATCATTTAATGCGTGTTGGTGGACGACTTTCTCACTCATCATTAGTTTATGATCACCAGCATCCGATTCTTCTACCAAAAAAGGATCATTTGGTAAATATTTTAATCGATCATTATCACAGGTTATATATGCATACTGGACCCCACCTACTTTTAGCTCTCTTACGACAGAAATACTGGATATTGTCCGCGCGCGGAGTCGTGCGTCAACGTATTTCTCTTTGTAATGTGTGTTTTCGTTTTAAACCCAAACCAACCTATCCACTTATGGCAGATTTACCTCCTGCAAGGGAAGTAGCCCAAGTTAAACCATTTGTAGAAACTGGAGTGGATTTTGCCGGACCTTATTACATAACGCTAAGTCGTAAACGTGGAGTTAAGAGTCAAAAGGCGTACATTTGTTTATTTGTTTGTTTAACAACTAAATGTTTACACTTAGAATTAGCCTCTGCCCTCTCCACTCCCGCATTTTTAGCTGCGTTTAAAAGGTTTTTGAGCCGCCGAGGCCCTATCAAAACGTTACACTCAGATTGTGGGACAAATTTTATAGGAGCAAAGGCTCAGCTAGATGAAATTTATTCTTTTATTGAATCGTCTGATTATACAAATGCTGTAAAACAAGAATTAACTCAAAATAAAATTGAATGGAAATTTAATGCACCATCAGCGCCGCATATGGGGGGCATATGGGAGTCTAATATTAAAAGTGTAAAAACGCATTTACATAAAGTAATCGGTTCTCAGATCTTATCCTACGAAGAATTTTCAACAGTTCTTGCTCAAATTGAGGCGTTAATGAATAGCTATGTAATTTCAAGACGAGGATTACGTAGTGGATATACCATCCTTCGGAGGGGATGTAAAGCAGGCGGTCCCTTGTTTATTAAACGTTAGGCAAGTAAAAGATCCCTACTGTTCTTACGAGAAGAGGTTCGGTAAAATTTCCAGGTTAGGGGCAGCTCGTCTCCTGGCGTCGGTGATAGGCCCCGGTGGCGGAAATAGACCGACGTTAAATAAATAGTTAAAACAAAAAAGCTGTACAATAAAAGTGCATAAACATTCTAATTGCTATTAGATAATATTCAATTAAATTTTAGAGAACTATAACTCTTATAAAGTACAATCGCCACTTAAAATTTCAAATCAAAAAGATTATTAAAACGGCTCAAATATACAATTGTTGCTAAAACTTTGCACCCTTGTGAAATCCTGCCATCAAATCCAAGAAATGTGTACGATGGCTCAAATTGTAGCTTTTTATAAGTACTTTAAGATCACCGGACTTTAGTCGCTAGGTAGCCCAGTGGGTAAGGCACAAAACAAAACGTCCCTTACGCCACGAAACAAAACACTTTCCCCACCATGATCCTCCCCTCACCCCCCGAAGAACCCAGTGGGAAATAAAAGCTACAATCAAATTTAATTCCACATAGATTCTTTACCCGTCGAAACTATTCTTTTTTACGTACTTGACAAAAAGTGTTGTAAAGTAGGTTTTCTTTTCATTTCATTTTCCTGCATGTTTTAAACACAATCCTCAACCTCTTCCGCCAGCTTCCTTTTTATCTTAAAATATTTTAAACTCAGGTATAATACAAACAAAATTTGCATAATCGTCAATCACGGAGTGCAACAATCTGATCAATTCCTGCGGCTTTCTGAATTTACCTTGCCTAATACCGGCAGATCGAAACGCCTCACGCTCTCGCCACGTTTGTGACGCTTTGACTAACATGCTTATTAACTGATATAAATCAAATAAATTCATATATCTTAAGCCCTTGACATGTGAAAATACAAATGTTTAATAAAATCACTTTACTGCTAATGCTAATGCGACTAGCATTCAGGATGCGGACGTCTCGGGCTCAAATCCTGCTCGCGAAATACACTGACAGACATAAAAAGTGGCTCACTCGAAATTTTACTCAAGTTTAATGTGTCATAATTTCTAAACTACTTGACTGATTGCCACGAATTTTTTTTACTTTGAAGAATGATTCTTTAATGTCGTCATAGAGGCCCAAACATTTTTGTTGATTAAACTTTTATAATTGATACAGGGAAAAATAAGAGTGACTGTTTTATTCAGGAAATTTAAAACATCCTGTAGATTTATTCGGCTCTTGGAATAAGCTCAAAATACCTTTGGCGTTTTAAGCGGAATTCAGATTAAATGTTGTTTTTTGATTCACCTCTTTATCTTGCTTTATTTAGAAAACACACATGTTTAAGCAAAGTAATGTCAAATGCGTATTAACAAAATTGATATTTTGTTTTGTTGAACAGATTAAACATTGCTCTAAAAGATGACAGGTGTCAAAATGTTTTCAAAATCACAGGCATTCACTCACTAATGATTATGGTTTTTAATTGGTTTTTGCAGAAAACATTAAACACGTTTTTTCCACGTCGGATCGAAAGTCGTGTTTGTGATTTTTAAGTAATGCCTCAGCAAATAACATCGGAGCAAGTAGCCCGAATTATGGCTTTAGTAGGAGACGGAAGAAGTAAAAGATATGCTGCCCGGGTCGTTGGTGTTCCCGAATCGACTGCACGTCGGGCAATTGCAAGATACGAAGAGACGGGTCATTGTCGTAGAAGAGGTGGATCAGGTCGTCATAGATGTACAATCGTTATTGATGATCGGTTTGTTCGGCTTCAAACTTTACGAAATCGCTTTCATGCAGCAGTGCAAACAAATATTCGTTTAAAGCAAGTAAGAGGAAGAGTTGTAATTGATCGTACAGTAATTCGGAGATTGAAGGAAGTCAATTGAAAGTCTAGAAGACCAGCAGCTACACCAAGATTACTTGCAAGACATCGAAGAGCACGCCGCAACTTCGCCAGAGAACACTCAGATTGGAATGAACAAAACTGGTCCCGGATCCTATTCGCTGATGAATCTCGATTCTGTTTGTTTTCATCCGATGGCCATCATGGGGTATGAAGAAGAGTTTGCAAAAGATATGAGCAGAGCCTATTCAAGACAAAAGAAAGCTTTGGCGGAGGTTCTGTTATGGTCTGAGGAGGAATTTCATTAGAAGCTCGCACAGAACTTTACGTGCTCCCAAGGAATTCCCTCACGGCCAACAGATATATCGAGAACATTTTACAAGAATATGTGATTCCATTTGCACCCTTTACAGGGAACGATTTTATACTGGTTCGTGACAATGCGCGCCCTCACATTGCTCACATCGTAAACGAATATCTCGATATGGCATAGACCGTATGATTTTGTCAGCAAAAAGTTCCGATATCAACCCCATAGAAAGCCTTTAGGATGAAATGGGGCGAAGAATTAAGTCTCACAATAGGGTTCCTGACACTCTGGATACTTTAAGAGAAGCGCTTATGGAGGAGTAAAATAATATTCCACAGACCAATATTTCAAATTTAATCAGAAGCATGCCAAGAAGAATAGAAACTTTAGTCAGGGTACGAGGAGGTAACACACGCTACTGATCTTTTCTCTTCCACCTTTATTTTATGTAAGTTCGATTTCGTGTTGGTAATTGTAAAATGTAAATATTCTAATAAAATGTTTCTTATTGTACCTGTTTCGCCTACAATCGTGTATTTTCTAAACAAAGCAAGATAAAGAGGTGAATCAAAAAATAAAATTTAATCTGAATTCCGCTTAAAACGCCAAAGGTATTTTGAGCTTATTCCAAGTGCCGAATAAATCTACAGGGTGTTTTAAAATTCCTGAATAAAACAGTCACTTTTATTTTTCCCTGTATCATATATAAAAGATTACTCAATAAAAATGTTTGGGTCTGTGTGATGATCTTAAAAAATCATTCTTCAAAATAAAAAAAGGTTCGTGGCAATCAATCAAGTAGTTTAGAAATTATGACACATTTTTTATGTCTGTCAGTGTATATATTTTTTTATTGTATCAATAATATTAAAAGTTTTACAAAGCTGTATACATGAACATAAGGGTAGTTGTTCAAATTAAGTTGGTTTACCATTGTCGTTACAAAAATTTAAAAGTTATAAATAAATTGAAAATGTTCTCAAAGCCGCTTTATTCGATGTTATTTTAACAATTGCAGCTTTGGCTTATCTTTAAATAGCAGAAACAAAATAATAAGCATTGTAGAATTACCAACCCAAACTTCTAGAAGAAATATCGATTTGTTATTTATAAGTGACCTAAATGTAAAAACTAACGTATCTCAGCTCCAATTGCAAGTAGAGCATTAATTTTTATTACAAAAGTTGTCTCGTTTACCGTTTTAGATTTCATAAAAAAAACAGACTTGAATATGTTTATAACTAAAATTTCGAAAACTATAAACAACTGTAATAAAACGGATTTAAATTTTGAAGAAAAAAAAAATGTTTTTCTCCGTGATCCTAAAGTACTTATAGAATGCTACAATTCGAGCCATCGTACATATTTCTTGGTCTTGATGGCAGGATTTCACAAGGCTGCAAAGTATTAGAAACAATTGTATATTTGAGCCGTTTTAGTAATCATTTTGATTTGAAATTTTAAGTGGTGATTGTACTTTATAACTTTTATAAGAGCTATATTTTTCCAATTTCATTGAATATTATCCATTATTTTTGAAAGAACAGTGATTTGTTTAAAAACACATCATTTTGCAATGTTCGATTTTTTAAAGACCTTATACCTTTTCGAGATATTCAAAGAAAACCGATGGAAAACACGGTCTAACAATTTAAAATGTTTAAATAAACAATGCGCTGACCTTGCAGAAACTGCAAAACTGAGCTGTGAACTTAAGTTGACACCCTGAACACGTTAAAACAGAAAAACTGCTCTGACCAGACAATTCACATTAAAATCCTGATTTGACTCCACTATTAAGGTAGGAGACATTTGAGAACCACTGCATTTCTGGGCCAATGGACGTATAGTTCCGAATCATAGAAGTTTCTTACTTACTTTTAAAAATTCATAAGAAAGTGTAAAGATGACCGATTTGTGTCCTCGCCGCCGTGCGGTCTCAAAGTAAGGAGCGCGGCCCTTTGATGGGATCGCTTGCAGCCAACTTTTTATACCAATTGTGAAAATGTATATAATTCGTTATTATTTTCTGCACAACCACAAGCACAGGATGGCCGCAAGGATTTAAACAGGCCGACTCTTTGTACGCGCCGGCTTCCTTTGTCCTTCGTCATTTCAGAGTATTATGCGCGACCAGATGCGACGATAATGAAGCCTACCCCAATATTCCAGCTGTTCTCAAACAATATTATTAAATATTTTCGAAATTTTCTCCAAAACTATGGGCTTTAGTCGTTCCCCACAACATTTTTTTAATGACATGAACCTAATTACACCCTGTATAATAAAATTTAAAAAAGTTTACAGGAGTAAAGTGCACTATGAAAATATAACAATATAGTACAGTAACTAAAGGTTTAACTTCGGAATAATATCATATGAATTAGATTTCCTGCACTTTTATCAACTAATAGTAACCCAAGCAGCACAATTAGTTTATATTACCAGTTTAAAGCCACATTAACCTAAGATATAACGTAATTGCAACCATTGCTTTCAACTTTGAAGGTATATGGACTTAATAGTAATTTAGTAAGCAATATTTAGGTTTTTCTTATGAAATGCCTGATAAAGTCACATTGACTTTAGTGTAATTTACAAGAAATATTTACGATACTGTTCCTTAAAATTTAACTCTAAAGTTAAAGTGCAATATTGAGGTCTATGTGTAAGAAAATATTATATAATTTTAGACTAAATTATTAACTTTGGAGTCGCTATCTTTTGTCTGAATAAAAACAGGGAAATTTTACCAATTTTTTACATAAGTATAACCTGAGTTTTGTCTTGTCCTTGTAGTCAGATTTAGGTTATAACTTTAACCTCATGGTCACAACTAGTTCCAATTTTAGGAAAAATTTACCCTAATTTTACTTCTCCACTAACCTAGCATATGTGTTTAACCTAAAGGCAAATATTACTTCATAAAATGTCCTGAAAGTTATTTTTACTTAAAAAATAGAATTAGGTCCCTTCCCTGGAAAGCAAAATTACGTTTTCATTGTCTAAATTACTTCAAAGGACTATAATGATTGTTTTATGTTGATGCTCTTCCCAGTGTCAACTGTACTTTATTAGAGGCATAATGTCCTAATTTGTAGCAATTTGTAGCCATTTATTTTGTTGTTGTTTGGGTTTTCTGTTTTCGTGTTTTTAAAAACAAAATTGGAGGTGTTTTGTTTTAAATGCGAGAAAGTATTCTACAGCCGGTCAACCTTTAGTCGGCACAGCTGAAAAGTGCATAAGCACATAGGACATAATTATAATTATATCGAATATACGGTGTACTTAAAGATACTTGTAATTGTATTTCAACTTTTCTATTACCGACTTGTTTGCATTGGAAGTAATGACTACATTATATCAGGTAAAACAGTTGTTAATCTTTCAGAGAGTTTAGTACAATATAACTATTTTTTTCTCTAGATTTCAGTACTTAGTTTGCAGAATGAAAAGCTAAGTAGAGTTCAGAAGTGTTAATAGTGTAACTGAGTGACTTTATTTGGACTGTATTCAGTGTTCCTGAATGTACTCACTGACGAGAAGTTGTAAAAATGGTTTATGGCCCTATAGAAGGTTTAAACTTATACCTATGAACAAATTTAAGTTGATAGATGGGGAAGTAGTAATTAAGAATTAAAAAACAAGTTTCATATGATGTGTTTTCTGTTAATACATTTATTCAAATAAAAAATAAAGTATTAAACTAACCAACAAAAGATTAATTATTTTACCTGAAATATTTTTAAATTCCAAATTCACCGAATCCGTGATGTGATCATGTTTTTCTATCAAATGCAAACGCAAGTCGTTATTAAAGTTAAAACACAATTTGCACTCTAACCACAGGTATCTTTTGGGCACTGTAGATTTGATATAAATACGTCGGATTTGTTTATTTATACACAATTCTGTTGTGCCGATTTAACGCTGACTGGCTGGAGAATACTTTCTCACATTCAAAACAAAACACATCCATTTTTATTGACAAAATACAAGAGTAAATTGAAGGAATAAACCACAAACTCAAAACAACAATTGCAGCCAAAGAAGTTTGAGGTTAGAAACAGAAGTGACGTCACTCAATTTACCGCCTTCTCTAACCTGATTTGGGAAATATGACCAATTTAGTTCTGCATGAACTTGAAAGACTTTAGAATTTTGAAGACTACAAAATTATTTTAACCTATATTGGTCCCATTTAACTTTAAAGTAAATAATATAAGTTTTAACACTTCATCTCAAGGAAAAACGTCAATGAGGCCTAAAATATTGGGAGAGAATACTTCGAAGTCGCATGGCACTATGTTCGCCATATTTTTCAACCAGCTGTAAGAGGCCATTTTACAATGAAATTTTGATGAGTATTTAATTGAAAAAAATCATTAATATGTTATTTAACAGATACAAAGTACAATATTATAATATTTTATGCCCCAGGAAAGTCCTGCCGGGCAATTGAATAGGCTTTTACAAATATTTTTAAAATACATTTAAGCTAAAAAAAAATGTTTTTTCTTTAAAAACGTAAAATACTTGAGGCCCCTTTAATATTCCGAGGTAGAATGGATATATTTACAATGAAAATTGATTGGAAGTAAAAAACACACACAGAGGGGTGGGAGGAAGTGGACACATTATTTCACAACTACGTATGACATTATGTGATGCACTCCTACTGCATCATAGTTTCTAGTTATGTCTTTGCTGCTTATGCCTCGTGACTTATAAGTAAATCATTATTGTTGTAAATAAAATCTTATCAGTTATTTCTGAGAAAGAAAGATTGCAGTTGAAAGAGGATAACTGGTTTGGTAAATATTACCTATCAACGACCACAATTAAACAAAATTTTTACGTTTAAATTACCTGTTCAGGGAAATATGTTCAATAACCAATAGGTCATTATAACTGAGCAGCCTTATTTAAGAGGTATTCATGACGTCGTCTCATTCCCCATTTACTTATATTTTACGTAAATTTTAAGTTAATTAGGTTAGGTTAAACGGGAAAACGGGACCAAAACGAGGGCTACATTGCGTAATTCTGACTCAAGGTGCTACTTGGGAAAGGTATCCAAGAAAAGTTTCCATAATATGCGGTGCTTGCTAATTTATAGGGGGTGATACCATGTCTTTTTAGAGCGTGGCATTTGAAGAAAAAACAAAAACATTGGAGCTGAAAGAGAATCAAATTTTGAGTAGAAAACGAACAAAAAAACATTTTATATAAATTAAGAGTCTTTAAGTTATATCAACTTGAAAACGTTAAGCGAAAACATGTCAGAGATAAATAACAAAGCCAGCAAATTGAGGATGAATTTCGTTTTTTTTTCTTATTTCTGTAGAATTAACGATTTCGGGGATATGGAAATATTCAGTTAATTGTTAAATATCTCAGAGACTATGGCATTTACGCTAACGACCAAAATGAAAGCATATTAATTAGGCTTTTAAGTGATTTTTTTACTATTTCTATGGCGAAAAAATATATTTATATAGAGTTTTTCGTTAACACAGCATGATCAAGTTGCTCAAATTTTCTTGTTCGTTTACCGTACTTGCTTTAGAAAAGAATTGCATTTTTAATTTTAAAAGGATTTTCGAAAGAACGTAAAAATGTGTATCTTTGCAAATATTTCAATAAATATTAGTTTTAGCAAAATGAAAATTACAAGTTGACAATTAATTTATTTTCTTTCTGATATCTATGTAGGATTAACAGTTTCGGAGATATTTAAGTTTATAGATGGCATTCGAACGATTATATGATGAAGTATTTCATTTAAATGTTGAATATCTTACAGACCATTGATATTAGTCCTAAAATCAGAGAATGGCGACAGTAAACTATAATCTTTTGCCCTTTAAGAATCATAAGAGTGAGCTTAACCTTTAAGTGTGAGCTTAACCCATAAAAACCATCTTTAATACGCCTCACTGTGGTTTTGCACATTTTTCCGCGAAATAGTTGATTCCACAGAAAATTTTCCACGCATTAATAATATTCTACATAAAATTTACTACAAATAAAGTTCTATGCATATTTCCGATAGGCACAATAGTTTTCGAGCAATAAGCGAACAAACTATGGGGTTGGTACCCAATTGATTCGCGTATTTTCAATATAGTGTGGCCAGGTATACATTTAAGTAGACCTTTCTATCTATGTAAATTAAAATGTGTGTGTGTTTATGCATTTTCTAAAATAAAGGCGTCTATTAATATTATTCTGACTATAATTATTACGTTGGAGGAGATGGGAGGTCACAATATCATACTCTTTTATACTCTCATCATCGAAAAACTTAGTTTTTATAGAGTCTCTCAATTGTCTCTGTTAAAGTCATATTTGGAGAATAGGGAAAAATATGACATCTTATTTTAGATCAGTAAAACATGGAGTGCCGCAGGGATCTGTGCTGGGACCTCTAGTGTTTATAATTTATGTAAACGATTTATTTTAGTACTTATTCCCTAGCAGTACTGATATGTTTGCTGATGATGCAACTCGTACAGCTAGTGCCAAGAATATTAACAGTTTACAAAATATCATTGATGAAACTGAAAGTCGAGCGGAACTTTGGTATAATGTTGATGCACTCAAACCAAATCGTGACAAAACACAAAAACTATTTTGTTCTACCAGATATGACGTTTACTCGGTATGCTTCTTGATGATACTTTAGGTTGCAGCAATCATATTGAGCAATTCAGCAAAAGCTATCAAGCTATTTATTCCTTTTACAAAAATTGAGAAATGTTCTACAACTACACACTTTGCTATCAATGTACTATTCATTAATCCACTCCCAAATAAGCTAGGGGAACTCGAGCAGCGCTGTAAAAATATTTCGACAACAGAAAGGGTCCATAAGAATTATAACTATGGTATAATGCCCATTCCTAGCCTATATATTTACTTCTATTAGAGATTCATGAAAATAAGAATGTGTATGTAACTCCATCTGAGCTACATAACTACAACACGAGTTCGCCAATTAGTTAAAACCTCCTGAATATCGCTTAACAAAATCAATTAAAACTCATTAAATTTGAACTTATATATAATAAATTACCTGAAAATATAAAACAACACAATTTTCACAAATTCAAAACCATCATTAGAAACCGTATCTTAAAATTTTGTTTCTATACAACTGATTTTGAAGTCTGCCCCCATGACTGTTATGTAATATTCTGTGTAACTGACGTAAGTTTTAAAACAGGTTTTTATTTATTGTATTATCCATGTTCTTTACATTTTACGTCTGTTTTATGAACTTATATTTTACACTTCATTTTTAATATATGTATATTATCTATAGATAACGACAGAGTAATGACTTGCTTGTATATATAAAGTAGTCAAATAAACGTCTATCTATCTATCAATGGGCTAAGGACGCGAATGTGACCTCCCATCCCCTCCAACGTAATGATAAAATAATAATAATATTAATGGACGTCTTTATTTTAGAAAATGCATAAACACACACATGTTTCAATTTAGATAGGTAGAAAGGGTATAAGGTATAAATGTATTCTTGCCCTATATTGAGAATACGCAAAGCGATCTTCGATTGGAGACCTACCCCCTAGTTTGTTCGCTTATTGTTCAAAAACCATTGGGTCTATTGTAGCAAATTTTATGTAGAATATTACCAATGAGTATAAAATTTTCTGTGTGTGTCTTTAAAATGAATTTTTGCTCGTTTTTGTACCATAAGAAATAAAGAAATTATGGCCGAAACAATGTACGTTTTCCAATTTTTTTTATCAAAATGTCGCCATTTTGTTATTGCAGTTGTCGAATAATTACAATTTTATTAAAAAATACTGCTTTTTATTAGCATCATCCAGATAGTAATTTTTTTTGTCAGAGAGAAATTCCATCCGCCGTTTTTAATTTTGACTGCAGATTCATAATTAGCGATCCCAAAAACATAAATACCCTACGTTTCAAAAATAAATCTAAACTTCTTCGAATATTAAAAATGTAAATTTATGGGTGGTTTTTACTCCTTAAGGGTGAGAGCAAGTGGCCGGACCATATAGAAACTGAAGATGATAGCTTTTACTACAATAACACATAAAGAAAAACCGCGGTGGATGAAGTAAAAAAATATTTTGAGGTTTCTGGTTCCTGTACATAGGTACACTAAATCACAATTTTTTTTCATCCCCTTTAATAAGGGGGTGGGGGGTGGTAATGGGGGTGGCTAATGTCAAATTTGTTTTTGAGACCTTTGCTTTTCTTATATATACTAAATACCAGTTTTATGGACTCTTACCTGCTTGAGGCGTACTTTCGCAGAACAAAATGTAGTTATAATACCAATATATTGTTTTTTTGCAAAGAAACCAACGTCTAAAATATTTTTAGACCTACAAATTTCTGAATCTAGCGATATTACGAGGCTCCAATTCGAGTCTCTTGGTGCAAGAGCTGAACTAATTATTTTTATTTCTTTTTTAGCTGCAGATCTTTCGATAACATCTTTTACTGCCTCCGTGCAAGATGAAGCTACTTTCTTGAGTTGGCAGGTAAACACCGGATACTCGCATTGTGCTCGAAGCTTCCGATTGATTATTCACGATTCAGTCACTCCAATTCCAAGAGATGTATACACAGATCGTAACAATATATTCCTTAATGACTTGGTACCCTGTGGACAGTACGAATTTGGAATTATGGCCATTTATAATCTCCAGTCGGAGGGACCAATAAGTTTGCTTAATTACACAGCCCCGCGAGAAAGTAAGTTATTTTGTAATACAAGTTTCAATATTCATTCAATCATTCAATCATTTAGTTAGGAGTAAATGCACAAGCGATTAACTTTTTACTATTTAAAATTGTTGGACTAATGATTTGGATCATATGCTCACTAATTTCAGAATAATTTCTTTACGACAATGAAATTTGAGTTAATCCAGAAACAATTTTACCGTATGTAATATCACTAATGATTAGAATTTTCTCGGTAAAATTATTTCATGAGCGTAGTTGTCTAGCAATATTAAGAGTGTAAATTTTATAACGAGGTTATTTCCTGAAACGAAATTATAAAATTACTCAAAAATGGACAAAAAGTATAACCCAGCTATTTTATAAAAAACTATATTTTGAAGTTAGAAATGAGAAAAAGTAAATATATTAATTTAAACAAAAAACCTAGACTTATGTCAAAGAATGAGAATAAATCCCAATCCGGGATATAATAAGGTAAAATTCGTAAATAAACTAAGGGATTTTTGAAATAAAAAAATAACTAATTAACAACAACAATATTTATTCTAAAGATAAAAGGTATGGTAGAGCAATTTACAAATCAGGGGTGGGCAAATAAAATATGTGCTTGGATTACGTTCATAGAATCAACTAAATTGAACAATACACAGAGAGACAAAGAAATTTTTAATATACTAAAAAGGTAAATACATACGGTAGCATAAAAAGATAAATTCATAGTTATTGGCAGAAGGCTATAATACATAAAAATTACTGTTACTACTTAAAAAATACAGATAACTAAATTATTAGTTGATTAGTTGACTAACACAGTTATTACTAAATGAAAAGTAAACGACATTTTACAAAGCAAATTTTGAGATTTTATATCATAAACAAATCTTTAAACGCGAATATAGGTAATAACATAGGCAATGAAACACATAGTAGCATTTTAAGCTACAAGATACATACAAAAACGAAATGTGCTTTGCACAGAAAATAATTTAAAGCTATTAAATAAGGAATCTTATTAACAGTCTTTAAGAGACGGTATGAGCACTCACGAAAAGGAGCTAGAGAAAAGCCCGTACATAACACTGAGAGTTGCTCCACATTGGCATCTTTGATCACGATGTAAAGGAAAGTTAATGGAATGTAGTCCGCATCTATTCTCAGTTACCAGCACACACAAAATAAGAAGATAAATGTACTTACAAAAAACTGAAACTTGATGTATGCATTTAGAACAGTAACAGCAACAAATATATATCTTGGTATCAGCGGTAACTCTGCCATAATGCTAGTTTTTACCAATCTTAGGCAAACTAATTGAAATGCACTTCAAGCAGCTACGTTACACTAACAAATTGAACCAATAATTCGGTACTGCTTTACTTAATACACTTAAAGCAGCTAGCAATACACTTATTAAATGCTGCTTTAATTCAGGATCTCCATACTGAACAAATTTTGATGTTAACTGCTCAACTACTCAGTACAATTCACCGAAGAAATTAAATCCCAAAAGTAACTAAACACTTAAAAGGCTCAAATTCCAGCCATATTCTTGACGACTTTGCGAGCCCGAAGGCTGCTGGATAAAGTGAATATATCACACTCCTTTACGGTTTTATACTCGCACTTAGCGTATTATTTTCTGAGGTTCGTAACCAAGGCAACTAGGCATTATGTCATACTCGTACTTATCGATTGGAGGAATAGTCTCCATGCGACTGTTTTACCCGCGTATTTTATGGAATTTGTGGAAGGCTAACTCGTTATTTACCGTGAGAATCTAATGTCGCCTCGTAAACAACAAGAGGTCCGACAGGGCCGCGCAGAGAACTTTATTTTCAATTTCATCATTGTGTGACTTAACAATCTATTTCCAAAGAAATTTAACGTTCACAGAATTTACCATATTTTAAATGTAATGATAATCAAGAAAAACGAAACACGTTGAACTATAGGTATTGTAATGCATAGACTGGTCCAAAACTGCTGAGAAGTCTTCACTGTAAAGACAGAGCGAAAGAGCACTACTGCATTTACCAATATACCGCCTTTACATTCGGTTGCCGATATCAGAAATAGAAATAAAATATTGTTTTAGTAACGCCACATTAGCACCACACTATGTATTCTAATAAATTTATCAAGAATTACAATATCTAAATATTTATTGATGTATATTTGCCTATTTAATCCCGAGTAACTACAGTTAGAATTTGATTACGTAGTTATAAAACAGTAAATGTATTTAATATTGACCACAAGTTTTCGACGACTAAATACGTTATTTTTGTCACTGTGTCTAGTTGGCTAAATAATGTAATTTGAATTGGTAGCTAATGAAAACCCGATACTATACTATAGAATTTGATTCTGTACACATCATAAGTGAATACGTCAATTTTTCTGCATTTACTGTAGGAAAATAAACATTTATCTAATTTCCCTTATGGCTAACAGCTAATTTCAGTTTATAAGGGCTATATTCCCTTGATTTCCTTCATACATCATGGCCTCTTGCATCTCATGTGTAGCGCGGTTTTATTCAGTTCCACTTGTTTGTGGAGTTATAACTTTTATACCAGTCCTTCGTTTAGACCGATAAACAGATTTTTTTCGTGAGTGCGTCGTTTTATTCCCTAAAAATGTTGTGTAGCTATTTTCTTGTTTAACATATGTAAAATGTTTTACTGTGCACAAGCAAATTATCTTTGTGTATGTAAATTTTTGTTAATCGTGCTAATATGCATTTAGTATCATTTGTAAATACCTTTACTTATCTCACTATTTATCTTTATAATAAATTTTGTTATCGTTAGGTAGTGGCTTTTATTTCAAAAGTCCCTTGATTTATTTACTTATTTTACCTTATGATATAATAATAATAATAATAATCATTTATTGGTGTTATCAACATAATACATGTTTTACGTCAATATATAGCAGAGTATCTGATAAATTTAATTAAGTAAGAACATATATAGTTTATGATAAAAAATGAATAAAAAAGAAATATGCAAAAGAAGATAAAACATATTAAAATACAAAAAACACGAAACATGAGGTATTACAAAGCGTATAACATTACGAATTATGAATTTAAGTATGTCGGACTTAGCACAACTACTCAATTTAAAATTGTGGGACAAACAATTGAAATAAATAAAAATTTTGAAGTAATAAATAATGCTGCTTAGTAACTACCCATGGATTTGGTTAAAATAGGATCGATGTATATTTTTTTTTAAGAAACTGCAGATAAACATACTTATTACTTTTCTTAATGATTTTAAATTAAAGCTAAGTCGCTTGTTAAAAATTCTTCGATACCTACACATTAAATAATGTGTCATTTAAAAGTTTTACTTCGAGAGGCAGTGCGTTGTATAACTGGATCCCATAGTATCCTGTACCATCCCTAGTTTTAGTGAGGCGTAGAAAATTTTGAAGAATGTTGTACTTATTTCTGACATTATAAAAATGTAATTCATTGCGTGATGTATATTTGTGCAGGTTGCTTCTTATATAAAGGAGACATTGGAGTATATAGGTACATGGTACTGTTAGTATATTTAATATTTTAAACTGTTCTCTGCAGTCGTCTTTAAACTTAGGTCCTGTAATAATACATATGGCCTTTCTCTGCATGGAAAACACGTTGGCAGATGAAGTCGCATGACCCCATATGAGAATCGCATATGATAATACCGAATGGATTAAGCCATGGTATGCGGCTACCAATGCATTTCGGGAAATTTTGCCTTGAATATTTCTAAGCAGATATTTTTGGAGATTTTTTTACAGACATAAGACGTGTTATCATCCCATAGTAGTTTCGGGTCCAAGTATAGCCCAAGAAATTTGGTTGATGTTGGATTATCTACTTCTTCCATATTTCTTAAACTGAATACCATTACCTCAATTTTTGAGGTATTTAGATTTAGACGGTTTGCTAGGAACCAGTTTTGTATAATTGTCTGTATATCGTTGACATCATTCAATAGTTCCTCAAGGTTACTATTTACATCAGTTGGATTGGTATCCTCGGCAAATAAAATAGAGTCTATTCTGCCTGCTGAATTGGGCAAGTCATTTATATATAATAAGAAATAAAATTGGGCCTAGAATGGACCCTTGAGGAACACCATGTTTCACTGAGAGTAGGTTGTATTTCGTTCCATTGTAATTGACGTACTGTAGGCGATTGGACATGTATGACTTTAATAATAATATACTTTCTACTGTAAATCCGTAGTATTCTAGTTTATTTAGAAGTATGTCATGCGACACACAGTCAGATGCCTTCGTGAGATCCAGGAATTGAGACGATATATATTTCCCCTCCTCGAAACCAGAGTTTATAATAGAAGTTAGTTTATCGATGGCTAAAGTAGTAGATAGTTTATTCCTGAAACCATATTGGCTGGAGTTAAAGAGATTATTAGTTTCGAAATAGTTTGACAACTGACTTTTTAATTGAATTTCATAGATTTTTGCAAAAAAAAATTTTTGATTTGGTGTTCTACAGGGTGTTTCATAAGCAAAGTTGTAAAAATCACCACTAATATAGTACCTTTATTTTTCAAAATATGAAAAAATTCCGCTAAGAAAAGTTATTTAGAATGCAATTTTATACGTCTATACCAAATTTCAGAAATATAAAATTATTTTTTTGAAACTTCCCATTTTTTGCGAATTAAGAGTTGAATTCATACTTAAAGTTGTGTAGGAGCAAATGTTAATCATCTCAAAAAGTAGGCTATTGGTAAATAAAAAATTGAATATACGAGATGTAAGAAGGTATACTGTTAATCGAACTAATTGTAAAACAGAAACAATTACTAACACAAAATTAATGAGGTTTAAAAATTATAAAAAGTAATAAATGTCAAAAACATAACAGATTCACAAACAAATTAATTATTGACCAATACAAAACAATGTTTACAATTTTTCTATTATTCGACGTAGCTACCACCCACATCCACACACATTTCGATCCTTCGCCTGAAGTCCTTAAAACTGTTTCGAATATGATCTAACGGGATGGAGTTTACGGCATTTGTAATTCTCTGCTTCAATACTGCTACATCGTTAAGAAGTGGTTCAGCGTAAACCAACTGCTTGAGGCGACCCCATAAAAAGAAATCCAATATTGATAGGTCTGGGGATCTCGCCGGCCACTTGATCGGTCCATTCCTGGCAATCTAATTTTCTTCAAAATTTAAATTCAACCACCGATTAACCATTTCTGTGGAGTGGACAGGGCAACCATCATGTTGAAAATGAACTAAAGGCATATCTCTTAAAATATTTAAATGTTCTTCAGAAAATCTCTCAAGAAGCTGTAAATAAGTGTGCTTGTTTAACCTTATCTCAATGAAATAAGGTCCAATAACTCCAACGTGATAAGAAACGGCACACCACACATTCACTTTTTATAATATTGTCTTAATGAATTCTAAAATTTGGATTTTCAGAAGCCCAAAACCGACAATTCTGAGATGAAACAACACCATTGGTTGTGAATGTGGATCCATCTGAGAAAATTATGAAATGATGAAAAAATCTCTCTCCAATGGTCAAACAAAAATTCAACCTACGGCCGTCATCTCCCTCTTCAAGCGTCTGTTTATAATTTGCTTTATATGCCCTAATTTTCTTTGCCTTGTAAATTCTTTGGAGTTCAGACTTGCTAATATTAATAAGAGTTGATCTCTCTTTTAGTGGCATCCTAGGATTTTCTATAACAGAGGCATGAGCTATAGTAGCCCCAACATTGTCTTCATCATATGCTTTTATTTTTCTTTTCATGTTAAGAACACTACCAGTAGCCAGAAACTTTTTAATTATTCTCATAGCCTGAGTACGTGACAAAGCAGTGTTTGGAAATTTCAAATTAAATTGGCTTACTACTTCTCTTAGCGAGTTTTCACCGCCAATTCCGTGGCATTGCACAATATAAATTTTTTCACGCACAGTGAGTACCATTTTCACTTAATTTTTTATGCTTGGTTTGAAACAGAAATTAAGGATAATGTTGACTACGTTTGACAGATATGTCAATAATAAATGATAAATGTGTATCAACTGCTTTTCTCATATTCTACTTTTAGCTTCTACATAACTTTAAATATTAATTCACAAAAAATAATTTCTATGCAGTTTTAATAGAATGGTTCAAAATAAAATACTAATTTATTGAAAAAATTATATTTCAAAAAAAAAATTATATTCCTGAAATTTGGTATAGAGGTATAAAATTGCATTCTAAATAACTTTTCTTAGTGGAATTTTTTCATATTGTGAAAAATAAAGGTACTTTATTAGTGGTGATTCTTACAACTTTGCTTATAAAACACTCTGTAGAACACCAAATCAAGTCATTTTTGGTATACTTTAGTTTTACAACAAGCAGGACTCAATCCCCAAATACCATTCCAAAATTCCAACATTTTTGGTCCATTACACCTCTTGTTACATCTATCCTGGGACACACTGTATATAAGGTCACCACCTTGGAGATTTTCAAGCTGTTGGGGAATATGTTGTCCTCTATACACGTATTAATTAATTTTGTCAGTGGTAATAAAATTGCGTGCATTATTGACTTAATAATATTTGTGTTTATGTCATATTGCCTCATACACTTCTTGTGAGGTTACTTTTGTAAAAGTGAACTGATGTTCTGTAACCTTTTCCATAAAATCAGTATATGTTGCGCTACTTACAGGTATAGATTTTAGAATTTCCTCTGGGATATTGACAAAATAATTATTAAATTCATCGCATGTTATTTTCTCTGTGATTCTTATTTACATTTTTATTACTATTAATAATTTTCCACATAGCTGTTTGAGGGTTTCCCGGATGATATCCCGGATAGGGATTTATTTTTTTAAATAGCTGGGCAATACTTTTTCGTCCCTTTTTTTTGGGACTTTATTAATTTACTTACCTTTAAGAAAATAACCACGCGATAAATTATTAGATGATAGAATGTTGTTTAAATGTTGGAAAGTACTTCATTTTATAGATAAATTTACATATAGTGAAAACACCTAATTCGTAAAACTTATTCAACCTCTCAAAAATACTTTCTGCTTAACTAAACAACCATAACTTAATTTTTAAACTTGTTAAATTAAAAACTGGAATTAAATATACAATAGTGCATCGGACTTCGATATCTGGGGTTCTACGATTGCAGGAAAAAAAATACAGTAAACTAGACAACAAAATCTAAAATAAGAAATTATTTCCGAATATACAAGGAGAGCCAAGACGAAATTACAGGATCAAGTGCCTTTTTTTTAAATGGAATGCTATGTATACCAGTACATTTTTTGAAGCCTCTTTCTAGACTCTATTCTTTCCTATATTATTATTGACTATCTCCCAACCACTTGGATGTAATGAATTTTTTTTTAAATAATGCCATCAGCAGATGCATATTGAAAAAATCACCAAAGTCACAATTATGAGTTTTAAAAGAAACTTGTGTGAATACTAGTTACGAGACATCTAATAATGTTTTTGAATCATTGCTACTTCCAAAAAATGTACAGGGTGGCCAAAAATTATTTTCCAATTAAGAACTTTTTAAATTGAATTTTCTCAATTTTGTCAAATGGATATTTTTCGACGATGTGATGAAGAAATGACAAACGAACATTTTTTGTAAGCACTTCCCTATGGCTAATTGCATTCATTTTATTGAGCAACAAGTACAAAATTCAAGAATAAACTTAAAAGATAGAGGTTTCTTCAAATAATTCATTAACAAAAATTATAAGTTCTCCACAAGTTGCCCATTTTGATTGACACACGACTTTATGCAATTTTGAAATGAGACCATTTAGTTGGACCATTTCTTCCAAGTGGGTAAATAGTATTTCACTGGTCCCTTACTGTAATAATTTTTTGTAATTTTTTTTGCTCAGTTTGGTATAAATTTTCTTGTACAAATGAACATTTATCGCACTTATCAGACGTGTTGTGAATGAAGAAAATGCGTTTTCTGTGATGCTGGCAACGGTTGAGAATCCTCATATTGGTCAGAGAGAAGTGTATTCGTTAGTAGGAATAGCATATTCAAATGCACCAGGAATTATCTTCAAAGGCGTCTACAGTCGTTTAATGGGGCCAGAGAAAAAATGCGAGATGGCACCTTCTTTCATAATGTTTTATTCACTGATGAGGCAACTTTTCGTAAAAGTGGATTTTTCAATTTCCATTATTATGCTTCGGAAAATCCTCACGTTTTTGGGCAAGTTGATAACCAGCACAGATGGTCTATAAACATTTGGGGAGGAATTATTAGAGAACATGTAATAGGGCCACATTTTTTTGATGGTACATTGACTGGAGCTATTTATCTTCATTTTCTTGAAAACTATCTGCCACAATTATTGGTGAATCTTCCTGAAAGGATTCGAAAGGGGATGCGGTTTCAGCAAAATGGTGCTCCACCACCGAGGGATAGACCGCTGTGGAAATCTGGCGTACACGCAAGTGAAAATCAGCGGAAATCAATGGAAATCACTGGAAATCACTTAAAATCAATGGAAATCAACGAAAATCAATGGAAATCATTGGAATTCAATTGGAAATCACTGGAAATCAATAGAAATAAATTTGAAAACAATTATTCTGCGCATGCGCTCATAACGAATTCTCAGCGACAGGTTTTCTTTTGTGGAAGCAAATGCGAAGTGTACCGCGGTAAATGGTGATAAACTTATTCTTTGTCATCCAAATTACGTGTATAATATAATAAATGTGTGGCTCTTATAATGTCTAGTTTAATGTTTAGTGAAAACTCTGAAATATCGAAATAATTTCACTTTACAATCACTTAAATTTCTTACAAATTAGCCTTTCTTACGTAATGCTAGAGCCGGGTCAGAGATTTTATTCAGTATTCAGGGAATCCCACATTTTATCAGAATTTATTAAAGGGCAAGCATATATAAAACACAACATATTAGTCTTTACAAGGGCTATAATAAAAAATGGAATTGCTTTATGACTCTGTACCAAACTTATTGTGAAGTATGGTGAAGTATGTAGCTCACCGTTTTTTGCCGGATAAAAAAATTATTAACGATAATATCTTGAAAATTAGCTAACTTTTTGGTGAACATAAAATTCTATAAAAAACCGCTGCCCAAGGAATCCCTACTTCCACATCCAGATTTTTTATCTAAGTCACTCACAACGGAAAAATTTTGTATGTGGAAATAATTGTTTATGGAACTTTAATAATATAATATTTGAAATCCTCTACCCCAAAAACCCATAAAACGATACCCCACATCGGTAGTGGGGTGGGGGGTGGTGATAGGGGGTGGTAGTGGGGGTGGATGAAGTAAAAAAATATTTTGAGGTTTCTGGTTCTTTTGTATACACCCTAAATCACAATTTTTTTTCATCCCCTTTAATAATGGGGTGAGGGTGGTAATGGGGGTGGCTAATGCCAACATTTTTTTTGAGACCTCAGCTTCTCTTGTATATAGTAAATACCAATTTTATGGACTCTTACCTGCTTGATTTACCTATTTTCCCCAAATTTACCCCAACTTACCCCCCAACCCTTCGACGAAACAAGATGAAAATATAATCTAGTTCTAGATCTCGTTAAAGTACATATGTATACCAAATTTCAAGTCAATATTTCAAACGGTTCCAGAGTAAACGTGCGCACAAAAAAAGTTACAGACCGACAGACAGAAATTTTTTTTTTCGCTCAAACTTAAAATCTCGACGTTTCGTGACATTCTAAGCTTATTTGAACAATAAAAATTTTAAAAATTTTTTTTGTCGTTACTGTACTTCCACTGGATGTGGAAGTAATAATGTTTATGTATCTATATTTAGATAAGTTTGAACCGGCCGTCAAAATCTTGAAAATGATGTACCGAAGCGTTTATTTTTTGTTATTTTTTGATAGAAACTTACAACTTTTCTCGTTCGTTTAAAATGTGATTGAAAGTCTGAATAAAATCACAGATCATCTATGGATTCTAAAAAAACACTTTTCATCACAGCAGTTTTTTCAATCTTATTTTCTGTTTAAGCAGTTGTTACTACATAAATAAACTTCTTTGTATTGTCATAGTTTTTTGCGGATTTCAGGTCTTAGGTATCATCTGAGACAATTTCATGTGTCCTTTTTCAGATTTTTAAAAAGTGATGAGAAGCAAGTGCCTAGGAACCCCATTTATGAGACTTTGGCGGTCGGTACAAGCTCAATTATCAAAACTGTACCGTTTTCTATGACCATTTTGTTAGAGAATTTAATTCTCTACCAAAAATCGGTCCAACACAACTCGGACAAACTTTCCCATTTAGGAGTAAGGGCAGTTTTAGAGATTTAAAAAAAAAATCTTTGAACCTTACCCTCCACAGCCTGCTTGCACTTTTTAAGAGCAACTAGTTTATACTATCGTACACTGGTACTGAGGGAGTACTCAAGTGTCAAGTTTAATCAAAATTGTTGAAGTAGTTTTAGAGAAAAGAATGTTTCATTCTTTAAACCTTGCCTCCGCAACCTCCCTTCCTACATTTTCTAGGAGGAACTGTTATGTCATTTCACACTGGTACTAAGTGTGTATCTATGCGTTAAATTTAATCAAAATTGTCTGAGCCGTTTTAGAGATTTTTTTAAAAATTCTTTACACTTTGCCCCCACAGCATCGCCCTCCCTGTATTCTCTTGGAGCAGCTCATTATACTAGCTCATCTTGTTACTGAGGACGTATCCACTTGTCAAGTTTGATCAAAATCGTTAGAGCCGATTTAGAGAAAAAAATTATTAATTTCTTTACTACCCCCTCACAACCTTTCTCTCTGTATTTTTTTGGAGTAACTGGTCGCTACTGGTCATGCCATTTCATCAATATGAAAAATAAATACTTTCTACCATTGGTACTAACCAATGGTACCAAGAAATTATCTATGTGTTTTTAAATAGAATCGTTAGAGCCGTTTAAGAGAAGAAAATTATTCATATTTTTTCTTGTTTTTAGGTGCTTACTCCCCCCCCCCCATATTTACGCTAGGACCGATTTTGCGACTTTGTGTCGAGGCGTGGTCGCTTTAAATATGCATGTAAATATTTTTTAAAGAGAATGGGTAGTGAAAAAAAGTTGTGTGTACCTATTTCCTACAAACACTTTAAATCGCAACCCGATCGGACGATTATTTTTGCCACCGCAGTTGATCTTGAAAAAAAAATAGTTTGTTTTTTGTTTTTTGCAATCCTGGTAGTACTTATATAAATTTTTTTATTAATTCGTTTAAGTTTGTGTTTAAAATAGCAACTCGATCGGATGATTATTTTTCCCGCCGCAGTGACCTTGAAATAAAAATTTTTTTATTTTTAAATGCGTTTAAGTAAATGTTTAAAATCGTAGTACCATCGGGCAATATGTGTTTTGCTGTTGCAATCGGCTTGCAGCTGCAATCGTCAAGTTCTGAGAAAAAGAATATTCGTTAAATAAAGCAAAGCACCATCGTTAATATTCTGGATCAGTATTGATGCAAATATGAATCAGTACCGCATTATGCAATTATTAAAAGTGAGTGTTTTTCGTTATACAGAAAATTATAATTTTCTCTATGGAAAGTGAAACGCACGTTTTTAACCTATCTCGTTCATATTTTAATATATTGACGAAAAAGCATAAAACCCCGCATTTGTTGCTGTCATTGTTAATAACTTTTTATCCGAAAAAACGGTATATATTGTGCTTTGTATTTTAAGTATGACTTCTCGTATAATTTCATACAGATCTGTACTCCGAAATCTGAGTCTTATACGCAGAGCATCAGAATTCACATACCTGCGCATGCGCATGTTTCCATTGGAGATCAATAGAAATTATTGGAAATCATTGGAAATCATTGGAAATCATTGGAAATCAATGTAAATTGGTGGAAATCAATGGAAATCATCGGAAATCATTGGAAATCAATGGAAATCTGGTGGAAATCATTGGAAATCGAGACAAAATGGAAATCTGGTGTACAAAATCTGGGCAGCGGTCTACCTCTCGTCCACCACATTATTTTTTTTTTATCTATTTATTTAATGTCGGCCTATTTCCGCTACCAGGGCCTATCACCGACGCCAGGAGACGAGCTTCCCCCAACCTGGAAATTTTGCTTTCATTAAGAACAGTAGGGATCTTTTACTTGCCTAACATTTAATAGACAAGGGACTGTTTTACATCCCCTCCGAAGGATGGTATATTCACTACGTAATCCTCGTCTGAAATTACGTAGCTTCCGCGTATACACTGTTATACAAGCCGCTAGAAGGTGGGACGAGAACGCTGTATTTCCCAAGATGGGTCACCTATCCAAGTACTAACCGCGCTCGACGTTGCTTCAATGGAATATAGACTGACATTCACATTGAAGTCGCCTCTACGCTCGCCCCACCACATTATTTAAATGCAGTTAGAGACCACTTAAATAATACCTGCCCACTTCAATGGATTAGAAGAAATGAACCCACATCTTACAAAAATGGATTTATTTTTATGAGGATATGTGAAGGAAATTGTTTATAAAGACACACCAACAACAGTACAAATTATGAAGGAAAGGATAATAACTCCTTTTAGATCTATCACATAGGCAACAGTATTAGTAGAAACCTCATTTCAAAAGCGCATAGAGACGTGTGCCAATCAAAATGGGCAACATGTGGAGCACTTATCATAATTTTTCTAATGAGTTATTTGAAGATACCTTTATTCTTGAATTTTGTACTTATTGCTCAATAAAACGAAAATGGTTGCAATTAGCCATAGAGAAGTGCTTACAAAACATGTTCGTTTTTCATTTCCTCATCACATCGTCGAAAAATATACAGAGTGTTCCATTTGAAAAAATTGATAAAATTCTGCAGATGGCATTATTTCAACAAAAAAATTCATTACATCCAAATGGTTGGGAGATAATCGATAATAATATAGGAATGAATAGAGTCTAGAACAAGGCTTCAAAAAATGTACTGATATAGAAATAGAAATTTATTGGACCAAGTTATATAATACAATACTTTTGGCAAGTCAAGGAAAAAATTACTCTAACAGAGTCTTTGAATGCATTGAGATGCATGCAGTCACATATTAAAAACCGCTGCCCAAGGAATCACTACGTCCACATCCAGATTCTCTATCCAAGTCACTCACAACGAAAAAACTTGTTGTGGAAATAATTGTTTATGGAACTTAAATAATATAATATTTGAAATCCTCTACCCCAAAAACCCATAAAACGATACCCCACAACGGTAGTGGGGTGGGGGTGGTGATAGGGGGGTGGTAGTGGGGGTGGATGAAGTAAAAAAATATTTTGAGGTTTCTGGTTCTTGTACATACACTAAATCACATTTTTTTTCATCCCCTTTAATAATGGGGAGGGGGTGGTAATGGGGGTGGCTAATGCCAAAAATCTTTTTGAGACTTTAGCTTCTCTTGTATATACTAAATACCAATTTTATGGACTTTTACATGCTTGATTTACCCATTTACCCCCAATTTACCCCCTAACTCTTCGACGGAACAACATGAAAATATAATCTAGTACCAGATCTCGTTGAAGTACATATGTGTACCAAATTTCAAGTCAATATCTTAAACGGTTCCAGAGTAAACGTGCGCACAAAAAAAATTAGACAGACCGACAGACAGAAATTTTTTTTCAGTCAAACTTAAAATATCGACGTTTCATGACATTTTAAGCCTATTTGAACAATAAAATTTTTTAAAAACTTTTTTGTCGTTACTATACTTCCACTGGATGTGGAAGTAAAATTAAAAAAAGATAACTAACAAAAATACTTATATAAAAACAAGAATATTTATATAAAAACATGATAAAAAACATACAATATCTTATGTAATGGTGATGACGGTAAGCGTTTTCATTAAGTATTGCATTATATATTACTGTAAACTACATGTCAAAGGGAGTTTGAATATATTCCTCAACTGAATAAAAACAGTGAGTAAGGAAATGCTTTTTCATTATCACTTTAAATTTATTAGGGTTATTCAAATTTTTTAAGTGATTAGGTAGGCGATTAAACAATTTAATATACAAAGAATTTTTAGTTGACTTCGAAAGTCGATAGCGTGGTGTTCGGAGATCACCTCCAGATCTAGTGTGATAGTTGTGAACTTCAGAATTTGTTGCAAACTGATTTTTATTTTTATAAATTTCTAATAACGAGACATATATATATATATATATATATATATATATATATATATATATATATATATATATATATATATATATATATATATATATATAAACACGGCAAAGGCATTATATTCAGGATTTTAAAAATTGGCTTGCAGTGGTCTCTGAACCCTGCACCAGCCACTATTCTAACAGCTTGTTTTTGAAGCCCGAAAATTTTGTCCGCGTAACAAGAATTACCCCACAGCAGTGTGCCATAAATTATATGAGAATGGAATAGCGCGATTTCGTTAGATTCCGTAATACAAATACAGAGCTCGATAGTTTGCGACTCAACAGTGCGATGTGTGAAGACCAATTTAGTCTGTCGTCAATGGTGATGCCGAGCAATTTTGCGCTATTACCTTTAGTGACTGTTCGACTTGTAGAAAATATTAGGTTTTGCGTTTTTTCCTCATTAAGTTTTAACTTACTAGATGTAAACCATTGTTTGGCTTCAGAAACAGTGTTGGTAGTTTTCAGCATCCATGTCTGAACCTGAATTTATTATCGTTGTGTCGTCTGCAAATGCTACACAGACGTTGGGAAACATGTTATGGAATAGGTCGTTGATATATATATAATAAATAACAGAGGCCCCAAAACTGAACCTTGAGGTACTCCATGTATAACTGGATTAAAATCAGAAAAATTATTACATACAGTTTGTTTTCTGTTTTCTAAATATGACCTAAAAAATGTTTGGGTTAAACCTCTAATTCCATAACAGTACAACTTCTTTAACAAGATATCATGAGAAACACAGTCAAACGCCCTTGAGAGATCACATAATGTGATTGAAACAAATTTTCCACTCTCAAGACCATTGACTATGTCGCTCACAACTTTGAAAACTGCTTGGGATGTGCTACACTTACTTCTGAAGCCAAACTGACAACAGTTTAGGACATTATTATATTCAAGAAAAAGCATCAACCTTGTTTTCAATATTATTTCAAAAATCTTAGAGATAATGGGGATGATGGATATGGGGCGGTAGTTCTCTATTATCGAAATATCACCCTTTTTAAAGATTGGTATCACTTTTGTAATTTTGAAGGCATCAGGATAATTACCTTCACATATACAAGTATTAAGTAAGCACGTTAGAGGACGAAAAATGACATCTAAAGTATCTGTGATGATTTTGCTATTGATGCCATAAATATCTGTGCAGCATGAGTTTTTCAATTTTTCTGTAGCCTCAGTGACTTCGCTCTCTGTAATTGGTTTCATAAAAAAAGTTATGCTCGGGTTTTCACACCATTCATATAGTCAATTGCACTTTTCTGAAATGTATTGTTGGGTAGTGTATTAATTATATTTTCAGCTACAGTAGAAAAATAATCATTAAAATCTTTAGCTTCAATGCCATGGTCAGCTGTATTGAATTTATTTTTATTTCTTTCGAAATTTACCAAGCGCCAACTATCGCGGACCTTGTTGTCAGACCGTGCAATAAATTCGTTATAGTGATTTTTCTTAGCAGAAGAAATTTTAAGTTTATATTCTTTTTTAAGTGTCTTAAAAGATGAAAAAAGACGTGGGTCTTTTGAGGAGTCACAGACTGTTTTAAGAGATGACAAAGTGTCCCTCATCTTTCTTAGATCGTCATTAAACCATTTCACTGGAAATTTATTATTATTCGCCATATGGGCTCTCAACGGGAAGTGCTTTATTATTAAGTCCGCATAAGTTTGTGTTAGAAAATTGGCAAGGAAATTAGAATTAGTTAATGGGCTCTCGAAAAAAGACCAATCAATTTCGGTAGCGATTTTCTTAGTTGCGTGATGCCATATTCTATTATTTAACGTTTCCATACCTTACAGGTAGAGTTTACTTCATTTTTAAGAAACATTATTTGTGCCCGATGATCGGCTATGAAGGCCTCTACTACAACTTATTCATAGCATTCCATTTAAAAAAGGCACTTGATCCTGTAATTTCGTCTTGACCCCGTATATTCGAAAATAATTTCTGGTTTTACTATTTTATCTAGTTTACTATTTTTTTTAATTTCTAGCTATCGTAGAACTGGAGATATCGAAGTCCGACGCACTATTGCCCTACCCTGTATAATACTAAACACTTTAACACAATAATAATTCTTTTCTGCATCATGTAATGGTGTGCTTACTGTCTGGAATACGGCTCTAGTAGAGCTACTAGATGGCGTTACTAGAACCATATTCCATTGGTTGCTATACAAATTTTTTATATCCGGATCGTGAAATATTTGACGAGACAAGATCTAAGTTTAAATTGCAATACTTTTGAAGGTATTTATCTTTTCTATTTTCCCATTAATAATACATTTTTTTCTTTATAGTTGCGCCACTTCCCATTCTGGAAGGTGTAAATGCAGGAGACGACTTTGTCAATATAACTTGGATTTTGCCTTCGTACTCAGTTAACCGTTGCCCAATTACCTTAATGGAACTTAATGGTCTACCATTTCTGTACCAGTTGTTTGCCGTCATGGATACACCTGCCAGGCTGCCCCTCACGACGAGTTTAACCTCCCTACTACCCGACAACATGTACGTGTTAAAAGTTTCTTTAATGAATAGTGCAGGATACACAGAACCTTATTCAGTCGGCGTGCAGACATTGCCGACAGGCAGTGGCTAAAGACTTACCATTATGGCTGTTGTAGATACTTGTTTTTGTATTAAATAGTTCTATATATAATAGTATCACTATCTTTGTTTTTTCTTTAGGGGAGGGAGTCATTTTATATTGGTAGCTCGAGATGTAGTATAGATAAAAATTCTATGAGTAGACACTCACAGATTCTTCATCTATACTAAATCCGTAAAAAGAAGACAGTATTTAAGACACATGCGTGCAACGAATTCTATTGGCATTGTTGCAGATACTAAATAAGGAAGAAAAAGAAAAGCCATTCCGTCTAATCCATTCGTTTGAAAAATTTGCATTAAGGTACTTACGTATAGCAACCGAATAATGTATAAAAGCACTATTTCTTTAAAGATTTTTTTTTTCTTCCTCATTTAGTGTCTGGTGTTCTTTAAGTCGAATGACTACTTTACCTGTTTCGTAAACCTTAACCGACTTTTATACAGGGCCAGTCGAAAAGTGAGAAATTTTAAATTTTACTATTAAATAATAAACACTCTGTAATGAGGTATCGAACTAAAACTTTGTGTAGAGGTATTTGAGTTAACTGCGAATCGAATGCGTTATCCAATTTGCTGATAAAAAATTGCTTAATAATCGATCTCGAAATTTCGATCCATTCAGAGGAGCTTAGTAGACCTTGAAAATATGAAAATTACAATTTTTTCAAAACGGTCAAATAAAGCCCATCGAGCCAACGCGTTCTAAAATAAAGGAGTGTTGTGTTATTAAATAGCACACTCTGTATATATGAATTATTGTATAACTTTGTAGTTAACTAGATTGTAAGTATTTTGAAAAAAAAAATTATTATTACAATAATTAATATTTTTTTTCCGCGTGGGCGATGCTGTACAGTTCTCCCGTGTCTCCGACATTCTCACGGGAGAAGTGCCAGCGAATTATCCACAGCCGCTCTCCGCCTCCCGCAGGGTTAGTGACTGTAGATGCCAGATTCGTGTGCCCTAAGAAGACGAAGGGACCCCAGGATAACTGCCTTCTGCATTTGGCCTGCCAACCACTCGGCTGACTTTTGGCAGGCTGGTATGGCCTTTAATTCCCAGAGCAGCGTAAGCCTCATTCCACCAAGTACACCGATTATCAGGACGACCATCTTGACCGAGTAGTCTGGGTATAGCACTCGGAGCTCATACCGGAGATCTCGGTATTTAGTCCGTTTTTCGCCCTCCTTCAAGATGATGTTTGTCTCGGCAGGTGCCGAGAACTCGATGACATATATCATGTTGGTTTGGTGGTCGAGGAGGATTATGTCAGGCTTGTTTGCTTGAATCTGCCTGACCGTAGGAAACGAGTAGTTCCAATATATACGGCACTTCTCTTTCTCGACAACGGACTCGATCTCTCCGGGGACGTAAGGCAGCACTGGTGTTTGGTCTAATTGGTACGAGTGCCGTAGGTAGTAGTACAGCACTCGTAGGGCCGCGTTATGTCTATGGATGTAGGCCGAAGTCGCATAAATTGGACATGCAGATAGTAAATGCATGAGCGACTCCGACGCCTGACGGCAGGTCCTACAATTAACATCAGGGACCTCCAAACCCATAATGCGACTGCGGTAGACCAACATGTTAATAACACCATCTTGGCAGGCCACAATGAATACTTCAGTCTCCAACTTTAGCCCTGCTGACCGTAGAAAAGCAATCGTATCGCAAAAATCAAAATACCAAACTGTTCGCAATAAAATTATGAATAAGACTAGGCTTATGAAAACACTTTTTGATAATTTGTTAATTCGTAAAAAAATAAAAACCACAAAAAATTTCCTTTTTTGACAATTTAAGAAATATAATGTAATAATGCATTAATTTTAACGAAAGTTGGTGAAACCATGCCCTTTATTGAACTATTGAACTAAACCTCCATGTCAAATTTTAGCCCAAAATATTTATCAAACGATTAAAAATCAACAATAATTTCGAAATTTCCATCGCATTTTGTTTAAGTACATCGACTCGTAGGAGGACAGTTTTCCTTTTAAAGTGTAGGTTTTTACATGTATTTTACGATGGTGTTTACAAAGAAAAACAAATTTTAAACTTCAACCAATTTTTTGAAATTTGGTTGTAATTATGGATATTGCACGTATAAACAATTTCAAATAACTACGTGATTTTTTGTGAAACTAAAAACGACAAGCGAATTATGAAAGCTTATGAAATAATCAACGTTTAAAAAAAGATTGATGCTCTACTTGCATTTGAATCCGTGATATGTTAGTTTTTGCGTTTTAGTCGATTATAAATAAACATATTGATATTTTTTCTTTAAATTTGGGCAGGTTGTTCCAAAATACTTATATTTCTCTCTCTGCTAGTTGAAAATAATAAACAACTAAAATTTTTTTAATTACATCGCATAAAGCACCCTTGAGGACATAACGCACGTTCGAAAAAAAAATTATCTCCCCACTCCTTGCATATTGTAACTAGGCAACTATAGTTATTAAGGTACCAAGGGTGTTATAAGGATAATAACGCACCGAGGTCGGCAGTGTACAATCCCGAGGGCCTTTGGCCCGAGGGAGTGTACGTCGACCGAGGGCGTCATTATCCTATAACACCCGTGGTGCCTTCAACGTTTAATGTCCTGCAAGTCTGTTATTTAATTCGAATTTTTTTTTTTGACATTTACGATTTATTAATTTGACATCTATTATGTTCAGAACGGTTTGATTTAAAAGAGAGTAAAAATCAAAATTGTTTGTAAACGCCGCCGTTGCATAGCAACGCATTTTGTTTGTCAATAACGCCATCATAATTTGCTTGTTTGGGGTTGTATTATAATTTTATAATGCCCTAGGGCGTTATAGATATTCATAACGCCCTAGGGCGTTATTTTTCATTTAATGTATCTCAAAATAGGGTGGTTATTGTAAAATAACAGACTTGTAGGACATTAAGTTAATTAATGGCATACATCACTCCATATTCATCATATCGAGTGTTTTTTTAACATTTTTAGTCTTTTTTCGTATATTCTGATTCTTTTATTAAACAAAATATGATTTGTTAAATTTTTATTCATCAAAAATTCAACAAACTTTATTTTTTTTAATGTTTTATGCTTTTGTCATATCTGATTTTCTGTTTCTTTTTAAAATGTTTATGTTTTGTGTTTATTTTCAATTTTTAATGTATTGTAACATAAAATAATTTGTTTAGCCGTTATTTAATTAAAATGCATTGGAAATTTTAGTTTCAAAATATTTATTTTTTGGGACCAGACTGGATATTTGAATATAAAGAAAATTGAAGACAACATTTACATAAATGATACTTAAAATATATTCTATTTATAAAATTAACGTGTTTATTTTTAATTGGTATACCTATTTATTTATTTTTTATTCACCGATAAATCAACATACATAGATCATTGACAGGTTGCTGTATAAGATGATATCAATAATAATTTAAACAATAATAAATTATAATGTAAATATATAAGTATGTAAATTTTAAAAAGACATATGGCCAAAGTCAGTTAAGGCACTAATCTAATTTACTTAATATTAACATGAAGCAAATATACATGTTTTATGCGCTATTTATACAATACTTATTATGTGAAGAAAAACAAGTAAAAGCTGTATCAATGTATTGTTATTCTTTACATTTAGTTTTCCTAAAATTACATAATGTTGTACAGAATATGTTATTATCACACAATTATTTCACACATTATACAATATTCAATGGTGAACTAGATAGATTCTAGTTCTGGGGTTGGATAAATAAAATATTTTACTAATTGGTAAATATGATAGAAAGTACTGATTAATAATAATAATAATAATAATAATAAATGACTTTATTTAGAAAAATTAAGCAGTTAAATTTTTTAAATGGAAAATTGTATATCAGCCACCGCACTACCGCATAGCATTCAAGTATGTATCTTACAATACAATACTATATGATGCAAAGTTAAACTGACACACCAAGATCTTATATTTTTAATATTCGTTTATACGCCTCATAGTTCATGTTGTAATCATATTTTATTATCATTTTTTTATTGAATACCAATTACACAGACTATTCTTCTACATTAAATTAACTTTTTTTTTTCACAATCCAATACAAAAGTCAACTTATACTAATTTGCAGTCCTTTTTTTTATATATTTTATGTCTATGAGTTACACGGGACTACACTTAGAAATTCACAACAAAAATTGAAAATGAACACAAAACACAAACATTTTAAAAAGAAACAGAAAATCAGATATGACATAAGCCGAAAACATTATAAAAAAACCGCTACCCAAGGAATCACTACTTCCACATCCGGATTTTCTATCTAAGTCACACAATGAAAAAATTTTGTATCTGGAAATAATTGTTTATGGAACTTTAATAATATAAAATTTGAAATCCTCTACCCCAAAAACCCATAAAACGATACCCCACATCGGTAGTGGGATGGAGGTGGTGACAGGGGGTGGGAGTGGGGGTGGATAAAATAAAAAAATATTTTGAGGTTTCTGGTTCTTGTACACACACTAAATCACATTTTTTTTCATTTCCTTTAATAATGGGGTGGTGGTGGTAATGGGGGTGGCTAATGCAAAACTTTTTTTTGAGACCTTAGCTTCTCTTGTCTATACTAAATATCAATTTTATGAACTCTTACCTGCTTGATTTACCTATTTACTCCAAATTTACCCCAATTTACCCCCCAACCCTTCGACGGAACAAGATGAAAATATAATCTAGTTCTAGATCTTGTTAAAGTACATATGTGTACCAAATTTCAAGTCAATATCTCAAACGGTTCCAAAGTAAACGTGCGCACAAAAAAGTTACAGACCGACAGACCGACAGACAGAAATTTTTTTTCGCTCAAACTTGAAATCTCGACGTTTCATGACATTCTAAGCCTATTTGAACAATAAAAATTTTTAAAAATTTTTTTGTCGTTACTATACTTCCACTGGATGTGGAAGTAAAATAAAGTTTGTTGAATTTTGAGGAATAAAAATTTAACAAATTATATTTTGTTAAATAAAAGAATCAGAATATACGAAAAAAGACTAAACATGTTTTAAAAAAATTCGATATGATGGAAATGGAGTGATTATACCATTAATTAACTTAGTTGCCTAGTTACAATATTCAAGGAGTGGCGAGATCTTTTTTTTTTCTGACGTGTGTTATGTCCTGAAGGGTATGGATGTAATTTTAAAAAATTTAGTTGTGGATTATTTTCAACCAGCAGGGAGAGAAATATAAGCATTTTGGAACAATCTGCCCAAATTTCAAGAAAAAGTATAATTATGTTTATTTACCTACGATCACTACTGTAAATAGGAAAAAACACACTACCTGCCATTCATGTAAGTTGAACTTTACGTATTGTAAACAAAACGCACTGTAAACAAATCGCACGGTAAACAAAACGCACGGGACACCCAATTATAGGTGGCTTATATCGCTGACGGGGGGTTTAAAAAAAACAAATGCACCTACGTAATTTTCAAACGCTGTCAAAACTGACATAATATTTGTTGAATGACATTGTTGACAAGTAAACTAAATCCAGATTTTACTAAATAAATAAACAAATATGATCGTAGGTAAAGTATAGTACATAATTCGAGTTGTAAAGCAATTACGCACTCATGGAAATACGCACTCGCCGCTACGCGGCATCGTGCGTAACTTTTCCATTCATGCGTAATATGCTTCTTACAATTCTCATTACGTAATATACTATTATAATCGACTAAAACGCAAAAACTAACGTATCACGGATTCAAGTGCAACTAGAGCATCATTATTTTTTGAAACGTTGGCTATTTCATATACTTTCATAATTCGCTTATCTTTTTTGGTTTCACACAAAAATCATGTAGTTATTTGAAATTGTTTATACGCGGAATATCCATAATTACAAATAAATTCCAAAAAATTGGTTTAAGTTTAAAAAAATTTTTTCTGCCTAAAGACCACCGTAAAGTACATATAAAAACATACACTTTAAAATAAAAATTATCTTCCTACGAGTCGATGCACTTAAACAAAATCCGATGGAAATTTCGAAATTAGTGTTGGTTTTTAGCTGTTTGAATAAATATTTTGCGCTAAAATTTGGCACGGAGGTTTTATTTAATAAATGGCATGGTTCCACCAACTTTCGATAAAATTGGTGCATTATTACATTATATTTCTTAAATTATCAAAAAAACAATTTTTGGTGGTTTTTATTTTTTTTACAAATTAACAAACTATCAAAAAGTTTTTTCATATGCCTAGTCTTATTCATAATTTTGTAGCGAACAGTTTGGTATTTTTGTTGCAGCCATACGATTTCTATGACCTGAGATAATAAGAATAGCAGAACATTTCTGTGTTGAAAAATAAATTGTTAAAATTCTACAAGAAGCCTTGGACCGATTTAATAAAAAACTGCTTACAACACTTGTAGGCCGGGAGCCCGTGTATAAAATGGCTGACTATCCGGCGAACTTTGAAAATATGAAAAATGGATTGTTCTTATATAAGTTAGCAATGAATGGACCGTCAGCTGGTTGGGTAGCGGTGGGGGTGGCTGTCAAAGGGTTGCAAACACGTAAAAAAAATTGAGAAAAAAAACTATCCGGCGAACGCTGAAACTTATATGAGGGGAAGATTATGTTATATAATGAAAGTAGAACATAGTCAGCTGGAGGGGGGGCGGTGGAATTACCGTCAGCTGATCGATTCGGAATTATTCGGCGAACTTTAAAATTTGGGTATAAGATAATATTTACACTGAGATTCACAAAAAACATAGTCAGCTGCAAGTATGTGGGTGGAAAAGTCGTCAGCTGGTACAGAACAGTGCCGAGTGTTGATCACCTGCGAGGCAGCGCGCATCACCTTTCTTGTATCAGCTGACGACTTTTCCACCCAGATACTTGCAGCTGACTGTGTTTATCGTTAATCTTAGTATGAATATTATCACATACCCGAATTTCAAAGTTCGCCATAAAGATTTAATTAGTAATATCGATATTGATAACTTAATGTTAGAAAACGTGCGTGCGGCACTCCCGAGTTTCTTTTTTTAATTTGATTAAATATTTAATTTATTATTAATATACATTATTTTATGAGAATACAAATTAATACATTCTACATTTCAAAATTATACAGGATGATCTGCTCAGAAAATTTATTTAGTTTAGTGAAAATAAAAATAAATTTATTCGGCTTCCGATAACAGATCTTCCTCATTCTCATTTTCATCCAACTCATCACTCTCTTGATGTTCAGTGGGTGAAAGATCATTTTTCTCTTTGTCACTCGCATCTAAAAAATTATTATTTATAAAAAATTGATTAAGATTATGATAGGATGAAAAGTGAAAAGCACAAATGATATAATACCTTCAGTATTTGTGGCATCTCGGATAATCATTTCCACTTACGGAGGTAATTGATCTCCATCAAACCACTTGCAAGTTAAATTTGTTTTCCTCAAGCTGTCACCCATAACCAAGGGATCTAATGTAGATGGCACTTGTTTGTGTGCGTTGTTCCAAATCGTATACGTACATACACAGTTCTTAAAACGTGCCGTACAAGGTTCCGATTTCGACGGAGGCGAGAGAGATGCATCAAAATTTTTGTCTGGTAACCGAAATTCGTTATCATTTTCGCTAAATTTATACATCTTAGTGAAGGTAGCTACACGAGCATCATTGACGTTTTTTATAGCTTTAAACCCATACATCGTGCAAACAAACTTCTCTATTATGTTAACGACATTATTTAGGTTCTCCTCTGGTAAATTAATCAAACTTTTAAATGCTTCAATAACTTCTTCTAGAAGCTCTAATCAAGTTTCTTTCAATGTATTGAGCAAGTGATGAAATGGCTCCGTTCTTAGGTAATAAAACCCCATACCTAAATACTGAAAACTGCTATAGTTATTGAGTTCGAAACGACCATATCCAATCTAGAAAGCTTATCGTGTTCTAGTAACGAGGAGGCGGACACTAACATGATTTTTCACCTATAAATGAGAATACCTGTGTTGTCATAAGTTAAGATACTGACATTCCTATCATCATGCTGGGAAACATGAAAAATGTACATAATAATGTGAAAATTTGGATAAAAATGGAAATAAAGAAACGTAGGAAATAAAGAACGATTTTTATATCTAAACGATTTGTATTCAGCACTTGGCGACGACTTGTGTAACACATTGCCCGCTTTCCACGGTTTCGCGAGATGTGATTATAATCCCGTATTTTTCAAGAAAGGAAAAAGAAGCCTTTTACTATATTAAGAAAATATCAAGAGTTTATTGAAGCATTTAAAAGTTTGAATAATTCACCAGAGGAGAACCTAAATAATGTCGTTAACATAATAGAGAAGTTTGTTTGCACGATGTATGGGTTTAAAGCTATAAAAAACGTCAATGATGCTCGTGTAGCTACCTTCACTAAGGTGTATAAATTTAGCGAAAATGATAAATAATTCCGGTTACCACACAAAAATGTTGATGCATCTCTCTCGCCTCCGTCGAAATCGGAACTTGTACAGCACGTTTTAAGAACTGTGTATGTATGTACACGATTTGGAACAACGCACCCAAACAAGTGCCATCTACATTAGATCCCTTGGTTATGGGTGACAGCTTGAGGAAAACAAATTTAATTTGCAAGTGGTTTGATGGAGATCAGTTACCTCCATAAGTGGAAATGATTAACTGAGATGCCACAAATACTGAAGGTATTATATCATTTGTGCTTTTTACTCTTCATCCTATTATAATCTAAATCAATTTTTTATAAATAATAATTTTTTTTAGATGCGAGTGACAAAGAGAAAAATGATCTTTCACCCACTGGGCATCAAGAGAGTGATGAGTTGGATGAAAATGGAATGAGGAAGATTTGTTATCGGAAGCCGAATAAATTTATTTTTATTTTCACTAAACTAAATAAATTTTCTGAGCAGATCATCCTGTATAATTTTGAAATGTAGAATGTATTAATTTGTATTCTCATAAAATAATGTATATTAATAATAAATTGAATATTTAATCAAATTAAAAAAAGAAACTCGGGAGTGCCGCACGCACGTTTTCTAACATTAAGCTATCAATATCGATATTACTAATTAAATCTTTATGGCGAACTGTGAAATTCGGATATATGATAATATTCATACTAAGATTAACGATAAACACAGTCAGCTGCAAGTATGTGGGTGGAAAAGTCGTCAGCTGATGCAAGAAAGGTGATGCGCGCTGCCTCGCAGGTGATCAACACTCGGCACTGTTCTGTACCAGCTGACGACTTTTCCACCCACATACTTGCAGCTGACTATGTTTTTCGTGAATTTCAGTGTAAATATTATCTTATACCCAAATTTTAAAGTTCGCCGAATAATTTAAATTTTTCATGTTTTTGGACCTGTTTGATCGATCAGCTGACGGTAATTCCACCGCCACCCGTCCAGCTGACTATATTCTACTTTCATTATATAACATAATCTTCCCCTCATATAAGTTTCAGCGTTCGCCGGATAGTTTTTTTCTCAATTTTTTTACGTGTTTTCAACCCCATGACAGCCACCCCCACCGCTACCCAACCAGCTGACGGTCCATTCATTGCTAACTTATATAAGAACAATCCATTTTTCATATTTTCAAAGTTCGCCGGATAGTCAGCCATTTTATACACGGACTCCCGGCCTATTGTTACTATACCTACAACAAATTAAAACAATAAAATTGCTGCAGCCAGAGAATTCCTTATTCACCTATTTTGACCCCTAATTTGACTCCACTATAAAACGAATTCATTCCATACATATGAACCACTCTTTATAATGTAGTTATGCTGTTTATACAGTGTGAACCTAAAGAAACGCACAAAATTCATATCTTTAGAATATGTCATTTTTCAAAAAAATTCTCGAACAGGTCGATTTGAGTTTTGTTAATGCTACATTTTGTCACTATACCAAAATTTATGTCGTCATTGGGTTTTGAGTTATGACGTCATCATAAATTTGTTTTAATGGAAACAGACATTTTTGTTTACTGTTTTTGGTGGTATATTCCTTTAGCTTTCTGGTGATATAAATAAAATTGATACTACCTAAGCCATTCTTTTGGAAAAATGACATTTTATGTAAAAATAGCTTACCTTTCGCAAATTCACGAGTAATGTTCCACTTTCTTATGGACTGATAAATTTTGTTGCCTACATTTTTGTTTTAACTAGCATGAAAACATTTGATATAAAAACAAAACAAAGAAAACAAAAATTAAAAAAACAATCACCTTAACAACAGAGAGGCCTTTTTGTGTAAAGTATCGATAACTTTTTTATTCTTGGCACGTATGGAACCTCAGAACCTCTGAGATAGTGTAAAACTAGTGAATGCAATGGCACGTTTAAGTGAAAGAGAACGCATAGAACTTTTGATGATGGTTGGATATGGTGATAGGCTGAAAACCCATCAGGAAGCATGTGATGTTTTCAATGCCAAGTATCCCGAAAAGCACATTTCTAGATCCACTGTAAGTAGATTGGTGGCTAGATATGATGAATCTGGCAGTGTAGCTAACCTCCCTCGATCTGGTCGCCCCAGCACAAGCAACGAAACCAAATTAAATATTCTTCTAGAATGTGAGGAAAACCACCATATTTCGACAAGGCAGCTGGCTTTAAATCATAACGTGAGTCAGACTTCTGTTGTACGTCTATTGAAAAAAGAAAAATACCATCCATACAAAGTGCAATTAATCCATGAATTGAATGAGGACGATCCAGATCGGCGCTTACAGTTTTGTGAACAGTTGATGACTTTGTGCGATGAAAACCCAAATTTTTTAAAGAACATTGTTTTTTCTGATGAAGCTACATTTTCTTTAAAGGGGACTGTACATCGGCATAACTGTAGGTATTGGTCACGCGAAAATCCTAATTGGACTCAAGAAGCCCCTACATAGCGACGAGGCAAAGTAAACGTGTGGGCAGGTATGATTGGTGATCGTCTATTGGGACCTTTTTTTTTTGAAGAAAATCTTACGGCCGCAAGATATTTAGAGTTTTTGCGAGTTGAGTTAGTGCCAGCCTTAGCAGTTATGTTTCCGAACAATGAAGATGCAGATATTCCTGCTGAAAACGTCTGGTTTCAGCAAGACGGGGCCCCACCTCATTTTGGGATAGCAGTGCGTCAGTTTTTAGATGACACTTTTACTGGAAGGTGGATAGGTCGTCGAGGTCCGATTGAGTGGCCCCCGCGTTCACCGGATTTAACCCCCTTAGACTTTTGGGGTTACTTAAAGTCAAGGGTGTATTTAAACAGACCGGATACCATAGAAGAATTGAAAGATAGAATTGGCTTGGAGATGAGACGAATTGACCATTAAATGATTCAGAACAGCGTGCAAAGTATCTATACCCGTCTTGGTCAATGCCAAATGGTTGGAGGGTGGCAATTTAAGCACTGGAGATTTTTTTTTATCACAATTACTTATGTAAGGTATCAATCAATAAAAATATTTTTTTCCAAAAGAATGGCTTAGGTAATATCAATTTTTTTTATATCACCAGAAATCTAAAGGAATATACCACCAAAAACAGTAAACAAAAATGTCTGTTTCCATTAAAAAAAAATTATGATGATGTCATAACTCAAAACCCAATGACGTCATAAATTTTGGTATAGTGACAAAATGTAGCATTTACAAAACTAAAATCGACGTGTTCGAGGATTTTTTTGATAAATGACACATACCAAAGATATGAATTTTGTGCGTTTCTTTAGGTTCACACTGTATGTAGATAAGCATGTACGCAGTGTGTGAAACATTTTCACGCGCTGTTAGCCTGTGTTAAGGATTTATCACACGCTATGTGAAATCAATAATTTTCAAGCGTAGATAATCACTTTAAACACTCTTCAAAACAGTCCTAGAAAAAATACTTTACGAAATAAAAATCATTAGCAACTTAGAACTAGCCTTTCTCTTCAACCTATTCCCGTGAAATTTCAAGAAAAATTTGTTATTAGGAAACCAAACATTTCAAAAATTTTTTGAGTTCAACATAAAATATTCAACTTAGGAATATGTAATCGTAGACACCTAAACATTGTTCTCGATTTAATCTTTTCCTGATAACGCATTTACGGCAAACATATGCATATCTAAAGTGTCAATAATTAATGATTCGCAAGAGTTGATATAAGTAGCCATTACGCAGATCGGATAAATTTAATCTAGTAAAAATTCAGCGATGATCCCCATACTTAGTTTTCTAGTTTTTCTAGTGCTCCAAGGCATCAACGCTCAAGATTGCGGTAAGTTCATACTGTATTTTTAGTCTAGTGACTAGGTCGTAGAAAAATTAGCATCATACAATCAATTTTCTTTAGCGGTTACAAAACTATTATACTTAGTTTTTATAGGTAATAAAAGAGGTTTCTATTTTATCGCTTACGAAAACTTGTCATGATAATACCAGAGCGCATTGTCGTACTCAAGGAGAAAAGGGACCGTAGGTCAAGTGTTTTTTACAGTTTGTTTAAACTACATTTTCAATGACAACAAAGCATAAGTGTAAATAAAAATTTGTCATATTAAAATTGAAACCTCGAGTGGTATTAGCAGAGCAATTCGTCAAATATGTGATAACACTGATAATAAAGTGACAGATTTATTTGATAATAGTACAATCATTAAAATCAACGAGCCTTCAGATAGTTTAAGAAATTCTCTGAATTTACTAAGCCTGGTTTTTTGCCAGTTGATTACAGTAGTCGTGTACACAAACATACTGCGGTCAGTCAAGCGAAATGAAGAACAGGTGTCTCAGGTACGCCATCACAGGTGTCATAATTACGGAAGTAATAAAATGAATTTACTAAGGCTGAAAATCGTTATGCAAATTATATATTGCAGATAAATAACAGTTGTGTCAGTCAGTCAGTTGTATGTGCGGACGGAGCTGTTCAGTCAGCCCCAATGTATGTACAAAAAATAAATAACGTGCAATTCATTTACTAAACTTCAACATGTTTGTGAAGGTATTAAATGCTATGTTAATCATAAATAAAATGGTCAGTTAACCATTTTGTGGGATAACCTCGTCAGTCAGCGAAACAAAAAAAATTTCGCGCGCGCGATTGGCGCTGCGTGGCAGGCGGCGGCCCGCTCTTTTCCTTATTACTTAACGAACTAATAACTAACTTTATTTTAAAGTGTAATTGGCAGCAATATTAATAATATACCTTTTGTAAATAATTAAATTTGTCCTAATTACATTGAATAGACCATTATGAAAGAAATATTGAAAAATATATGTGTGCAAAAAATTATATTTAACATGTATTATTATTATATGAATATAGAATATGTATTACAAGTAACATTATTGCAATATTCCATTCATTGTAATCAAATTCTTCCTCCCAATCATCAAATTTATCAATTTCGCTCTCATGATCAGAAATGCTCTCACGTTTCCGATTGAGTTTCAGATTGGGAATCTAAAAAATAAATATAACTTCTGTAATAATATACAATAAATAGCTATTTGTATGACAAGGGAGAAAAGTGCATAATTTCCTCCCGCGGATAGTTTGGCAAGGGAGGAAATGGCACTTTGCTCCTGTGTAATACATATGATTTTTTCTACGACCATTTACAGTGTTTTTTACATTGGTTTTACATATGTTTTATTATATTTTCTTATGCATGACAATCAAAAAACCAAATATGTCAAAATGTCATAATAGGTGTTTAGATAAGTAAATATTTTTAAAAATCAAAGTACATGGAACGTTGCTAAGGTTGCTTCTTGTTTTCAAAATAAACAAACTTCCAAAAAGTTTATAATAATGTATTCCGAATGTGAAGATGAAGTTCCTCAAGATATTCTGGAAGAAGCAAACGTGGTTTCGTTAAATCTATTACCGTTAAAGTCTCGTGAAAAATATGAAAAAGAGTACCAGCTATTTAAATGTTGGATGGAGACTAGGCAAATAAGAAAAATATGTGAAGAAGTGGTCCTATATTACTTTTCCAAAAAATGCGCCGGTTTGAAGCCTTCAACATTATGGAGCAAATACAGCATGTTGCGATCTACACTCCAAATTAAAGACAATATCGACATTAAGTTTCCTAAATTAGTAGCTTCTTTAAAAAGGAAATCTGCTGGATATAAAGCCAACAAAGCCAATACTTTTTCAAGGGAGGATATCAACAAGTTTATTGCAGAAGCTCCAGATGAAACTTACTTACATATGAAGGTAAGATTGATCGTTATTGTTGAATAATAAATAGGAACGTAACGCAGTATTTGTTATTAGAAAGTATATATAAAATGACAATTAAGTGACATTTTAGGCAGTTGCCATAAGTGCGTTTTCCTTTTTCAGGTCGTGCTTTTATTTGAAATGGCTGGGGCATGCCGTAGCGATGAATTAGTTAATATGGTACTTGAGGATATCAGTGATAAAGGCGATATTTTGGTGGTGAAAATACCTCACTCAAAAACTAATATCAAAAGGACATTTACAATAACAAATGAGATTTTAAACGGAGTATCTGTCTTGGATATGTATAGAAAATATCTGGACTGTAGGTCCCCTAAAACATGTCATTCTAGATTTTTTGTAACTTATGCTAAAGGGAAATGTACAAACCACGTAATTGGCAAAAACACAATTGCCAAAATGCCATACAGAATAGCAATATTTTTAAATTTGGATGATTCGAAAGGCTATACTGGACACAGTTTCCGCCGTACTTCAGCTACGTTATTAGTCAATACTGGAAGTGACATTCTCACTCCAAAAAGACATGGGGGATGGTGAACAAACGTAGTAACAAAAGGGTACTTAGATGATTGTATTTCTAAAAAATGTGAGGTAACCAGCCAAATAATTACGGGAGAAAGTACTACTTCAAGTACCAAAAAACGTTGTCATGTTTTTGAAAATTCTACAAGTACTTCATCAGCGACCAAGACTTTGGAAAACAACAAACAGGAACTGACCTCCACCAGCACAGCCAATATTTCTTCAGGGGGAATCTCCATTAGTAATTTAACTAATTGTATGATAAATTTTAACAATATTTAGTTACTGATGTTAATTTAAACCTTAATTTAAACTGTTTTCAATTTTTATAAATAATAATAAGTAATAAAAAATCTGTTTCAAAGAAAAGCATAATTATACATTTTCAGGAAGTTTGTGTATCAATAAAAAAAGTCTATACACTACTATTACAGCTATTTGAAGTTTTTACTTGTTTCCTTCCAGAGGGAGCCGAAGTATTTTCCTCCCTAGGGAGGTAAAGTATTTTCCTCCCGAGGGAGGAAAAGTACTACTTTGCTCCCTGAAATGAGGGAGCAAAATAGTATTTTCTATGTAGGGAGTAGAAAAAAATATTTTTTTACGTAAAATCAATGACAATGAAGTTTGTCGACAATATTATTTGCATACGTGCGGAGGTTGAATAACGACATTGTTGATCAATTGTGGTAATTGATCACCGGTTCATAGGTGATCAAATTCATATTTGTTGTCGATCAATCTCCACCCGTGATCGATTGGAGACAGTTCCGTCGTGACTTTACGATGGGCATTGCGCCAAATGTTTGTAATGTAGCCTCGCTCTTAAAAATTGTTGCGTCAATTCTGATTTGGCATGCCGCCGGCGGCATACTTGATCTATCAACGTTTCTCACTTTTATTTGGAAAGAATCATTGACCCTACTTGAACATTTGTACCTTTTTGAAAACAAAACAAATCGTGTCTCGTTCACTGATTTTAACTTTTTCAAGCCATATAAGAGACAAACAAATTCTTGTACTTTTTCTAATATGTCACTCCTGTTGTTGTCGCTTATGTACCCGAGATCGGCGAAGGCTTTTTGAAAATCTGCGCATTGGTGAATCAATTTCACAGGCTTTTTTTAACCTTTTTGTAAAATGCCGGATTGAAATTGCACCCAGTAAAAGCGGTTTTTTCTTCGCTGACTGAAGGACGTTGTCCCACAATATGGTTGACTGACCATTTTATTTATAATTAATATAGCATTTAATAATAATAAATATCTTGAAGTTTAGTAAATGAATTGCACGTTATTTATTTTTTGTACATACATTGAGGCTGACTGACCAGCTCCGTCCCCACAGTCAACTAACTGACTGATATAACTGTCATTTATATGCAATATATAATTTGCATAACGATTTTCAGCCTTAGTAATTTCATATTATTACCTCCGTAATCATGACACCTTTGATAGCGTACCTGAGAAACGTGTTCTCGATTTTACTTGACTGACCGCAGTATGTTTGTGTATACAACTACTGTAATCAACTGGCAAAAAAAAACAGGCTTAGTAAATTCAGGGAATTTTTTTGGCTCTGGCTCTCCGTCTAAAAGCACATGCTCACGCAAGTCAAATGTAGGACTTAGATTGACGTTATTTAAACTGTCATTGTCACTGTTACTGTCAGATAGCGTAATTTACGAATTTATATATATTTTTATATTTTATATATTTTAAATTCTATTTACGCGCTGTTTCATCGAAAATCGTATTCTAACACCACTTTCGATCGGGGGTCGCCAAATTCTAATTAAATGATGCGTGAAGTATCTAGGGGTGAACTTGGACAAGAGATTGACATTCAACATTCACATAAACGAGACAGTACGTAAAGTCTACTCCATGTCCAGGAGTCTGTATCCGCTCCTGGCAAGAACAAATAAAAAATTGTTGTGTACGATGGTGATCAGGCCGGCCATCACATACGCGGCGCCGGTGTGGTGCAGCATACCGACCACGACAATGAAAAAACTCCGAGTTCTCGAACACAAATTTATGCGCCTCATTTCTGATTCGAGCAGATACACCTCCCTCAGAGATCTATATAATCGTTGCCACGACATAACGCCACTAGCTGACTACGTCCAAGACATCTCCCATCCTATCAATTCAAGCAGGGCGATAGTCCGCTAACCCGCAACATAACACGAATCAGACAGCATAATGCGATCCTTTTCGATATCCGATACCCCCTACCACATCAGGCGTTGCCTATCTTTCGGTAACCTCTATAATCACACTTTCATATAACATTACACACTTTTAACTATTCCACGGCACTTGGCAAAAGCTCATTATAAATGCAAATCCTCCAAAAACTTGGTTAGAGTGCTGTAAGAAATTTTAATTATTCCCCTTATATTTTATGGGTTATCTGAATTTATAAGAAAAAAATCATTCGAAATTTCCGTAATATGACAGCATTTAACTAAATTACTATCTGTTTGTGCTCGACATGAAGAGAGCTGTCATTGGCGTATTCATACTTTTGGAACACTCTGTATGAGTTATATAAGACTTTCCAGCTTCTTGCAAAACTATAGAATAAAATAGAGTAGAATAATACACATTTATTTCAAGAACAAGATTACATGTGTATACACTGCGTGGTACAAACAATGAATACTTTAATTTTTAAGCGAACATACGTTTTACATATTATAACCCAATAAGGGTTTCATTTTCGAGCTATCCTTATGGAGATAATACGAAAATTATGATTGTAGACCGAGCAAATGAAAACCACCCGGACACGCTAAAGGTAGGTGATTGAATGTAGTAAACAACATGGTATACCATGAAGTGCTTGTAGACAATATCGGTAATGTGAAGATGACATTCGACGAAGAAAACAGTTGGCAACATCTGCAACTTACCAGCTGAGCAAAATTAGACGTGTCAGAAATATATCGAAATGTACAAGGATCAGACATACAACATCCTGCTTTTCTCCATCTTTCTTTGTACGCCTCTGAGATATGGACCATCAGGGAAGCGGACAGACGGCGTATTAATACTTTCGGAATCTTTACAACTTGATTTCCAAAGAGATATGTCCCGTCCAGTATTTTTTAAAATCATCTAATTTTTTGTCTGATTAACCAGAGAAACGATATTATAGAAATGTTCATAGTTCAAGAAAAACCAGATGGAAAAAGATGAAAAGGACAACCTCCTAATCTTTGGTCTGATATTGCCAAAGAGCCGACGGGAGAGGGCTTTGTTGAGGCTACGCCTAATAGGTAATCAGGACAGATGGCGTAACGTTTATGTGTCAGACGTCACACAGCAGACGGCACACGTCAGACGTGTGCCAGGGAGGCCATCTAAAATAATGCTCATTAGAGTGGGCCGTGAAAACACTTTTTTTATTTTACTATCGCTATACTCCGGAAAAGTTGTTTATCGCCCAGCTAAGCAAAATGAAGAAAAAAAATTTCAAATCAAAAACTATCTTCTCACTCACTGCTATCGAAACGCTATAGGTCCTAATGTGAAGTTTCGGGCATGAGGAACACGAAAAAAATTTTAAACCTGTAATTTCAAAATATTTATTGTTCGCGCAAAAAGCTCAAAACCACAATTTTTAGTTGAAACGGCAATATTTCGTAATTTCTGCTAATTTTACTTTCTCATTTTTTTTTCTAATTTTGTTATTCAAAAGAATGCACTTTACAGTCAAATTTTTGGGAAAATTTAGTCATAATAGATCTTGATAGAAGGGTCATCCTAATGAAGCAGTCTCTTGCGTCAGCGTCACACATTTTCTTTTTTAGATGTTTCGGGCACAAGTTTGACACCGTTCTACACCCTGGCTGTGACAAGGTAAGCTTTAGAAATCCAGTTGATCTTGATATTCCAATAGTAGACCATTATAAATACTTAGGTACAGTTTTCGACAAATTGAAATGGTTTAAACACATCGAACATATCAAGAATAAAGGCGAAAAGGGCTTAAATATGATAAAATGTGTCTCTAAAAGCAGATATGGTGCAGATCCGAATAATTAGTATAACCTTCTACAGGTCTTGTATTCGATCTATCTTAGATTATGATTGCGTGCTGTATGGATCGTCATCTGATACAAATATAGAAATATTAGAATGTATTCAATATAAAGCTATTCGCATACGTATCGGTGCTATGAAGAGCTCTCCATGCCCTGCTAATCTGGCTGAGGCCCAAGAATCTCCCTTGAACCTAAAGGTCTGGTTTCCTCGAACATTCGGTCGCGGAAAACCGACAGTCTATCCACCGCCGCGATATCGCGATTATTTTCAACGTGAGAATTTAAATGAGGCTGGTTTGATAGAGTTCGCTCAGCAGAGCGGCTCCGCAGTGCACAACCGACCTCTCCGTCCAAATCTGTTGAGTTTGATTACAGCCGAATCGTTCAGCTGAACTGACAGTGTGCAAATGTATTTTGGTGTGTGTTCATTCTAAAATATATCTCCAATATCAATTTAGACAATCAGTAATATAAAAAAAACCGCTGCCCAAGGAATCACTACTTCCACATCCAAGTCTCTTACAACAAAATACTATATTTGCACTTCACTATGTGGAAATAATTGTTTATGGAACTTTAGTGCTATAATATTTGAAATCATGTACCCCAAAATCCCATAAAATTATATGCCACATCTCTAATGGAGGTGAGGGTGAATGAAGTGGAAAAAATTCTTGATGACTTCGGCTCTTGTACACACACTAAATCACACTATTTTTTCACCACCTTTAATAATAGGGTGGGGGTGGTAATAGGGATGGATAATGCCATTTTTTTTTGAGGCCTTAGCTCCTCTTACATTTACTAAATACCACTCTTACTTGCTTGATTTACCTATTTACCCCTTCAACTCTGCAACAGAATAAGATCAAAATATAATCTAGTTCCAGATCTCGTTAAAAAACAAGCGTGTGCCATATTTTAAGTGAATATCTTAAACGGTTCCAGAGTAATGGTGAGCACCAAAACAATACAAGACTAACAGACAGACCGACGCAATAGGCAAATTTATTTTGCTCAGCCTTAAAATATTGACGTTTCCTGACATTCTAAGCCTATTTAAACAATGAAAATTTCCAAAATTTTTTTTTGCGTTAATATACTTCAACTGAATGTCGAACTAATACGCAGAAAATGGCAAGACAAAGATATAAAAAAAATCGTTGTGTGCCGTAAACTACACGATAGAAGCAAAGCCTTCACTAAAAGCATTTTCTTCGAGGAAACCTACTACACATCCATACTACTCAAGGTAACCCACTGTTCATTCAATTTACTCGAGTAAAGCCACTGCGCATTCATTGAAGTAACCCATTCGCATCCATTTTACTCGAGGAAACCCACTGCGCATCCATATCACTTGAGGTAACCTACTACGCATCTATAGCACTCGAGAAAAGCCACTGCGCATCCATACCACTCGTGGTAATCTACTGCGTTTCCATTGTACTCGAGGAAAGCCACTGCGCATCCATACTACTTAAAGTAACTCATTGCGCATCCATACTACTTGAGGTAACCTACTGCGATCTATAATACTCGAAAAAAGTCACTGCGCATCCAAAATATTCGAGGAAAGCCACTGCGCATCCATAATCCTCGGGGAAACCTACTGCGCATCCATAGTAGTCGAGGAAAACCACTGCGCATCCATACTACTCAAGGTAACTTTAACAACATAATATTTGAAATCGTCTACCCCAAAAACCTATAAAACGAAATGCTACATCGGTAGTGGGGGTGGTGGTAGAGGGTTGGTAGTGGGAGTGGATGAAGTAAAAAAATATTTTGAAGCTTTTGGTTCTTGTACACACACTAAATCACAATTTTTTTTCATCCCCTTTAATAAGGGGGTGGAGGTGGTAATGGGGGTGGCTAATGCCAAACATTTTTTTGAGACTTTAGCTTCTGTTTTGTATACTAAATACCAATTTTATGGACTCTTACCTGCTTGATTTCCCATTTACCCCAAATTTACCCCAATTTACCCCCCAACGCTTCGACGGAACAAGATGAAAATATAATCTAGTTCCAGATCTCGTTAAAGTACAAATGTGTACCAAATTTCAAGTCAATATCTAAAACGGTTCCAGAGTAAACGTGCGGACAAAAAAAAGTTTACTTCCACTGGATGTGGAAGTAATACCATTCAAATGTCATTTCATCGTCAAATAATATTCTCTCTACAGTATTATTAGTAGGGCCCTCCGAATTCCAGCACGAAAATAATTTATTCACTGGCTTATTTGGAGCTTAGCAAGCCACCAATATGATCCCTCCTCCCATTCTTTTTCCAACAATAAAAATGCAATTAATTGATTGGAGTCCATGCTCTGATTAGGTCAGAATGCAAATGCATAAGTCAATAGGCGAGAAAAAGTGGACGAACTACAACTTTCTAGCAAACCATGTAGGTTCGAAATCGCCATCAGAGGTCGACAGATGGTCGGTTTTCCGCGACCGAATGTTCGAGGAAACCAGACCTTAAGACGACAATTCTTAACCTGTAAATTTATTATTAAACTAAGATATAATAAATAGTAATATAATTCTGAATAATATATAGTCTTTCAATAGAAAATCTTACTAATTTGGAACATAAAAAATAGTCCTCCACTAGCAGAGGCATTCACAAACACAAGCAAACATGAAAAGTTTATAACATGTAGTGATAAATATCCGATTTTTTCATGTTAGAGTATGATGTTTTATTCAAGCCAACATAACAGTCATATTTCCTAACTTCACAACTATTCCCAGAGTCAATAACAACCTTATGAGGTCCTTATTGAGCAGCCACATAATTATTTATACTGACGGTTCCAAATGCAGTGAGGGTACAGGGTGTGCTTTTTTTGTATAGAATAACAAACAATCTTCCAGGTTTGCACTGCCGGATATAAGCTCCATATATACAGCCGAAGCTTACGTAATACTGCGAAGTTTGCGTTGGATAACGGAAAATAATTTAAGCAAATGTAATTATGTAATTGTATCGCATTCACAATCGATCCTAAAAGCGATTAGTAATATCTGTTATAAGTCGTGCAAAAATCATGTAATTTTTGAAATTAAAAAGACGGTAATGGATCTTCATAAAAGTGTACTTTTCATATGGATTTCAGAAAATGATACTGCAGACAAACTCCCTAAAGAAGCCACACCTCTTCAGGAAGTTAATAATGAAGTTACCAATGAGGATTTAATCAACATATACAAGCACGATATTCGCGAAAAGTGGGAAATATACTGGTCCGATGTTACAAAAACGTCTCATAATCACTATACACTAATTCACACGAAACTTCCAAAGACAATCCCTCACAGATTCAACTACTCAGTATCAAAGTTCTATTCATCCACGATTACTAGATTAAAGCTAAACCATGGGTGTTTTCTCTCCCACTTACACAGAATTGACGTAGAGAATTCTCCATTGGAGACCTAAATCACATCTTTTTTTATTGCGAATATTTTAGACATCCTAGAACAATTCTTTTAAAAAAATTGATACTTAACAATGTTCAATTACCGGCAAACATCACTCATTTATTAGGCCTGAGTTATAAAAATATCATAGTTGTGTTTATTAGAGCAATAAACTTAAAAATATAAACTTAACTTACATACAAATTTTGTGGCTAAAGGTCTAAGTCCAATGCCAAGAGAAGAGATATTGCCTATCCCAGCAAATCTTGTCGACATAGTCTGCTGCTTCAAAATTGAGTTTTAGCGTGGTGAAGTTTCGAATAGTCTTTCCCTTAGAAACTGATCGAGCTTTCAACATTCGGCGCAGCCCTAGTTCTATGATATGTCTTCTTTCATCCACAACCATTGCAAGGACTAAATTTTCGGGGTGAGCAAAGAAAGCGTTTCGCTTGATTACTGGGTTGATGATAATCAATTTTGAGTTATAACGTATATTTGCTAAAATCTAGTTATGTACATCTAATTTTTGTGACATTGTCAGTTATTTGTCAAAATTCATTGCAAGTGTGCAAATAGAGACAGATTTACATTAAAAAAAAATAGTTGTCCTATTTTTTTTTGCTCACGACAGTACCGTCTGTCTGATAGTATAAACACTATTGATGGCTTCAAAAACTATGTTGAACCATCTGTGATATTTTTGCTGGTTTGAACCAGAGAAGCATGTAAGATTCCAAATGCATCAACTGCCTAATTTCATTACTAGGTTTTTCTAAGCTCACGTATAGTCTAACACTGTTTGCTATCATCAATCTTGAGTGTGAAAGCGGACCAGGGTCACGAGCTGCTAAATTTTCTAAAATTGTACCTGACTTTATGGCAGCAGAAATATCAGGTAGGTATAATTGAACCTTGCTCAGCACTTTTCTGTCAACTAGAGGAATGGGAATCTAATACAGACTGGCACACCGCTGCAACCAGATTTCCAAACCTTCCCTTGTAACACTTAGGCTGTAGGATGGCGTGTCAAACTTATGACCGAAGCATCTAAAAAAGTGTGTGGCGCTGAAGCAAGAGATATGACTTCATTAGGACGACCCTTCTATCAAGATCTATTACGCCAGAATTTTACCAAAAATCTAACTTTAAAGTGCACTCTCTTGAATAACAAAGTTGGAATTAATAAATATATTCATAGTGGATGTGAGGAGTCGGGATTTTCTCAAAAAAAAGCAAAATCGTGCTAAAGTTATGAAACCTGTTTCCCCTCCCATTTTCGAGGTTGCTGAACAGGAATAACAGGGTGAAAAAAATGTTTAGCCTTGCACACCCCCTCAAACGGCCAAAACCCACCTTTCTTTTTATTTATTTCTCATATGACAGCTTGGCATCGACTATCTCTGCAGGGATTCTTTGTTTTTTCATGGGGATATAACAGATATTTTTTTATTTCTCATATGACAGCTTGGCATCGCTCATCTTTGCAGGGATTCTTTGTTTTTTCATGGGGATATAACAGATGGTGAAAAGTGTTGTCAGGTAGTGGACCACAACCGCCCTTGAGGGTGAAATCAAGCACGGATTTATGGGGGGGGGTAACGGAATAATTACCCCCCCCCCCCCTAAGATTCTGTAAACCATCAACTTTTGTTTTAAAATGTTATGATTTTTATTAATTTTTGGAAGAAAAAAATTTTTAACGGGTAATTACCCCTCCCAAGATTGTGTAAGTTAATAACTTTTATTTAAAAATTTTATTTTGAATGTTTTCAGATTTCTCTCTCCCGCTCTTCAAACAAAATTTGGGACGAAAAATATTTTTTTCGGATTTCCCCCCCCCGCTCTTCAAAAAATCTTGGGTTCAGTGTCCCCCCCCCCCCCAAGCTCAAGGTCCAGATCCGCCTTTGGGTGAAATCTACCATGTCAGAGTGTGTAAAAGTATTTTCTTCGTTGTTTCTTGTTAAAGACGTTTACCACCTTTATGAGGATGCTGATCAAGAAAAAAATAAAAGTAAAAGCATTTGATTCTTCCTGCTTTCCAATAAATATATCTGATTGAAAATTGTCAGATTTTAAGAAACATGAATTTCAAATTCTTGCGAGGATAGGTTGTCACAATTCACTCTTACTATTGCCCTTTGCTTATGAATGAACTCCTAAATTTCTAGCCATTCCCCTCCAAGAACGCCCTGATGAGCATTGATATCGTGAAACGAAGGAAAAGGGTGGTTTCCGTCCGTTTAAGGCTGATGGAGAAGCTGAACCAGCGCAAAACTATTTTTTCTTGATCAGTATCCCCGAAAACGGAGGGGTAAACGTCATTAAAAAGAAACAACAAAGAAAACAATTTTACACACCTTAACAGGGTAGATTCCACCCTTAAAGGCGGTTACGATCCACTACCTGACAACACCTTTCACCATTTGTTGTATCCCCATGAAGAAACAAAGTATCCCTGCAAAATTAGTCGATGTCAAGCTGTCGTATAGGAAATAAGCAAAAAAAGGTTGGTTTTTGGCCGTTTGAGGGGGTGCTCATGACTTAAAACTTGTTTCACCCTGTTATTCCTGTTCACCACCCTTGAAAACGGGGGCAGATAAGCTTCACAACTTTAGCACGATTTTGACTACCCTTCTGACTCCTCCCATCCACTGTCACCGTTTGTTTACCAAAAATGAAAAAGTAAAATTAGCAGAAATTACGAAATATTGCCTTTTTACTAAAAATTGTTTTTTTATCTTTTTGTGTGAACAATGAATATTTTGAAATTAATAGTTTTAAATTTTTTTCGAATTTCTGATGCCCCAAACGTCACATTAGGACCTATAGCGTTTCCATAGTAGTGAATTTAGTAATTATAAAAAAAACCGCTGCCCATACTACGGGAGCCCACCTTAAGTGCCCGTGCACCCCCCCCCCCCCGGATCCTTTAGGACAATGTTTTTCATAAAGATTAAAGCCTAAGGAACAATTTAAGACATGTCCTGAAAAAAAAAAATTGGCTGCACTTTCAAAATGGCGTCCGTTTAAAAAAAAAATTTGCAAATATGGTTTTTGTCATTTAACACAAAAACTAAAAAAGATGGAGAAAAAATTTCTACACCAAAAACAAAGTGCATAAAATTTTCTACAATTTTGTTTCTATACAATATTTGCATAGGAGTTACCATTTTCCAGATAAATGGTTCATCTCTTAAAATAAAATATAAAATTCAATATAAAACGTAACACTACGGATGCCCACCCTATCTGTCCGTGCACCCTCCCGATCCTTGAGGACAATGTTTTTCATAAGGATTAAAGCCTAAGGAACAATTTAAGACATGTCCTAAAAAGAAAAAAATTGGCTGCACTTTCAAAATGGCGTCCGTTTAAAAAAAACTGCAAATATTGTTTTTGTCATTTAACACAAAAACTAAAAAAGATGGAGAAAAACTTTCTGCACAAAAAACAAAGTGCATAAAATTTTCTACAATTTTGTTCCTATACAATATTTGGATAGGAGTTGCCGTTTTCCAGACAGCACTGTTAGCGTTTTCGAGATAAATGTTTGCAAATTATAATATAATTATTATTATTAATTTTTTTCAGTTTATTTTATTTTATTTTTATGTTAATAATATAAAGTTATATTATACGCCTTACAATAATTGTCACAGTTATTTCCTTAAGTGATTTACCCATATATGAATTTCCATGTTTTCTTAATTTTGGACTCATTTATCTGGAAAATGGTAACTCCTATCAAAGTATTGTATAAGTACAAAATTATAGAAAATTTTATGTACGTTGTTTTTTGTGAAAAAAGTTTCTGTCCAACTTTTTCAGTTTTTGTGTTAAATGACAAAAACAACATTGGCAACAGTATTTTTTAACATATGGCCGCCATTTTGAAAGTACAGCCAGTTTTTTTTTTAGGACATGTCCTAAATTGTTGCTTAGGCATTAATCTTTATGAAAAACATTGTCCCCAAGGATCGGGCGGGGGGTGCACGTACAGCTAGGGGGGCTCCCCGACTACCAAGGAATCACTACTTCCACATCCGGATTTTCTATCCAAGTCACACAACGAAAAAATTTTGTATCTGAAAATAATTGTTTATGGAACTTTAAAAATATAATATTTGAAATCCTCTACCCCAAAAACCCATAAAACGATACCCCACATCGGTAGTGGGGTGGGGGTGGTGACGAGGTGGGAGGGGGGGGTTGGATACAGTAAAAAAATATTTTGACGTTTCTGGTCCTTGTACACACACTAAATCACTTTTTTTTCATCCCTTTTAATAATGGGGTGGGGGTGGTAATGGGGGTGGCTAATGCCAACATTTTTTTTGAGACCTTAGCTTCTCTTGTCTATACTAAATATCAATTTTATGAACTCTTACCTGCTTGATTTACCTATTTACTCCAAATTTACCCCAATTTACCCCCCAACCCTTCGACGGAACAAGATGAAAATATAATCTAGTTCTAGATCTCGTTAAAGTACATATGTGTATCAAATTTCAAGTCAATATCTCAAACGGTTCCAGAGTAAACGTGCGCACAAAAAAAGTTACAGACCGTCAGACCGACAGACAGACCGACAGACAGAAATTTTTTTTTTCGCTCAAACTTGAAATCTCGACGTTTCATGACATTCTAAGCCTATTTGAACAATAAAAATTTTTAAAAATTTTTTTGTCGTTACTATACTTCCACTGGATGTGGAAGTAATTGACGAAACAGCAATATTTCACAATTTTTCAAAACTTTTAGTGCGATGCGCGAAGGGAAGATATTTTTTATTTGAAATTTTTTTTGTTCATTATGGTTATCTAGGCGATAGGCAACTTTTCCGAAGTATAGCGACTGAAAAATAAAAAAGTGTTTTTGGGACCACCCTAATGCCTATGTCGTCTACACGTTGGAAATAATAAGAAGACGGACCTGAACACAACAGTCAACTGCAAGCACTTTTGTAAAAAAAATTGTTGTACTTTTTTACAAGCAAATGTTCAGTTTCAATTCAATACAATCGTGCCATGACTTATAAGAATAATAAATATAATGCACCGTATGACAGCTTAATAGAAACCAATCTAGACCCTGCTATTTCATTTGCATGAACAACTTGTAATATTTATAGATCTGTAGAATATGTCAGGTTTTATCTGATTATAACTTTTGGCCCTACCAACTATTGAATTTGGCTTAATTTTAATTATCACCAGATGATGAGTTTTGATGCTTAAGAGAACTACTTCAGTGTCATCGCATTCTACAGCTTTTGCAATTCACTTAATAATTATCTATTATTATTTCAGTTCCCGAACCACCTAAAAATGTCACATTAAGCACAGATTATCTATTGCGTTGGGAAGCTAGCACAAACTGTCCAAGCACCATGTACATGATTTACGTCCACGTTGATGTAGATGATCTGCAGTACATATACAATGCTATTGATCCGCAACTATCTATCGCTCATCTTCCTTATTGTGAGAGGTTCTACTTTGAAGTCAGGTCATATGTAGGTAGTGCCCTAAGTGATCCAGCCACTCTCGCCGCTTACGTTCCAGCACCTTCAAGTAAGTCTGAACACAAATAAGCGTATACTTGTACCCAAAGATGTTTTAACTCCTAGATCGCTCAATCTTATCTCAATTCTATATACAACATATCCTGACTTTTCAACCGTCCATTACCTCTCCCACTTTGCTCCTACTCAGGGCCTAATTCCAAATATGCGTGTTGTCTATGCGCATCTCTCGCATCTAGTTGGCGTCCTGTCGCAAACCTTAGCGATGTTGTCAAAAATCAAAGACAAAAGCCGCTTAAAGCGGGAATTTTAAAGTGGTCAAAGCGATAACGTTGAGCGATCGGAGAATGCAGAGAAAATGGAGGCAGTCTGGCAACACCGCTGGTTGCTCCGGTTAGTTGTTAGTGCCGGTTGAGATTTGATTGCGTTGCATTGTAAAAGCATAAAATCTTGTTGACAAACTCGAACTGGCCCGACACTAGCAATGGTAAAGTCCGACAATTCCAGCATTGCTGCCTCGCTTTTTGAAGCGTGTTAATATTGCTTTCTCCGTTGAGATGTTTGCAGCTTTGTCACATACAAATTCCTTATGGGTTAAATCTAGGAGTTAAAGATCTTTGCTTGTACCTGACGCTATTTATTCCAAGCACATTAACTAGGTCCAGGGATATCTGTGGACATTGGCCTTCACAGGCCGTCGTCACAAAAAATTAAATTGTTTTGGAGTAGCATGATACCATAATATTCAGATATTTATTTATTGTTTATTGAAAACACATCTACAGAAATAGACTCCCAATTACAGATATTTGTTTAAAATATAAAACATGCGTGAGTGGCAACTACTCCAAATTGCCATTATACTCCTCACGCATGAGGTATAGAATATAATTAAGCTAAACTATAACTATAACTAAGAGAATACCCTGTTGAGATATTTTGGTATCTAAGCAGGGCGTTCGACTCCGCTAATCATGATTTACTAAAATCTAACCTGTTTGCCTATGGAGTAAGGAGTCTTGCATTAAGTTTTGTTTTCACATTTCTGGAAGGACGAATCAGTATGTTAGTTTACCACATAAAACGCAAAACTCAGTAAACTAAATTCCACAAGGATCCATATTGATGTTTAGTCACCTTCTATTTCGCATTATATATTACTTTAACGTTCCTTTTCTCCAAAACTCTTCCGATTCTCTCCGTACATCCTTGTATATACGATAGGTAAGCTGTGCCGTGTATTTCTTTTCACCAAGATAACACGACTCTGCGGGGAGGAAGTTTTTCACTCAACAAGAAGACTAGAGACACTTCGAATTGGGAGGCGGAAACTACTAAGTCAACTAGCATTTCTACGCCGATGTAGAGAAAAAGAAGTCACCCTGACGTTCCTGAGGATCATACATCATTTAGATTTTTAGGGAATAATGCGGAAACGTACATCGTATCCGTCACAACTTCTTTATTTTTTAAACAGGAGAAAAAATTTAAAAAAAGACAGCTTAATCGATAATCTTTATTTTGGTTTCTTAACATTTTTTGTGCAAGTGCTATAGTTGACTGAGATATTTAACTTTTAAAGAGATATTTTGACATAAAAACGTTTGGCGCCGAAAAAACAAAAGAAGTTACGGAGATTTTAAATACAGCAAATTGTTCCTCAGTTTATGAACTTTTCGTTGGAGATTTTTATCGGGAGCCTAAACACGGTTTTTGTGGAATAAATCGAAAGATACTTTTCAATTTATTCCACAAAAACCGTGTTGAGGCGCCCGTTTTCGCAACCAGTAAAGAAGGCGAAACACGAAGTCTTTAAACGTTCAGATCTTTTTAATATATGAGTTGAAGAGCCATACTATGTCATTATGGAAACAGCGTCTGCCATTTTGCCATTTGAGCGAGGCTAAAATAGTATTTAAACAATTAGTTTGTTTATTTAAAGCCGGAGAATTTGAATTAGTCAAATGGTCTACTAATAATACGGAACTAACTATACACATATTTTCCAGAGTTAGTGCGTTTAGTAAATATTGTAAATTTCGAACGAGATATTTTAAGATTACAATGGATTACTAGTATCGATAGATTTATGTTTAAGATAAATCTTGGTTCACAAATATTTGAAATATGTACTAAACGTGGAGTACTCTCGACATTAGCTAGATGTTTTGACCCTTTAAATTTTTTAGCGCCGATGACATTCTATATTAAAATGAAACTCCCCTCTCTCATTTTGTAGATTTGTGGACACAGTTTCGAAGAAACTTACAAATACATAGACACTCTTGGGGTAGATAATAATAATAGTTCAATTATTTAAGTTGCTTTACCGATGCCTCCGAAAAGAGCTACCTACGCAGGTGCAGTGCTTGTTAGGGCGACGATGTTCGTGGTCACATGCATGTAAACCTGCTTTGTGCACAGTCCAAAGCACGGTCAATAAACGGTACGGTTACCTCGATCAGCAGCTTTAGGACGAGAGAGACGCGGGGGGCGGGAAATCGAATGAAAGAGACAGACATATCTGATTTCCGTGCAAAAGACAAAGACAAAGATGCCTGTAGTGTCTACAGGTGATGTAGGCTGTAGACCCTACCGGAATATTTGTCTCTGTCTTTTGCACGGAAATCAGATAAGTCTGTCTCTTTCATTCGATTTCCCGCCCCCCGCGTCTCTCTCGTCTTAAAGCTGCTGATCGAGGTAACCGTACCGTTTATTGACCGTGAGTCCAAAGTAGCTCTCGTGAACTTAGTCTCACTTCCTCGACCAGAGCTTTGTGCTGCTTTATTAACGTCTAAATTAATTAGTATTGTGGTAAACACTTATCAATGTCGATTCAATTTGAAAAAATATACGCATTTCCGGATTTTACAATAACTTTAAATTGGATTCATTCAGAACCTTATAAATGGAAAACCTTTATTGCAAATCGTGTTGCAAAAATTCATAGTAGAGTACCGGTTGATAGTTGGAATCATGTAAATAGTAGTAATAATGTGGCTGACTGCACCAGTACAGGCTTGCCACCAAGAGGTTTATTAAACCACCCCAATTTATTACATGGACTTGACTGGTTATCACTTACTGAAAAAAAACCGCTGCCCAAGGAATCACTACTTCCACATCCAGATTCTCTATCCAAGTCACTCACAACGAAAAAAACTTTGTATGTGAAAATAACTGTTTATGGAACTTTAATAATATGATATTTGAAATCCTCTACCCCAAAAACCCATAAAACGATACCCTACATCGGTAGTGGGGTGGGGGGTGGTGATAGGGGGGTGGTAGTGGGGGTGGATGAAGTAAAAAAATATTTTGAGGTTTCTGGTTCCTGTACATAGGTGCACTAAATCACATTTTTTTTCATCCCTTTTAATAAGGGGGTGGGGGTGGTAATGGGGGTGGCTAATGCCAAAAATTTTTTGAGACCTTAGCTTCTCTTATATATACTAAATACCAGTTTTATGGACTATTACCTGCTTGATTGACCTATTTACCCCAAATTTACCCCAATTTACCCCCAACCCTTCGACGGAACAAGATGAAAATATAATCTAGTTCTAGATCTCGTTAAAGTACATACGTGTACCAAATTTCAAGTCAATATCTTAAACGGTTCCAGAGTAAACGTGCGCACAAAAAAAAGTTACAGACAGACCGACAGACAGACAGAAATTTTTTTTTCGCTCAAACTTAAAATCTCGACGTTTCATGACATTTTAAGCCTATTTGGACAATAAAAATTTTTAAAATTTTTTTTGTCGTTACTATACTTCCACTGGACGTGGAAGTAAAATTGGCATATAAAACCTTTTAATAGTAATGAAATAGAATCAGTCGATAGTAATTTGTTAGACGCTCAAAAACAATGGCTTTCCCTGTATGTACGAAAGATAATAATTCTTTATGTAACATTTATATTATTTTTATATTTTATTTTATTATATACTTTTATTCGTGGCCTAAACTACTGACCTCTATGAATTTTGCTTTAAATTAAAAAAATTGGTTTATATAAAGTTTATTTTTCTTTATATAAAGTAAATAGATTAAGAAGCTAAACTATTTTTAAGAATATCCTGTCAAAATTTCAGCGACAACATTTTCCTCGCAGAAAAAGTTTAATTATAATCCACTATAAATATTGTTTTATTTATTTTTTAGGTGCAGATCTCACGATAACTTCTTTTACTGCCTCCGTGCAAGATGGAGCTACTTTCTTGAACTGGCAAGTAGCGGATGGATTCTCCCATTGTGCGCGAGGTTTCCGATTGGTGATTTATGATTCCGTCACTCCAATTCCGAGAGATTTGTACACAGAACGTAACAATATATTCTTAAATGACTTGGTACCCTGTGGACAGTACAATTTCGCAGTTATGGCCATTTACGATCTCCAATCGGAGGGACCAATAAACCTGATTGATTATACAGCCCCGCAAGAAAGTAAGAGACTTTTTAATAAACTTTTTAAGATTTTGTATTTATTCCAATATTCACGCCTCAAAATGGTCAAGAAGTATCCACAAAATTAGTCAGATTTCATACACTTCATGACTTTTTCTATGCAATGAATTATAGGTCGATGCTACTAATTCAATCAATGAATGAAAACTAGTAGGAGAGCTAGCAAACATTATGGTGAATGTTAATGTAGAAGAACGCACTACCGGGCGTCAAAATGACGCGACACCAATTTATTTCTCAGGGGGCGCCAGTCGCGTATTACCCCGTTCTTCTACCTCCCAGGCGGGTTCGAGATAAGATGCACTTCGGTAGCCGAGTAATGGACCAAGGCTGCACTACCACAGATCGGAAACTACGCTCTCTCTGGACCCGAATTCCCTCGTTAGGGGTTTAGGCACCTCTTAATTTCCTGAATTTTTGCATAAAAAAATCCCAACCGAAGAATTTCTCTGCGGAGGGATTAGTTTTGGTACGCGGAAATCACGTTTTGGTCTATTAATAACGGAATATATTTCTCAAAAAACGCATTAAAAAATCCCTATCAAACCTCCGTAAAGCAACCAGAAGGTCGAACGTTAATGCGAATTAACTCGACACATCCGGTTTTCTATACGAAAGTTCCAGGGATTATAGACCGTCAACAGGCTTCAAGATCAATTAAGGAACAATAGTTCAAAGAATCCGTTTATTTAACAGAATTGGTTATACAAAATTCTCAAGATAAGAATCGTGCCTTCCCCAATCAAGGTAGTGACTTTCAGACCATACAAGCGAGAGCGCTCACGCTAACGATCGATTAGGTAGAAAAGATTCATACATACCTTCTCAGAATCAAAATGCGAGCTTTTAGAATCATTTCAGACTCTGGGTAAATGAATAATTAAGGCTGACTGAAATTAACTTAAAAAAGTTTTACTAAATGAATTTAGTTTCGCTAGAGAATACTTAGCTTTAAAGTTCTTGTATCGTGGAGATTCACGTACTCAAACACATTCAGAGGACTTATTACTGCATAAGTTGAGTGGCGTTCGATCAGTCCACGACTTACTAACCCTTATCACAGTCGTTCAATATTATCGATTTGGCAGCGTCTCACCTTCGAGCGACTTTTAGGCAAAATTGAATTTTTGGATTTTTATGCACAAGGCGTTTTCCTCTATAACTTTGTCATTTGAAAAGCCCTGTTATTGGCTTTTCTACCATTGCTTTGTCTGGACCACTCAACGCGCTCGACCAAATTGCGAGCCGCTGGGTCAATCCAAACTCTTTCTATGCGAGAAACCGGCCTTGTACATGTGCATTGATTTTTATCAATTTTTGCTTATCGGCACTACGCCGGCTTTGACAAAATCTTCTATTTTGCCTTTCGGATGCAGTGCATCGTAAAATTTTATGCTCATACTTTAGAATTGGGCTTTCGATGACCGTACCTCAAAGGTCAATGTCTTTGGTTGAGGAATAAAAAATAAAAAATAATTTAAAGTCTATTTTCGTGGTACTTTTTAAACTGACTTTGTGGTACTTTTGAAAAATCCATTTAAAGACCAATTTTAGCGTACTTTTGAAAAATCGATTTTCGAGCCAAATTTCAAGGTACTTTTGAAAAACTAATCTGCGGGTGAAATTTTAGCGTACTTTTGAAAAATCGGTTTTCAAGCCAAATTTCAAGGTACTTTTGAAAAGTTAATCCGCGGGTGAAATTTTGGCGTACTTTTGAAAAATCGATCTTCAAGCCAAATTTCAACGCAGTTTTGAAAAATTAGTCTGCAAGTGAAATTTTGGCGTACTTTCGATAAATCGATTCCTGAGCCAAATTTTGACGCCCTTCCAAAAATATTATTTTTCAAAGTCCAATTTGTGGTACCTTTGAAAAAAGTATATTATTCATAAATCTTTGTCATTATATACTTCTACTCTCATATTCTGAACCAAAAACATTTTTCCTAAGTGAAAATTCGGTGTTTCTTCGAATTTTCACCTGGTCATTTCTAACGCCTTATAGAACCCAAAATGGTCCTTATGGACTGATCTGCGCCTCTGCAGACTCCCAAAAATGTCTTTAAATGAAATTTTTGCCTAAGTCGAATTTTGATTATGTCTTCAACTTAGGACGATTTTGGAGAGTTCTACAACATTAACACAGGCCCACAAAAAGAAAATAGTATCCTGGGCTAGTGACCAGACCCACATATTTTCATTCACTGAACACGAATCTGGCATCAGAATTGGACCTTCCTGGACGAATTTATGAGTTATGATAGAAAAAAGCTCAAAACTCATTAATTCGTCCTATTAACCTTACATATTTCAAAATCATTGGCAATAGAGTTGGCGTGAATGAACGACAGATCTAGTAAATGCTTAAAGGTGATAATGATATAGCTGATAACAATAAAACCAATAACCCAACGGCTCAATAACCCAATAGCCCAATAAATCAGCAGTTCTTATTACCACAGTTCGTAAAGTTAAAACAAGCATTTCTTACATTCGGCGATGCTTTTGTGCACTTTTATCTTCAAATTACCTGCGCAATGGGATTCTTTTCCTCTTTTTTCTTTGACAACGATTCCCTCTTCATTGTGCAGCAAAAGTCAAGCATAATATTGATGTCCCATCTATCTTTATACTGTCTTTCCATTTCATTAATATCTTTGTGAAATCGTACGCCTTATTCTTCACTGAAATCTCCTAAATTTTTAGAGAAGTAGTCATTGTGTGAATGAACGTACTTTTCATCATCATCGTTCGATATGGTCTTCTCATCATCATCTTCATCATCATTACTAGGTATGTTATTCGACTCTGTCATTAATTTTACGTTCCCAGATTGCATATCAATTTTTACTTTATACTTTTCCAAAAATGTGAATGTTTTAAGAGTCGTTTTTTATACTCCAAGTTCTTCCATTGTCATGATCTATTTTATTCTCAATATTTTCTTAAATAATATTATGATAAATGCTATTTCGTTGGTTTCATAGACAATTCCATTATTTCATTTGAATCGATTTATTAACAAAGAACAATGTTATTAGTATTTCACACGTAAGTTTAGTCGTATATCAGAAGTTAAATTAACGAAAGGAATATTTAATGGACCACACATTCGTACTTTGTTGAAGGATGAAAATTTCACTACTCAAATGAGTGATATCGAAAAAGCTGAACAGGTTAGTTTTAAAGAAGTTGTAGAACGATTTTTAGGTAACAAAAAAAGTGAAAAGTGCAAAAATTTAGTAGCCAACATGATACAGATTTACCACAAAATGGGGTGTCTAATGAATTTGAAATTGCATTTCTTTCATTCACACATTGACTACTTAGGAGACTTCAGTGAAGTATATAAGGCGAACGATATCAACAAGATATTAATGCAATGGAACGACGGTACCAAGGTAGAAGGAATATCAAAATAATGGCTGTTTGTTAAGTTCTTCTTTTAACATCGGCAGCCAGGTTTTGCAAACATCTACGGAACAATTCGACACGCATGTATCCTCATTCAATAGTATTATAGCCGCTTCTTTAATTTTTCTTTTCTTGCTATCTGCCTCTTTTGTTAAAATTTTTGCCGAGTCCCAGTTTATTCTATGTCCGTTCTCCCAAAAGACATTTAGTTAATTATTTTAGTTGCCTTTTACCGATGCCTCCGAAAAGAGCTACGCAGGCGCAGTGCATATTAGGGCGATGATGTTCGTGGTAACATGTATGTAAACCTGCTTTATGCACAGTCCAATGAACTTAGACTCACAGTCTTGGCTAGAGCTTTGTGTTGCTTTATTAACGTCTACATTAATGAGTATTGTGGTAAACACTTATCAATAAATTGAAATCGATTTATTAACAAAGAACAATGTTATTAGTATTTCACACGTAAGTTTAGTCGTATATCAGAAGTTAAATTAACGAAAGGAATATTTAATGGACCACACATTCGTACTTTGTTGAAGGATGAAAATTTCACTACTCAAATGAGTGATATCGAAAAAGCTGAACAGGTTAGTTTTAAAGAAGTTGTAGAACGATTTTTAGGTAACAAAAAAAGTGAAAAGTGCAAAAATTTAGTAGCCAACATGACAGATTTACCACAAAATGGGCTGTCTAATGAATTTGAAATTGCATTTCTTTCATTCACACATTGACTACTTCCCTGAAAACTTAGTAGACTTCAGTGAAGTATATAAGGCGAACGATATCAACAAGATATTAATGAAATGGAACGACGGTACCAAGGTAGAAAGAATATCAAAATAATGGCTGACTTCTGCTGGACAATGAGAAGGAAATCGTTGTCAAAGGGGAAAAGAAACCCATAATTTGAAGATAAAGGAGTACGAAAGAATCACTGAACCCTTTTAAGTTTACGAAATTTTTGTAATATGAATTGAACATTTTTTAAATTCCGGTACACGTTCTAACATATTTTCTTCTGAACAAATTTGGTTTGTGAGAAAATGATGTAATCTTATCCTTGACACCTCTTTCTTTCCTTTAACCGTCGAATCACATCCCCAATTTCCATACTATTTCGGATCCGGTACACGTTATTAATAGTAAAAGTATAAATACCAGTAAACTATAAACCTAGTACATTGAAAAAAAGCGATTACATTTTATATTTTGATATGTATACTAAAGATCTGACTCACTTGGGGGTAGTTTTACCTCTTTTGAGGTGTAGTTTTATACTTGGTTTGGTGTCAAAAATAAGTAGCAACTAAAATTCATTACTACTACTGTTTGCAAAGTTTTCTTCCTACCTAAATTTTATTAAGCTGTCGGATTGTTCCATATCTGGTCCATTTTTCGACTATAAATAGACTCTAAAAACTGTGACGTCTAAGCCTAATTTCGATGACAGATTCTGATTTTGCGACTCATATAACATAAGGTAGATTTTTTTTGTTTCTTTTTTTGTTTTACTTAAACTTGATAATATGAGTTGCTGATTTATTGGGTTATTAGATTGTTGGGCTGTTAGGTTATTATTGGTTTATGAGTCATTGCGAATATCTTTTGAAGATATGAATGCATCACTGAGCGAGGAATTTTTATGGGTTATGGTTATGAGTCTTATTGTTATCTGCTATATCATTACCATCTCGAAAGTATGCATTGGAACTTCTTCAATTTACGCCAACGCTACTGCCAATGATCTTGAAATATGTAAGATTAATATGACGAATTAATGAATTTCGACGGTTTTTTCCATCATAACTCATAAATTCGTCCAGGAAGGTACTATTCTGATGCCACATTCGTGTTCAGCGAGTGAAAATACGTGGAAATATGTGGGTCTGGTCGCTAACCCAGGATACTTTTTTGGTTTATGGGCCTGTGTAATGATTAAAATTATCACTGATGGCAGTTGATTCCTTGGTCTTTGGGTATGTCAAAACCGATCGTCTACCGTTTTAAAGTGGTAACATTAACTCGAGGGTGTATTCAAAAAGGGGTGATTTTAAGTTTTAGTAAACACATTGATTAAGAAAAATTTTTGTAGAGGCAACTAATATAGTTGGTTTAGAGGGCATTTCTACCTAGGCAGACGATTTTTCTGGTGATATTATTATAGCAGAAGCAAATAAAAATGGCAAAAAATCACATATCGGTGAACTATATTGACCAGAAATAATTCTTAAGTCCTACGATTTGTCTACTTATGGTACAATAAATAGCGAATCGGCAAATGAAGAAATCTGTAGCATTGTCATAGCAGATGCTGTCAAATTTGCAGATCCGGTTTTGATGAACGACATTTATCAAGAAAAATGCTGTAAGGAATGCAACAACCCAAGGTTACATTTTCTCCCAGGCAGATGATTTTTTTGGTGGCTATGTGTGGCAAAAATCACGTTTTGGTGAATTATATTTTATCATATGTATTCAATATCTAATCTATTCCACCCCAAACGGAACATCCCTCAACCCCCCCCCCTCCACGTATCCCAATTAAATTACTACTATAGAACACCTCAACACCCCCAACCCCCAACCCCCAACCCCCAACCCCCAACGACAGCCCCCCCACTAGCATAAACCTTTACACCTACCAGGTATAAAATAGTTTTAAAAGGATTTTTTATTTACATTATTAATAAAATGTCAATTTCTCTTATACCCCCCCCCCCCAACACCCACTCTCCCGAACCATTCCCGCCATCATCATACTGCTACAAGCTTGAAATGTTATGACAAAGACGTTTCTTATACTTTTTTTATCGACAAAAAGATATAACCTTGGGCCTGTTTTACTTCCTCTCCCTACGTGCAAAGCAACAAAAATACGAAGAAAAAAAAAGTTCTGAAAAATCAGACAAAACTACATTTACTACAAGCTCTAAATCAACAGATAAAAAACCAAAAAAAAATCTAACCTAAACTTCTCTACACAACAGAATCGTTCGGAAGAGAGGGTGTTGGGGGGGGGGGGGGGATATAAGAGGAATTGGCATTTTATTAATAATGTAAATAAAAAGTCCCCTTTAAAACTAGTTTATTTCTGGTAGCAGCATAGAGGTTTATGTTGTGGGAGGAGAGGGTGCTTGTCATTGGGAGTTGGTGTTAGGGGATATTGGGGGGGGGGGTATTGTATAGTAGTGTGGGGAGCTTAGTTTATTTCAAGGAAATATGATTTTCAAGTTCAAAAACATCTAAGCATGTGTGCTAATATAAACTAATTTTATAATAAATTAATGGGGTTACATGGACGGGAGGGGCTTGGGGGAAGTTCCGTTTGGGGTGAAATAGATCAGATATTGAATATATATGAAAAATTCGAAATGTTTTGACCATAAATAAAAAGGGCCGAAAACCGGCCTTATAGGCCCTCCTCCTTTGGTGCATCTATGTACAGTAACGAGATCTGGAACTAGCCTATTCCGATATAGGGTTGGGGCAAATAGATAAAGCAAGCAGGTAAGAATTCATAAAATTGGGATTTAGTGTGTCTACGAGAAACCGAGGTGTTGGCATGAGCCATCCCCACCCTATTATTTAAATGGACCAAAGGTTTCAGTTTTTTTTAAATCAATTATTTCTTAATCAGAATCATAGTCTGCCACATATATTTTCTTCTAAACAATGTCCGTGAAATCTATAAAATAATACGATTATCCAGTATTTTAGTGGAAAATAACCTTTACGCCTGTGACTTTTACGTCAAAGGAGCAGTTAGAGGGTGTTTTTTTGATAAATAATGAATAAGAACAAAAATATAAAAGAAACGTATTTTGCTCACGTTTTGGAAACCGAATCTTTCTCCTTTCTCAAAGTGTATTATAAGTGTTTGTGTGCTTCGTATATTAAATACACAGCTTTAAGAATGTTATATTCAATATCCATAGATACCTACTGTTCACACAGAACTGTTGATATATCTAGTTAATAGCTTTATTTTAAATAATGTTTGTTAAGTTCTTCTTTTAACATCGGCAGCCAGGTTGTGCAAACATCTACGGAACAATTCGACACGCATTTATCCCCATTCAACAATATTATAGCTGACTCTTTAATTACTTCCACATCCAGTGGAAGTATACTAACGACAAGAAAAATTTTAAAAATTTTTATTGTTCAAAGAGGCTTGGAATGTCATGAAAGGTCGAGATTTTAAGTTGGAACAAAAAAAAATTTTTTTGGCATTAGCCACCCCCATTACTACCCCCACCCCATTATTAAAGGGGGGTGAAAAAAAATAAAATTGTAATTTAGAGTGTATACAAGAACCTAAGGCCACAAATTTTTTTTTACTTAATCCACCCCTGTCCCCACCCTTGTACCACCACCCTCACACCCACTATCGATGTGGCATATCATTTAATAGGTTTTTGGGGTAGGCGATTTCAAATATCATGTTATTAAAGTTACCTCGATTAGTATGGATGTGCAGTAGGTTTCCCTGAGTATTATGGATGCGCAGTGGCTTTCCTCGAGTACCATCGATGCGCAGTAGGTTACCTCTAGTAGTATGGATGCGCAGTAGGTTTCCTCGAGTATTTTGGATGCGCAGTGGCTTTTCTAGAGTACTACAGATGCGCAGTAGGTTACCTCAAGTAGTATGGATGTGCAGTGGGTTTCCTCGAGTCAGATGGATGCGCAGTGGATTACTTCAAGTACTATGGATGCGCAGTAGGTTACCATGAGTGGTAATCTCAAGTAGTATGGATCCCAGTGGATTTCCTCGAGTAAAATGGATGCGCAGTGGGTTTCTTCAAGAAGTATGAATGCGTAGTGGCTTTCCTCTAGTAAATTGGATGCACAGTGGATTACCTCGAGTAGTATAGATGCGTAGTAGGTTTCATTGAAGAAAATGCTTGCAGTAGAGGCTTTACTTCTATCGTGTAGTCCACGGCACATAATGATTTTTATATCTTTGTCATGCTATTTTCTGCGTATTACTTCCGCATCCAGTTGAAGTATACTAACGCAAGAAAAATTTTTGAAAATTTTCATTGTACAAATAGGCTTAGAACCCTCAGGCTTTTTGAATACACCCCACCACTTTCACTTTGAAACGGCAGACGATCGGTTTTGACCAAGAACCGTAAACGAGGGAGGATAGAGAGTTCCCGATGCTGAAACGTTCGCCACTTATCGGCAAAGCTGTGATGTCACGGCGAGAACTAAATCTGTTTTTTACCTTTCTGAGGGCATTGTCTCTCTGTGTTTAGTCGTGTGATTATTAAGTTTTTTCTACTTGTTTAATGGTTTTTCTTTGTAAATATCATATGTACTTCGTGTGTGTTTTATACGCTTCTTTAAGTTATAAAAACATTTTTGATTAGTAAAATTGTGTAAATTTAGAAACAGGGACATATTATTGACTGCACTATTTTGGACCTTTATCGGATTTAAAAGACAATTATTATTAGTGTTCTTGGTGATTTTGCTTATATTATAGAAGGTAAAAGAAGCTTAATAATTCATGTAACTCAGATACAAGTAAGATTTGTTCGGTTTATTTTATGGAGACCGGCTATGAACGAGACTTGCAAGATTAATTACTAGGTATAGATACTTTTTTTTTATTATACTTTTTCGAGATGTTTTGTTACACTGGGTGTTATTTTTTATAATACATATTTTTAATAATTTAATATTTTGTTTAGAGCATTTTTATCAGATTTTTCTGTGAATTGAATCAGTATCCACTGTAGATAAGATAATTTTTTATCAGATTTTTTGTCAATCAAGGATCAATATCCGCCGTATTGAAAAACAAAGATATATGTTCCCTTGGACCAGGCATTTCGCTTCCATGACTTAAAAATTAAATTAAATTAAAAATTAATTAAACTAAAATAAAAAAATTAAATACCTGTTTTGAAACTCTTCATGGCGAATCTTTCCGTAAGAGTCCCGGAGTAGTTAAAAATTTAACTGATAAAATGTTTAAAAAAGAAAGTGAAATTTCTTTCAAGATTTTAAAAAATGTTTGGATGCTGAGAACTGTAATTTGCATGAACTTCAGGAATTTAAAAGATAATCAGGTTGAGGCAATGGAGAGGAAAAATACAGGTTTTAATTCAAGCAAAAAAGAATCGAAAATTAAATAAAATTACAAAATAAATAATTAACAATATATTATAATTTGACATTGAGTGGAAAAGGAAAAAATTGCTACATTCTTGAATTTTTCCCACATATGTTTAGTTCACGATAATTTATATACAAATAAAACTGAAAATGTTGCATGGCTCAATTATTTCAAAAAATTGTGCGTGTGCGTTAATATTATTCAAAGAATTTACTGCACACAATACATTTTAAATAGCAGCTACTATTGTCTATTAAATAGCAATTGCAGCCATTTGGTTGTTTAATTAATTATGGCAACGTTAAAATAAAAATATGTGGAATAAAAGGTCTTGAAAGGACAATGTTAAAAATAACTGATTTTTGTCCACCATCGCGGAATGCAAAAGACCTAGAGAAAATGGTTGGAAAATGCTCAAAATTAATAAAAGTACGTCTTCTTGGTATCAAAAGGCTGATTAAAATTCTATTTCACCCCTAAAAACAACCTCTAAAATTGCTTTGAATAATAGCTTATACGAAATGTATAAATTGTAAATGTAATTATCGATTCAATAGAGATAACAAAAGGGTAAAAACTACCCTTATTTAGGGGGTGAAATGACATACATAGCACCTAATATTAAAAAAATAGGTACCAAAGTGATTCAAAATATACAAAATGGTTTTTTAATACTAGTTGAGCCAGACCTTCAACTGATCCTGACTTCAGCATCCCAATTTTTAAAAACAACCCCTATAAGAGTATGAAATAATACTCACAGCGAGTATTATTACAAAAAAACGCTTTAGTTAGCGACCCTGGAAACCCCCAAACTACCCTAGTCGGGGATGTAATTTTATTCACAATCTCGAACACTAAAGAAAATTCCACGGCACTTAATAATGCACCAAATTATTTTCTACTAGTAAAAGGGACAGGCATCCACTTTGTCTTGACGTGAGTATCCTTATTATGAAAAACTACCTCTATATGAATATGAAAAATATTTACAGCACGTATCATCAGAGTAGATCTGTATGGTTTTAGTCAACACGTTTTTTTTAATAAAGAACAAATAGTAACCTTGAAAACAACCAAACTGCTCTATTCTGGTGATAGAATCGTGTTCACTGCTTCAAACACTAAAAAATAAGAAACAGGGTAACTAAAATGAATCAAAATTTGCTCTAGTTTACGAATGACAGGTACTTTAGGTAATGTAATATTAGAAAAAAAAAAAAAGATTTTCATTTTATGAAACATTAGAACCATAATAAAATATTATCAACACTTATACCGGTTATTTAATAGTATCCCTATAAAGAAAAACTGCCATTATTAAGAGATGTTAGAACAGCATCTACTACAGAATATTTACAGAGCAAATTAAAAAATGAAAGGTTTCTATTAGTTCTTATGTTTGCATCTAATAGATAGATATTAAAGATGGCTAATCACTGTAAGGGATTGAAAATGATATTAGTTTATTCTCTGTTATATTATTGTAAACGTACTTCTGAGTAAGCTATAGAACTTCATTTGTTGGGGAAAAGGGTACAGTAACTAGGCAAGTGGATACTTGCAAAGGTGGATCATTTGACCACTTATTGTGTCTTCCAGAATGCACCACGAGGAGGCGATCCTTTTTACATTCTGAGTTTTTTAATCACCTTCGTACCTATTTTTTTAATATTTGGTGCTGTAGCGTTCCACCCCCAGAACAGTGTGAGTAGGGTAGTTTTACCCTTTCGTTATTTCTATTGAATCGATATCTAATAATAGTTATCATAAAATAAATATAATTTTCACATTCTGTACAAGCTATTATTATTCAAAGCAATTTTGCTTTTTTGTTTTTAGGGGTGAAATAGAACTTTCTCTAGCCTTTTGATGCCACATTTTTATTAATTTTGAGCCTTTTTCAACCACTTTCTCTTGGAATTATGCGTTCGGCGATGGGGGCCAAAATCAGCTATTTTTACATTGTCCTTTCAAAAGTCAAATTACACCTAATCGTCAACCACGCCAATGTTTTCACAGTCAAAATATAGGTGTAAAAACTTAATAGTCCACATTATTCTACCTTGGAATAAAATCACAGATGTAAAGACTATTGATTTACAAGATGCAGTGTACGTAAACATATCCAGGTGTCGCTTCAAGCGTTTATTGTTGATTGTCCAATAGCAATATAGATATCAGCGATCATGTATGTACCACGCTCTGATCATTTTCACGTGCACTGCATCTTAGGAACGAGTATACTTTAGATATGTTTAGTATTCATAGAAACAATTTAAACAATTTAAAGTAGAGGCTATCTGTGATAAGATAATGCATAAATATTTGTTTTTCTTTTTATTTAATCCATATTTATTTAATTTTGGATATTTACATAATTATTGTGGAATGTTATATTATTATCTGTACTTATATTTCTATTTACATATGAGCACTTAATGTTAATCCTTATTCTTATTTTTATTTATTGACTGTAATTATATATGTTTATTAGGATTATCTGTTTATATGGATAGTTCAATAGAAATGGGAATAATAACACAATCAATGAAACTTTACATTGAGCATAATTATTTTTGATGTTATATCCACTACTACGTTATAGAAATTTCCTGTAGATGGAAGACAAATAAAATGCACATACAAGAGCAGGACTGCCTACTCAACGTTACTCTCATGTCTCCTTAGCATTGTTACTTACGGATTAACAATGTATTGCACAGGTCTATTGTCTATATTTTATTTTCAAACACAGAAAAGCATAACTTAACAATCAACTGAAGTTTATTGACCACCTCTCTGGTGTCGTGTTTCATACTTCTAAATACACAATAGTTATTTATATTTTACTAGTACAAAGAGCCAAAACTAAAATATAAGGGAAAGAAATAAAGTAACCCAATCGCAACAGTTATCATTACGAGCATGAATACTAAAGACAAGGATGACGCACGCCGTGCTTTCAAGATTTCTGTGAAACTGGAAGAAAGAAGCGCACGTCATAGGTGTAGTCTGGGGTCCAACAGTACGAAATCGTTCTAAATTCCAAGTAACCTGTTCCGACATGACGTACATTTTTCAACTTCAGATTTGCAAAAAGGGTTATATAGGACACCAGAAATGACTTGTCGGATTCTTATCAGCTCTTGCATAACTTCTTAAATGATAAGAAAAGAGAAGAAATGATAGTTCCTAAAAAATGTTTTTTAATACATAACACGTCCTGTAAAAGAAACTATGAGTGCTATCCATCTAATTTTTTTATAGTATACACTAAAGACGCTTGGATGAGGCTCGATGACATTGTCTAAATACGTTTAGTTTTTTGGGAAAAAAATATGAAATCTGTAACTATAAAATATTGTAGTAAGAATTTCGACATACGATCAAGTACTTCAATTTTAAATTTTTTGTGTACAAACTATGCTAAAAAACATACCCAATATATTGAAAATGTTTTTAAGACAAGAACTAAGTTGATATTGCATATAGTATTCGAGTTGTGAATTTTTAAAATGGGTGCATGATGCGACGCATGTAATAAAGGCGACTGCTCTCCCAAAATTCATAAAGCGCATGAAAACAGTTTACAGTGGAATTAGCTGGTATGTTTATATTTACTAGGCGTATGTACTTATGTATATAGTGTGAAGTTATTTGTCTTGATATTTTAACATTATAAAAACTATTTGTGTTTGATTATTTAAATCGATTGACTATTGTTTGCGGTTCATATTTATTAGCTATGCCCGCGGTTACGTTCGCGTGGAATTTTAAAATTGACTAAAAAGCTTGTTTATAAACGACATTTGAGGTAGAATCACCATTCTGGGATATTTCAGAAAACTCACAAATTTTCTGGAATATTCCAGAGTACTCTCGAATTTTCTGGAATATTACAGAAGTTTAATCTTAAAAGTTTATGCCGTGCAAATACGCTTATTGTAGAGATCAAGCTGTATCTCCTGTTCTACTAGACCGATTTTCATAAAACTTGGCTTAGTCTAGGCCGATTTCGATGAAATAAGAACTAAATGTTACTCCAAGCTTAGATGAACCTCATTGGTTACGTAGTTTCTGCGTGATGCGCGTTCAAACAGACAAACAGAGAAAAATTCCAAAATCTGTCTTAATGTATTCCATTACTCATCTTACATCCCCCACATCAGTTTTTTGCAAATATTTTCAATGTACATAGACGTCAACTTTACAAATGTATTATATGTATACGTTTGAAAATTATTAAAAGGTAAAATAATTTAATAAAAGTGATTTACGCTCCCTCCCACCGACGGAAGACGCTGTTCAACAACATGTTGAAAATATTACTTTTTTTTAAACAGTGTTGTGAACCGTCATTTAAATTACCTCTTGCACAAAATTTTGGATGCAGAATTGGAAATCAGGAGCTGGTACCGATAATGTCGACAAAAAAAACTTTATCTGAACTTAAATTAAAAAGTGCAACTGTAAAATAAAATGCGACACAAAATGTTCTTGTGAGTGGTATTCAGTTGCATGCTCGTGTGCTGCTTTAGTCCTGAAAATTGTTTTAAGGGAAAAAGCAATATGCATCATTTTATAATGATAGTGATTCTGACTAAAATGTTAGAATAGTTATACACAACAATTACATAATATACAACATTAATGTTTTATTTAAAATATCTCCCTTTTCTGCTTTCTATTAAATATGCTAAATACCTAAAATAATATTTCTCACTAATGTTTTTTTCTTAAACAATATAAAAACGAGTAGAAGTTGTACTCGGGCATGGCCAATTGCGAATACTTATTTGATTAACATTTTGCTCGAACACACAATTCACTTTGTATCGATTATTATTTTTTTAAATGAGTGGCCGCAATCAGCAACGCCCGACTACTACTTTCATTCGTTTTGTTGTATTATTAACATAAAGTAATTCAAATTTGCAATTATATTGAACAATATAGTGCTTTTTACTGTTACACTGTACCAATTATCGTGTAGACTATTTTTATTTTAATGCTGCATAATTACGCGCCTCATAAAAAAATCATAACCAAAAAACTGTATACGTTATCGACAGGATCTTTTTTAAAAAAACTTTTTCAATATATGGACTATATTTGGTAAGCAATTGTATATAAGAATTTCATAAATTTAACATAGTTGTCCGCATATCGAAATTTTTAGAACGTAAATATCAACTTTTTGATTTTAATTATTTTTTTCCAAAAAAAATATTCTTTTCAAAAATACCAATAGCTTACTTAGAATCACGTATATCTTTTGAGTAAACATACCAAAAATCAGATCGGTAGGTTACATAGTTTTTGTTTTAACGGAGAATAACCATTGTAAATCATAATTTTGTAATTATCAATCCGCCATCTTTTTTGCGATTTCTGAAGTTGCGCAAGAGCAAAAATTAATCCGACAAGTGTTTTCTAGTGCCCCAGGTAATGCTCTCTTCATTACTTATATCAACATTTGTACGCCATGTCGGAACAGGTCATCTTGACTTTGGAGTGCTTGGACCCCGGACTATATCGACTATGATGCGAAGATACAATCCCATTAGTCGAAAAGGTGGATTCATCTGTAAAGATAATTTTTAATGAAAATTTCTACTCATGCTTCCAATCTACAAACAAAAATGAAGACGTTTTGCTTCGTTGCCTGTCTCGAAGGTGTCGTTGAAAATCGGTTTGTAAGGATACATATTGTGTTTTAATTTTTTTTTAATTTTTAGATTTCTTAACCACTTCCAAATATTCCGCTGGTCTTCTTAATGACAGTCCTCTGCTGACTGCAATATTGACAAAGTAATATATCATCATATATCATACATCATCTTCTTCATATTTTTTTTACGTCTTGGTATTTTCAACAACGATCCAGTACTTAAAAACTTCTGTACTAATTTGTGGCAAGTCGACTCTGTAACACGCACGTCTGGGTATTTTAAATCTTCGATTACCAAGTCGATTACTTTCCGATAGCAAGACTCGCCAATTCCATAACACTGTATTAGATAAATTTGCTGTAAAGTTAGCATTTTTACAATAGTTTAATTAATAATGAAGTAGAAAATGATGTAGGTATAGTAAAATCGAGGAAAAATAAATGTCATTGTCAACCACAAGCCAACTCCCCAGTTATACATTTTTCTAATAAATTTTCTTAATAAACTTTTTCAATGCTGTTAAAAATATAATTAGTTTAATATAATGTCTTATTTAATAATTTTTGTAAGGAGAAAATCATTTTTATTTTACTGTAAGTTTTACCGCATGATATCACTTCATACCATTAAAACTGAACGTAGCTTACTATTACATAATTTTCAGATTTTTAAATTTTTTGAACACCCTGTACATGACATGTTAACGTGCTCCATGGCAATGATATTTTTAACAAAATCAAAATTTTTATGAAGAATAAATTTTCCTCGTCCTGTGGACATACTGTATATATACATTTTTTAAAGTATATAATAAGGAAGCGATAGTTTGCGAAGATCAGTTTAAGGGGGTTTCATAATTATTACAAGGTGTTACAAAGGGTTGTGGTTAAAATTTGACCATTTTTTGACAAACTCAGAATGTTCTCACTATTAATATACATTTTCTTTACAGTTTCACCACTTCCTGTTCTGGAAAATGTAAATGAAGGAGATACCTACGTAAATTTGAGTTGGAGGTTACCACCGTACTCAGTTAACCGCTGCCCAATTACTTCATTGGAAGTTAATGGCCTACCATATTTGCACCAGATCTTCCCCATTGCTGATTCACCCGCTAGGCCGATTTTTACGACGAGTCTGGACTCTCTACGACCCGACAATATATACGTGTTGAAGATTTCCTTGGAGAATAGTGCTGGAACCACAGAACCTTATTCAGTCGCTATACAGACCTTGCCGGCAGGCAGCAGCTGATGCCCCATAACCACCGTTTAGTCCATTTGCTGAGAATGCTTCTGTATGTCATTCATTTACCAGATATTCACCCATTTGGGTATTGTTATTGTTGGTAATCATGTACTGATTGAAAAATGGTCTGTGCGAGTGGCCATTTTGGAAAATGGCAGCCATCTTTGATGCCTATTGAAAATGCACATCAAACACACATTTATATATAACATGTTTTAATGAAGACATCACGCAACTTGATTCTATGCAGTTTGGTTACGAAGATGTAGGCGATTGTCTACAGCCCTCACGTACAACTTCACTGTTTCGTCCCAAACAACGAACTTGCGCCTAGTTGATCATGTCTAAAGTGTGCAAGAGATTCATGTTTACGTTTTTCAAATGAAGTGTAGCCCTTATTGATTGTCGTAATAAGTATTCTTATATTGCAACGTAAATTATTACGACTGCTGTTTAAAATTTAGATATAAGGAGTCATATATTGTTTTTTGTTATATATTATTCATGTCATATACTTAAACTAGTGATGTCATTGACTTATTCATTTCCTGTTACTTCGTGTTTTATAAAACACTGTAAATCTGTTTAGTATAGAAATAAAAGATGTTGATTCGTGTCTGTCTTACTAAATAATGATTAGTAACAACTTTTCAGTATTTATACTATCGGGAACGTGTCCAGCACCTTAAAAAAAGATTTAAAATGATACCTCACATGCCTATGCAGTGCATTTTCAATAAAAATCAGGCGTCGATTTTCCAAAATGGCCACTCGCACATACCATCACCCAATATTTTTTTAATCACTGGACAATTACCAACAATATCCAAGTGGGTGAGTATGCTCAGCGATTGTATTAGTTACTGTTGAAAAGACATTTGTTTTTTTTTTTATTAAATAGTCTTAAGTAGAATCATTGTTTTCTTTCTTTTTGGGGGGATTTAGATTGAGCGGTCGAGTATTTTGACTGTTTCCTCATATAATCTTCATCTAGTACCCGAAACTATACCCTATTAAATAGTAGCAACCTGGATTATAACCACCTTCGAAAAGGAACCCCGCACCAAATACATGGGAAAATGAGTCTCGGTGAAAATTTTGTAACTTTGGGAAAATGATGTTCTCGTTGTGTCGATCAACAGTTGTTCATGATCACAGGTCAAAAACTATCCCTATGTAGCTTTCGATCTTTTTATGGATACTATTCTGTATTATTTTAAGATATGTTTCCCGATATCTAAAACTAAATGCAATGTTAAAACCTCGAGTAAAACCTATGTAAACAATCCTGAAGTAATTGAAGCAAAAGGTCGGGTCTCTCTGCTAGCAGATCTAAGCCGACAGTATCCTCAGTTTAAAGAACAACATAAAATTGCAAATAATGAGTATCGCAAAATGTTATCTTCCATACATACAGAAAAAAATGATAAGTTAGTAATGAATTCCAAAAATAAATCAAAGACCATGTGGAATATCATAAATAATACATTAGGTAAATCAAAAAATCACTCATCCATTGAATTGGAATTTAATGGTAAAATTTTAAACACCAATGAGTGGGCGGAAACTTTCAATGACTTTTTCATATCTGGTCCTAAGGATATCATATCTAATTTACCTCCCACTACTGACCATGAATTTATTGAGTCCAGTTTTAATAACTAACAAACAGAAATATATTATTTTTGCGACCTCTCACTGAGGAAGATGTCTTAGAGTTAATCCATGAATTAAAAAACTCGAATGCTTCGGGAACTGATGAGATATCCAACTCATTATTAAAACAGATCGGTGTGTATATAATCACTCCGTCAACACATATAGTAAACCTCTCTTTAGAACAGGGTATATATCCGGAGAGATTGAAAGTTGCGAACGTAATACCTTTATACAAGAAAGGCGATTCTCGCTTGGTTACTAATTACAGAGGGATTAGTCTTTCACCTAGCTTATCAAAAATTTTTGAATCTTCAGTAAATATTCAATTAATACCCTTTCTTTCAGCCAATAAAATGTTATCTAATAATCAGCATGGCTTTACAACACTAAGAGCACTGTCAATACTTTTTGACAGTGCTCTTAGTGATTTCGTAGATGGTATTGTAAGTGCACTTGATAAATCTCAGGTTGCACTGGGACTATTTATAGATTTTACTAAGGCTTTTGACTGTGTCGATCACTCCATATTATTAACCAAATTAGTAAAATATGGTGTTCGGGGTATTGCTCATCGATGGTTCCAATCTTATTTAGTTAATCGTACTCAGCAAGTTAAAATCAAAAATGCAGTATCCAGTCTATCTACTGTCAGCTGTGGTGTTCCACAAGGATCCATACTTGGACCTACATTATTTGTTATATATATTAATGATATGTTAATCTATCTAGAACATCCTCTATGCTTGACAGTTGCATATGCTGATGATACCAATATTTTTAAGAATTTAAAGATAAAATACGATAAGATAATAAGATAATTAGAAAGTTTTCCAAAAAAAATGTGATTTTCTAATGGGACTGGTTCAAATTCAAGGTAATTTTATAATATATAAATCGAATGTTTAACAAATTTTAATAAAATTCGTGGCTTTCAAGATATTTGAAAGAAAAAGTATTTTAACATCGTCCCCATGTCCCCAAAAGTCTAGCAAGCAATCGATTTTGGTCGAGTTGTTTTTACATGTAGCCCAGTCGATGAAGGTATTTACCTACAAAAACTTGCAAAATGAATAATTTTTTTTAATGAGTTCGTGAAAGTGTCTAGAATAATATCCTGAAAAGTTTATATTTCGCTCGGATGCAGAACAAAAAAAAAGTGAAAAAAATTTTCTTCATCCATTTTTTCAAAATTTTGAAATTAAGTTAAGCTAGAAAAAAATAAAAAATACAAATGGATAGATCACGTATGTATGAACAAAAATGTCCTAGCAAAATTTTCACTAAAACCACGGTATTCCCGGAAAAAAATAGTCAAGTAACGTCATAATTCGAAGCGAGATCCATGCGTGCGCGCGCTTGCATACGCATGACTGTGATACCGACGCACTGAATGGGCTCATTTAGCATTTTTTATTTAATTCATATTTCGAGGGTACACCTTGTAGTTAGTAAATGTAAAAAATATTAGATTTCTTTTCTTCAACTCCTTCTCCCTCAAAATAAATAATGAAAATATACCTCGCGAAAACGCAGTGTGACGCCAAGCCACCCGCACACCACCCAGCGCAAGCCCACATATAGTTTGATACGGCAAGCACAACAGACCGAATAACTCATAAACAGCGTTGCCAGTGGATAAAAAATTAACGTACTGGTATCGAAACGAAAAAAATAATGAACTTAAGGAAAAAGTACAGATGTTAATTAAATCTTTTATACGATATCTAGGAATTTTAATGAATATAAAAAATACTTCGCCACTCAGAGAGTTTTTATTTGTTTTGGGTTTAAAAAATATGTTCGCAATACTCACTTGAACTGTTACTACAAAAGGAGCCAGTGCATATTCTATGCGAAATACTTTCAGTAATCACATGTTAAATTTTTATTAGTGTATGCAATAAGTATTGAATTTTTAAATGTCCCTCAGTGCACTATAACTTCTCAAGGACTACAAACATTTTTACAATTCCTATAGACTGTTGTAAATTCTTAACTTCCTCTCGGATAACCCAGGTTGGTCCCTATTGCCATGCATCCATTAGACAGTTTTTAAATGCAAAGATAACACCTTATTCGAGCGAGATACAGAGAAACAGAATTTTCGAAAGTGATGGAAAATCTGGAACTAACTTGCGAACAAAAACATGGTGATCCTACCGTATTTTAATTTACGGATCATGATAAATTATTTTAAAATTAGTCGTCAAAGTTGCAAAATAAGCAAATAGGACGTCATATAAAAAAATGTAGCGATACAATGAAAGCAGCACTGACGTACTGATTGTGCTCCAAAAGTATTGATTTCAGTACAAATGTACTGACACTGGCAACGCTGTTCATAAAACCAGTCGAGCGGGTGCCGTGACATCATCCACGCGCTATCGGATGTTTCAAATATGTTACGATGGGGCGAGCGTAGAGGCGACTTCAATGTGAATATCAGTCGATATTCTGTTGAAGCAACGTCGAGCGCGGTTAGTACTTAGATGGGGTCCCATTTTGGGAAATACAGCGTTCTCTAGCGGCTTGTATACCAGTTTATACGCGGAAGTTACGTAATTTCAGACGAGGATTACGTAGTAGATATACCATCTTTCGGAGGGGATGTAAAGCAGGCGGTCCCTTGTCTATTAAATGTTAGGCAAGTAAAAGATCCCTACTCTTCTTAAGGGAAGAGGTTCGGCAAAATTTCCAGGTTGGGGGGGTAGCTCGTCTCCTGGCGTCGGTGATAGGCCCTGGTAGCGGAAATAGGCCGACGTTAAATAGTTAAAAAAAAAAATATGTTACGAATTGAAAATCAAATATCACAGTTAATATTAACGCTAGCGGCCTAATTTTTTCACTATATACTTAAAGGGGTTAAATACTTACAGAAAAGCAAAAATAAATTGTAAATTAAATATCATTACATGTCACAAAATCAGAACTTGTTCAATCTATATGAATGTTGGTTCATTTAAAAGATGGAAATTGTAACTTTCGGATCCTTTTTGTTTTAAACATTACAAGCAAAGGATAGATGGGAAAAATATACTTATTATCACGCCTGAACTCAATCGTCGCAATAGAAAATATAGAAAAAAATAGAAGCCCTTCAAAAAGATTATTTTTTCATTAAGTACTGTTAAAAAGTATATACACTTCATGATTATTATAGACCAGTGCCAAACCGGTTTCCAGAGGCCAAAAGTCTGAAAAATTCTTAGCAGTATATGGATGGTGGGAAAATTTAGGATTAATGGTATATAATTGGAGAAAAATCGATTGAACTGCAACAGATAACCGGAAGTGGGGTGGGGGGTGCGAAAAGGTGTGTGTTTGGGGGTAAAACGTGTTTTTTTACGATTTCTGGAAAAAGTAGACCTCCTGTCGAAAAAAGTTTAATGTAAAAGTTGTAGATAATTGAGAGATCTACAACTTTTATTTGAACCATTTTTTTACATAACCTCAAAAATTTTGAGAAAAACTCGAAACGAAACGAAAAACCACTTTTTTGTTTTTTTATTTTTATCTTCCACAAAAATAATTTAACTTTGATGAAATTCGGTGAAAATGTACATTGTTATGCATCAAAAAAGCTGTAATTTTTTTGAGGCGTAATATTCATTTTTTGATTTTTTTGCGAATTTAATTTGAAAAAAGGGCCTAATTTTCAATCAAAAAAGTTGATTAAGAAAGTCTTGATTTTTGAAAATTTCAGGACGGTATTTTTTTCAATAAGACCTCTACTTTAAGACAGTGTAAAAAAATTATACTATTACTCTGGAAAAACATTGTCAAAAATGGAAAAAACCAAGAAAATATTTTTTTCAAGATCGATTTTACCGTAAATGTCACTAATTCTCCATTGTTCATTTAAATGAAGTGTTGTAAGTTGTGCAAAATGGTAATTTCGATGTTATACATAATGAGGGAACTTTAATTAACCGTTTAAGGTTCGGACTGCTGAAAACCGAAATGTTTAAACAATAATTTTACCTAAGAAATTGCTAAAAATCACCATTTCTAGGCAAGAAAAAAAACTGTTTTATGCTTTATATGCACACATACATTGAAACAATTTTATTGACATACATATTTCAAAATATTCAAAGTTGAAAAATTGAATTATGGTGGGGCAGTTTTTCTACTAAGTGCTCTCAAGTGCTCGCGCACTTCTGTTTAACCCCCGAGCCCAAAAGAGTCTGTCTGTCTGTCTGTGGCTTCATATCTCTTCAACGATTTTGGTGTAGTGTTTTTTTTAAAGAGTATTTTATTGAGAAGGTTATAGGCCATATTGGATTTTGATGTTTGGTCGCCATCTTGAATTCGCCATGTTGAACTTCTCTAGAAATTGTTCGATTGAGGTAAAATTGAAAATGTGCAGACAATTATGGTAGCCGAACATGATTTAGGCTTCATTTTGATTCGGTCATATGAAACTGGTACGATTAGATACATTGATCGGGGGTTTTTAAAAATTTTCAATTTTACTTGTTCGCTCTTTTCTTCCAGCTCGCTTGCAACTCATCCGTCCTTGCCTTTTCACGCGTTCACAACTGGCACGTCGTTGTAAACAAGCAGCCACTACGCAGCAAACAGTTACGTTGTATTTGATGTTGTATTTATGGATATACCGAAGATGATATGACTTATTACAAAGACAGTATCAACATTAACCGCTTCAACAACAAGTTCAATAAGTACGAAGAAAGGCGAACGTTCACGCAGAAAAACTGGAGGAAGTATCCCTTCATTTGAGTTTCGTAATCATACAAAAATTCCATTTACTCCAGAGAAATTTTTGTCTAATGGACAAAATAAGAACAAAATGATAGAAACACTGTCAGAAAAATTTCAATCGGAACGAATTTTATGTAAACAAGCAGAAGAAGATGCTGATGCCCTAATTATTAATACAGCTATTGAATTAGCTGAAGATCCTACAAAAATCATAGTAATTGTGGGCCAGGATATTGAACCAATTAAATTCAAATAATTCCGATATTTATTTTCACAAACCAGGTTCAGGTAATACAAAAGATACATTTTACACCTCAAACAGTTTCAAACATGAATCAAAAAAGAACATTGTTGCGTTCCTCCACTGTTTTTCTGGATATGACACGACTTCCAGTTTCGCCGGAAAAGGGAAAAAAACAATTGTAAAATCATTACTGACTAACCAAAATTTATCAAAGCTCACAGAAATTTTATATCGGAGAAATGCAGACAAACAAACAATAGCGGAAAATGGATTGAAGCTAATAGCGTCTATTTATAAATGTAAGAAAAAGGATATGTCACTGAACGAATTGAGCTTTGAAATATATCAAACCACTACGGTAAGGACTTCATTTAATTTAGAAAAACTACCACCAACTGAGGGAGCAGCTGAACAGCACTGCTACAGGGCTTATTTTCAAATTCAAACTTGGCTTGGTAACAAACTTACAGCTACGGATTGGGGATGGAAACACCATCTAACCGGAATAATGCCTAAATTGACAGAAAAAGAATTAATTCCTGAAAGTTCGCTGAAATCTATCTCCTGCAGCTGTGAAACTGGTTGTGGTTGTAAAAGATGCGGCTGTCAAAAGCATGGAGTAAAATGCTCTATTCTATGCTTGAATTGTCACGGGGCCGAAAACTGTTCTAACTCTGAAATACAACCATTAGAAGAAATCAGCGATTCGGAGGAGATGTGTGACGAAACAAATGTTCAAAATAATATTGAATATAAAGATCTAGATGAACTTGAGGACCTTGATGAAGTCGAAGACCTTGTCGAAGTTCCTGAAGAAACCGAACAATGTGTTGAGTCTGATGATGTAGAGCAGCTTCCCAAAAAAATGAGAATGTTATAAATTTTGATTATGTATTTCTATTTTGTTAATTGATTTAATGTAAAGTACGTAATAAACTTATTTTTAATGTGAGAGTGCCCATAAAGCATACAAAAGTTTTTTTCTTGCCTAAAAATGGTCAATTTTGGCAATTTCTTAGGTAAAATTATTGTTTAAACATTTCGGTTTTCAGCAGTCCGAACCTTAAACGGTTAACTAAAGTTCCCTTATTACGTATAACATCGAAATTACTATTTTGCACAACTTACAACACTTCATTTAAATGAAAAATGAAGAATTAGTGACATTTACGGTAAAATCGATCTTGAAAAAAGTATTTTTTTGTTTTTTTCCATTTTTGACAATGTTTTTCCAGAGTAACAGTATGATTCTTAAAGTAGAGGTTTTAATGAAAAAATGCCGTCCCGAAATTTTCAAAAATCAAAACTTTGTTAATCAACTTTTTTGATTGAAAATTAGGCCTTTTTTTCAAATTAAATTCGCAAAAAAATCAAAAAATGAATACTACACCTCAAAAAAATTACAGCTTTTTTGAAGCATAAAAATGTACATTTTCACCGAATTTCATCAAAGTTAAATTATTTTTGTGGAAGATAAAAATAAGAAAACAAAAAAGTGGTTTTTCGCTTCGTTCCGCGTTTTTCTTAAAATTTTTGAGGTTATGTAAAAAAATTATTCAAGTAAAAGTTGTAGATCTCTCAATTATCTACAACCTTTACATTAAACTTTTTTCGATGGGCGGTCTACTTTTGCCATAAATCGTAAAAAACCACATTTTACCCCTAAACCCCCACCTCACTTCCGGTTATCTGTAGCGGTCCAATCGATTTTTCCCCAATTATATACCATTAATCCTAAATTTTCCCACCACCCATATACTGCTAAGAATTTTTTTTTATCAAAAACTATTGGCACTGGTCTATTATGGTTTATTTAGTTGTAGTAACGTGGATTAAAAAAAAAGTACATCTCAAATCATTTTAATTTACTTGCTTGATGATTTTCTTGATAAATATATATATTAGAGGCTGTAACTTGTCTAGAACTTGGCCCATTGGAAAAAAAAAGATATTTCGGAAAAAATGTATACTTTTCGAATGTTCAAACACACATTCGTTTACTTGTACGCATTTTTCTAAAATATGATCAATTCCATCATGATCAATAAAAGCGATTTATCCTTATATCTCTATATAGTTTTGAATACAAATTCTGGAACTTTTCCAATACATTAACAAATGTATACTGAATCCATTGGATATAGTTGAAATGTGAATAGGTGTACCTGCAATATATACAGTACAGTAAATGCAGGTAAAAATTCATGCGAGTTACGGTGCGGCAGATCTGTTTCGATCCTGCGGCTATGTGTGGTGTATGCGTATCATAATTATATATTTTCCCTCCATACTCACTATTTATCCTCCTATTCGCTAAGAAAAATGTTAAAAATGTGTAATCGGAAAGAAAAAAGCTAAGAACAGCTAAGAATCTTTAGGGGTTCCACAGTATACATTCAATCGTGAGTCTGGCCACGCAGTGACAAAGTTTTTTCCAAGAAAACCGTGGCTTTAGCGATAAATTTTATTACAACATTTTTTGTTCAGAAACACGTGGTCTATCCACCTGTATTTTTTATTTTTTCCTACCTTGACTTAATTTAAAAATTTTGAAAAAATGGATGAAAAAAAATTTTGTCTTCACTATTCTTTTATGTTCTGCATCCTAGTGGAATGTAAACTTTTCAGGATATTATTCTATACACTTTCACGAACTCATTAAAAAAAATTATTCATTTTGCAAGTTTCTGTAGGTTTCACTATAAAATATTCTGTGTCGTCTGGACTAATGTTTGTGAGGCCCTAAACAGAACTTTATGTGAGAAAATTGCATGTCGCATTAATTTACTAGTCAAAATCTAAGTGCACTTGACTAAAAATTTAGATGTTTTATGTTTACTCCTTGTAGATAATCGAATTTCAAAGGTCCCGAGTCCACCAAAATAATTACTTAAAATGTTCGCAGTGGGCTAAATCTACATATTATTTCTAAAGATAGCTCTTGAATTTAATCTGTGGAAGATAAATCATCTTGCAACAAACTCTGACATATCTAAAGTGCCATTAATTGCTGATTTTCAAGCGCCTCTATAAGTAGCCCTTACTCACATAGGATAGCTATTAATCCAGCAAAAAAGTTGGTTATTCATGATGTTTGGTATACTTAGTTTTCTTGTTTATCTAGTGTTCCAGGGTGCTAACGCCCAACTATGTGGTAAGTACTTGACTATGTATTCTTGATTCAGTGGCTCAGTCGCGGGGAAGTAGACCTCGTATTAGTATTATTCCTTCAGTAAATATTATGCAACCCCCAACATTTATAAATATAATTAATAAAATAATCTTTATTAATTTCTCTGCTGTTTGTGAAATACTAGGAAAAAATACTCTACTATTAGTTCAGTAAAGTAACAGTTAATATTGTAATATATCGGACAAAATTCAGAAAGTTTTGAAAATTGGTAGAAATGTTAAGGATAGGATAAGAATTAATAAACCGAAAAGTTCCCACCCCTATATAGTGTGTTTCATTCCCTAGGAGGTCGTGTCCACCCCCATTTTGAGGTTTTCTAGATTATCTCGGGAACGGTGCACTTTTTGATAAAAATACCTATATACAAAATTATTCCGTATAAAATCCTCTACCAAAAACGTCTCTACAATTTTTTTCATAAAATTACCGTAAGAAATAAGGCGCACACATAAGGGTTGGTTCCAGTTAACACAATAAATTGTAATCTTTACTATAATCTACTTTAAAGTTCAATGCTTAACGCAAGAGCAGTAGCTACTAAACTCCACTTAAAATTATAATAAATGTAGCGCTTCCAACCTCTCACCTCTAAAAAATATCGCAATTTTTAAAGAATTATTTGCACAATTCATTCGAGTCTGGAGTTAAAAACGTGCTTTAATTTTGAACTGGCTTCGGTACCTATTTCCCTTTTCGATGACAAAGGCCCAATGAGAAAAACTAACAAGGCAACTTTATACCAGATTATTAATACTGTTCCAGAACGAGACCATATCCGGGGCGAGCGTAGAGGCGACTTCAATGTGAATATCAGTCGATATTCCGTTGAAGCAACGTCGAGCGCGTTTAGTACTTGGATTGGCCCCCCAATGGGAAATACAGCGTTCTCGTCCCACCTTCTAGAGTATACACTGATATACAACAGTGTATACTCGGAAGTTACGTAATTTCAGACGAGGATTACGTAGTGGATATACCATCCTTCGGAGGGGATGTAAAGCAGGCGGTCCCTTGTCTATTAAATGTTAGGCAAGTAAAAGATCCCTACTCTTCTTAAGGGAAGAGGTTCGGCAAAATTTCCTGGTTGGGGGTAGCTCGTCTCCTGGCGTCGGTGATAGGCCCTGGTAGCGGAAATAGGCCGACGTTAAACAGTTAAAAAAAAAAAAAACGAGACCATATTTTTGAAATTAGTGAGTAGGTATGTAATTGATGGAGGATATTTGCTTCGCCACGTAATATGGTCAAAAAAAGGAGAATTTAATAACGTTTACAACGCTTACGTTAGTTACATAAGAAAACATTATGGTAATAGAGAGTAACTGTCGTGTTCGATGGTTATTTGGATAATGCAAACAAAACGACAAAGGCGCGTACTGCAAAAAACCTGCCCTGAAATTATATTTGATGAAAACACTGTTGTTTCTGAAACTCAGCAGAAGTTCCTTAGTAATTTGTTTAACAAAGAACGTTTGATGGCAGAACTAGTGAAAAAAATTACTAATAAAGGAATCGAGGTGTTCGTTTCTGCGGATGACACCGATTTATTAATAGTACAAACTGCTATCGAAAAATATTACATGGGACACAGCTATTATCGTAGGACAAGATATTGACCTGCTAGTTCTTTTTATTGCTCTTTCTCTCTCTGACAAAGACATTACGTTTTTAAAAGAAAAACAAGGTAATACCAGCAAAAGGATTAACAATTCAAGAGATTTACAATCCTCAACTTTTTTAAAAAAATGTAAAGAAACAATATGATTTGCACACGCTATTAGCAGTTGCGACACAACCTTAGCGTTTTTTCCAAAGGAAAGGTAAATGCAACAATGTGCTTAATAAAAGAGATGACTTACAAGACATCGTGCAAACTTTTAATAATGAAAAAGCTAGTCATGAAGAAATTGCAGATGTAGGAGAGCGATTTGTTCTAGTTTTATACAACTCTACCACCGCAGAAAAAAGTCTAGATATATACAGATTTATGTCTTTTAACAAACTTGTTGGTAAAGCGAACAATACTGTGATATTATCAAAACTACCACCAAACCAAGTTCTGCTGCTGCTCGACAACACTCATATCGTATTTTTTACCAAATAATTCAAACATGGAAAAACGGTACGCTAGAAGCTACTGATTGGGGATGGAAGAAAGTCGGTGGTATATTAACCCCAACTACAACAAAAGAACGAGCTGCCAAATTTGTTTTAAAGCTAATTTCTTGTTCATGCAAGTTAGGGCGCGAAAACAGGTGCAGTTGCAGAAGAGCAGGCTTACGTTGCTCCACAATGTGTTACCATTGCCACGGAAAAACATGCATGAATTTCGAATCTATGGAAAACGACGAAGATTAATCAACGCAAAATAAAACTTATTCTCCATAAAATAAGTATGATTATGCCATAAAATAAGTACGATTATGCCGTAATTTGTAAACACAACGACGTAACTGCAACCGGTTTCTTGGCGTCAATGACGTCAGCCGTCAGAGCCGGCATTGTGATAGCGTGAAAGAATATTATTTGTTAATCGAACAACGAGGCGCATGCTCTCGGCCATAACTGTGTTAATGTTAATGCTAAATAAAAAATAAACGTGTCGGAAAGCCGAATAAATTCTGTTTAATATTAGTGTCTAAAAATTTTTCGAAAAAACTGATAATTATCGAGATTCACGTTTTCCTAGAAAATGCATGTAAATCTTTAAAAAATAATTTTTTCCCAGAAACGTTCGTTTTGAATTGCCGAAATTAATGGAGCGTCTAATACATGATATTAAGTGGACATCGTATTTGAGATCGATTTCAGTTAATTACTGATTAATTACGGTGACAAAATAGTCAAATTTTACTGAAAATTAAGAAGCCCCCACTTGCGCCCCTTCTAGTGCCCTCATTTTTGGCGTAGAACAAAACATAAAAAAGTGTTTTAACAAATTTTATTCCATTTAAATTCGTTAGAGTAGTTTCTTGACCTAGTAGTCAAGGTTAAGGAGTTACCTAGGTTTTAAGCAAAAAATGTCCGATTTTTTGACATACAGCGCGGACATTTCAGTAAATATCCCCAAAACGAAAAAAAAAAAATCAGAATTCTGATGGAGCTAAAACATTCGTAATGAAATGAGCTCGTTTTACGGTTTCTTTATTTCGAGCTAGCTCTTGCCGTTTCGGAAATCTCGGCGAAAAATAGTAAAAAACCGCTGCCCAAGGAATCACTACTTCCACATCCAGATTCTCTATCCAAGTCACTCACAACGAAAAAATTTTGTATGTGAAAATAATTGTTTATGGAACTTTAATAATATAATATTTGAAATCCTCTACCCCAAAAACCCATAAAACGATACCCCACATCGGTAGTGGGGTGAGGGGTGGTGATAGGGGGTGATAGTGGAGAGTGGATGAAGTAAAAAAGTATTTTGAGGTTTCTGGTTTCTGTACATACACTAAATCACATTTTTTTTTTCATCCCCTTTAATAAGGGGGTGGGGGTGGTAATGGGGGTGGCTAATGCCATACATTTTTTTGAGACCTTAGCTTTTCTTGTATATACTAAATACCAATTTTATGGACTCTTACCTGCTTGATTGACCTATTTACCCCAAATTTACCCCAATTTACCCCCCAACCCTTCGACGGAACAAGATGAAAATATAATCTAGTTCTGGATCTCGTTAAAGTACATATGTGTACCAAATTTCAAGTCAATATCTTAAACGGTTCCAGAGTAAACGTGCGCACAAAAAAAAGTTACAGACAGACAGACCGACAGACAGACAGAATTTTTTTTCTCTCTCAAACTTAAAATCTCGACGTTTCATGACATTTTAAGCCTATTTGGACAATAAAAATTTTAAAAAAATTTTTTGTCGTTACTATACTTCCACTGGACGTGGAAGTAAAATAATCGGCAGCTACTGGAACCTCCTCACATGGTGGATCCAAATCAGCTATGTTTTGATGTTACACCAGAAATCAGAGCACTGAGCAAACAGATAAATTACACGTGACTTTGGAGCCATTTATTTCATGGACAAATATCGAACGAACTGAAGTGGACTACAAGCAATCTGTTAAAACATAACCTCTTGTGTTTGTTTATGTTGCATGTTAATCAATTGCCGGATATTAACAGATAACGTTTCGAAGATTTTGTAGAACATTGAATAGCGAATTAAAAAAATAATACAGAATTTAGCCCAAATGACACTCTAACCTCAACAAGTCAATAACATTATGGACAGTTCAAGCAAATTAAAATCTTCTTGCACGATCAAAAAAGGTCTGATCAAGTCGAGCTTCGTCCAAGTCCTTTATTTTGTAATATTCGAACGTTTCAGATTTAGCTCGGTTAGCTCGATTTGCATTAAATGCACGATTGTGACGCGTCCCATCAATCAGACGTAATATCCGAACACGGCTATAAACAATTATTACCTTAAAAAAAACAACTGAAATAGGTTAGCTTTAACCGTGTACCCGACGCCGTGAATTCTAAATATTTCCCTCATATAAATGATCTGTCCAGAAAACGACTTCAAAAATGGATAGCCGCGATTAAAAGGGATGATCTAACACCTTCCATCGTTTTTACATCTCGATTTTCCAACATCAACTTCTTGAAATACTCACTCTGCATCATTAAATAAAGTTTAATACTTGAAAACAATCAAAAACGCCTTGCCACAATCCACAAAAAACACTATATTGTTAAAATTTCAAGATATTTAGCCAGGTCAACGGAAAAACACAAACTGTTTTGACAAACGTTTAACGACTGTCAACAAACGTTTGACCGCCACGCCAAGTTGGAAGATACGTGGTTTGGATTGCTGCTAATTACAGGTTAGATTTCCAACCTACAAAAAGAGTCCTATTTTATTAGGACAAGGTATTTAGAACTTCATAAACATTACACTGCAGTAGCGCATTCAGAAAATTCATCTGGGGGGGGGGGAATATAACCAGCCTCCCCAGAGGATGAGGAAAAGTTTTCAGAAAAAGGTTGAAAACGGATGTGTATGTAGATCCCTCTATTAGATCATATTGGCATTAATTACAAAATATTTAGTTCAAGGGATAATTTAGATACTACTTTGTACTGCTTCTTCATTTTTTGGCACATGGCTTGGGAGGGGGCGGGCCCCATGGCTTCCCCCCTGGCTGCGCCCATGTTACACTGTACTAGATTTTAGGTGAAAGGACAGGAACCAGGCAGAAATTTTAATAATATCTACGTAATATTCTTAAATCTTAAGAAATATAATTTTTCAGATTAGCTGTGACGTACCATAACCTATAAACCAACATTCACAAATGTTACCAACCCAAATATTTTTGACAGATGGCAAAATACATTTCCCCTAACAATAATACCAATAATATTTTTTGGATGCTGTCATGTGTGCACATATAACGAATTCATTTTAATTTTATTAACGGAAACGAAATCGAAAGGGTCAAGTGTGATATATCGTTGAAATCGGAATTTTTACTGCTTTTCAATGGTTCGCTTAGAAATTGTAAGTAATCATGAAATAAACAACTTGTTGTGCCAAAACGGCACTAAATGTAATACGATCTCAACCAAAACCTTATCAGATCTTCTGGAGCACTAAAGAAACCCTTATGCAAAGTTTCATCCAAATCCGTTTAGCAGTTTCGCTGCTATCGTGTTCACATACATACACACATATACACAGACATTTTTTAGAAACCACTTTTTGGGTTCCTTGGACCTCAAAACGTAAAGATTTGATATTATCTCAATTTTCGATTTTGGACTAAATGTAGTAACCTCCCACAATTTAATTGTGGGGAAGTTAAAAAAACATGCAACTTCCCCATTGGCTCCAAATATTTTCGCAGTTTACCCAAGAACAATGCATTGTACATCAAAATTACTTTATATGCAATTTAAATATTATTCAATAATCTTTAATATGAGACCTGCCATATCCCTCCTTTACAGTGGAAATTACCCAAGATACGGCCAAAAGTTTCCAACTACATCCGGCCCTGGGAACGTGTATCTTTAATAAAATAAAATTGACAGGTTAATATACTGCATTATTTTCAAAAACTCGTTTTTTGCGAAAGTCGTAAAACTTTGACCTTTCTTTGCAAGTTTTGCTTATATTCTAATAGTTATTTATAGACCTGTAATTGAGATAATAATAGGTGCCGTAAGCGGTACTTGAAAGATAAATATTAAACAATAGTACACAGTAAAAAATGTTTACCATGTTTACCTACAAAAGATTATTAAAAATTATAATGTAGGCACCTATTTTTTGAGTAAGAAAATTGTTTTTTGAAAGTTATTTCACAAAATGCATGTGCCACGAAATTCCTCGTAGAAAAATCAGTCACTTATTTCTTTGGATGCATTATGCAAAGTTTCCAACTTTGAAGCCGATTCGGCAAATTGGTTACCATTCAGCACTTTCGGCTTTTGGCAATAATGTACATAAAATCGTAAAAAACTAAAAACAATAAAAACTCAATACCATAAATAATTATTACTTTTCGAACAACCCCTGTCTTGTAGTTGACTTAAATCATCCTGGCTGACAACAGCATGCCCAAATCTGCTTGTTCTAGCCTCTAGCCTTTAGTCTGGGGTCCAACAATACGAAATCGCTCTAAATTCCAAGTAACCTGTTCCGACATGACGTACATTTTTCAACTTCAGATTTGCAAAAAGGGTTATATAGGACACCAGAAATGACTTGTCGGATTCTTATCAGCTCTTGCATAACTTCTTAAATGATAAGAAAAGAGACGAAATGATAATTCCTAAAAAAATATTTTTTAATACATAACACGTCTTGTAAAAGAAACTATGAGTGCTATCCATCTAATTCTTTTATAGTATACACTAAAGACATAAGCGCTTGGATGAGGCTCGATGGCACTGTTTAAATATGTTTAGTTTTTTGGGAAAAAAATATGAAATCTGTAACTATGAAATATTGTAGTAAGAATTTTAGCATACGAGCAAGTAGAGAATATTATTTAGGTATTATGCAAATCATAAGTTACACACTTTTTTATTTATTATGAAAATACCTACTTTCTGTATATTGTTGCCCTAATCTGGGCACGCTAATATACTAGTTAGGTAAATACTTTAAAACACTTATTATTGGAGAACCAATCAAAACAACTACTCTTCTAGCTAATACTGACGAAGTATTGAATTACATGATAGGATTCTTAGCATTTTAAAGAAAAAAAATATTGAAAATACTATCATGTAATTCAATACTTCGTCCGTATTAGCTAGGAGAGTAGTTGTTTTGATTGGTTCTCCAATAATAAGTGTTTTAAAGTATTTACCTAACTAGTATATTAGCGTGCCCAGATTAGGGCAACAATATACACAAAGTAGGTATTTTCATAATAAATACAAAAGTGTGTAAGTTATGATTTGCATAATACCTAAATAATATTCTCTAATCATGATAAAAGCAAATAAATAAAAAATAATTCATTGCAAAAAAAAATACGAGCAAGTACTTCAATTTTAAATTTTTTGTGTATAAACTATGCTAACAAACATACCCAATATATTGAAAATGTTTTTAAGACAAGAACTAAGTTGATATTGCATATAGTATTCGAGTTGTGAATTTTTAAAATGGGTGCATGATGCGGCGCATGTAATAAAGGCGACAGCTCTCCTAAAGTTCATAAAGCGCATGAAAACAGTTTAAGTGGAGTTAGCTGGTATGTTTATGTTTACTAGGCGTATGTACTTATGTATATAGTGTGAAGTCATTTGTCTTAACATTGTAACATTATAAAAACTATTTGTGTTTGATTGTTTAAATCGATTGATTATTGTTTGCGGTTCATATTTATTATTTACTAGCTATCCCCACGGTTACGTTCGCGTGGAATTTTGAAATTGACTAAAAAGCTTCTTTATAAACGACGTTTGAGGTAGAATCACCATTCTGGAATATTTCAGAAAACTCACAAATTTTCTGGAATATTCCAGAGTACTCTCGAATTTTCTGGATTACAGAAGTTTAGTCTTAAAAGTTTATGTCGTGCAAATACGCTAGGGTGACCATACGTCCGGAATTTCGCTGGATTGTCCGGAATTTTGGAGTACTGTCCAGCATTTACAAGTGTCCAGCGAAAGTCCAGCATTCTGAGCATATGTCCAGAATATAAGTGTCCAGCATAAGTTTAGCATTCAGGTTATAGTGAAGTTACAGTATTACATTTTGTTTGGAAACAATTTTTTTTTGGATACTTGCTTTCCGTTCATCAAAATCAAACATTTTTTTTCGGATTTCTCCCCCGCTCATCAAAAAAATTTTTTTCGAATTTCTGCCCCCCGCTCATTAAAAAATTTTTTGTTATTTTCAGCCCAAGCTGAAGGCCCAGATCCGCCCTTGGCAGAAGTGTCCAGCATTCACTTAACAAAAATCTGGTCACCCTAAAATAGGCTTATTGTAGAGATCAAGCTGTATCTCCTGTTCTACTAGACCGATTTTCATAAAACTTGGCTTAGTCTGGGCCGATTTCGATGAAATAAGAACTAAATGTTACTACAAGCTTAGATGAACATCATTGGTTCAGTAGTTTCAGCGTGATGCGCGTTCAAACAGACAAGCAGACAAACACAAAAATTCCAAAATCTGTCTTAATGTATTCCATTACTCATCTTACATCCCCCACATCAGTTTTTTGCAAATATTTTCAATGTACATACACGTCAACTTTACAAATGTATTATAAAAAGTGATTTACGCTCCTTCCCACCGACGGAAGACGCTTTTCAACAACATGTTGCAAATATTACTTTTTTTTAAGCAGTGTTGTGAACCGTCATTCAAATTACCTCTTGCATAAAATTTTGGATGCAGAATTGGAAATCAGGAGCCGGTACCGATAATGTCGACAAAAAAAAGTTATCTGAACTTAAATTAAAAAGTGCAACTGTAAAATAAAATGCGACACAAAATGTTCTTGTAAGTGGTACTCAGTTGCGTGCTCGTGTGCTGCTTTTCCTGAAAATTGTTTTAAGTGAAAAAGCAATATGCATCATTTTATAATGATAGTGATTCTGACTAAAATGTTAGAATAGCTATACACAAAAATTACATAATATACAACATTAATGTTTTATTTAAAATATCTCCCTTTTCTGCTTTCTATTAAATATGCTAAATACCTAAAATAATATTTATCACTAATGTTTTATTTCTTAAACAATATACGAGTAGAAGTTGTACTCGGGCATGGCCAATTCCGAATACCTATTTGATTAACATTTTGCTCGAACACACAATTCACTTTGTATCGATTATTATTTTTTTAAATGAGTGGCCGCAATCGGCAACGCCCGACTACTACTTTCATTCGTTTTGTTGTATTATTAACATAAAGTAATTCAAATTTGCAATTATATTGAACAATATAGTGCTTTTTACTGTTACACTGTACCAATTATCGTGTAGACTATTTTTATTTTAATGCTGAATAATTACGCGCCTCGTAAAAAAATCAGAAACAAAAACTGTATACGTTATCGACAGGATCTTTTTAAAAAAAACTTTTTCAATATATGGACTATATTTGGTAAGCAATTGTATATAAGAATTTCATAAATTTAACATAGTTTTCCGCATATCGAAATTTTTAGAACGTAAATATCAACCGTTTGATTTTAATTAGTTTTTTCCAAAAAAAATATTCTTTTCAAAAATACCAATAGCTTAGTTAGAATGAAGTATATCTTTTGACTATACAGACCAAAAATCAGATCGGTAGGTTACATAGTTTTTGTTTTAACGGAGAATAACCATTGTAAAACATATTTTGTAATTATCAATCCGCCATCTTTTTTGCGATTTCTGAAGTTGCGCAAGAGCAAAAATTAATCTAACAAGTGTTTTCTAGTGCCCCAGGTAATGCTCTCTTCATTACTTATATCAACATTTGTACGTCATGTCAGAACAGGTCATCTTGATTTTGGAGTGCTTGGACCCCGGACAACTTGAGCGCTGTATGTATAGCACTATATGTATATACAGTGCCCTGTCATAATTTCTAGAAACGCAAACAGGACACTTCGATTCATCAAAAGTCTTCAATCAGATTTACATTTTTTTTGAATCCCTAAAATTAAATTACCATCTAGTCGCGTCAATAGAAAAGTAAAAAATTGATATGCTTTCTGGCAAAGGACCAATCGGAATAATTTTTTTTGCAAATTGTTTATTGAGGTCTAAGGAACATTGGTAAAAAGAAAAAAACAGAACGCTGGGACATTTCTATTAATAAACTGGCAATTTCAAGCACTAAACAAATTAAATAAATTTGTTAATTTGCTATCTCGGAAAGTGCTTAAAATTGTTTGTTTATTAATAACAAAATGAAAAAAGTCCCAGCGGCCTGTTTTTTCTTTTTACCAATGTTTCTTAGACTTCAATAAACAATTTGCAAAAAAATTAGGCCGATTAATCCTTTGCCAGAAATCCTCTCAGATAATATCTATCTTGACGCGACTAATCATACATAAAGAAAATAAAGGAGCAAAGGAGAAGAAGTCATTCGGCATTATAACAATTTCGCACCTTAAAACCTTAAAATTTTTCGGATAGAATTTGGTCACCCTTTATTACTGTGCCACCATATCGTACAGCCATAGCAATTGGGTTGTTGCACTAAGTTAAAATTTGAGGAGAATCTATGTTAAACAATAACAATTATTCATAAAAAATCATTAGAAACATGTAGAAGTTGATAAGAAAGTCTTATAATATTATAATATTAATTACAAAAGTACATGCATTTAAAACGGAGATGACATAATAACGGCAGTCTGTAGAGAAGTTAGTTATAAAACGACGAGAAACGCGTACTAATTTAGAAGCGGCGACGGAGAAAAAAGACAATCACGACAGTTTAATCTGACATTATATTTAACGTCAAATTCAACTGACGTTCATAGGTTACAATTCGGTATAGTTTAACAGCATCTAGTTATGGATAAATATAAGTACAGATAGTGTTTTCTGCCGTACTGTGTAAATAATACCACCAATTCACCAGAAAAACTGTTGTGTTCCAATAATAAACGCTGAACGTAATAATGAATGATTCAAAGCCACCAGAGAAGGACCAAGTCTTCTTATTGTGGAGACCATTTCAATGTCAAGTAAAGTAACAAATTGCAATGTATTCTAAGCGTTTTATTTGTGGTAAGTTGTATCTTAATGTAGGAATTTGATTTTTAATATGGGTTTATGTTGTAGGAAAAACGGCCGCATTACAAGACTTGTGTGGCGTTCTAGCTGTTACAAATTTAAATTACCCGCCAAACTGGTGGATAAAACAGAAAGTATTTTTAACGGCTCTAGATTAGAATGTTATTCATGCTTTGACTTCCTAAAAAAGGAAAATTGCGTTAATCTGCTTTTATGTATTTTATCTAGTTTATGTTGGAATAAAGTGCAGTTGTTTTTGTTAGCTATTGATTATTTATGAAGCTCCCTAGACGCCCCATAATACTAGGATGATCAATAAATTAAGAAAGGAAATTTAAAAACTTGCCGTTGAAAAACTATATGAAACAAACTGTGAAAGTCGTCTAAAGTCGGTGAACACAATCAGTCGGAAATGGCTACGAATGCGTTGGATTATAGTTATAAATGCCCTTTGAATTATGTGTGTTATAAATATACATATCATTGTTTATTGCTTAGATAGATACTAGCATAAAGTACTTACCTATTTATTATTTTTTGTTATAATACAGACCTTTCTTGATATCTTCGTAAGTCTCATTCTGACTTTTCTTAGAAGTGAGTATCAATGGATAATAAATAATTTCTTTAGTAGATAAACTTATTTTGTTGTTTTCAGTTAGATACGCATGTATATAGTTAATAGGAAATAAAACAATGAAAAGGAAATATTTAATAAAATACAAAGTATAGTTAACAAATTCATCTAAATTAAATAATAAAATACATATTAGACCTAAGTATTATGTAATATTAATAAGATAAGATAAAGGAAGTTCTTGCAGAAATTACAATAGTTTGTACTGTCTATAGCAGCTGTAACGTAAGTACCTACCTTGCAGCTTTTGCACTTCCAACCATTGCAATGTCAAAACGATCGTCTTTTTTTAAAAATTCGCTGACCATAAATATATCTACCGCAAGTAGAATGTCAGAATTAGCTTTTACAGATATACTGCCTTAGTCGTTTTGTAAAAAAATATTAACAATAACTGCAAACATCAATCACTGCTAGCTAAACGTCAAATTTACTTTTGACATATGAGGTTATTTTCTTTCTTGTCAGCAATGTCAACTTATTCGTCTTCATCTGTTCTGCTTATAAGTTCACATCTAACTGCCGTTATGATGTCACTACCGTTTTTGCGGCATATTCAAATAGTCGAAGTTTAACAATTTTTTAAAATATGTTGCGCTAAGAATTTTTCTTCAAAATTAAATATATAACTAAATTAAGTCCTCCACTACCATATTTCACCATTTTTGAAAATTCGTCAACAACCCAATTAAGTAAATTTCTCTTACTATTGTTCTAGTTCCTGAACCAGTTGCGAACATAACATTGGAATTAAATTATACGTTGCATTGGTTACCCAGCACAAACTGTGACTCACCCGTCTACTTGGTCTTCATTCACATCTACCCAGACAATTTGGAGTACATATACACCTCTCGTGTTAGTGAGCTGGATGTCTCCTTCCTTGGTGCTTGCGAGAGGTTCGTCTTTGAAGTTAGAGCATCTTCGAATAATGAGCTAAGTGATCCAACTACTCTTACGTCCTACGTTCCAGCACCTTCAGGTAAGAATAACCACAAGTAACAATCAATCAGTGTCTATTGTCATCGGGCACCTTTCCAGTCCTAATGAATGTCACTTGACGGGAGGCCGAAAATTTTCACGTGAGAACTCACCTTGTAATCTAACAGCCAGTGAGCATTTTCCCTAAGTACCCAATTTTGAAATGGAAATAACTATTTTTTATCTGCAATCATTAGATAAGAGTCACTTATGCCACCTGCTTTAGTTAGGTAATGTTGGGTAATATTACCGCACTAGTTCAATAATAAATGTATTACCATAATAATGTGGTAATGAGTAAAAGAATATGCTCTTAGTTATTGATCTAAACAAGATGTTTCTTAATAGTGAGGTGGCTTATTGAAATTACCGTTGCCTGGTGGATAAGAGCACCAAATTTGGTATGAAGGTACCAAATTTTTAAAGGGTATACTAATAAATATTAGCCTAGGAGCCCTCTGGAATTTCTAAAAGTTTTCATGTACAGCACTAAAATCCAAAATGGCCGACAAATGCGACAGAATATCACTGTAGCCCAGGAATTTTAGTTTTTGACCTAGAATTAATTATTGTAAAGCTGAAAATTTGCAGAAATGTTGTTACCGATCCGATTTGGATCGAAATGATCATAAAAGCTTCGAAGAAGCATAACCGTTCGTATTTCAGATGATTCCATGCATATTTTGTTCATAATTATCCGTTCTAGTGCTGTCAAAATTTCAAGAATTGAAAAAATTCCGAAATGGCGCCATTGCGGATAAATGAAGACTAGGAGGGGAAAACGTACCCGAATAAACATTTCTCTTCATGCTTTGGGCTTTCCATTGGTATGTGTAGTTTTTGTGTAGCGTCACCCGTTACGGAGCTACGCCACTCCAGCTCGCCGCACGACGGCGCGCCCGTCATGCACCCGATGTTGCGAATTCATGTGTATATATTATTGGTGTTTTATAAGATTTATTGAATGAAATTTAACTTGTCAGACTCAGAAAATGACTTAGTTCGGCAAGACAATTGCCATTATTGACTAGACTGATTTTAGCAGCGAAACTAGCAGCGAAATTTTTTTTATTTTTTATTGCATATCAACATTTTTACCTACAAATTATGACCCAAGAAGAAGGCTATTAGCCTCAAATTCTCAAAATAATTTTGACTACCAACGCATATTTTCCAGGTAAAACTCGTATTAAAATAAAAATAGTAACCTGGATCTCAAACCGATTTTAATCGAAAAATGGGCTCTCTAGCTTTAATTTAAAAAAAATGAAGAAAAAAATGTTTTGACATATATTTTTTAATATTTTAAATTTTAGTGTTGTACATGAAAATTTTTTAAAAATGGCAGAAGGCTCCTAGGCTAACATTTATTAGTATACCCTAAGGTATCTTCATACCAAATTTAGGGCTTCTATCTGTCAAGCAACGGTAATCTTGAAATACAGCTCTATAAGTATGTTAAGAAAATTCAGAGAGTGCTTATATTGCCATTTCCAAATATAAAAGTTCGAATGAAGGTATGTCCTAAAATGGTCCGTATAGTCTGGGGTCCAATAGTACGAAATCGCTCTAAATTCCAAGTAACCTGTTCCGACATGACGTACATTTTTCAACTTCAGATTTGAAAAAAGGGTTATATAGGACACCAGAAATGACTTGTCGGATTCTTATCAGCTCTTGCATAACTTCTTAAATGATAAGAAAAGAGACGAAATGATAATTCCTGAAAAAATGTTTTTTAATACATAACACGTCCTGTAAAAGAAACCATGAGTGCTATCCATCTAATTTTTTTATAGTATACACTAAAGACATAAGCGCTTGGATGAGGCTTGATGGCACTGTTTAAATATGTTTCGTTTTTTGGAAAAAAAATATGAAATCTGTAACTATAAAATATTGTAGTAAGAATTTCAACATACGAGCAAGTACTTCAATTTTAATTTTTTTGTGTATAAACTATGCTTACAAACATACCCAATATATTGAAAATGTTTTTAAGACAAGAACTAAGTTGATATTGCATATAGTATTCGAGTTGTGAATTTTTAAAATGGGTGCATGATGCGGCGCATGTAATAAAGGCGACAGCTCTCCCAAAATTCATAAAGCGCATGAAAACAGTTTACAGTGGAATTAGCAGGTATGTTTATGTTTACTAGGCGTATGTACTTATGTATATAGTGTGAAGTTATTTGTCTTAACATTTTAACATTATAAAAACTATTTGTGTTTGATTGTTTAAATCGATTGATTATTGTTTGCGGTTCATATTTATTATTTACTATCTATGCCCGTGGTTACGTTCGCGTGGAATTTTAAAATTGACTAAAAAGCTTCTTTATAAACGACGTTTGAGGTAGAATCACCATTCTGGAATATTTCAGAAAACTCACCAATTTTCTGGAATATTCCAGAAGTTTAATCTTAAAAGTTTATGCCGTGCAAATACGCTTTTTGTAGAGATCAAGCTGTATCTCCTGTTCTACTAGACCGATTTTCATAAAACTTGGCTCAGTCTAGGCCGATTTCGATGAAATAAGAACTAAATGTTACGCCAAGCTTAGATGAACCTCATTGGTTCAGTAGTTTCTGCGTGATGCGCGTTCAAACAGACAAGCAGACAAACAGAGAAAAATTCCAAAATCTGTCTCAATGTATTCCATTACTCATCTTACATCCCCCACATCAGTTTTTTGCAAATATTTTCAATGTACATAGACGTCAACTTTACAAATGTATTATATGTATACGTTTGAAAATTATTAAAAGGTAAAATAATTTAATAAAAGTGATTTACGTTCCCTCCCACCGACGGAAGACGCTTTTCAACAACATGTTGCAAATATTACTTTTTTTTTAAACAGTGTTGTGAATCGTCATTCAAATTACCTCTTGCACAAAATTTTGGATGCAGAATTGGAAATCAGAAGCTGGTACCGATAATGTCGACAAAAAAAACTTTATCTGAACTTAAATTAAAATAGTGATTCTGACTAAAATGTTAGAATAGTTATACACAAAAATTACATAATATACAACATTAATGTTTTATTTGAAGTATCTCCCTTTTCTGCTTTCTATTAAATATGTTAAATACCTAAAATAATATTTCTCACTATTGTTTTATTTCTTAAACAATATAAAAACGAGTAGAAGTTGTACTCGGGCATGGCCAATTGCGAATACTTATTTGATTAACATTTTGCTCGAACACACAATTCACTTTGTATCGATTATTATTTTTTAAATAAGTGGCCGCAATCGGCAATGCCCGACTACTACTTTCATTCGTTTTGTTGTATTATTAACATAAAGTAATTCAAATTTGCAATTATATTGAACAATATAGTGCTTTTTACTGTTACACTGTACCAATTATCGTGTAGACTATTTTTATTTTAATGCTGCATAATTACGCGTCTCATAAAAAAATCATAACCAAAAAACTGTATACGTTATCGACAGGATCTTTTCTAAAAAAACTTTTTCAATATATGGACTATATTTGGTAAGCAACTGTATATAAGAATTTCATAAATTTAATATAGTTGTCCGTATATCGAAATTTTTAGAACGTAAATATCAACTTTTTGATTTTAATTATTTTTTTCCAAAAATAATATTCTTTTCAAAAATACTAATAGCTTAGTTAGAATCACGTATATCTTTTGAGTATACATACCAAAAATCAGATCGGTAGGTTACATAGTTTTTGTTTTAACGGGGAATAACCATTGTAAAACATAATTTTGTAATTATCAATCCGCCATCTTTTTTGCGCAAGAGCAAAAATTAATCCGACAAGTGTTTTCTAGTGCCCCAGGTAATGCTCTCTTCATTACTTATATCAACATTTGTACGTCATGTCGGAACAGGTCATCTTGATTTTGGAGTGCTTGGACCCCGGACTAGTAAGGAAGCTACAGCTCTGTAACCATGGCGTACAAAAGCCGATTTTCAGATAATATCTCATCAGCTTTTGAAGATTTTCGCACCAAATTTTATGCACTGAGAAAATTTTATTTCCTGAGCTATTACATTGAAATGATCATACATAGGGACAACGGCTATTGTTAGCGTTATATCGTGTTGTGTCGTACATGTCATCGAATAACAACAAATTGACGACGACGACGACTACGATAATATCGTCTCACCGACAAGAAGAATCCCCAAGATAAGGGCTGAGTCTCAACAGATCGCAGCGTGGAAACTGCTCGACCAAGCACAGCACCCTGCCAGGTACATAAGTCATCTACAGACAATTCCGAGTTCCAACATCGAAACGTTTGTGTGACCCATGATTGGCCGTCAAGAAGTGAGATCAGGTCGGACACGGCGAGGATCGATCCCACAGTCGATCTTGAAAGCGAATATGGCTGGTGCGACGATCGCGGCAAACCGCGACCGCCTAGTAAAGTCACATTGGTTTGAGCCTTTTCACTCTCAGAACTCCAAGAGATATTATTGCCACATTCGATTAGAAAGGATACGGTCTTAGAGGCGTTCAGGCATAATCCCACGAATGGTAGCAACGCCACCCGCTCGAGCGAGTGCGTGAACCAAATGTCCAAACCTGCGGTTCCCCTCGTACTGAGCAGGATTACTATCGCTTCTTATTTTTCGAATTTCGAATACCCCGGTATATTTTTTCGCATAGTTTTTCTCAAAATACAATTTTTTCAGCAATTTAGAATTCTGAAAGATATAAATATATTTCACTATTAAGACCGTCACATAAATTGGGCTTCAAATAATGTTTCAGTCAAAAAATAAAAAGTCTAAAGTTGTTCGAAATGACCACCACCAACTCCAATGCATGGATTCAAACGCCTTGTCACTGACCCACGAACTCGCTCGAAAATACCCGAAGTATTTCTTATTGTATCACATGGTTCTTGTTTGCGGTTCTTTAAATCTTCTATATTTTCAACTGGTGTCATGTAGACGAGTGACTTTAAATGACCCTACAGTGAAAAATCTAAAACGATCTGGGTGGCTATTGTCGAGGTCCTCACGACCAATCCAGCGGGCAGCATATTCATGGTCCAGTGCAACTAATCTGAAGTGAGGAGCAGCACCGTCATTCATAAACCGCATTCGTGGTCGAATTCTTATCGGGGCATCTTCAAGAGTTCTTGAAGGTGGAGCTCTAAAAATTCCCTATATCGGATACCGTTAAACCTTTGTGGAAGAAAATGAAGACCGATTAGAGGGTCTCCAATTGTTCCAATCCATACATTTACAAACAAATTCATACTGGTAGTGACGTACACGTACAACGCGAGGGTTTTCTTAGCATCAAGTATGATTGTTATGATAATTCGTAATAGAATTTCTAGGAAATTTTGTTTCGTCCTTGAAAATAATTTGAGATAAAAAAATCTGGAAATAATGCTCTCTGTTCCGAAGCCCGATTACAATATGCTACACGTTGAGGAAAATCTCTAAGTAAAAGGGCCTGTACCAGTTGAATATGGTAGGAATAAAGCTGTAAATTCATAAAGATTTTCCATACTAACTTGTGACTAATATTCAACAGAATTCCAATTCTTATGCTTGTATTAGCACTATGTTCTATCTCATTCAGTGCAGCTCCTTCTAGTTGAACAGTTCTCACCGTGGCTGGTCAAAAAACAATGTCTACCATGTCAATTTGCCTCTACCAACCCCTTTTATGTCCTAGGGACAGAGGGAAACTGACACGATAAAGATATTGTTTATCCAAAATTGACTTCAGCACATCAAAATACTTCAGAAAAGTTAGATCAGAATCTTAGAACAAAACCTTTGCCTCTTTTGGGGGATAAAAGGACAGATAGAGAAAAACTGACGCACTGACGCTTCAGCGCAAGACTTTTTTTTTTCCCTTTTTAGGTGATAATAGGGGTGGTAGCCAAAACTGATGGATAGATATTATCTATTCAATCTCAGAATCGGTCTCAGCATGTCAGAAAACATAGGATAAGATGGTTCTGATCAAAAGTGCAGCCTTTTTTTGTTGGACTGTATTATTTAAGCCTTAACAGCCTTAGCATTATCAAGGCACGGCGCAGACAGGCCCAAGGAGTTATCATCGGCAAACATGGTGACATTATCTCTTAACATGAATATTGGTAAATTATTATTTGCAAGAAGCAGAAACATCAATGGTCCTAATACCGAACCCCGTAGCACTCTAAGACTGTCATCCTGTTCATTTCAAATCGTTTGAATCATTTTTATTTTATATTATTCATTTATTAAATATGCCATGATCCACTGTAAAAAAAAACTCCGAGAATAATTTTTTTTTAACAAAAAACACATTAAGCGAGTCAAACGCTCATAATTAGTCAGTCAATGAATAATCCTATGACTACACTGTAAAAAATGATGTAAATTTACCATCGTTGCGTGTAAAATTCCCATGTAATTTTACCCGCAAAGAGACAGGAAAATTTCCATTTAACATGGAGAATTACCCCAAAACATAAGGGAAATAAAAATTTTCCACTCTCTTTGCGGGTGAAATTCCATTACTATTGGGGGTAAATTTACTATGGAAAAAAAATCCTGTCCGGATAAGGGGTAATAAAATTGCATGCAATTTTATTACCCCTTATCCGGGCGCACCATGCGTGCGCGCGTTTGAATACGTATGACTGTGACACCAACGCACTGAATTACATATCACTAAATCAGAATTTGTTCAATCTATATCAGTGTTTTTGGTTCATTTTAAAAGATGGAAATTGTAGCTTTCCGATGCTTTTTTTTTAACAATACAAGCAAAAGAAGGATAGGAAAAATATACTTATATATATTATCACGCCCGTCCCAATAAAAAATATAGAAAAAATAAAAGTCCTCTAAAAAAATTCTTTCTTCATTGAGAATTGTTAAAAAGTATGTACACTTCAAGATTATTATAGTTTATTAAGTTGTCGTAACGTGGATTCAAAAAAATCATTTTAATTTCCTTGCTTGATGATTTTTTTGCTAAATCTATATATTCGTGGCTGTAACTTGTCGAAAACTTGACCCATTAGAAAAAAATAAAATATCACTATTTCGGAAGAAATGTATATTTTTCGAATGTTCAAACACAAATTCGTTTACTTGTGTGCATTTTTTCGAAAATATGATTAATCCCATCATGATCAGAAATAGCGATTTTGACGATCTTATCCTTATAACTCTCTATAGTTCATAATTATATATTTTCCCTCCATATTCACTATTTATCCTCCTATTCACTAGGAAAAATGTTAAATATGTGTAATCAGAAAGAGAAGAAAGCTTTATTTTACTCGTTAGAACCACTAAGAATTTTTAGAGGTTCCACAGTATACATTTAATCGTGTGTTTGGGCGCAGAGAGTCACTTCACTATTTTTTCCAGGAATACCGTGGCTTTAGCGATAAATTTTATTAGGACATTTTTTTGTTCAGAGACACGTGGTCTATCCACCTGTACTTCTTTCCTACCCTGACTTAATTTCAAAATTTTCAAGAAATAGATGGAAAAAAGTATTTCTTTCACTTTTTTTTCATGTTCTGCATCCGAGCGGAATGTAAACTTTTTAGGATATTATTCTATACACTTTCGCGAACTCATTATTCATTTTGCAAGTTTTTGGAGATTTCACTATAAAATTTTCTCTGTCGTCTGGGCTGTCTTTTTTACCAAATTACGTTTCAAATACATATAAAATACACGTATGTGTGCTTACTGAGATGACGATGATACGAGTCCAATTTGAGTCCCTTTTTACACGATCATTAAATTAAATATTTTCTAATTTTTTTTTAGGTGCAGATCTGTCGATAACTTCTTTCACTGCCTCAGTACAAGATGGCGGCGCTACTTTCTTGAACTGGCAGGTAACGGAAAGATTCTCTCATTGTGCTCGAGCCTTTCGATTGGTGATTCGAGATTCAGTCAGCGTAGTTCCAAGGGACGTCTACACGGATCGTAACAATTTGTTCTTGAACGACTTGATACCCTGTGGACAGTACGAATTTGGAATTACGGCCATCTACAATCTTGCGTCGGAGGGACCGATAAGTTTGCTTAATTACACAGCCCCGCAAGAAAGTAAGTTGTATTTAAATACATTTCTCAAGGTTGCACATTTCTTTGCTAAAAGGTATAGTCTATTGTCTATGTACTGTAGAAAGGAACTAAAATGTTAAAGAGTTTTTATTGTTTCTTATGTTCAATTGACCCCAAAATATGAGAAAACCGCACCCATTTAAAGAGGTGCGTTTTTGAGATCGAAGTAAAAAGGTCCACTTTTCACATTTTTGAGTTTTGCTCGAAAGCTATGCATTTTCCCAATAAACACGTCAATAGAAAAGTTGTAGAGAATTAAATTTCCAATCGAAATGGCACCTTCAGAAGTCAATTTTTTTTTTACAAAAATACGTCCAAAAAACAAAACAAAAAAAACGAAAAAAATGCAATTTTTTGTTTTTTTTTATTTTAGCCTGCAATTTTTTTTCAGGTACATTTAGGCATAGACATTGCTGCATAAAAAAAGCTGGCGTTTTACCCGTTAAAATGAGATTTTGTAAAAATGTTTACGATTAATAGTGACCGAGATATAGCGTTCCAAAGTTTGCAACTTTTAACTTTTTTTTGCTAATTTTTATTATTTTTTTTTCAAATTTCGTCCTCTAACTTTTTTCTGAGTGAATTTAGGTATAGACATTATTGTATTAAAGTGAAAGCTGACTTTACGCCCGTTGAAATGGTGGCTGGTAAAAGTCTCTACGACAAATAGAAACCTAGATACAGCGTTTCGAAGATTGTTGCTTTTATTAACTTTTTTCTAATTTTAAGCAAAAGTACCATTTAAACAAGCATGCCGCGAGTACATTCAATGTAGCAATATCTGTACTTAAAGTATTTGACAAATAAGTTATAGGCCGAAATTTAAAAAAGAACGTAAAAATTAGAAGAAAGTTAATAAAAGTAACAATCTTCGAAACGCTGTATCCAGATTTCTATTTGTTGTAGAGACTTTTACCAGCCACCATTTCAACAGGCGTAAAGTCAGTTTTCACTTTAATATAATAATGTCTATACCTAAATTCACTCAGAAAATAGGTACAGGATGAAATTTGAAAAAAAATAGTAAAAATTAGCAAAAAAAGTTAAAAGTTGCAAACTTTGAAACGCTATATCTCGGTCACAATTAATCGTAACATTTTTTAAAAAATCTCATTTTAACGGTTAAAATGCCAGCTTTTTTTATGCGGCAATGTCTATTCCTAAATGTACCCGAAAAAAAGTTACAGGCTAAAATAAAAAAATAATAAAATATTGCATTTTTTCGTTTTTTCTTGTTTTGTTTTTTGAACGCATTTTTGCAAAAAAATTGACTTCTGAAGGTGCGAATTCGATTGGAAATTTAATTCTCTACAACTTTTCTATTGACGTGTCTATAGGAAAAATGCATAGTTTTCGAGCAAAACTCAAAAATGTGGACCTTTTTACTTCGATCTCAAAAATTCACCCTCTAAATGGTAGCACTCCGCGGTTTTCTCATATTTTGGGATCAATTGAACATAAGAAACAATAAAAACCATTAAATGTTTTAGTTCCTTTCAACCCTCTTTTTTTGGATATAGACAATAGCCTAGTAGAAGGGTCACACCAACAGTTTTGTTTTAAGTCAAAATTCTGAGACAAAAGCTCCCTCTGAAGCAGAGCTGGACGAGCAAAGTGCTCGCAAGCATTAAGCAATAAGCACTCAAAAAATTACTTTATTTTTCAAGCACTACACTCAAAGAAAATGATAGGTGAATTCAACCAAAAAGAGCATATGAAATCGCGCCTATCTAGTTTCATAGTTAAATCAATCAGAAAAGAATAGCCATATAACAACTTTGTTTTCGTAAACAAATAGTAGTTCATATCTTCTTGGAGAACAACAAATTAAATAGTACAATGACATTTTTTTATGTTCACTAACCATTTTCAATTCGGTCTACAATTAAATAGTACAACGACTTTGTCTTTTGTTCACCAACTAATTTTTAGGTTGATCTACACTTTATTCTATGATGAATTTTTTTTTGGTTGGCCAAAATCTCAGTATTGAGACATCAGACGACCCAAACTAAAGATTAGAGATCATTTATAAGATCCATCCGAATATATCGATGATCCCTGAGAGAATTTGAACATTGCAATCATGTTATTAATTTTCTATAAATAAATTCATAAGAGTATAAGATAATGCATGATTGATTCTTGTCAGTGATTTGTATGTGGCGTCATCTAGGAATAATTTCTGTGATAGACTACGTGGTAAGCAAGCAAATTTTATGGTAATTCCCTTTTAGAACTTCTAGAAGACAACAATAATATTGGTTTGTCTACAAAGTACAATAATACAGCGAACTAATACTGGGTTAGAATTACAATTCGATAATACTTAATAAAGTCTACTATTTATCTAGTTTCATTTGACAAAATTCAACAAATTATTAGTAAGATGAATACATTATAGTCTTTTGCACCTATTTTTTAAGTTAATGTTTATTTTGTTGTGTGACAATTACCTTTTGTTTAAAAATACTATTAAATATACTTCAATTTAACAAAACGAACAATATATATACTATTTTTTTGATTGATTTAACCCATACTATATGCAAACAAAAGCGCTGATGCGACGTCTTAATTCATCAAAGTGGATGGCAGAACGATGTTATGTTTATGTAAACAGAACTGCGGGTTAACTCTACAATAAGATTGGTTTATCTGTCAACTATAATAGTAGAGCAAACTGCTACTGGGTTTACAATTACAATTCGACAATAGTTAAAAATAAAATATACTATTATCTAGTTTAATTTGACAGAATTCAACAAAATAATAGTCAGACGAAAAAAATAATAGTCTTATTCATCTATTTTTTAAGTTAATATTTGTTTTGTTGTACGACAACTTTTTATTAATTAAAATCACAATCATTTTTTGTTTAAAAATACCATCAATATAATTTAGTTTAACAAAATTAACGATATTGTTAGTTAACCATTTTTTTTTGTTGTATTTTCCCATACTATTTCTTTGCGTGAAGCACCATTAATAGTAGAGTGCTCGCAATTACTTAGCACGCTGAAAAAGTTCTTTAAATTCAGGAGCACTAAGCAATTTTTTCTTTCTAAGTTTAAATAATGGAATATCTATTGATTGGAGCTAGAATTTCATTGAATAAATTGAGCGTTTTTGAGAGGAAATATGTCACAGTAAGAAGTTGTTTCTAGTGCCAATGAAAGTTCAGATATTAAAGAGTGACCCCAAAAATCGCTCATTTTCTAGCCCTCGAATTTTGTTTCAAACTAAGTGCTAAATTATTATTAATAATGAGAACATCCTGAATTCAAAATTTCAAGATGAGCATATGTTTTGTTTTTGAGATATGAGAGATTGAAGTTGTGATATGCGTGATGCTATCAAAAATCACTGCCCAAAGAATCACTACTTCCACATCCAGATTCTCTATCCAAGTCACTCACAACCAAAAAACTTTGTATGTGAAAATAATTGTTTATGGAACTTTAATATTATAATATTTGAAATCCTCTACCCCAAAAACCCATAAAACGATACCCCACATCGGTAGTGGGGTGGGGGTGGTGATAGGGGGTGGTAGTGGGGGGTGGATGAAGTAAAAAAATATTTTGTGGTTTTTGGTTCCTGTACATGCACTAAATTACATTTTTTTTCATCCCCTTTAATAAGGAGGTGGGGGTGGTAATGGGGGTGGCTAATGCCAAAAATTTTTTTGAGACCTCAGGTTCTCTTGTATATACTAAATACCAATTTCATGGACTCTTACCTGCTTGATTTACCCATTTACCCCAAATTTACCCCAATTTACCCCCCAACCCTTCGACGGAACAAGATGAAAATATAATCTAGTTCTAGATCTCGTTAAAGTACATATGTGTACCAAATTTCAAGTCAATATCTTAAACGGTTCCAGAGTAAACGTGCGCACAAAAAAAAGTTACAGACAGACAGACCGACAGACAGACAGAAATTTTTTTTTCGCTCAAACTTAAAATCTCGACGTTTCATGACATTCTAAGCCTATTTAGATAATAAAAATTTTTAAAATTTTTTTGTCGTTACTATACTTCCACTGGACGTGGAAGTAAAATACACAGCCCTACAAAAAATGAATACTCATCAGCTATGACAGAGCAATCAAGATATTCTTAGTGTTTTTCGACGCAGAATTCATATCTAATATCGACGAATCCGTATATCCATGGATTAATTCAGAAGGGCCAAAAACATTCCCTATTTAAAGATGAAAATAGGGAAGAACGATGCTATTGAATTATAGAGCTTCCATGAACAGAAATATAGTATAATAGCTCAGTCAATAAAGGAGATGTAGAGTGCGTGGGCAGGGACCTAAGCAATTCTTTTAGAAATTTATTCAGGGTGCTTAGGGAGTGAACATACTGAAATTCCTGACGTCTAGGAGGTGAGCCGGAGGAGAGGGGGCACAAAGAAAATCCCACTTTTGGTTTTTTCGCTTATATCTCGAAAACGGTGCACCGCAAAATGTTCTGATATCAACTGAAAGCTCATGAAATTCTCTACAACTTTCATTTTATATACTTTTTTCGAATTCGCAACCGTTTTCGAGATACACGCTCCGAAAAAGTGAAAATTTGCGAAAAACAGATTTTTACCTCATCCTCAGTGGTGGGTGGTTCTTGCTGAAGGGGCTTTACGTCGTCTTTATCGTCATCCTCGTCGTAAACAGGCACGCCATTGAGGCATTTCCCTTGGCAGTGAAGCACTCCGCAGAAGAGTTCAGCATTGCTCTCCGGCATCTACATTTGCCACTACCACAATCCTTGTTGCAGCGGCAAAATATCGTTTTCAGTAGGACCTCCGGTGCGGTGGATCTTCTGTTGTAGTTGGCACCAGGGTGTCTCCTACATGTTTCCACCCCCACTCTGAGGGGGCAGCTCATTCCCGAGCCACTGCTGCACTTGGTGGTAGGTGCGTCGGCAATGCTGTTTAGCTGCGCTCTGTTGATGAAAGGAAGCTTAATATTTGCCACTGACCTCATGAACGACTGGAAGCGGTACTGGTTGAGGGAGGTCTGTCTTGCTGGTGCCCCATACCATTTGGGGACGCAAATCTTCCCAGCCTCTTCAACCTCGCCTCGAGTGGAGGAGGGGTTGTAAAAGATCGCTGTCGCTTCCTTGATGATTTCTGAGAAGCCCACCTTGCTTGAAGATGTTGTGTCGCAGCCGGTAAATGAATATAAGAACAGGATGTGTTCAAATCCATGCTGCTGCATCTCTTGGGTGGACACTGCCATTGTTTTGGTTTTCCCTCGGCCGGGTTTCAGCAGCAAGATGTTTTGGGTGGGAGGAGTGGAAGCTATCAAAAGGACAGCGAGGTCCACATCCTCACCAACGACAGCCACAGAACTGTGGGTGGATTGTTCCACAGCAGTTTTCGCAATAAGGACGTCAGCATCATCTTTGGCCTGAAGCTTTATCTGTAATAAAGAGATAAACTGACATTTGTTGGTAGGATTGTACAAAAAATCTTCTTGTTTCACAGATATCGATGTTTTCCATGTGGTATAGGAAAAATGAGGTGATATATCCATCACAAATGGTGGCAACGGAGGCATCTTTTTGCCAAATTACTCTGTGCAGTAGGAATCCTCCGTCTACTACTATGTTCATCTGAGACAGTTGAACAGCCTTATCGGTAGGCTCGAACATGGTGTACAGAACAGATTTGGTTGTCTTCCTCATCCCACTTTCATTGAACAGTGCCAAGGGAATGTTTGATGAAAAATGTGAGGTAAAAATCTGTTTTTAGAAAGTTTTCACTTTTCCGGAGCGTGTAGCTCGAAAACAGTTGCGAATTCGAAAAAATTAAAATTGTAGAGAATTTCATGGGCTTTCATTTGGTATAAGAAAATTTTTCCCTGCGATGCACCGTTTTCGAGATATAAGCGAAAAAACCAAAAGTGGGACTTTCTTTGTGCCCCCTCCCCTCCGGCTCACCTCCTAGACGTCAGGAATTTCAGTATGCTGACTCCCTAAGCACCCTGAACAACTTTCTAAAGGAATCGCTTAGGTCCCTGCTCACATACTCTACACCACGCTTTGGGCCATTCGTTGACTGGATTATAAGTCTATTGGCTGAATGCATGAACGAAGGTGTTGACTAGGGCTTAGACAAAGTAATTGAGACACACCCTTAAGAGGGCGAAAACTACCCCAATATTATACAAAACTGCATAAAAGCTCCAATAACAGGCGAAAAAACTTTATTAATATAAATGAATCTGTTACGACCTAGTACACGAAAAAAATCCATTACAGGGTAAGAAACTACCCTTTATCTGGAATTATGAACTTGAATCAGGGAAAAAATAGGGAACGTACCAGACATCGCATTTTGATTGCAGTAAGTATGAATGTGGGACGATAACTAGAATTTTTGTAACTATTTTATGACACGTCTACGATGGGGTAAGAGAATGGGATCATTTGGGGGATGAATAGGAATCAAGAGGCCCTGACATAAGAGAAAAGCATTCTTGGAAACCGCTACATCAGCATTTCTTTATGTAATGCAGCGATTACGAGATTGCTCCGATATTCATCCCTTCGCACCCTTACCTCCTCATAAAATCCACCTGATAGTTACACTAAGGCGTTAGGGAAACGGATACTTACCTTTACGTCATAAGTTTTTTGCATACAATATAATGATTGTAAAATTGGTCAGATTTCCACCCTCTAACCCCCTGTGAATTTCTCTAGAGCGATGAGAATGTATCACGAAGCCGGAGGCCATGACATTCCTAAAGAGCACTCTTGTAAACCCGTGCTACAGGATTTTCGCTAATATGATACAGCGATTACGATGTCTCTGATATTCACCCCCTCGCACCCCCACCTTCTAATAAAATTCAGTTGAAGTTTGAGAACAGACCATTAAGGCATTAATTTTATGGAGAGCGCCCTTTATTATCCTTGTAACAGAATTTACTTTAATGTAATATTCTCACAGCGAAATCGATTATAAAATGTGTCCACGGCAAAGCGGTATTATAGGTGTAAATGACATTTTTTTTTTTTTGGATTAGAAACACAAATTTTGTATTCTGCTCTTGCTTCACCCAAAAACTATTTTTAGTATCTTGACTTTAAAAAATTTATAGATGGTGCTGGTAACAGCTTAAAAATAAAAATCGCATCAGGTAAAGTGCCTTTTCTGTGCGAAATATTGAAAAATTGTATTAGAAAAACTTGCTCCGAATTAAAAAATATGACGTTGTACCAAATTACAAAACTAAAAACATTTTTTTTTTTAAATTTATAAAATTTTAATTTTTTTTAATAATAAGAAATTGGTTGAATAATAATTTTGCTGAAAAGTGGATTGGACGATTTGGATCCTTTCCGTACCCACCCAGATCACTTGATTTGACTATTTGCGATTTTTATTTATGGGGTTATCTGAAGCAAATTGTTTATTCCTATGATTTAACAAGGGATGTAAATGTATTGAAAGAGAGAATTACAAATGCTATAAATTCAATTGACCTTCAAGCCATTCAAAATAGCTACAAAGCATTTAAAAACAGAGTCGAGTTGAAAATGGAGGAACATGGGTAGAGTAAATTAATTTAAATTATTTTATAATAATTTTTTTTATTTATATTTAAAAAAAATATAAAATTTTATAAATTAAAAAAAAATGTAATTTGGCACGTCATATTTTTTAATTCTGAGCAAGTTTTTCTAATAAAATTTTTCAATATTTCGCACAGAAAATGCACTTTACCTGATGTGACTTTTATTTTTCAAGCTGTTAGCTCCATAAATTTTTTAAAATCCAAGACACTAGAATGAGTTGTTGGGTGAAGCAGGAGCAGAATACAAAAAATTGTGTTTCTAATCCAAAAAAAAATGTCATTTACACATATAATACCGCTTTGCCGTGGACTCATCGTATAAATGTGCGTTGTTTTCTCACCCCTTCATAGGTGTGTAACAAAACTATTGTGGGAATATTGGTTATCGTTCCAGATCCCAGACACACTGCAATCGGAATGCAGTACATTCACTATCATTTTTTTTATCGTCTTCATTATATTAATGTCCTGGCGGGAGTTTAGCCGTAGGCTATTCTACCACTCAACCAGGACGGACAGACACACATAGACAACATTACAACACCCATTCCCTGCGACATTGCCATCTGCCGCAGCTGAGACTCGAACTCAGTAGATGAGAGTGACTAGACCGTGTTGTCTCTCACACAACCGCAGTCTAGTCCACTGCTACCGTCTCGGCAACACGTGAAAAACGCCAGTGCACATCCATACCCTAGTCAGGATTCGAACCCAGGACCCCGTGGTCGCAAACCTAATACCTTAGGAAAAAGCCGGTAGAACACTGACTCTAGTTCATAATTCAAGATGAGGGGTAAAGTCCAAGATCCCAGAGCCGCCAGACCTACGTCATTTTAGCAAAGCTAATATTTTGACAACGAATAGTGTAATATCTAGTTAAGAACGTACGCATATTTGCTAGCTTGAAAGCGGGGCGCTTTTGCAGAAAACAGATACAAAAGGTACATAAAAATTTTTCTCTCCAACGTTAAAGCACGGTAACTGATTTTTTCTCTAGTGACAGGCTAACGACGTGGTGTAAGTACCAACTTCCGAATCTTAAGGTCAGAGGTTCGATCCCTGAGCATTCTCAGCTTTTTTTTCAATAAATATTAACTTAAGGTGGCGATTACCAAGAAAGAGACAACCGATAGGGAAATATTTATTATTTTTGGTCATAACTTTTTTCTTAGTACGTATATTTGAAAAAAAAACTGGGAACGCTCAGGATCGAACCTCGGACCTTAAGATTTGGAAGTTGACGCTTACACCATGTCGTTAGCGTGTCACTTGAAAAATAAATCAGCTATCATACTTTAACGTAGGTGAGAAAATTTTTATGTACCTTTTGTACTTGTTTTCTGCAAAAGCGCCCCGATTTCAAGCTAGCAAATACGCATACGTTCTTAACTAGATATTACACTATTCGTTGTCAAAATATTAGCTTTGCTAAAATGACGTAGGTCTGGCGGCTCTGGGATCTCACACTAGTAGTTTTGCATCCTGTGATGCACTAGGTCATAACAGAATTATGGTTCATTCCAATTAATAAAGCTTAGAGGGTTCAAGCTTTTTCGCCAGTTATTGCAATACATTCCCGGACGACGATGCATCGAAATCCGGGAATATGCTTTCACACCGAACTACACATACTATTTTTTCTGAAATCACAATCATAACATTTCTTCATTACAATCAAACTGCTTACTAATAAATGCAATTTTAATGTGAGTCGGTTTGTCTGTGTGTATTTATTTACTGTCTAAAATATACATAAAAAAACCGTACGGGAAAGGCCGAGAATAGTATATTGTGTATTTAGGTGTGAAAGCAATACATTCCCGGACGACGATGCAAATTGTTGGCCGAGGCGCTAGCCGAGGCCAACAAGCATCGAAGTCCGGGAATGTGATTTCACACCGAAGTACACATACTACTTTTTCTGAAATCACAATCAATATTATTGTAAATTAAGGTATTTGTATTAATGCATAACATTTCTTCATTACAATCTAACTGCTTACTAATAAATGCAATTTTAATGTGAGTCGGTTTGTCTGTGTGTATTTATTTACTGTCTAAAATATACATAAAAAAACCGTACGGGAAAGGCCGAGAATAGTATATTGTGTATTTAGGTGTGAAAGCAATACATTCCCGGACGACGATGCAAATTGTTGGCCGAGGCGCTAGCCGAGGCCAACAAGCATCGAAGTCCGGGAATGTGATTTCACACCGAAGTACACATACTACTTTTTCTGAAATCACAATCAATATTATTTAAATTAAGGTATTTGTATTAATGCATAACATTTCTTCATTACAATCTAACTGCTTACTAATAAATGCAATTTTAATGTGAGTTGTTTTGTTTGCGTGTATTTATTTACTGTTTAAAAAATATATAAAGAACCGTACGGGAATGTTACTTTCCCGGCCTAGGCCGGGATCTTTTCCGGTCTGTTTTCTGATAGTTTCTTAGCAACGGACTAAAATACTGAAATTGTGCATTTTTCGATCTGAAATCGCGCCGAATATGTAGACATTGCCGATCGATTTCAGAAAAAGTAATATTCCCGTAGGGTTTTGTTGATCTTTATTTGGCAACGGATTTTTTCCGGTCTGTTTTCTGATAGTTTCTTAAAAACGGACTAAAATACTGGAATTGTGCATTTTTTATCTGAAATCACGTCCAAAATGTAGACATTGCCGATCGATTTCAGAAAAAATATATTGGGTAATAGTAAGTAAAAGCAGAACTAGCATTTTTGGAAAAATATTTTCGAAGCTACTTAAAGTTTATAAATACCAAAAAAGTAATATATAAACATCAACTGTACAAATTATAGTTATGTGATTTTCTTTTCTCCAAATACTAGTAGAAAAACTTGTGTGCAATACGTAGGAGAAGTGTTTCTTTCGTATATGGCGTATTTTTTAACATGATCAAACAGTCTACGCCTGATACGAAAAAAAATCAGTATTTCTAACTTATTGCTCAAATAGCTGTAAAGGCTGTATATACATTTTACAAAAACCTAAGAATTTTCTCATCTAACATGCATTTTCTTTACAGTTGCGCCACTTCCAGTACTGGAACGTCTAAATGTGGGGGATACTTACGCCAATATAAGTTGGAGTTTGCCGTCATACTCGGTTAACCGCTGCACAATTACTGGAGTGGATGTTGACGGCCTACCATTCTTGCACCGAACTTTCCCTGTTTATGATATACCTGAAAGGCCGCTCTTCACGACAAGCCTAGAGAATCTGCGACCTGACAACATGTACATATTGAGAGTTTCTATAATCAATAGCGCAGGAACCTCGGAGATTTACCCAATCGGCGTGCAGACTTCACCGACAGGCATTGTCTAAAGGTTTACCATTAACGCTATTGTATGATGTGTTTTTTATTAAATAGTTCTGAGTACACTCTTTGTTTTTCTTTTTTTTTTGAGGGAGATTTTGGTTTGGAAGATCGAAACGTAGTTTGGCTGTCTACTTGTACAGTCATTCATTTACAACCAGTTTCTGGTATATTCCGCTATCGAACTAATAACTATCGATTTGATAATAGTATTTTATTCAACGAGCGGTAATCTAGGTAATAACTCACGCAGGTGAAGTTTACAGCACGAGCCGCAGATGAGTGCTGTAACTCACCAAGTGAGTTATTACCATTACCGCAAGTTGAATACTATACTTTGTCTACGATTATAAAAATAAATATTAAAATGAGAAAATTTTGTTTAAATTACTCAGTTTGTAAGTTCTGGTGGTGTACATATTAGTTCATCTTCGTTAACCGAATTCATAATTTTTGGCACAATGATTACTTAACGTTTTCAAATCAAAAACGTTGAAACTATTCAAACATGATAAATCACCTTCCTCCCCTCAATAATAATGGATCGTTCGATGTCACCGTATCGGAAAAGAATTTCTCTCGGACATGGCCAACTTCGTGTCGCGCGCATTACGTCGATTGGACAGGCTAGGCATGAAGATAAAGGTGATTGGCTCTGTACCTGGTGATTTATAATAACTCACTCATTGTAACTCACGCTATTTGTTTACGGATACTATTAATTGTTCAAAAGCAGTTCCTAATAAGAGTAGATAAATTCATGTATCCGAAAACTTGCAATGTGTTTCTGAAAACTTGTGTGTCTATAAATTTCAGTCGATAGTATTCCAGCCGTTAATTACTGTACACTAGATAGACTTTCATTGAAGCCAACTACTTGCTATTATTTTTAATGTCATTTTTACCGTCTACTGCCAGTTTTCTAATGCTAATATTAGGTTAGCATTCGTGAATAATATTAGTAGAGACTTTAGTATTCATTTCAGCATTCATCCTTGTAGGTTCTGTACTTTCGAAGGACCACTTGTACTGGACTGTATTATAGTACCACTGTTTTAATTATGGTAAAGGATGGAAATAATAGAACTTGTAATTTTAGAACACTTGTGCTTTACTGTAATCTCGGACTTGTACTTGTATAATATATATGTAACTGTTATGTTCTAAAGCTTGTGTGTGACTCTTAAAAACTTCCCTTATTCTACAATATCTTGTCTACCTACTTCCCCACTCCCACATCTGGCGAGTGTTACGCAAATTGCCGGCCAGACCATAGTGCTGACTGCTATTTTAGTGTAGGCCAAATTTAAAGTACACAAAAATAAATAATGCCTCTACGTAGCCTCAACATGCCGGCCACCTTGAAATATGGATATCTATGCATTTTCAACAAATTCAAATATGCTAAAATAGTATAAAACAAATTAGTTCTGAATTCAAATCGACAATTATGCAGATTAAAATTACTGCTATATACTTATATTAGGTTATTGAACAATAGTTGTTTTCAATAGAAACTAAACTAAATAATTACTACACTAGACACTAAAATATAGTTACTCTCTATTGTTCTCCTTGCCAATTTCAACTACAAATACACATAATTTAGTCACTGGACGCTTCACTACCGAATCAGTCACCTTTAGAGTTACCACTCTCACTGCAACCTCTGGTAATAGTGTAATCTGCTTTGGGATTGAAGTCAAGCTTTTCCTCACCAAGAAATGAGCGGAGGTTAAGGAATTGCTTTGATCAGGATCGGAATTAAAGAGACTTAAAGGTCGAGAATTAAGAATTGCTTTAACCTGAGTTAACACCGTATAGAGCCCTTTAAATTACTTTGCATTGTCTGAAAATAGGTTCAATGGCTTACCTCGTCTACCAATGAATCGTTTTAACGCGGCAAGAAAACACTCAGTGGTTAAATTGCTTACTTCTAAATGTATTGCTTTAATTGTCATACATATGAATAGACAAACATAAGCAGTTAATTTTGTACCCCTGGTACTGCGGTCCTTCACTAGAATTGGACCCGCATAATCGAGACCAGTGTTGTGAAAAGGCAGGCTTTGGTTAACTCTGTACTCTGGCAATTTTCGCATTTGATATTTCTCTACATTTACAATTGGTAAAGGGTCATTACTTGTGAGCCAGTCCGGCCCTGACCACCACAAACTTGACTTTAATAATTCTGTAGCAGTGTTTTACCATGTGAAGTCATTAGTACGTCGGATGGCTGGCTCTATCGTTCACTAACCCAATACCGAGGTATAACCAAATAAAACCTATTTCATTTTATTCAGCAGGTTTTTTTACATAGGAAATCACTTTTGACGACATTCTCCATTGGTCGAGACTGAAGTTACAAGAAAAAAACAAAAAAAAATGAAAATAACAAAATTCAAATTCAACCACGAATAACTTTCAAACGAAAAAAGATAAAATTATATATATTTTTTTAGTTTTATAGTGTAACGAAGCAATTTTCATGTGGGAATTATGCACATTATTATTTTATTTTCAAACACGCTTCGCTACATGTTTCTTTATTAAACCATTCGACACTAAGATAATTTATTTTCTAACTGACCCGCAGTGGATGTTTTTATTTTAAATTTTATTCACATGGCCAAATAAATCATCCGTCTGCTATTGTATTGTAAGTTTTCCTGACAAAATTTAATTTAGACTGTCTATAATAATTATTTTATTTTAACTTGTTGAGTTTGTAACTTTTATATAAAATTTTTGCAAACTAAAATTTTAATTTAATCTGTCTGTAGTACAAAATTTATTTCAGGTAGTTTTGTTCACTTGGGAATTTTATTTCGTAAATTTTGCTAACCAAAATTTATATTCAGGAATAAAATTGAAATATAATTTCTCATTCATAAAATGTAAACCTATGTATAAGAAACTCTCGAATTTGTTTTCTATGATAAAAATGTAAGCAAAAAACCATAATGTTCACCAGCAAAGCGCTGTGCTAGAGCCTTTCGTGGGTAATTTTGCACACGACCCCACTAACGCCGCGAAACATATGCCGAAATTATTTTTCTAAAAATGAGTTCCTGATAATCTGTCATTTGGAGCACTTCTCCTTGGATAACCGCCTGGTAAAAGAAAAAAACCGCCGTTTTCTGCTGTCCACGCTGCATCTGAACTGGGTAAGATTTCATTTAATATTTATTTAACTTAGTTAAAATTGCTACCTGTTAAACATTTTACTGCTTATACTGATATAAATATTTCTGCGAGATTTCGAGCGACTTTGCCATTTTCGCCGCCGGCGTCAAAGTTTGACTATCAGTTTTCCCGCCGAGAAAAACTTTGTCGTTTGAACCGTCGGCTGCAACTCAACGATTCTGCCGTTTCCGCCGCCTGCGGCAAACTTTAAGCCGTCGCTCTCGCATCGCCAAAACACATGGTTTATTGATAGGTTATAACTTGTGTAGATCCTAGTATTACATTTTCATACTGCATTATAAACTTGTACAAAATATTTTATTAATTAATAACTGTTATTTTATTCCCCTGTATTTAGCTCAAATAAAGATTGTTATTTTTTTTAACTTTTGCGTTTCACTGCTGTGTGTGTTTGTCTGATCTATCTTATCGACCTCTGGACATACCGTTTCTTCACTGCAGCTACTCCAGCCCCACTGTACCGGCTGTTGGAGGGCAAATCCGTTATTCCATTTTGGAATTGGCGCCCGAGTAAAACCGAATTCCGAAACAAATCCGCCGAGAGCTCGAGTGCTAAAGTGACACTTTCCCACGGGGGAAAAACACGTCAGAATAGTACAAACGATTCTCTTTAATTTGATGTATAATTTATTACAAAAATAATAACTTTAACATTAAAAAATTGACGTTGATTTAGATGGTACACAAATTGTCATTTTTTTTGAAAGCTCTAACTCATTGTAACTCGCTTATGTATTGAGCTATTCGAATGTTTTATTCACCAAAAACTGCCAAATTTCATAGACTTCATTTTGTCACAATTAATGCTGGGTCTATCTCTGTAAATAAAAGCGGTACAGCCTTTTAAACACAACGAAGCGCGCTACGGCGACGGAGTCGCGAGGCTTCCCCACTCGTTCCCGGTACATCTCGCGTTCACCATAAATCGCGCAAGGCTACAATCAGCGGCCGTAAGAAAAGCTTTAGAATTATCTTCCTTTATTGTAAGATGATAAAATTAACAAATTAGATTGAATAATTTGATATTAGTTGTAATAATCTGCTATATATGGTGTCGTACTACGCGGGTGGTGCATTAATAAATTGAAAATAATAGGTAGGTATCAGATAGATATAACTGATTTTCAGATATATCATTGTAAAAATCATGCCAGCTAGTAAAGTTTTTACTTTGATTCGTATATTTTAATATTTTCCATAAAATGTCAGAGGTAACCACATAATCAAAACAATTATTTGCCATGCTATCACTAACTCGTAGAGGCTCTAAACGATTAGTTGGATTTTTGTACATAACTATATTTTTGTTTTCATGTAAACTGGAAGGGTTAAAATCGGTTAAAATTGGATAGACGATCTAAATATGCTTGTGTAAATAGGCTGTTCTCTATTCCTAGTGGGATTTTTACCATCTAGCCTGTCTTCGTTTTGATCAAAATTATCGCTGCGATAAATGTAATTGTTTTCTTCAGAACTTACTGGAGGAACTCCAGGTGGTATAAAAATGTCGTCACTAGTTTTTACTAATACGTGACTAGCTAAAGACGTTAAAAATGTACGTATTTCATCGTAGGAATAACCATAGCCAAAAGAATAAAGCATATCATTAAGTTCTTTTTCTTCTGACGGCACGAAACACATGTAGTGATATGTAAAAGATTAAAAGAAATGGCCTAAGCTGATTGTTTTTTTTTTTCGTAAGTATTAATATAAATTCCATTACTATAGAAATAACGTTTAAATCAAATTTGTCTGTCCTGACATATTTAGTATCCACGACATAAATGTTTATAACAAATCTGAAACTTCTTGTTCACATTTATGTTCATTCAGATTAGTAGTCGTGTTTTTTTATAGTTTTAAAACATCCAGCTATAGCTTCTCTTAAGATACCGGCAGCTTTATCAGGAATTGTCAATTCATTCTCATGAACCAAGTTTTCTTCGCCTGATTCACTTGTGACTGACAACAAAAATTCTTTTAGCTTTATTATCACTTGAATGAACTGTTGTTGTATTTTCTTTGTGTTCACAAAACACTTTGTTTGCTTAAATGCTTTTCTAATCTCTTTTTTATATTTCCACTGCTATAATAATCTAATTTGTCTTCCGTCATTTCTTCAAATATATCATTTAGGCGTGTTTTTAGAAATATTAGAGTTAAGAATTCTTTTTTGCAAAACAGCAAGATAAACCTCCCTAAATAAAATATTTAACGCTACTTTAAATTCATTTTTTTCTTTCAGTTAATTTTTTCTTGCTAATATATTTTGCATAACAAATTTTATGATAATTTCCATTAGCCCAAATAAATCTGAATAAATGTGTAACCTGCCTTGTATTTCTGTATCACAATGCGACACTGCAGCTTTAATATATATTTTTTTCTAGTTTCCGCACCCGTTCCTGTACAAACTGGTACTTAAAGATGTTCTTAATTTATTCTTAATTTTTCTACATTGTCCACAAATCAGACAATGCCATTTTATTTTAAACTGATTTTTTTCTTTATTATGACTACATGAAGACTCACTTGCATTTTTTTATCGCGTTACTAATATCAGAGACAATACGTATTATCTTTGCTAATGTTATTTACTACAAAAAGATGTCAAACAAGAATAATGAAATCGGTATCGAAGGGTGTGTTTTATAAAAATGTTAATGAAATTGCATATTTTCTTTCATTTGCACAATTAATAATAGACCTGATGCCAGTAACAGTTGGTTTTTTACCATTAGATTTTCACTGCTTTCAGCAGTTTCGTAAAACAAACATGTAGTTTTTCTCCATTGATAAAAATGAATCTACAATATACATAAACTGTAATAGCCTACATGTGAGTAAAATAGTATATACTTATTAATATTTATCCAGACAATAATGAGGCCAGCAGCCGATACGTTTCTTGATGGGCCGAGAGAGTAGCGGGGGCGGGAAAGGATGCCTCGTGTCTTCCTCGCCGTACTGTGCTTCGTTGTGTTTCAAGGGCTGTAGCGCTTTTAGTTAAAAAATTAGATCCAGCATTAATCGAGACAAAATGAAGCCTATTAAATTTGTCAGTTTTTGGTGAAAGAAAAAATTGAATACCCCGTTATATAAGCGAGTTATGGCGAGTTAAGAATTAGAAAAATGTTGCCGATTTGTGTATCTTTTTGAATTTTGCTAGTTTTTTTATGTTATTTTTTTAATTATTGCAATAAATTATACTGCAAATTAAAAAGCAATGTTTATTTGTCAAAACTAAAAAAAATGTATTTTTATCTGTTTTAGTTCTAAAACTATATTTGATTAAATCTTAAATTTCTAAATTTCTTTTTTTTTAGTTTTTTTCTTATATCTTCGGTCTCGACCAATGGAGAGTGTCGTCAACTTTGATTTCCTATGTAAAATAACATGCTTTAATAAGTAGTGAAGGTCCCATCTGGTTATACTTCAGTATTGGGTAGGTCAAGAAAGAGAAGGCTTTTCGCGCTCTGCCCGACGGGCTAAATATCAGCCGGGTTATCCTCAGATCTGACATGGTGCCAGTTTGACTGCTCCGTTAAATGCTGTATGTCGCTTACACTATTTGCTACAAATGTATTCCATTTGCTAGGACATGCTTGTATCCGCAATAAAGTAATTATCGAATCGGACCACAGAAAAACTCTATCGAATTTGATTTGCATCGAACTAAGTACCTTACTGACTAATTGTGCTGGCAAAAGAGCGCTGCACAACTCTAATCGCGGTAAAGATAATTGTTTGATAGGTGCGACTGTCGACTTCGCACATAATAACGTAGAGTGCACATTTTTCCATTCATCTAGATCTAGAGAACGGATATAAACACAGGCGCCGTAAGCCTTTTCACTGCTGTCCGAAAACCCATGCAATTCTATAGACTTGTATTTAGAAATTACTACCTGCCTAGGGACCTTTATTTGATTTAACAGTATTAAATCACATCGGTATTGTGTCCACTTTGTGTGTAAACTTTGAGGTAATGGAGAATCCCAACCTATTTTTTTTGCTACAATGTTTGAATTAGTAATTTGGCTAGTATAATTACAGGGCCTAACAACCCCAGTGGGTCGAATACTTGCGAAATTTGTGATAAAATTGTTCGTTTACTTATTGTTTTCTGTCTCACAGACTCAGAAATTGAATATTGAATTGTATCTTTTTTTTTCCGGGATGGAAATCCTTTATGGACACCTGAACGGTAGTGTGGGACTCACCTCTAGGCATACCCACTAAAACCACCCCTCTTCTGGGTATGATGTATCCTGGAACCGCTCTCGCTTCTCTTCAGGATACACGACAATCGTTATTCAATGTATAGATGTTGTTTTTTCCCGTGTCTTTGTTCCCTGTATTCCCTCTAGTTGTGCAAAGGGTATAGGTCGGGATTCCTCTCATCTTCTCCTTTATGCACGACGATCCGTGTAATAACTGTTTCGGCCTTTGCCCAATTGTCTTCACATTGCAGCATGAATTCCACAAGCTCATCCGGCCCTAGACGATTTATGCCTCGCCTCTCCTCCACCCATCTGTTGCAGTGGAAGACTGTGTGCTCTGCATCGTCTATTTCGCCACAATATGCGCACTCTCGAGAGTCCAGCTTTCCTATTCTCAACAGGTAGTCGGCAAAACAGCCGTGACCTGTCAGGGCCTGCGTGAGATGATACCCTACTTCTCCGTGTTTCCTTTCAACCCACTCTTTGACTGTAGGGATCATACGGTGAGTCCATCTTCCTTTATGGGCATTCTCCCATTTGTTCTGCCATCTTTCGAACAGTCTTTCCCTGGCGGTTCCTCTCTCGACTCCTTCGTACACTTCTACCCTTTCCTTGACCAGTAAATCCACTGGAGGGATCCCTGCTACCACCAGCACTGCCTCGTACGAGACTGTCTGATAGGCGCTACATACCCTCAGTGCCATCTGCCGTTGAATCCTTGCCAAGCTTACTTTGGCATTAGCTTTTTCTTCTAAGCCGTATCCCCAGACCGGGGCGGCATATAATATGACTGAATGCACCACGCCACAATGCATTCTTCTCTTGCTGGCCTTCGGCCCCTTCGTGTTGCACATCACTCTTCCCAGAGCGGTTGCCGATTTCCCCGCTTTTTCCGCCGTTTTTGTTATGTGACACCTGAATGTTAGTTTTGGGTCCAGCCAGATTCCGAGGTATTTAAGTCCATTCCCCGGTCTAATTTCCATCTGTATCTAGTGAAGCATTCCACATTATTCCCAACGTTTTATTCGCTTCAAATTCCCCGATTTGCAAAATATTAAATTCCAGATTGTCATCTACTTGAAATGATTGACATACATTTGGTTTGTTACATAACCACTTGCGCAACGGAAACCTGCCGCTAGATAGAATTGTTAAATCTTGTAGCTTCAGTAATTCTGACTCGGAATTACAACCTGTTAAACAATCATCGACAAAAAAGTCATTTTTAATTGCCCGACTAGCCTCGGGATGTGGCTGCTCGTGCTCTACCCCCAATGGATGCAGACACCTTACCGCGAGATAAGGCACTGATGCTGTACTGAAAACTACTCTATTCATCTCATAACACTTTGCATCACTAGAAGGGTTATTTCTCCAAAACACCCTTTGAAATCGTCTATCGCTATCTATGTAATCGAAAATATAACAAGATGCTAGCGATATCCTTTTGCAACTTTCGCCCAATTAAAACAGTCTCATTAAGGGACAAACCTTGAGGTGCCTTGGCAGAAGCATCAAATACCACTCTGAGTTTGGTGGTCGAATTATTAGGGGTAAGCACACAGTGGTGAGGAATGTAGTAACATTTCTCTGGGAGTGAAGTACTGTCAACAGGTTCCATATACTACTTAGGTAATCGACCATAAAGTTGACGTATTCCTTATATAAAGAGGGATTGTGCAATAAACGACGTTCCAACGAATAAAAACGTCTTAGAGCTTGAGGGCGAGTATCAGTAAAAGAAAGATCTGGCCCACTAAACGGGAGCGAAACCACAAATCGACCAGATTGGTCACGGAAATGAGTATCTGCGAATATTTTTTCACATTGAATATCTTCTGCAGATAAGGAAATTTCATGAGGAACTTCCTCGAGTTCCCAAAATTTTCTTAGGGAAGAGTCTATCATGAGTTCAGAGGAAGTAAGAAAAGTATTTAAGGAGGGAGAAGTGTTACAATTAACTTTTCCCATTATAATCCAACCAAAAATCGTATTTATTGCAGAAGGTTCAGTGGAACTTCCGGACAACCGACCATTTTTTAGGATAAGAGGGAATATATCAGCGCCTAGCAACATATCAATAGGACTTGTCACATTAAAATGGGAATCGGCCAACTTTAAATTAGAAATATGATCCCAATTTTGAATAGAGATTTTGCAGTAAGGCATTTCTGAACAAATTTTTGGCAAAGTTAAGGCATCAAAAGTCAAACATGGTTCCACCTGACCTTGGGGTTTTATAGTGCAAGTAACACTACCAGAAACCACCGAGGACATTTGCCACAATCCATTAATAGAGAGTGAGACCTTAGATCGTTGCAAACCTAGCCGATGAGCACACTTTTCAGTGATAAAATTGGCTTGACTGGCAGAATCTAGTAAAACTCGTACAATTTGATAGTTTCCACGGGAGTCCAAAACCTCAACGAGTGCAGTTGAAAGAAGTACTGTAGAATTTGAGGGAATTACATTAGAGAGCGAATTTAATTGGGACGTAGAAGGAGCAGATGCAATAACTAGATTAGACTGTTCAGATACCGAGTTGTCAACTGTTGCAAGCGTTTGAAGTGAGGATGTACCTTTATTAAAATGTAAAAGGGTATGATGATTTATATGGCACACTTTACATGATGCACTTGAATTGCATTTTAGTGACGTATGTTTGGAGCCTAAACAATTAGTACACCACCTATTTTGTTTTATTAGATCATATCTCTAATTTGGAGTTTTAGAATTACATATGGAACACTTATATATGGAGTGCTCTGATTTACATAACAGGAAATTTGTTGTGGTTGAATTTGTATTAGCTAAAAATGTGGAAGAGTTAGAATTATTGAAAGCAGGGGGTTTTTTATAATGCAAATTATTATAAGATTTTTTACTTGGTTTTGCAAGTGCCATAGAGTCGAAAGCAATATATTGCTTGTTTAAGAAATCAAAGAGGTTGTCATATGTGGGTATATCGGAAGATCTATGCTGCAACTCGAAGCGCTTGAGAGTGTCTCAGTCAATTTTTTTACTAAGTAAATTAAATAAAATGAAATCCCATTGTTTTACCAGAAATTTCAAATTTCCTAAAGCGGTTAAATTATCGGAAAAGGTGTCTAATAAACTTCTAAGATGCCGAGATGATTCGTTTGAGAGTTTCGGAGAATTAATAATTTCTTCCTAATAAAAGGTGGCTCGTATACGTTTATTTTGATAACGTTTTATTAAATTATTATATGCAATGTCATAATTTGCACCTGAAAGAGGAAGATTTGTTATTAAAGTGAGTGCCTCTCCGGACACCACTGACAATAAATATTGAAATTTCTCTATATCCGTAAGAGCTGAATTGTTATGAATTAATGAATTAAATAATTCTGAAAAGGTTGGCCAGGCCTTTAAATTTCCATTAAAATGAGGCACATTAAGTTTTGGTAATTTGACACTAGACTTTGCTGCAATGGCAGGAGCACCAACTTGAGGGCTTTCAACAAGGTTATAATATATTTCTTTAATTGAGAAGTATTTTTTATCAGCATCACGGCGCATCTGCTCTTCGGCTTCTTGGTCTGCATCCTCTATGGTTACAAGATGGTGCAAAACGTTATTATGTTGGGTATTAAATTCCATATACACTGCTTCTAAATTTAAATATCTCATTTTAAAGGCAGTAAGTAAAGTGTTATCCTCCACTGCATTATGTGCAACCGAATACATATCAATGATACGAGAATGAGCAATGTCTCTATAAGCACGATATTGTTTCATTTTATTAGCAGCCATATTGACAAGAGCAGAAAAAAAATTATTGAGAATTAATTATTACTCAGTAGTACTAGCAAAACCAAATTTTTGTAAATTAAAAATTATAATGATCAAAATGAAACACAAACCACCCTGAAAATGAATAAGTGAAGCTAAAATATGCAACGCGTTCGAGAACTTCAACTTAAAATTAAAAGGAAAGTTAAATATTAACCAATATTTAAATCACAACTTATTTGAGCCTCCCTATATAATAAAATACGGATAAACAGTGCGTCTACGCTTTCGAAGAAAAAAATTACACCCTCGAAATCAATGAATAAATAGTCACTATAGAATTTAGCCTGATTATTTCACTCATTAACGCTGTAGCCAATGAGAGCCCGTTTTTTCACAACATTGCACCAATCAAACGTCATTATTAGTGATAATTCAAGCTAGATCGGCTTTTGACAGTACCAACATGCAAAATTTATCGCTCTAATTTTTTAGGTCGCTGCAGCGGCAAATATTGCGAAAATTTTTTGACGTTTTGTGTTGTGCAATGTTTTCAGCAAATATGACAAATCGTGCTTTTAAATGTTATCTATAAATATCTTCTCTAGCTTATTACTAATTGTTAACGTAAATTGTAAATTGTAGTATTGTAGGTATTAATAACCTAAAAAGCCAATGCTGTGTAGAACTTATATAGGTTCGGGACAAGTTATACACAGCTTTCAATGGCTTAATACCTAACGTAATTACAAAATAATTTTCACGACTAAAATTAAATATAAATATCTACGAAGCAGACAAATCAGTTATTTCAAGATAAATACACAAATGTAGGTACTTACGGATGGTAATTCATCAATCATCACAAAGCACTTATTTATAAAATCAAAACTCTGCAGTATCACTATATACATTATAATTCGTTGTACTTAAAATATGTCTACTTAAACAAGTAAACTTTAACTTAACTATTAAACTTCTCAAATTAGAAACAAGGATTAAATATATAAATATATATTAATAAACACTTTAATATAATAATTCAATTCACTGTTTAGACCAGTTAAGTTAAGCTAGCGTTACTAGATGGCGGTACCACACCATCTGAGCCGCAGCCTTAGAACGTAAAAGCGATAGATTGGTAATATGCAATTTGTGTGATTATACCCGTAATGTGATTGGTCGAAGCGTGCTTTGTTGTGATGACTAGTCTTATAAGTTACAGTACCTATGGTTTAACATATATTGTTTTTCTTGATTGTCATAATTTAAACCTACTTTGTTTTTTATTAGATGAGTCGCTTTGGCAATGCATTTTTATGTGACGTAAATGATGAAATTGAAGATAAAGGTGAATAATCTCTAAAAAGTAACAAGGAAACGTCTGCAGGCAATTAATTACTGAACGTAATATAGAAGATGTACTTAATGAATTATTTATTCGTGAAATATTCTCCACAAATACCACTCGTGCTTCTAAATTTTATCTATAAATTTTTTCTCAAGCCATAAGGTTAATATAACTCGTGCAAATTGACAGTTTATTATCAAAGATTAAATCCCTCCCGCTAAAGCGGTCGGGATTTAATCAGATAATAAACTGTCAATTTGCACTCTTTATATTACCAGGCAACAATGCTTTCGAAAAAATTTTACCGATAAAATTTCAAGCACTAGTGATATTACGTACGACAATAATATCAATTTTATTTGTCTAAACTAATATAATAAATATCAAAATTGAGAATTGAAAAAGGTAAAACCACAAATAAGAGCACAACAGGTGTAATACAAAGATAAATCCAGTATTCTCAAACATACAATTACGGCACAAATCTGTATTACTTATTATTTAAATAAAATAAATAAATGATTCCCGCAGTAGCTAAGGGGAAATTTACGCGAAATGGTAAATAAAAGGTATACAAGTATTAAAGGTGAGAAATTATGTGTTTATTCTAATTTTGAAACTGAACTAAAATAACTAAAATGTTTAATTTGTATCCTATGGCGGTGTCAAATACTTAGAAATTAATAATACCAAACCTTGTCTGTAAAGAGAGAGAGAGAGAGTAGGGTTATACTAATACCCTTTTTTAAATTAATTATCGTTAAATTATTATTGTACGTAAGGGAAATGATTATGAGAGAGTAAAGAGAGAGAGTAGGGTTATAATACCCTTTTATAAATTATTTTTAAATTATTAATATTCCCAAGCGAAATTACCTCTTATGAGTTATGTTATAACAAACTACTATTTCACAAATGTAAACAAAGCAGTGCAGCGAATTAGCGGCGTATCGGTCGCCCGGCAAGAACCCGTACCGTGACCGCGCAAAAAGTGTGATAAAAAGGACTTACCTATTTCTTGTAATTTCAACCGAGATTTTAACGATAAAAACCTTAAATATCATGCAATTTGGTGGGAATGATTAATTATTATTTAACAAATTATGTAAAGCGGGACAAATAATCCGGCTCGAAGGACCAAAAAATGATTCGTCAAGGGCCAAAAGTAGCGGCAGAGCCTGGCACTTACCTGGACTTGGATGTTTGGAAGTCAAATGCTGCCGGCCCTCGTGGTTCCGTGGACTGTTTTGTAGCTGGGTCAATCACTATCCCTTTGGTTTAACTAGTTCACTTATAATTATTATTAGATAAATTAATTAATTGAGGATTATTTTAAAGAGAAATTGAGAATTACTTTAAAGGGAAAAATTTAGCACAAGCAGTTTTAACAGCGGTCTTTACAAGCGTGTATTTGCCTAGGTTCTTCTTTCGAGCTTCTTATCTTCACGCAGGCGGAGTAGGTTTGTGCCAGGTTAATGCGCGCGTGATTAAATTAAATTACCGAAAATAGAAATTAATATTATTAAAACAAGACTAAATATTATTAAACAAAATATATACATATATATTAAAAATTAATAGGAAAAACGGCAGGCTTGAACAATGATGACTATGAATGTAACGAGATGGATTGTGACGTCCATTTCGACTCGGACGAACGGTGTGATAATAATTGTAAGCGTAGAAAGATCTATTAGCATAGAATAAGAATTGTATATAATGAACCAAATGTAATGAATGATCATTGAATGAATAAAAACGAAAATACTTTTATATATATAATCAATGAAAAAACTAGAGGAAGCATTATACTCATCGCCGATTTACTGAGCTTTTTATATAATTGTTACACATTCTATAGGATACTCTTCGCAATTTTTTTGTAAATAATGTTAGTTTTTGGACATTCTAAATTTTGTAATACCAACTTTGTTGTGAAAAAAAAAATATATGAAAAAAAAAATCACGATGTGAGGGATCGAACCCGGGACCCTTGGATTGCTAGACAACAACAACAACAACAACAAGCATTTATTAATATTCACATACAATAATGCGTCATTCCAGAGTCCGGCCCGGAGCCAGCCAGACAACCACGGCGAACATCGCCGAGGTGGGTGTGAGGTTGGGCGGGGAGGGTCCGGTTTGGCGGTGACAAAAATTAATTGTGAGTTAAAACTCCTGCCTAATAGGGAAAAGCTTAAATTTAACAGTATCGTGCAACGTAGTACACGAGGGTACTTAAAAATAATTAAAATTAAAACTGTAAAACTATCGATTTCGCGCATACGCGAACACTTAAAAATTTTGATTGCTGGCACGGGAAAACAAAACTCAACGAAAAAACCCGTTTGAGACAATTCCACCCTGGTAGTCTTCCTGATGCCAGGAAAGTGTCGTGGATAGTTAAAAGTGTGTAATGTTATATGAAATTGTTGTTTGTTAAGAATTTATTTGTCGAGACTGAATTTAGAGACAAAAAATGGGCAAGGAACAAAAAAGATAAAAACAAATAGATTGAATAGAGAGGGGTTGGTTGTAGGTTTTGGCGAGGATTAAAGGTGGGGAAATGAGAAGTTGTCGTAGAGGAAAGTGTGGTTAGAGAGGTTGCCGAAAGATAGGCAACGCCTGGTATGGTAGGGGGTGTCGGATATCGAAAAGGATCGCATTATGCTGTCTGATTCGTGTTATGTTGCGGGTTAGCGGACTATCGCCCAGCTTGAATTGATAGAATTTTTGGGAGATCTTGGACGTAGTCCGCTAGTGGCGTTATGTTGTGGCAACGATTATATAGATCTCTGAGGGAGGTGTATCTGCCCGAATAAGAGATGAGGCGCATAAATTTGTGTTCGAGAACTCGGAGTTTTCTCATTGTCGTGGTCGGTATGCTGCACCACACCGGCGCCGCATATGTGATGGCCGACCTGATCACCATCGTATACAACAATTTTTTATTTGTCTTGTTGAGTCCGCTACCCCTTGCCAGGAGCCGATACAGACTCCTGGACATGGAGTAGACCTTGCGTACTGTCTCGTTTATGTGAATGTTGAACGTCAGTCTCTTGTCCAAGTTCACCTCTAGATACTTCACGCACCGTTTAATTGGAATTTGGCGACCCCCGATCGAAAGTGGTGTTAGAATCCGATTTTCGATGAAACGGCGCATGAATAGAATTGATTCCGACTTCTCGGCATTGATCCGAATTTTCCACTTGTCGTAATACGCCGTAGCACGGGCCAAGTGAGCCTTCAGCAACATATTAGCTGCCTGTGCATTGTGTGAATGCACGTACATGGCCGTGTCATCGGCGTACTTGGCAAGGTTCGAATTCGGGAATTCCGGGAAGTCGGAGATATATAGGTTGTATAGTTTTGGTGACAGGCATGACCCCTGGGGGACGCACGCGCGAATGTCCCGCCGAGTTGATAGTTTATTATTCACTCTGACCTGCAGCGATCTGCCCATCAGGAAAGAGTGAACAAGTTTCGTTATGTGCATGGGGAAGTCCAGTGCGTTTAGTTTATGAAGCAGTCCCGGGATCCATACGGTATCGAAAGCTTTCTCAATATCGAGGAGCACCATGACGGTGCTCTTCCCGAGGTTGCATTGTACTTTGACGTCATTCACAACCCTGATGATCTGCTGCACAGTGCCCCTGCCCCGCCTGAAGCCGAACTGGCACTCATCATCGATGTGGAGTTCATCCTGAGCAGAGTCTAATCTGATCAGGATGACCTTCTCCATCAACTTGGAGATCGCCGACAGCAACGAGATCGGTCGATAGCTGCCGGTGAGCTTCGCGTTCTTGTTCGGTTTCAGGACTGGCACGACCACAGTGCATTTGGACTTGTTGGTCCAGTGCTGCAGTCGCAGGATCGCGTTGACAATGTACGTCAACTGCACAATGCCTTTTCTCGGGAGATATTTAAGAAGCTTGTATTCGATGCCGTCTGAACCCGGGGCTTTGTTGTTGGGTAATGTCCGGACGATGCCAGCCACCTCCGAGGGCTTGGCCATGACCTTTAAAAATTCTCGTCTCGTCAATTGGATGTCATGGCCAATCAGTTCGTTGATGTCGTTTTCGATGCGGTCGTGTTCTGGATTGTTCGGTATTTGTACGTTGTGTATACTTGCAAAGTAGTTAGCTAAGTCGTCCGCTTTCTGCGAGTCCGTCAGAGACGTCTGTCCGTTTGCGTTGGTCAGTGCGAGTATGGCCTACCGCGTATTTCTCATGGCCCTCGACAGTTTCCACAGCGAGTTGTCTCGAGGATTCAACGCTTCCAGCCTATCCCGCCATCTCCGGTTTTTAGCGGTGTTGATGGCGGTCCTGATCTGCCATTGCAGCCTACCCATCTCGGCCTTAGCGTCGACATCGCGATTTCGCTGCCAAAGCTGTCTCAGTCGATTCTTTTCTCGTATGTCTAGTATGACCGCCGCGTCGAGTCGGTCTCTGTATGGGTTTCTGGTTATAGTGTCAAGTGTGTGTTTATATGAGTCTTGTAGAGACGCCAGTCGGTGTCTCTATAAGAGGTGACTTTTCGTGTAATGTCTTCCCTCGACATGTTATCCAATTCTAGAAGAATTGGATTGTGGTCGGATGTGAGTTCTTCTAGTGCCACTGGATTGCTAGACGAAACTCTTGCCGCTACACCACCATTTCGTATTACTAAAATTGTTAATGAGTGTAATATATAACATAAGAAAATTTATTCTGATTATTAGGAAACACACATTAGTATAATATATTAAAAAAAAAATAGTGATAGGAAATAACATTTCGCAAGGTTTCTATTTATTACAAACCATAAAAAAAAATGTAAAAAATATTTTTTTAAATTTTAAATTACTAATAACTTTTTTATTTAGCAATCTATTTTGTTGAAAAACAATAGGGTTCTTCCTCTAGCTAACACTAAGTTACTCTCCAAATTTCAATACAATCGAATTATTCTTTCTTGAGTTATCGTGCTTACAAGAAACGTGACGGACGGACAGACGAACGGACGGACAGACGAACGGACGGACAGACGGACAGACGGACAGGCGGACATTTTGAAAGTTGTTCAGAATTCGTTCACTAACATAACGATATAAAAAATTTTTCTCTACGAGCGATATTTACTGATTTAGAAATGTGCCGATCAAATACAATATACTCTTCGTTTTTGCGAAGAGTATAAAAATATCTAATATATACCAAAGACTCGTCTCAATTAATTCCCTACAAACCACTGAAGGAAAAATTCACTTCGTGTAAAGGCTGATTGAGCGTCCTAGTTGGTCAGGTCTCGTCAAATCCAGGTTTACTTATTTTATTCGAATTGATGAGAAAAAATCCTATCCGACAAGCCCTCGCCAGTCTAGTACCGGAAAATTGGAAAAGAGGATGGTTATATTCTGTTTTGTATTATGTGACTTTTAACATTGTTGATTAAAATTATTGTTATATTGTTATTGTTTTTCAGGTTTCGGGATAGTGAGTAAAGGATATGTCGGGAAATACTGTTACCATCGTGTTCCCCGCCCTCGAAAATGAGGGTATACCGCCTTCTAGCTGATTTTCTTTTTGTTTTCTTGGCATTTATATCGGTACCCGGTACACTGTCCATAAGATTGTGACATGTTTATACAGTGTGTCCCAGGATAGATGTAACAAGAGGTGTAATTGACCAAAAATTTTGGAATATTGGAATGGTATTTGGGGATTGAGTCCTGCTTGTTTTAAAACTAAAGTATACCAAAAATGACTTGATTTGGTGTTCTACAGGGTGTTTTATAAGCAAAGTTGTAAAAATCACCACTAATAAAGTACCTTTATTTTTCAAAATATGAAAAAATTCCACTAAGAAAAGTTATTTAGAATACATTTTTTTACCTCTATACCAAATTTCAGGAATATAAAATTACTTTTTTGGAACTCCCCATTTTTTCAATAAATTAGGATTTTATTTTGAACCATTCAATTAAAACTGCATAGAAATAATTTTTTGTGAATTAATATTTAAAGTTATGTAGAAGTAGGCTATGAGAAAAGCAGTAGATACACACTTATATTTATTATTGACATATCTGTCAAACGTAGTCAATATTATCCTTAATTTCTGTTTTAAATTAAAGAACCAAGCATAAAAAATTAAGTGAAAATGGTACTCACAGTGCGTGAAAAAATTTATATTGTGCAATGTTACGGAAATGTCGGTGAAAACTCGCTAAGACAAGTGGTAAGCCAATTTAATTTGAAATTTCCAAACACTGCTTTGTCACGTACTCAGGCTATGAGAATAATTAAAAAGTTTCTGGCTACTGGTAGTGTTCTTAACATGAAAAGAAAAATAAAAGCATATGATAAAGACAATGTTGGGGCTATTATAGCTCATGCCTCTGTTACAGAAAATCCTAGGATGCCACTAAGAGAGAGATCAGCTGTTATTAATATTAGCAAGTCTGAACTCCAAAGAATTTACAAGGCAAAGAAAATTACGGCATATAAAGCAAATTATAAACATACGCTTGAAGAGGGAGATGACGGCCGTAGGTTGGATTTTTGTTTGACCATTGGAGAAAAAATCATAGAAGAGAGATTTTTTCATCATTTCATAATTTTCTCAGATTAATCCACATTCACAACCAATAGTGTTGTTTAATCTCAGAATTATCGGTTTTGGGCTTCTGAAAATCCAAATTTTAGAATTCATTGTAGAAGACAATATTATAAAAAAGTGAATGTGTAGTGTGCCGTTTCTTATCACGTTGGAGTTATTGGACCTTATTTCTTTGAGGGAAGGTTAAACCAGCACACTTATTTACAGCTTCTTGAAAGATTTTCTGAAGAACATTTAAATATTTTAAGAGATATGCCTTTAGTTTATTTTCAACATGATGGTTGCCCTTGCCACTCCACAGAAATGGTTAATCGGTGGTTGAATTTAAATTTTTGAGAAAATTGGATTGCCAGGAATGGACCGATCAAGTGGCCGGCGAGATCCCCAGACCTGTCAATATTGGATTTCTTTTTATGGGGTCGCCTCAAGCAGTTGGTTTACGCTGAACCACTTCCTAACGATGTAGCAGTATTGAAGCAGAGAATTACAAATGCTACATACCGTTAGATCATATTCGAAACAGTTTTAAGGACTTCAGGAGAAGGATCGAAATGTGTGTGGATGTGGGTGGTAACTACGTCGAGTAATAAAAAAATTGTAAACATTGTTTTGTATTGGTCAATAATTAATTTGTTTGTGAATCTGTTATGTTTTTGACATTTATTACTTGTTATAATTTTTAAACCTCATTTATCTTCTATTAGTAATTGTTTCTTGTTTTACAATTAGTTCGATTAACATTATACATCTCGTATATTCACTTTTTTATTTACCAATAGCCTACCTTTTGAGATGATTGACATTTGCTCCTACACAACTTTAAATATGAATTCAACTCTTAATTCGCAAAAAATGGGAAGTTTCAAAAAAATAATTTTATATTCCTGAAATTTAGTATAGAGGCATAAAATTGCATTCTAAATAACTTTTCTTAGTGGAATTTTTTCATATTTTGAAAAAATAAAGGTACTTTATTAGTGGTGATTTTTACAACTTTGCTTATAAAACACCCTGTAGAACATCAAATCAAGTCATTTTTGGTATACTTTAGTTTTACAACAAGCAGGACTCAATCTCCAAATACCATTCCAAAATTCCAAAATTTTTGGTCAATTACACCTCTTGTTACATCTATCCTGGGACACACTGTATTCTGACATGTTCTACATCCAAAGACATCTATGAGTTCTAAGTTCCATGTAGAAGTAACAGAGAACAATTAAATTAGTTAGTTTGGCAATTATCTACTGTAACATTGTGGAAAGATGTAGAAAGATCCAGAACTACTTACCCAACAGTACAAAAGAGAGTGAGTGGCCGCATGAGTTGAGTACAGTTTGGTTAGTAGAGTAGCTCAGTTCAGTGAGAACAGATCAAGGAGTAAACAAAGTGGTAAAGTGACTGAAATATTGAATTATAGTACTCAGGGTAATATTAGTAAAATAATTAATTGTTGTAATTAGTACGTAAGTTAATGAACACGTAACAATATAAATGAGGGGTGACAGTGGTCCGAGCACCGATCCCTGAGATACTCCAGATTTTACCATTTTTACTTTTGAATTCAGATCATTACATCGAACTAATTTTTGTCTGTTTGATATAAACGATTGAACCAAATTAATACTCGTTTGACTGAATTCATAGTATTTTAATTTCAATACGAGAGTGTCATAAGAGACACAGTCGAATGCCTTCTCCCTTGCTACCGGGCGTCAAAGTGACGCGACACCAATTTATTTCTCAGGGGCGCCAGTCGCGTGCTACCCCGTTCTTCTACCTCCCAGGCGGGTTCGAGATAAGATGCACTTCGATAGCCGAATAATGGACCAAGGCTGCACTACCTCAGATCGGAAACGACGCTCTCTCTGGACGTGAATTCCTTGATTTAGGGTTTAGGCACCTTTTGAAAATTTAAATTTTCGCATAAAAAAAATCCCTATCGAAGAGTTTTCTCTTCGACGGGATTGATTTTTATCTGCTAATAACGGACTCTACACCTTAGGATTTCTGAGAAAAACGCATAAAAAAATCCCTATCAAACCTCCGTAAGGCAACCAGAAGGTCAAGTGTTAATGTGAGTTAACTCGGTTTAACATCCGGTTTTCCATACGAAAGTTTTAGGGATTATAGACCAGCAACAGGCCTCAAGATCAATTAAGATGCAATAGTTCAAAGAATCCGTTTATTTAACAGAAATGGTTATACAAAATTCTTATTGTAAGAATCATGCCTTCCCCAATCAAGGCAATGGCTTTCAGACCATACAAGCGAGAGCGCTTACGCCAACGATCGATTAGGTAGAAAAGATTCATCCACACCTTCTCAGAATCAAAATGCGAGCTTTTTATAGAAGTCTTAGACTCTTTGTAATTTCATAATTACGGCTGACTGATTTTAACTTAAAAAAGTTTTACTAAATAAATTTAGTTTCGCTAGAGACTACTTAGCTTTAAAGTTCTTGTATCGTGGCGGTTCACGTACTCAAGCACATTCCTGAGGACTTATAACTGCATAAGTTTGTTGGCGTTCGATTAGTCCACAACTTACTTGCCCCTATGCAGTTGTTCAATATTATCGAAATGGTAGCAACCCACCTCCGAGCGACTTTTAGGCAAAATTGAATTTTCGGTTTTTTATGCACAAGGCATTTTCCTCTATAACTTTATTATTTGGAAAGCCTTGCTATTGACTTTCCTACCATCGCTTCGCATGGACTACTCAACGCGCTCGATCAAATTGCGAGCCGCTGAGTGAATCCAAACTCTTTCTATGCGAGAAACCGGTCTTGTGCAAGTGTATTGATTTTTATCAAATTTTTGCTAATCGGCACTACGCCGGCCTTGTCAAAATTGTCGGTTTTGCCTTTTAAATGCAATGGATCGCTAAAATTGTATGCTCATACTTTAGAACAGGACATTCAATGACCGTACCTCAATGGTCAATGTCTTTGGTGGAGGAATAAGAATGGAAAATATTTCAGTATTTTCTAAAGTACATTTTTGGAGTACCTTTTAAACTGGCTTCGGGGTACTTTTGAAAAAGTAATTTTTAAGTGAAATTTCGGCGTACTTTTGATAAATTAATTTTCAAGCCAAATTTCGACGCAGTTTTGATAAAATAATCTGCATGTGAAATTTTGGCGTACTTTTGATAAATCAATTTTCAAGCCAAATTTCGACGCACTTTTAAAAATATTATTTTTCTAAGTCCAACTTTGTTGCACCTCTGAAAAAGTATAATAGACATAAATCCCTGCCATTATATACTTTCGCTCTCACATCTTAAACCAAAACATATTTTCCTAAGTGAAAATTCGGTGTTTCTCCGAATCCTCACCTGGTCATTTCTAATGCCTTATAGAACTCATAACGGTCCTTATGGACTGGTCTGTGCCTCTGCAGACTCTTAAAAATGTCCTTAAATGAAATTTTTGCTTAAGTCGAATTTTGATTCTGTCTTCGACTTAGGTCGATTCTGGAGGGTTCTGCAACAATACCATGGAAGTCATTAGAGTTTTTGTTTTTTAAATTATCTATTGCTTCACAAACGCCATGAAAGCTCAAATTGTGAAGCTGAAAATTTTGTGTTTTAGAGGATTTGCAGCTATAATAAGCTTTTTTTACTTTCTGTCTTTACCAAGTAGAGCGAAGTGAGTTAAAAAAAAAAAATACTACTCGAGCTCCAGTGGCATCAATCGACTGGGTACGTTTGCTTTTATTTTCTGACATTTAATTGTGAAATTAATGATCGAAGACACATTTTAATTGTAAATATTCTTACTTTTTCTATTTTCTTTTTATTCTATTTTGCAAAAAAAAACATAAATGATTGAATTTCCCGGCAAAAAAATTACCATAATTTTTAATTTTTCTACAATTATCTGTACAATTTAACAATTTTTAGCATAAGAAAAGATGTTGCAAATGATTTCAGATAATTTGATCTTTGTACACCGAGTTCCCACTTATTATGACCTATCCTGCCAATGCTATAGATAGATAGATAGATGGATAGATAGGTAAATTAGATAAACCATCTTGCAACAAACACGTACATATCACTAGCTGACGATACTCTCAAGAGCTCATATAAGTAAGCAAGTAGCTGAGATTGATTATTATTCTAACAGAAAGAAACAAAAATTGTTGCCTACGATGTTTGGTATTCTGTCTCTTTTGGCCTTCGTACTGTTCCATGGATCCTATGCTCAAGATTGCAGTAAGTATAAACACTATATTTATTAATAAATATCTCGAATTATTATTTTTTAATATTATTAACTTTTGATTTAAAATTAATATAAAATTAACTTTAATTAAATGTTAAATTAAATTTATTGCTCTGCCTCTGTGTAATAAGCATAATTCAAAGTAAGTCAAGTATAAAAAGCAACAAAATAGAAACAGAATGGAATAGATATAGTTCCAAACTGTTTAGAATACAATTGAATCAGGGTTGAGCTGATTTAAATAATTAAGTTAAAATCGCAATTAAAATCACGATTTTAATGAAGCGATTTTTATTTTAAAAAATCATGATCTTTTTTCTTTTCAAGTTTAAAAACAAACTTTAGTTTAGTAAAAATTTTTATTTGCAAAAATATAACTTCAAAAAGCTCTTAACTTAAAGGCTTAAAACTTTAACTTGACAAACATAAGAACATATAAAAATATATAAAGGTGTCCTAACCAAAAATAGACACCCTGAATAATAATGATTATTTTAGAGGAAATTAAAATAAAAGAAGCAGTTTAAATTTTCGTTTGTTCTGTTCAAAATGACCCCCACCGAGTTGAATATAGTAGTACAGTGTGTTTTGAAATTCTGTACGAACATTTCTGAACACATCGAGACCTAGAGTCAATGAACAACATTCCGGAACAATTCTTTCACATATCTCTTCCTTCGATATCAAATGTCCCCACATAAAGGAATCCAAGGGAGTTAAAACGGGTGACTTGGATCTCTTCTTCAAATTCTTCAGATCTTTATCCATTCTAAGACATAGCAAAAAACCTTCCTACCTAGTCGATAAGAAGAAGAAGAAACAATAATAATGAATTATAAACTAATTAATTTTTTTAGAATTAGTTTCTTGCCATAAACGGTTTCGTTTTCCTCTCCTCCGAGAGTAAAGTCCCCAGTGTTAAGGGATTTTTATTGTCCGTTTTACTGCTAGCAGAGGTTTTGTTTATAGTAGAATCTTAGTACTACATTTACAATTTCTATTTTGGTTAATTTATAGCTTTTGATATTAAATCTAACCTTGGCAATTCCGAGGGCATTTTAGTATTTTCCTTCAATTCTTTGTAGTAAATTCTAGATAAATTTTATACTTTTCATCTCGAGCTACATAAGTCAAGTGTTAGTAAATATTGACATCTTTGCCTAGTCATGTACTTGAACAAAATTTGACTATTCTTGTTTTCATTTTTTTTTTTTTATTATGAACTAGTCCCTTAGTACAGTACCTAGAGGTAAAAAATATGTAAAACTTCGGAATAATGTCATATTGAACGGATTTCGTTCATTTTTGGCAGTATAATAGTAAATGCTTCTCAGAAAAGTTTCTATATTGTGCGGGGGCTTGCTAATTTATAGGTGGTGGATGCCACCCCCTCTCGGGGGGGGGGGGTGGCACTTAAAAAAATATATATTTATTGGAGCTGAAGTAGAATCAAATTTTAAGAAAAAAAGGTTCTATGCAATTTTTCACATAAATTGGTAGTTTGTGTAAATGCACATTGCTTTGGTCATAACTTCTTTACTTTTTATGCTACAGAAACAAATAAAAAAAACAGTTGAAAGCTTAATTAATAGCCTATTATTCTACCTTGGCGTAGGTGCCACAGTTTCTGAGATATTTAACTCTAACTCTAAATAATTATCTTATAAACTCTTGGATACCAAATATATACTTAAATATCTCCGAAATTATTAATCCTACATCAATAAACAAAAAATATAATTAATTTCCAATTTGTACTTTCTATAATTGGTCTGTAACATTTTCTCGATAAAGTAATACTTTTCGAGATACTTGACGAAAACCGTTTGGAAATACCTTTTTTTAAGCTAAAATCGCAATTTTGAAGTCGTTATAACTTAAAAACTATCAATTTATGTGAAAAATTGCATAGAACCTTTTCTTCTTAAAATTTGATTCTATTTCAGCTCCAATAAATATATATATTTTTTAAGTTCCACCCCCTGAAAGGGGTGACACTTAAAATTAGCAAGCCCCCGCACAATATAGAAACTTTTCTGTGAAGCATTTACTATTATACTGCCAAAAATGAACGAAATCCGTTCAATATGACATTATTCCGAAGTTAAAACCTCCAGTTACTGTACTACCTCACAATTGCCTATTTTTTATGTGAATACCTGGACCACTTACCATCCGGAAAAAGCATAAGATAGAAACCCGTTATTGTCAACGTTGATCAAAGTTACGTAAGCCAACCTATCTCTGTAGCTAACATCTGCAATATTTTGGTCAGAAGAAATTAATGAAAACCAGTTGATATTTTCACTTAGTATTAACTTTTAAACATTTTCAGTAATTTTTTTTATTTGTTTTTCTCCATTTAACATAACTTCATTTAAACATTGTAAAGAGATTGTATTTTTACCTTAATTACATTGGTTTTTAAAATACCTACCTGAGTTCGATTGTGTCCAACTGTAAAAATTTACAGAATATCACATTATTCGTTTTGTTTTTGCTTAGAAATGTTGTTCAAGTATTGTTGAATATCTCAATTCATCTCAAATCATTTTACTTTCCTTGCTTGATGATTTTCTTGATAAATATATATATTGGAGGCTGTAACTTGCCGAAAACTTGATCCATTGGAAAAAATAAAATAACACTATTTCGGAAAAAATGTATACTTTTTGAACGTTCAAACCTTCGATTAAAGAACTTATATCTAGATACATAATGGCTAACTTTTCTTCATATACCTTATTTGCTCCTAACATAGTCACATTATATGTCCATTAAAATGGATAGATGAACATCACATCCCATAGGCAACAGAGGCGGGTATGTGTAGAAGGGAAAATGTACAATATTGTACCTATTTTATGTGATAATTATTGGTTAACTTCTAGAAATATTAACGCAGATTGAAAAAATACAATAGGTAAAGATGTTTTATTCGAGGGAAATATGCATTGGAAGAATATTATTCATAATATTATTATTAAAACTATAAACTGAACCTCATCATGTTACGACTATGACCTACTTACTTATGAAACGTTCGATTTCTGCAAATGGCACAGCACTGTTGCATGTTGCACTAAATTGTCTAAATATGAACAGAGAATACTATTTAGGTATTAGGCAAATCACAACTTAAAATAAAAAGACTTCTTCACCACATTTTGATCGAAAAACACGAAAAACACTTATTAACATTAATGACGTATACTGTCAAAACTGTCCAACTGAGATTATGATAATCGAACTGAAGCCGACCGTGTACGAGCGGCCGCGAATACGCCGATGGGCCAATCAGCAACTTATGGGAAGAAGTGCCTTAGATTGGGAGTCTTTCGGGATCATAAAATTCATGCCATTATGTATCTAGATATAAGTTCTTTAATCGGAGGTTCAAACACAAAATCCGTTTACTTGTATGCATTTTTTAGAAAATATGATCAATCAAATCATGATAAGAAATTGCGATTTTCACGATCTTATCCTTATAACTACGAAAATATCTTTGATTGTTTTGAATATAAATTCTGGAACTTTTCCAATATATTAATAAATGTATAAGGAATCCATTACATATAGCTGAAATGTGGATAGGTGTATCTGTAAAAATTACAATAAATTAAAGGCACGTAAAAATTCATGAGAGCGATTCAGCGGCTACGTGTGGTGTCTGTGTATTGTGTATGCGTTCATAATTATATATTTTCCCTCCGTACTTCTATTTATCCTCCTATGCACTAAGAAAAACGTTAAGAAGGCTTTATTTTACTCGTTAGAACTGCTAAGAATTTTTGGAGGTTCCATAGTATGCATTTAACCGTGCGCTTGGCCGTGCAGAATGACAAAGTTACTTCACTATTTTTTTCCAGGAATATCGTGGCTATAGCGATAAATTTTATTAAAACATTTTTTGTTCAGAGATACGTGGTCTATCCGTGGTATTTTTTATTTTTTTCTAACTTGAGTTGATGGATGAAAAATTTATTTTTTTTTTTCACTTTTTTTATGTTCTGCATCCGAGCGGAATGTAAACTTTTCAGGATATTACTCTATATACTTTCACGAACTCATTAAAAAAAATTATTCATCTTGCAAGTTTTTGTAGGTTTCACTATGAAATGTTCTCTGTCGTCTAGGCTAATTTATTTCACTACATTTACTTTACATTTATTTTGTAAATTCTTAAATATCATTCAACAAGTTTTGTAATTTTCTAATATTTAATTTTTAACCCTTTCAAAAACCACCCCCTATTTTTGTTGTATTCACGGGCAAAATATTATCGTATTTATAAAATTTCAGAATTTTAAAACTAAGTTTATTTTTTCAACCCCCTCAAAAACTACCCCCTTGGTCCTTAGATTTTTTTACTATTTTTGGTGTATTTACGGGAACAATATTATCATATCTACGAAGTTTCAGAATTTTAAAACTAAATTAATATTTTTCCCCTTAAAAACTACCCCTTAGTGCCTAAAATTTTTTCAATATTTTTCCGTTTTTCTATTGAAAATTTTCTGTTTATTTGCAAATTCGTAGAATTTTGTCCACCTAGAACTTGGAAATTTCCCACTGTGGTCGGTCCAAATATCCTTTTCAATGCAGCGTCGACATAACCTAGAATGCGTCTTTGAATACTCATTGGGTAGACTGGCAATAATAAACTCAATATTGCGATTAAAAGTTTATACTGTTTAAAGCATTTTAGCCTATTATTTTCATTTCAGTTCCTGATGACGTCCAAACGGTAACGCTAACCTACAACTACACTCTGTACTGGGAACCCAGCACGAACTGTGATCCAACCTCGTATATGGTTCTTATACGAGTCGATCCAGAAAACGTACAGCACATAATGAGCACACCAAATCCATATGTGGACGTTTCTTATCTACCTGCCTGCGAAAGGTTCCATTTTGAAGTCAGAGCTTTTTCGAGGGATCTGGCAAGTGAAGCAGTTTATCTAAACACCTACGTTCCACCGCCCTCAGGTAAGTTTAGCATCAAACTAGATGTAGACATTACATTCGTCGCCACATTATTATACTCTTCGCAGAACGAAGAGTATATTGTATTTGATCGGCACATTTCTAAATCAGTAAATATCGCTAGTAGAGAAAAAATTTTATATCGTTATGTTAGTGAACGAATTCTGAACAACTTTCAAAATGTCCGTCTCTCCGTCCGTCCGTCAGGTTTCTTGTAAGCACGATAACTCAAGAAAGAAAAATCCGATTGTATTGAAATTTGGAGAGTAACTTAGTGTTAGCTAGAGGAAGAACCCTATTGTTTTTTAACAAAATAGATTGGTAAATAAAAAAGTTATTAGTAATTTAAAATTTAAAAAAATATTTTTTACATTTTTTTATGGTTTGTAATAAATAGAAACCTTGCGAAATGTTATTTCCTATCACTATATTTTTTTTTTAATACATTTTACTAATGTGTTTTTCCTAATAATCACAATAAAGTTTCTAATGGTATATATTACACTCATTAACAATTTTAGTAATAAGAAATGGTGGTGTAGCGGCAAGAGTTTCGTCTCGCAATCCAAGGCGACAACATCGTGGAAGGCGAAGCAGCGAAACTACGTAAAAATCAGCTTTTAAAAGCGCCTAAAATTATAGTGACACAACCTGTGAATCCAAAAGTTAAAAAGAAAGCGAGTGATAAGAAAATTAAACATAAAATTGCTACATCTGCTAGCTGCAGCAATTTAAATGTGTGCAACATAAACAAAATCAGGACGCTAAACGTGCCACATCAGTAAGTGAGAGTGACAGAGACACAAGTTTAAATATAAGCAACAAATACAGTGATACGGACACAAACCTAGATAAGTTCAGTGCTATAGACAAGACAGTTAAAAGTGCATCGTCTAAAGCAATTCTATCCGACAGCGACTCAGAAAGAGAAACTTCAGTACCTAAAAAGTTGAAAAAGGGCTGCAAAATTAACGTGAAGTCTATCAATATTAAAAAGGTATCGAAGAACCCCAGGCCAAGTTTTTATTCATTCTCCAAAACAGCACCTGATAAGGATAACACAAAAAAGATTCAGCAACTTACTAAGGAATTCCAAACGTCTAAAGAATGTAAACCATCCCAGAACTCTACTGAATTAATAATTGGCGCTAAACAACACATCCCAGATACAAAATTAACCCCGGAAAAAACATTATTAAATATAACTCAAAATATACTAATAGACCAGGAGCTCGCTGACAAAGATTTCATCAGTGAGTACGAGATGGACGAGACAAAAGACACCCATGAACCCGACGTTACGTCAATTGAACAACCCATAATAACTTCGACTCCAGAACCCACAAATCTGGAGCCATTAGAAAAATTCCAACAAACATTAGAACTACCAAAGAACCCTATAATAGTCACAAAAGATATTTCTAAACAAAAAAAAGAATTAGATGAACTAGAATCTACTGAAAAACTTATTTTAAAACTCCTCAAAGAGGACAAAATACAAATTGAAGGTGGCAAAATATTTATAGGAAAAAATGTTATACAAAAAGTAAAAGAAACTTCAGAACCCAAGAATTCTAATATTCACTCGGAAGAAGAAATGGATATTTCCGAAACGCACAATCACTCATTTATAAAACCTAAAAAAGTAGCAAAATGTCAAAACTTTTATTTAACCCAGATACTATAACACAAACAAAAAATCGATTCGAGAACTTACCAATAATTAATGATGATGCAGCTACTTCAATAAGGGAAAAAGCAACTGGAACCATCCCTAAAAAAACATCGAAAGATACCCAACAAACTCAACAAACCCGACAAACTCAATCAAGACAAGACGAAAAAACTAAGGAAAAACAATTTAAAAACCCGCCGATAGTGCTAAAAGGTACAATTAAGGAACATAATAAACTTACAGCTGAATTACAAAAAAACATTAAAAAGGGGTTTTACATAAAGTATGCTGCTAAATCTACTTTATTATATATATCGGATAAAAATGAATATCTGGAGTATACAAAAAAATTAAAATTAGAGGAAAATCTTGAATTTCATACATATACCTTACCCGAACATAAAACTCACGCCTTTGTTTTAGGTGGATTGTTAGGCAAACCTAAAATCGAGGAAATCCAAGAAGATTTAGAGGATAACCATGGTATACGTGTAATCCATATCTACCCGATGAAAACTAAATATTCACCCTTATATTTAGTAGTTGTCGATAACGACGTCACTCTGAGAGAGCTTCAGAACAAAGTCAAATTTATTTTATTTACTAAAATCCAATGGGAAAGACGTAAAAATGAGAGGCAAATAACTCAGTGTAGACGATGCCAGGCCTGGGGCCATGCAGCTACAAATTGTAATCGTAACCCCAGGTGCGTAAAATGTGCTGGTAACCACCTTACTTTAAACTGCCCTGAAAATATAGTAGAGAACCCTAGATGTGCCAATTGCGGGTGACCTCACACTGCATCAAATACGAATTGCAACGTATACCAATTTCGTATCGCACAAATTAATAAAAACCAGCAGGAAATGGAAGCGAGAAATAATCAAACACAATACGTTCCGGCTCCCCAGCCGACTGTCAACCCATGGAGACAACGCGCTGCCTTGGCAGCTCGAGACCTAGAAGCTGTTGTGCCTGATCGTCAAGCAACTCAACAAGACCCACCCATTCAGTCCGGTCCCCAGAGGAAGAGAGAAGAGCCCAAGAATGCTAGAAATACTGAGCAGCGCACAATAGGAGGCGCCCCATCGACTGGTAATGTTGCGTCAGGCGACATTCAGTCATTAATACATGAAACGAATAGATTAAACTCAATGATAAATTTAGCAGAAACTACAAAGGCTATTTCACATCTAAATTCGCTTTTGGAGGCTGTTAGAGATCCCTTCAAAACAATTACAATTATTCAAAATTCTACATTAAATATTCTGCCTAGTTATAAGATCAGGAATGATTGAAGTGATTATATGGAATTCTAACGGCCTCCAAAAGAAAGTCAATGAACTAAGAAATTATCTATATACAGAGAGGGTAGACATCGCTGTGATTACAGAAACAAAACTCAAACCTAACATTAAATTAAATATTAGTAACTACAACGTGATTAGATATGACAGAGAGGGTAGACGCGGTGGTGGCGTGGATATCATCGTCAAAAAAGATATTGTTTATTTATCTCTGCCATATAAACAAAATTCAATTGAAAATATATCAATCAAATTGTTAGAAAACACTGTAATCACGGCAGTATATAACCCTCCTTCAAACAAATTTTCTGTTGCAGATTTAAATGCATTATTCGTCCCCCATGACTGGTATAATAGGCGTAACAATACCAATGGCAACACACTCTTCGAATATGGTCAAATTAACGGTATTGCGGTGGTAGCATTGGATTTTCCCACTCATTTCCCTACAAATAACATGTCCGCCTCCACCATAGACCTTATTGTAAATAAAAACTACCAACATTTCATCCATCCTTCCTCATTACCTCTTTTATCAAGCGACCACAACGTACTAAAATTACAGTTACAAGACATACAAAGAAACGTGACAGACAGACAGAATTATAACTATAAAACAACGAATTGGAGAAAATATAAACAGATTATTAATGATAAATTAATCATTAATAATAATATTATCACCGAAGAACAGTTGAATAGAGAAATACAAAATTTAACTCAAATAATTCAGCACGCACGGGACAAAACGACTAAAATTACTACGCTGCGAGCTAGATAAGAAACTATATCTGATGAAATTAAAACGTTAATCAAATTTAAAAATAGAATTAAACGTCGCTGGCAGCGTAGTAAACGAGACATTGACAGACTGAGACTCAGAGACTTGCAAGTAAATATAAGGAATAAACTTAATAGTCAGAGAGCAGAGGCGTCACGCCTCACTCGAATAGACAATTCACTATGGCGTATGTCCAAATCACTTAAGAACAATAATAGTGGTATTCCCACATTAATAAAAGATGGTGTTACATACGCCATGGATACAGAAAAAGCAGATCTACTTGCAAGTCACCTGCAATACACGAACACGACCCCACCAAACGGTACTGACGAACAAGAAAACATTACCAGACTTGCACGACAAATTCCCTCCCACCATCCTCTCCCTCCTCCTAGAAAATTTGCCAAAATACAAACGAATCCCACAGAAATAAAAAATATATTGTCGTCCCTGCCGAATTTAAAAGCGCCAGGGTCCGACAATATACCTAACATCTTATTAAAAAACTTACCCAAAAAAGCATTAGTCCAGTTCACCTATATCCTGAATTCGATGTTACAATTGCAATGCTTCCCTGCGGCATGGAAACTGGGGATAGTGATCCCCATTCTGAAGCCGAATAAGCCGCCTCACGATCCTCGAAGCTACCGACCTATTTGTTTACTGAACACTATGGGGAAAGTAGCGGAGAGAGTCGTGTTGCGGCTCTTGCGAAAAAAATTAGCCAAACACCGCTTACTTCCGGTGGAACAGTTCGGTTTCAGGGAGGGGCATAGCACAACACTATCCTTGGTCAAAGTGGTGCAGGATGTAATTGACTCATATAACAAGAAGCAGTGCACGGTTATGTTGTTATTGGATATCGAACGCGCCTTCGATACTGTGTGGCATAACGGGTTGGTCTACAAACTACAATATGTTTGTGGACTACGCGGGTATTTGGTTTCCCTTCTTAAAAGTTACCTTTGGGATAGACGAATAATAGTACGAATCAATAATATATATTGAGAACCATATAGACTTTCAGCGGGGGTACCTCAAGGGTCTATCCTTTCCCCCATCCTTTTTAACCTTTTTATTTCTGATATCCCTACAAATCCTACCTCTAATCTTCTACTTTACGCTGACGACACGACCCTCTACGCTAATAGTTTCTATGCACAAACTGCCACACAAAAAGTAAAATATCATTTACTTAAACTTCTTGACTACTACAAACTATGGAAGGTGAAAATTAATCATTCAAAATCCGAGATTATCACCTTCCATAGCAAATTTACGAACATTAAGACCATAACTAAACTGAAAATAGAAAACAATGACATAACTGAACGAAAAACAATTGACTTACTTGGACTTACACTTGACACTCGACTCTCATTTGCACCTCATGTAACAAAAGTTATAAATAAAACCTATGCAGCATTAAGTAAACTTTATCCCTTAGTTAACAGACGTAGCCAACTATCGATTGATAATAAATTATGTCTGTTTAAAGTCATATTTAGACCTATTTTAGCATACGCCTAAGCGTCTTGGAATATAATTTCAGACGCACAGTGCCTGAGACTCCAAAGAACCCAAAATAAGTTGCTACGTCTGTTAACTAATTCACCACGATATATCACTATTGCTGAGCTGCATAGGATTACTGGGGTGCAAATGATCCGTGATTACATTGACGAGACAGCTCAAAAATTTTTTGTATATAAAATATCAAATTCACCTCTAACACAAAACATAACAAACATCCGACAACGTGACAACATAAGACATACTCACAAACTAATATACGAACGACTACCAATATACGAAACACCTTTACTAGACTAACCTTAATTTTATCCTTATAACCCAATATATCATAAAACCCAAACTCTTAAAAACCACTTTTCTTAAAACCACCCCTCTACCCCCCTTGACCCCTCGCTGAAACCTATGGAAGCATAAAATAACTGCCTAGTGCAGAATAAATTGTTTTTAACAACTTGACAGATTCAGCAGATATTTTCCCTGCATAGTTAAAATATTACTTTTACTCTTCTTCAAAATTATTTCTTAAATGTGAAATCCTTTGGATATCTTACTCGTAATACGGCTTAACTCTCTGAGGCCGTCTTTTAGCTCTCTACCAACATATCTGAAAGTCGTTTAGCCGACAACACCCGGCCGTTGCGTCGCATCGCGCGCTTAGTCGCGTATTGTAACGTAGCGTTAATAATTATTGTCAAATCACACATTGAAATACAACTTATAGAATGTTCACATAGTTAAATAAAATAAAAATTAGTAAATTGGCAATCCAAGGGTCCCGGGTTCGATCCCTCACATCGTGATTTTTTTTTCATATATTTTTTTTTCACAACAAAGTTGGTATCACAAAATTTAGAATGTCCAAAAATTAACATTATTTACAAAAAAAATGCGAAGAGTATCCTATAGAATGTGTAACAATTATATAAAAAGCTCAGTAAATCGGCTAAGAGTATAATGCTTCCACTAGTTTTGTATTAAATTTTCTATATAATTGTTGAAGAGTCTATAGTATACCCTTCAAAGTTTATTGCATATGAATTAGTTTTTTAGGTACGATTGCGATACTGATATATATTATTACGTATTTAGCGCTCGTGTAGAGCCGGTACCTGTAGTCGCGCGCCAGCCGGGTGTATGCCATATGCTAGTGCGTTACAAAAATATTCACAAATAAATGTCCTAGATGAAAAATGTTTTTTTTTTTCAAAAATTTCTCCCGTATCAATTGCTTCGCTGCATGTGTATAAAAATTTGCAGAAATAAACAATTTTGTCGCTCAGTCAAAAGATGAGTACATTCTTAGCGAAGTAATAAGTTCATTGTATTGTTGTTTAAAGAAAATAATAAACAATGATCGATAGAAAACAAAAAGACCGTTGAAGCACTTGTTTGTGTACTTGAATTTAAAAAAAAAATCAGATCGACAGCTCAATTAGATTTGAAGAAATATCATAAATAGCCATTTATTATGTAGAATTGTTCACTTTATAAAAACTATAAAGTCTGGTCTGGTTCCTCGCTGATTTTTTTTCTCGAGAACGGAGAGAGTTGTATGGTCATTTCGCTCCTCTGTTAGACTACTGGTGGAGTACTAGATTGACAATGTTTTAAGTTTAAATTTACATTTATTGTTGGAAAAAGTTCTGTGCTAGTATTGTGGTCAGCATGCGATTCTAGTTCTTTACAGACGTCTTGCAAATAAAAATTCTCTCTTCGATAAGGAGTCTGAATTTTTCGTGTCAGTCTGTTATACTGCTCCAGTTCTGACACCTTGAAGCTTTATATTTTTCCTGTCTTGTACGTTAGTTAAAGTTTCGGCAGTTATCCAAAGTTCTTTTAGACTTCTGCGTGTCTCAATTACCAACTGTCGAATCAAAAATAGAATAACACATTCTTGAGGCGCTTTTTTGAGTAGAATGCGTTGCTGATAAGAACAAAATTGTGTATTCCTCAGTTTTCGAGTTATAGACATAATAGACTAAGAGCTAGTGAACATTTCGCATCATTACTCGAAGTAGGTTAAAAATTTGCCAAAAAGTTGCCATGGGGGTAATGAGTTGCCATCTCGAACGTTTCGACTTAGAGATGGGCAGAAGGGGGTATAAGAACACCCCAAAAAGAGATATCAATTTTCTGAAATGTCACAAAATGTCACTTTTGATTCGTTCGTGGCGAGCCGAATTTTCGAATTTCGCCGTGCAATTTACGATCAGGTTTATCTGGAAGACTTTCTCTTTACGCCGCGACATCGTACATCCGTCCCAAAGGTGTTTTTCGAAAAATATGAACGTGTCAAGATTGCATGTTTTTGCAATTTTTTCGGCTCCAAAATGCAAGCTGTTTTTTGCTATTTTTCGCAGATATCTCCGAAACGGTGGGAGTTAGCTCGAAATAAAAAATTAGATCAAACGAGTATTTTCCACTATGAATCTTGTTGCTACCATCAGAATGTTGATTTTTTTATCTTTTCGGAGATAACTACTGAAATATCGGCCATGTACGGCGAAAAATCGCAAGTTTTGAGCTTCTACAGTTGGCAACTTTTTAATCTTGGCTCCTACGCCAAAAGACTACTCTAGCTAATTTGAATAGAATTAAATTTGCAAAAACCGTTTTTTTTTATTTTTTTGAATTCCGACAAAAATGAAGGAATTAGAGGGGGCGGGATTTGGGACTTTTTTTTCCATTAAAATTTCTCTATTTTGCCACCGTAATTAATCGGTAATTAACTGAAATCGATCTCATATACGATGTTCAATTAATATCATGTACTACTTTGATGCTCCGTTAATCTTGGCCCTTCGAAACAAAAGTTTCTGAGAAAAATTATTTTTTTAAGATTTACATACACTCTATAGGAAAACGTGTAATTTCCTACTTTTCCTGCAATAGCCCGGAGCACATATTCGGTCATAAGTCTTTTGTCTTTTATGTTGGAGAAAAAATAAAAAAAGTGTCGCAAAGCTCAATTAATTCTCTTTACATAAGCTATCTACAAATTTTTCGAGAAAAACGATAATTATCGAGATATTCGAGGAAAAGTAGGAAATTACATGTTTTCCTATATAGTGTATGTAAACCTTAAAAAAACAATTTTTCTCAGAAACTTTTGCTTCGAAGGGCCAAGATTAACGGAGCGTCAAAGTAGTACATGACATTAATTGAAGATCGTATATGAGATCGATTTCAGTTAATTACCGATTAATTACGGTGACAAAAGGGAGAAATTTTAATGAAGAAAAAAGTCCCAAATCCCATCCCCTCTAATTCCTTCATTTTTGTCGGAATTCAAAAAATAAAAAAACAGTTTTTGCAAATTTAATTCTATTTAAATTAGCTAGAGTAGTCTTTTGGCGTAGGAGCCAAGATTAAAAAGTTGCCAACTGTAGAAGGTCAAAATTTACGATTTTTTACCGTACATGGCCGATATTTCAGTAGTTATCTCCGAAACGAAAAAAAAATCAAAATTCTGATGGTACTAAAAAGATTCATATTCAAATTCAAATTCAAATTATTTATTGGTGTCATTAACATAGTACATGTTTTACACAGGTCAATACATAGCACAGAGCTTTGGATAAATATAATTTATAAAAACATATAGTTTATAAAAATTTGGCAAGACAATAATATGCAAAAAATAAATAAACATTAAAATGAGAAACACAGTACATAAAATATCACATAACACATTACGATGCGTCTATATTTAGATATTTTAAACACATTTATAAAAACATTTATACATCCACAATTTGGCTAGAAAAGTTCATTGTCAAGGTTGCAATTCAAATATTCGTTCGCATCATAAAAAGCTTTCTTTGATAGGAAAGCTCTTATTGTATTATTGAAAGTGTTCTTTGGGAGACTTCTGACGTGTACAGGTAATTTATTAAAGAATTTTGGTCCGAAAAAATTGAATCCATTCCTACTCGAGCTTAGTCTGATAAAATCGGTTCTTAAATTATAATTATCTCTAGTGTCATGCGAGTGTAAGCTTTCATGAGAATTAAATAAATGAATATTTTCGTGTGCATATTTTAAGCAGGTAAATATGTATAATGACGGAAAAGTTAATACGTTGAGTTCAATAAACTTGTGTCTTACATCATCTCTATAGCCCAAATTAGTAATTATTCTTATTACCTTCCGTTGTAACCCAAAAATCCTTTTTGCACTAGGTGCATGACCCCAGTTTATCAAAGCATAAGACATATGTGATAATATCAGTGAATAATAGGCCGTTAATAATATATTAGTAGGCACTAACGTAACTAGCTTCCTAATGACAAATGTGTTTTTGGAAATTTTTTTGGCTACATGTTGAACATGGTGGCACCAATTCAATTTTGGGTCCATGTAGACACCTAAAAACTTTACCACATCAGGGTTTGTAAAATCTTGTACCGGTCTATGAGTGAAAATCATATTGACTGTTTTTGTACGATTAAGTGATAGCCTGTTTGTTGAAAACCAGTCGGTAGAATCATTCATAGATTGTAGGATTCGCTTTATGTCTTTATTAGAATTGATAAGTGTGGTATCATCTGCGAATAACACGAGTTCGGCCCTGTGTACCGTCACACCAAGATCATTTACGTAAATCAAGAACAAAACAGGACCCAACACAGAGCCTTGTGGTACTCCGGAGTTTATTTCGCTTAGCCGCGAACTTTTATTTTTAACTTGAATAAACTGTTGTCTGTTTAGTAAATATGATTTGATTATATTGCAACTAACACGATCGAAATTTAAGGCGTTAAGCTTCTCCGAAAGAACCGAATGTGACACACAGTCAAAGGCTTTCTGTAGGTCGCAAAACGTAACCCCTACATAGTCACCATTTTCCTGACCTTCAATAATTTTGCGAAGTAGATGCATGATTGCATTCGTACTTTTTTTGGTACGAAATCCATATTGGTTACAATAAAATAAGTTGTTTTCTTCAAGATGGGTTACTATTTGAATTTTTAACACAGTTTCCAGCAATTTAGAAATAACTGGTACTAAAGAAATTGGTCTGAAGTTGTTTAAGTCCGTCAGCGACCCACCTTTGTGGATGGGGACAACTTTGGAAATTTTTAGTACATCAGGATATATTCCACTGGATATTGCGTGGTTTATTAATTTAGCAAGAGGTATTAAAATGATATTTTTCATATTTTTTATGATTTTTACCCCTATATCATAAGGATCCAGACTATTTTTATTTTCTAAATTATTTATTACCGATCGGAGATCATTAAAGCTGATGGTTCTGAAATGAAACGTTGGATTTGATTGCAATGGATTGTTTATGACTATACCATTTGTTATGGGGAGAGTTGAGTTATTCTATCAGCAGTGTTTACAAAAAAGTCATTCATTACATCAAGATCATAGTGGGAAATACTCGTTTGACCTTATTTTTTATTTCGAGCTAACTCCCACCGTTTCGGAGATATCTGCGAAAAAGAGCAAAAAACAGCTTGCATTTTGGAGCCGAAAAAATTGCAAAAACATACAATCTTGACACGTTCATATTTTTCGAAAAACACCATTGGGACGGACGTACGATGTCGCGACGTAAAGAGAAAGTCTTCCAGATAAATCTGATCGTAAATTGCACAGCGAAATTCGAAAATTCGGCTCGCCACGAACGAATCAAAAGTGACATTTCAGAAAATCGATATCTTTTTGGGGTGTTTTTACACCCCCTTCTGCCCATCTCTAAGTCGAAACGTTCGAGATGGCAACTCATTACCTTTATGGCAACCTTTTGGCAAATTTTTAACCTACTTCGAGTAATGAAAGAAAAATGTTCACTAGCTCTTAGGCTATAACTTGTGTTATATAAAGTATATATCATATGTCACATTTATCTCTAGAAAAAGTGGCAACTTTCGAAAAATCCAATATATCTGTGAGGAGGCCATGGAAAACAACAACAGCACTTCATATAATATAAAATAATTTTGCCGCGAATTGTCTTCCATTGACATCTATGCATATTTATTGAGAAGACCATGATAAAGAAAAGAAAATCGAAAAAATCATAAATGTCAAAAACTAATTGGTGAGTTAATTGTGAGTGAGCATTATTAAAAATGGTTTAATTTAATAATGGTGAAAAATATGATATGATTAAATGTCTTATACAACGTGATCTATCATGACATGCGAAAAATGTAACAGTAGGTTGTCCCCACCGACAGGAGTAAAAAAAATGAAAAATTTTTAAAAAATGACCAAAAAATTACCTTATTTTTTGTAGAAATGCGCCGTTAATAACTTTAACTAATCTGACATAACGCGGTACAACCATACCACTTTATCAGACTTGGGAATGACACTATTGAGAGTAGAGTTTGAGAGGATATCAAATCAAATCAAATCAAAATATACTTTATTGTTCAGAAGAAAGAGTTTCTCATTAACAAAGTAAATAAGCATAGGTACATAGCATATATAGTTTACACAGTGCACCTACATTACATAAATACAAAACGCAGATTACATATAAATTTTAATACAATAATAAAAATAGCTAATATAAAAAGTCAAAAAGGACGATAAAATAAGGTAGTTAATGTCTAATTGCAATGTGTCATTATAATACTCGTCTAAGTTATAATAAGGTTTAACAATTAACAGGCTTTTAACCGCCTTTCTGAAGTTTGTATTTGAGCTTATTTCTTTAATATTATTTGGTAAGTGATTGAACATCTTATAGCCATTGTAAATAATTGAGTCTTTGAATAGGGTGGATCTGGGAATTGGCAGAACAACATTATTGACTTGCCGAGTTACATGTATGGAGGGAGTACTTATGATATTATTTCTATGCTTATGAACTAAACAAACTATTTCTAGAATGTGAATGGATATCACAGTGAGAATTCTATGTGTCAAGAACAGTGGCTTACATAATTCTCGAATTCTAGTTTTGTACAGGTAGCGAATAGCACGTTTTTGAATTACAAATATTGTTTGTATAAGATATTTACTGGATACTCCCCAGAAGGCAATGCCGTACCTTAGGTGTGATTCGATTAATGAAAAATAAGCAGTCTTAGCAGTTGCATAACCCAGTTCATTTGTGATCACTCTGATAGCGTAGGTTCCGGATGCTAGTTTGTTACTAAGTATTTTAATGTGTTCGTTGAATTTTAACTTGCAGTCAATGTTTAGTCCAAGAAGAAAATGGTTACCTAGGGGGATGTTTGTTAAATTGCAATGAAATGTAGTTATGTTTGTTTTGTTAATGTTGAAAGAAAGCAAATTGGAGTCACACCACTCTTGGACCTTATTTATATCGGCTGATACCATTTGCTGAAGGACATTAGCATCTTTATTGTGCCACAATATGGTGGTGTCGTCAGCAAATAAAGTAAATTTTCCTTCAATATTAATTTTTGTCAGGTCGTTAATATATAATAAAAAAAGAATTGGGCCAAGAACGGAACCTTGGGGCGCCCCATACTTTATATTTAGTTTATTAGAATAATTTGGTTTTCTAACTATTTGGCTACGGTTTGATAGGTATGACTGAAACCACTTTAAGGTGGTGCCTTGAAAACCATAATGCTCGAGCTTTCGTAACAATATTTCATGCTGGACACAGTCAAAGACTTTCGATAAATCGCAGAAAATTGCCGCCGCCGCCTCCCCATTATTGATTTCGGCATAAATCTGACTTAAAAATGAGAAGTGACTTTTTGGTTTTAATCAAATCACACTACAAAAATAGCGAAATAAATCGAAATAAATCCAAAAGACAATGACCCTAAGCCAGTCAAGTCTGCAATAGCAAGAGATATTTACAATAACACGCCGGTGTCGTCATTGTTCGACCGAAAGCAAAAAATGCGGCTCTCTTTGATCTGTGCTTTGCCGCGCTTGCCGGCTTCACTTTTTATGCCAGTTAAGGAAATGTAAACATCTTCAATACGTTCCTTCACAAGTAAGTTCGTCATCCTATTCCTGTACTCAACATCAGCAGTGTATCTTCACGAATTTACTAATAATTTAATATACTAAATTACCTCAGAACAGGGTCATTTAGTGATATGGCAGATTAATACTTTTTCTTCCCCATTTTAAAGTATAACAAACCAATAGCCTCAGAAAAAAATTTCAGCTCAATTGAATCAATAGCCACAGAGATATTCGCATTTGAATAGAAATACGCTCGGCCGGCCAACAGTCCGTAGAGTGACGTCACTTGGCGTGCGCCGATACCTATATTAGAGCAGCGATTTCGTAAGTCTATCGTGTCATTTTTTTTTTGGCGTAGAACCAAGTCAAACATGTTTGGTTCCTTTGAGTAAGTCACCGGGCATATGAAATCATATTTTACGACATTTTTTTGTGGTCTCGAACTTTTTAAATCAATAAAAAGTGAAAAATAGTATATTATATTACTAGGAGTAGAACGCACTCTTTTTTTGTGTTGAGCCCAGGATTTGCGGCTGAGACGAAGCCGAAGCCGCAAACTGGGCGAAACACAAAAAAGGCGTTCTACTCCGTGTAATATATACTATTTTTTCTTCAAGCGTATTAAAATGCAAAAATTCATTTATTTATCATAAATGTACAAATATTCAAACTACAGTCTTACATGTTGACACAATATGACAAGTGGCTAGTGAATAGCGCGCCACCGGTGGCTTTCAGTATTAACATTATGTTACTAGTAAAACAATACCCACTGCGGTGGCGCTTTCGGAACTAACATTATGTTACTAGTAAAACAATGTCCACTACGGTGGCGTTCGGTACTAACATTTTGTTACTAGTAAAACAATGTCTTACTTCTACTTCTGTTTTTGGTGACATAATTTAAACATTTTAATACGCTTGAAGAAAAAATTTATTTTTAAATAAAATTGTTTTTTTTTGTTTCCACCACCATATCTTTAAAACTATTAAAGGTACCGAAATTTATTTTGTGTCAAATTAAAGCACACACTGTAGCGCTTTTACCAATATAAACGGGTACAATTTGCACTTTCATTTCTCTAAAAATCAGATAAACTAAAAATATATATTTTATGTATTGAAATCTTCACCAATCGATAAACTTTTTTATTTTTGAAACTATTTACATACATGCAGCGAAGAAAATAAAGCCTAATAATCACAAAAGTTTTTGAAACAATATATTTTTTCCTAAAATGTATCGTGTGGCAACAGCGATTTTTTTTATCAGCGCTAAATGCGACATTGGGACGCAGTTAATACACCTCGCATGCAGGGTTGGTCAGATTAGTCGCGTAGAAGTGGCGGTTGTCGAAAATCATTAAGTATTCATTGTTCGGAGAAAAATTGTGACAATCGAAAATGTGCCTGTTTTAAGGAAGGCCAGAAATGTTGCAACGAGTGCAAATGTCCTTCCTGTAACAAGATTATTAAAGATTTCGAGGCAGATATGAACGAATTAGAATGCTATTAATGTAGGGCCTACATAAACTACATACTACATATTTATCTATCCAAATAGAAAATTTATTTCAATAATAAAACTCATTTTATGCGTATGTTTTTACTTTCATTAATTTAAAAATGTCTAATAAACTTACTAATTAGGTGGGTAGTTAGTAACACTGATTGATATTTATAGATTAGGTATTTATATCTACCTACCTGCCTTTTTATTATTAAAAGGAGACTATTTTATATTTATTGTACAATTTTTTAATATTAACAACATATGATCAATACTACTGTACAATATATGAAATATTGAACAATAATATTGATCCCCTAGATGATCACTACTGGTTTTGTATCTATTGATATAAGTTAAACAATTACATACACCCCGACCGGGACCGTCAGATCGTTGCAGTCGGCAGGCTTGCTACTGCCGAGCGCGCAAGAATATGACTTTGGCCCGTTAAAAAAATCGCTGACTCAATACTATGAACGGGACATGAAAAATTTTTATCCTAAAAACTTTTTTCAACCATTGGCTTCAATTTGTACGCAGCATGTATATACAAATTTTCATAAATAAATTTTTTTCTCGATTGTCTAAAATTACGCTACTGAAAATAACAAGTTTGAATTTATTTTTCCAACTTAAAAAAAAATAAATCGGGTTCACGTGGGACGTTGTTCGAAGCGCTATTGTGTCTACTTTAATCTAAAAAAAAAATAGCTTGACAGCACAAATATTTTCAGAGATATAACGATGGAGTCGTTAAAAAACATATTTCATTAAATATCTATTTTTTTGAGTTTTTTCGAAATAAAAAAGTTCTCGACCACCAAAAAAAGTCGTAAAAAATGATTTCGTGTACACGATTATCTTACTAAAGAATCCCACTAAGTCTGGTTTGGTTCTACGTCGTTTTTCTTTTCTCGAAAACTAAGCGACTTTACTTCCAGATTTTACTTTACTAACTTGCATTCACAGCCGTGTTCACTGGGCGGTTCAGCCATCTGACGTCACAACTCGACTACATGGTGATCCCGAGCGTTTTGAGGCGCGCCGACTTTAATAATTTTTTTATACATGAAGGCGGCGTCAGTAAATTCTGATTTTTGGCATACTTACTATACTCACCAAGCTCTTTCAGAATATGTAATAATAAAAAATTGTTAAATGAGCCCACTCTCTAACATTTTGCAAGGGCTTTCCCACATTGTAGACTAGTACATCATTTTATTTTCCGCATATCATGGTGAATTAGGCTGTAGAATGCGGAGAAGATTCAAATTTAGCATCCGAGATTTATATTAATATCGTTTAATAGTTAAATTAAAGACAGCAAAACTTTGTGCCAAAAGTGCTACCTAAACAATATTAATATCCAGAAAAGAGACAGCCAGACATAAAGAATATTCAAAAGGCTACAAAAAAAAATGTGTTTGGATCATATGTAAAACGTCTAGCAAAAATATATAATAAAGAAGGTAGACAAGCTGTAGAAAATATTGTTTTAGAAACTGTAAGAAAAAATCCTAATATATGGTCTCGCGAAATCAGGAAAATTTAGAAATCCCAAAAACAACTGCGTTGCGTTGCTTAAAAAAAATAAATTCAAACCCTATCAAATTAGGATTAGTCACCATCTATATCCAAACGACTTCCAAAGGCGTCTCGATTTTTGCTAGTGGTTTTCGCGGCAGTGCAATGAAGTGCCGGGATTTGAAAGAACAATTATATGGACAGACGAGGTCCATATAAGCAGTGCCGGAATTTTTAATCGGCATGATAACCACCTCATAGAAATCTGCACGTAACCGCTACAGTTAACCGTCAAGGACGATTTGGATGTGGTGTATAGTGTGATTTTATTGGATACCAAATAATAGGTCCTCATTTTTTTCACGGTAATTTGATTACTGAAAAACTTATTAACACTCTACGACAAGAAATAGAGCTCTTTGTAGACAATACGCCTGTAAGACAATTTCAATGATTAATTTACCAACACGATGCACAGTGGTCCCAAATTGAGTTTTTTGGTTCAAAAATGGCTAGAGCGCGCAAATCTGATCGGAAAGTAACATTTTTTTTTTAATTAAAGCTTACCAAAATTCCAACAAGTCCTCGAAGTCCGAATTTTGAAAAAAAATTGCTTTTTTATTATATTAAGTTAAAGGCCAAAAAAAATGTTTTGCTTTTAACTTAATATAATAAAAAAGGAATATTTTTTTCAAAATTCGGGCTCAGAGGATTTGGGGAGTCGAAAGTTGACAAACGGCGTGTATAGACGCATCGTAAGACGTTCCCGAAATAAGTGCTAAAAATCAGTTAAAACCACGGTAAACTTAATCAAATTTAAGCCACCGGTGAGCCAAGAAATTTTGCTTAACGTGACATGTCCTAATAGGAAAAAAAAAAGTTCATATACAATTAATAAATTGAAAATTACTACTAGTGTTTTTAAATAGTACCAAAAAATAAACTGTAAAGCTGTGCCTTAGTTGATGGTCGACCTAAATAGACCTATCTATATAGGTACTTAAAAGACCCTTTCAAGTGCTTCAATATTTATTGTTTTCTTTAACGCAATAAATATTCAGTGTCAAAAGTGAACAACACGTGTTTATAAAGCAAAGTAAGACAGACATATTAAACGTAAAAGTGTAAATAAATAAGTAATAAATTTGTATGTGCAGTGGAAAGTTTTTTAAGAGTACTAAGCCCAAAAAGAAGAGGGAATAAAAAACAATCACCACGTCAGAAGCTACAGAAAGCTAAGCTATAAACTAATTTATTTTATTTTATTAAATTTAATTACTTTAATAACTTTATCAACTTAATCTCTATTAACCTAATTTATTAACTCAAAACCTAATATTTTAAATAGTATTGAGTAAACCAGAGGCATACTATTAGGTCAATAATACAAATAATAATTAATAGCCAAAACCGAATTTCTTTCAGCCAATCAAGAGAATTACGCATGATAAAAATGGTGATAATAATAACCCGAAAAATCAGTAATGCATCGCTATTAAAGTGTGATTATACAGATTTCCTGTGTGAACCTTCAAGTGTGTTTTTCATAATTACTAAAAATATTCAAACAAATTTGTTCAAAATTGAACACGTAATGATCAGTGGTGCAATACTCTTAAAGTATACCTATCTTTCAGGTGAGGTTCTCATAATTGCTAAAAATATTCAAACGAGTTTAATTTGGATTAGACCAGAAATAAATCAATAGGGCACTGTCGGTGTGTAGCGTCCAAACTGAATCCTTATGGCACCTCAATGTAGGTATGCGTGATACAGGTTTCTCTCAGGAAAATGGTTTCCAAGAAAATACACACAGAAAAGAGCAATCTTGATACCTAGAGCAGCGGAAACTCAACTCAATAAATAGATCATATCGTGGTAGGCAGGGAGATGACTTATAGTTCTGTCACCATGTATACCCATAGAAGCTTGTAAAAGTTAAATACAAAGTGACAACGTATAGAAGTTATATTTAAGTTTGTATAAGTGAAAGTGTTTGTAAAATAATTTATACCTCGGAATATTGTCAGCTTAATAAGAAATATTAATTTGTTAGTATTTAATTAGGTACCCAAACCAAAACTTTCCCCAGTGCTTCCCTCTAACGCAGTAAATCATAGTTTATATACATATATACATAGTGCAGTGAAATCGTTTACCTGGAGATTTCAATGCACATATACTCCACATATGGCCTAACGAAAATGGAAACGCGCTGAAAAACCTAGCACACATATTTGACTTAACAATAATAAATACATGGAGCAAAAGTCAAACACGCATTGACACCTAGAGTAATGGAAGCCCAATCACACAAAGAGACCATATCCTGGTAAGCAAAGAGATAAGGGAAAGGATCAAGAAGGTTAAGGCAAAAAGGACAGCAGAAAACTTACCGAAGAAAAGCGAAGGGAAAAATGAAGAAAAAAAACCATGCGTCATATGGCTCTCGCTGCTGGCTACAAGCATGACCCAAACCCAACCTAGCATCGGAAATCGAGGAATCAGAAAACTCAGAAAAAGAAGCTTCGAAGAAGCAGAAACACAAAAAGAGGAGCATAAATTAGTAATAAACTCTCCATATCAAGACACAACACATATTTCACACGAGGATTCAGAAGAGGCAGATACCCAGAACCAAAAACACAAAAAAAGGGAGCTTAAACGCTCCCTTACGTCACAATGCGGTAACGCATCTCACAAATACCTACACCTCCCATCCCATATTCCTTTACCATGCGCCATGTGGCACTCGCTGCTGGCAACAAGCATGACCTTAGTCCAACCCAGCGTGGACGTAGCAGGCCCAGCTGTATAACTCTGGGAGTGGCAGCAATGCCTACCGCATGCTGGTAAATCAATCAATCAAATCAATCAATATTCGGGCTCCGAGGATTTGTTGCAATTTCTTTAAGCTTTAATTAAAAAAAATCATTTTTTAACCAAAAAACTCAATTTGGGACCACTGTGCGATGGCGCCCCAGGGCATACGTCAAAAAGAACGCGAAATTATTTAAATGCTCAATTTAAGAAAAATTGGATAGTTCTATCTATCACTCAGGATTAGTTTATCAATGTTTAGTTAGCTAACTATAACCCCTGCCGACTTTTGGCTTTGGGGTTATTTAAAAAATATAGGGAACGTTCTAATAAAAAAAGAATTGGAAATCAAAACATTAGCTTCGTTTCGAACAATAACTCCTGTCATGATAGGAAATCAACAAATGCTGTAAGGAGAAGGAGTTAAAAATGCAATAGAAGACAATTCGAGCATTTATTGTAGTTTAGTTTTTCCTATTTTTGGCAAAATTATTTTACTAGTGAAATATTTTTGTCGAACTCCTCTATACGTTTCCTTAAATTTATAAGGAATAAAAAAACAGACTGCAACCAACAGCTAGTCTCCGGACTAATACCCCGCCGTGCACTGAATTACGAATGGCCGCGTTAAGTGCAATAACTATGTATTGCCACAAAACGCTCTGTTTTCCAAAAACGCTTTGTAGCTTAGTAGTCGAAAAAGATAGACGATCGCGGTTTGCGCCAGATTGGTTTTTGTCTATCTGCCATAGTTTTAGAGAAAATCCCAAATCCCATATAATTTGGTCCACCCTGTGTATCCCTAATTTATTTCGAAAAGCTGGACCATCAGTTATGATGAGCAAACGGTTTAATATTTGCATTCGACACGTTCTCAGCTTCAGCGAGCAGAACTGCATCATACCATCAACATCAACGACTTTAAAAATAATATGTTATTTAATAGAATTTAAATAATTCAGACAGTTTCAGTATTTGTGCAGCATAGAAGAATAATAATCCCTATTAAAATTGGGCCATATCTGTAATACATGGTTGTGATGTCCGTCGTTTGCACGGACTTCAATAACTTGAATAAAACCTACTTGAAGCTATTTATTTGATCAATTTTACAGCATCAAAAACTATTAGTGTAGCGGTGTGAGCCCCCAAAGATTCATATTTAGCGAGCAACCTATCAATGGGGTAGAACAAAAGAAACTATATATGAAAATGTAGGTCATAACTTATCACATCAGGAAATGCATGTTATCCAATCTATAAGTTGGTATAAGAGGTAGTTACAGCCCAGAAAGTAATTTTTTTAAAAACATGTGTTTTTACTTACCATTTTTACTGTAATTCGATAAAAAATCATGACAGAGGATATTTCTTTATGCCAAAATGTTCACAATGATTTGCTGAATTCGTCTATATATACCAACTATATAAAAATCGCAAAACTAATCATTCACGGTAAATCAAAGGGGGAATAACAGTGTGTGTGCTACGGTAAGTCTAAACTTCTATTGGCCATAACTTTTGATTTCACGCTTACCAAAATCCTGATACATACATAGAAAACTTCGTTATTCTCTTAGCTTTAATTTAAGTACAAATACATGGAGCTACGTATTTCATTTTGTGATAATAATAGTATAAATTATATCGCAATGTCACGAATTTCTGCGCACCAAAGCTAAGTCAGTCTTATGAATGCATGGCCATGCGCGCTCGAAAAATCGACCTTATTGCTGATTTGCAAAGGGCATGGAAGGGAAATTATGCCGTTAACTCATGTTATAGGGTTTTGAGCTGTAATAATGAACAATTAAAATTAAGTATGTAAAGTAAAATGTTTATCTCATGACTTTTTAAACATATAAACATTTTTACTTAATAATAAATTGACAGTTACAAAATAAATAAACAGTTATTGTAGGAAACAAAACTTAAAAGCGATTTTACATTTTTAGGATTATTATTCCGTACATATAAGTCTATACAGCAAAAGCTGTATAGACAGATTTTATGAACAAAAATAGTATTGCTTTAATTTGTTCATTCAAAATGAAAATGTTTATTTCTAATAAAACTTATCAAACAGTCAAATGACAAGGAAAACCATCACTAAACCTCATTTCATGCAATATACACATGTATAAAAGAACAGAGGTGTCAACAAATATTAGGCTACAAGCATGAGCGTCCACAGAAATATTTTCAGGGGGAGCATAAAACTAAAGTGAAAAAACTAAATAAAAATAAAACTAAAGTAAACAATAAGACATCTACTAAAATTACTAGTTCCTATGAGGTACCACAGACCGCAGGGCAGTGTGCTAGGGTCTCTTTTATTCATTATATACGTGAATGATATAAATCATGTCCTAAGAAGTTCATATATAAGCCTTTTTAAGGATGAGGAATATATGTATCTGAAAAAAATCAAATTGAAATCACAGATATAATGAATAAAGAGCTTTGTGTTATATATATGGTTATGTACAAAAAAAATTGAAACTCTATAATGACAAAACTAAATGTATGGTTCTTGGAACTAAAGCTAATTGCCGAAAATATTTAAATGATCAACTGTTTCTGTACATTAATAATGCGAAAGTTGAATTTGTAAGTTAAATTAAATATTTAGGAATTATTTTAGATCGATAGTTGACGTTTTCAAAATATATTGATTATCTATGTAAGAACATTGGCAAAAACAACCAATTGGGTTGGATTTTAGTGGAACAAAGTATTGAAACAACTTTAATATATAAAATCGAGAAAAATCTAATACCTACCCACCTTAAACCCTTCTTAGTTAAATGATCGAAACAAACGATGGCCTACGCGTATTCAATGCTTTGCCCACGGAAATCAAATATTTAGTAATTTAAAATTGTTTACTAAAATGTTTACTAAATTATATATATAGACGACAGAGCACAAAATAATAAATGACTATGTACAAATATATGTTACTTTTGAAGATAGCTTATGCTAAATAAACTTTATTCTATTCTATTCTAAATACATATTCACCTACGACATATAAAATACGACATATAAAATATATACCAATTCGTAATAATGTACGGATTGGTATTTGCTTGTCACTGCCCACCATACATGCTTTAATTGGATGCAACACGACTAGTGCTTTATACGGGATTGGAAAAAAAATTGCATATACCTTTTTCAAACAAAATAAGAGCACGCTTGACAGCGACAGCCTTTATAAACGATGCCGTCAAAATTGCTCGTAGATATGTTCCGTTGCTATACAAATCAAAAACTTGTAAAGATGTAGATGATTTAAGGTACAATCTTCTTCAAAATTTGACCATTGCTAATTTTCCACCAATTGAGGATTCCTTTATACATCACGTAAGACGTTTCTTGTTACAAGCAAAAATTTGGTGTAATAGTCATGACTCATCGTATAGGGCAAATCCTGTTGGAATGGGATGGTCCTTTGATGGAAATTATATTTTACCAGTGATGTCTATTTGGAAACAGTGCATAAGGAAGTACGCGAACTTACCTATATTATAAGGACAAGGATGCATGTGATATTTTAAAATGTGAGTGTTTTAAGGCTGGTTTAAAATGTAGTGATATATGCAAATGTCCCTTATTTTGGAACAATATGGAATTGGAGGTTTTATACGCATCTAGCAGCGAAGATGAATTTTAAACTGTATGTTACATCTGTAGACATGGTTACACAGAGCAAATCTAGTTATTTGCGATATTGTTAAATTTTTCAGCAGATAGGGATATATTTTACTCTAATGTCGTAGGTGAATATACATATTAGCTCCCCTTAAGAATATTTTTGTGGACGCTCATGCTTGCAGCCTAATATTTGTTGTCACTTTTTGTTTTTTTTATGTATGTGTATATTGCAAAAGATTTAGTGATGGCTTTCCTTGTCATGTGACTGTTTGACATTATTTCACATTAAAATATTATTCAACTTGAATGGACAAAATATAGCAATAATGGCTGTCTGTACAACTTTCGCTGTTTGATGCTTTTACTATTCGAGAATTTTCATTACACACTATATATACGAAATAATAATTCTAACAATGTAAACTCGCTCTTAAGTTTTGTTCCATATACATACAATAACTTGTACTTTTAACAAGAACTTTTTGTTTAGTTTGTAACTGTCAATTTATTAATAAAAGTGTATATATGTTTAAAAATCATGAGATAAAACATTTTACTTCACATACTTCATTTTAATTGTTCATTATTACAGCTCAAAACCTTATAACATGAGTTAACGGCATATTTTCCGTTCCATGCCCTTATGCAAATCAGCAATAAGGTCGATTTTTCGAGCGCGCATGGCCACGCATTCATAAGACAGACTTAGCTTTGGTACGCAGAAATTCATGACATTGGGTTACAATTTATACTATTATTTTCACAAAATGAATACGTAGCTCCATGTATTTGTACTTAAATTAAAGCTAAGAAAATAACAAAGTTTTTTATGTATGTATCAGAATTTTGGTAAGCGTGAAATCAAAAGTTATGGCCAATAGAAGTTTGGACTTACCGTGGCACGCACACTGTTACTCCCCCTTTGATTTACCGTGAATGATTAGTTTTGCGATTTTTAAATAGTTGGTATGTATGGACGAATTCAGCAAATAATTGTGAACATTTTCGCATAAAAAAAATATCCTCTATCATGTAGTTTCATCGAATTAGAGTAAAAAACACATGTTTTTAAAAAAATTACTTTTTGGGCTGTAACTACCCCTTATACCAACTTATAGATTGGATAACATGCATTTTGTGATGTAATAAGTTATTACTAATATTTTTTTTTTATAGTTTGCTTTGTTCTACTCCATTGATAGGTTGATGATACAATTTGAATGGGCGGCCGCTGCATTATATATGACATTGCTGAGATATCAACTGTCAGAACTGATATTAAAATACTGTTAACGTTTTTGTTTTAGTTTTGTATTTTTTCACGTTAATTTTACAACTAACAAGGACGCAGCTAAAAATATCTCCCTCATTTAAAATTCAGTGTTGAGTATTGTGTCGTTGATAGATATAAAGATAATAATACAATCGAAAAGGGTGCCAAAAATAATTGCAACGCGCGTAGGAGATACTATCTGATTAAGATTATATACAGCATATTTACAAATGGGATTCCTTAGAATTACAATCTCGAGCATTGTTTCACGAATAAATATAGTGATCGCCTAACTTCAAACATTTTTTCTCTTTATTCTAACTTTAGACAGAAATTTTTAATAATCATCCTAGAAAAAATTGTTTTGTACAGAAATCCCTTTCATAACAGACTGAATTCAAATATCGAATAAAACATGTTTGTGTGTCTATATGTGTGTGTATATACCTTTTCTTGTAAACACTTCTGTTAGACTTAAAATATATAATTACAATTTGTAAAACAGCATAGAAGAATAATCCCTATTGAAATTGGGCCATACCTATAATACATCCCAGCTAACAATTTAGGTGTCGACGACTTCAGCTAAAGGAAATTCGACCAAAATAGGTCGAAATTAGGTAATTTTAAAGTTTAATTGGTTAAGTCGCTGTGTTCCCTATTAGGTACAGGTAAATTATTAGTGAAATTAATGACAATAGGTTATGAAAAATATTTTAGTAACCATTTTCACCTAATGGGGGGGGGAGTAGGTGAAAAGTGACCTATTTAAAACAATTTGGTAATGTAAATAAGGGAATATCTGTGACTTAATAAGTAAATATTTTCGTTAAGTAATTTTGTTGACGTTATCGATATACCCTGATAAGAGATATTAGTGAAGTTTATTGAGATTACTAAATAGGTGATGGTATGTCTTGAAGAAAGCTTCTTAGATACCTAATAAGGACCCCAAAAATACTTATATTTCCTCCAAAAAGTCGAAATGACTTTATTATTCAACCAATAAGTTATTTGCACCTATTGGTCAAAATTATTAATTAGTTATTTTGTCGAATTTTACCAACATAAGTGACGCGCAGGAAATTGCGTATAGTATTAAGAACTTGCCGTCATTATTCATGTTTCTTTGGTCCAGTGTGATTGTTCCTTGATTTCCTTCATTTCACTTTCTCCGTAATAACTTTAAAACACTATGAGTAAATGAAAAGTGACATACACGACCGATTTTTATCGCCAAGTTAAGAAAATAAGAAGTAAAAATGAAATACAGTGGAAAACTGTGCGCAGCAATAATTATTCTGTTAACGTCTCTTGTACACAAGCCGGGAAAGCTATCCGTGAAACCGTGATAGGACAAAGTGCAGAAAATCTACATGCTTCATCATCTCGTTCAGATATTGAAGATCCATCTACATCTACGTTTTTGTGCCGCCGCGCCGACACAACTGAGGTATTGGGCGGCACAAACTCGTTCACTAGTCGCCTACTGTACCCATTATTTTATGCTCTAAAAAAGACATCCATTTTGCAAATCAAAGTTCAGATAAATAATCAAACTAGTTAAAATTAGAAAAAAATAACTTTGAACAAGTAATAATTTTGGTTTCAAGTTGATTCATTGTTTAATTTTTTGGCACTTCCGGCGGCCCCTGTATTATGGCGCCCGGGGCGGTTGCCCCGCTCGCCCTGCCTTAGAACCGGCACTGGTTTAATCAATACATTAACTGAATTATCAAAGCACTTTTTAAAACAGTTTGTATTTTCCGAAGTATCCAATTTGTATGAACACTATACAAAATCGGAAAGTCCTTCCTTTGGCATTGCGCTATTAACCGACCGCCCAATAGAGACATCTACCAGTACTCTAGCAGAGGTAAAGAGTGGACATGCCCATCAAGAAAGGCTTTTACACGATTGCTCTCGCTTGCCGTGCTCTCTCTTGCTCTTATTGCCATCCCAAAACGTACACTTTCCGATACTGTATACATTATGTTACATGCATGACCATGTTATGGTTTATAAAATAAATATAACTTTATAAGTACATAAAAACTATTTTCCACGTAAAAGTAAGTATACTAAGGGAATAGTCTGAGCACAAATAAACACTAACAATCGAATAAAGTAACCTGTTGGTTCATGTAAGATCTAATAGGTGAAATCACCTATTATGTATGAAATAGCCACCAAAACGAGACCTATTAGGTTGTAGAATAACCCCCAATAGGTGAATTTAGTGATTTACGTAGAATTGACATATTACGTGCTAAGTAGATACATTAAAACGGGGGACCAATTGGTGTAACATAACGTAATTAGGTGAAGTAATTACAATTATGTGAACAAATATTGGTAACATTAGACACTTATTACCTAATAGATGGCAAAAATAGCTTGTTTTTCACTAATCTCTAAAGATGAAGTCAAAAATATTGGTGGAAATTAAGTTCTGACACCTATAAAGTAACATTGCAAGGAAGTAGCCATATTTATTCGAAAATACGGAACGCCGAAAACTCGCCATGAAAATTTAAACTTTTGTTTTTGGAATTAATTAAATTCATAAGTATTCATTGAACATATTGAGAATTATTGAATTATTATAAGCTTGAAAAAATAGAATACCAAGTCAAGAATTGAAAATAAATATTTTAGATAGTTAAAAGTTTTTTTTTTGTTTATAATAATAAGTATTTTTAAAGGGCTTAGTAATATTTCAAGGTACAATGCCTAATTTCAACAAAAAAAAATCATTCCCTAGTAAATTCTTGCGTATATACAGTGCAAATTAAACAATAGTCGAGGATAAAAATATGTCTCATAAGTAGTTAATAAGTAGGTACTTAGTTATTATTATCAATCATTATATAGGTGTATAGTTTTACCTTTTTGACGAAGCAGTTTTAAAGCAAGTATGAAAGGTAGAAAATAAGTAATCCGCTACGTGGATTTAATGTATTTTCGACATAAAAAAACGGTGTCTGATAACCTAACCTAATAGATCCAATAACACCTATTCAGCTTGTTTTCCACGTCGAATCGACGTGTCAAAAAACACCATTTAGGTTGATTCGACGTCGAATTTATGTCCTATTTCACGTATCGAAATTGGTGGCGTCACCTGTTCGACATCGAATCGACGTCGAATAACACCTAAATTGTTAGCTGGGATGGTTACCACCAGAGGCCTGCAAACTCTCGCTTATTCGTAAAACAGGTTTTATTTTAATTTTAGAGCAAAACGTTACTAAGGTTTTTGATTAGGCATATAAAAATGTGAAGATATATAAAACGAAATATATCGGTCATACCAACTTTATCTAGATTGGATGATATATCAATGTTACCCTAAAACAATAAATTTTGCTTTGGTTTAACTTGATATCCCCCAGCTGAAGTTCTAAGTTAGGTACTTATGCCATCCGCCTTTAATATGACAATGGCCCAAGGAATCAAAGAAAGTCCTCCTTATACAACTGTTAAATGAAATATTTTATTATTTTTTTAGGTGCGGATCTCTCGATAACTTCCTTTACTGCCTCCGTGCAAGATGGAGCTACTTTCTTGAATTGGCAAGTAACGGAGAAATTCGCACATTGCGCACGAGGATTCCGATTGGTGATCCATGATACAGCAACTCCAATACCAAGGGACGTCTACACAGAACGTAACAATATCTTCTTAAATGACCTCGTACCTTGTGGACGGTACGAATTTGCAGTTATGGCCATTTACAATCTTGCAGAGGAGGGGCCGATAAGTTTAATTGATTACTTTGCCCCACACCAAAGTAAGTAGTTTTTTGATGCAGTTGTCGAGATCATATATGTACTGTGATGTGTTGCCACCCCTAGAATGAATTCAATAGGCCAGTCCAACACGCCGTCACTTTGCTTTGTTTGTACAACAGCAGCCATCTTTTGTTGGTAAGTTAGGGTTTTTGTCAGGCCTAAAGAGCACCATACACGTCCAGCAATAATGTCATTCCAGCAGATCATTACTGAAACATCATTACTAAAAATTTCCCCGTCATTCCCTGTCATTATTTTCTACACCATACCTGTCCATTATTTAAGAAAAAAGCATATCTAGCTATAATTATTGAATTAAGTATGATTGAAAAAACGGGAAAATTCAGGTAATGAGATTACTGAACGTGTATGGTGCCCTTCAGGCCTGTCGAAAACCCAAACTTACCAACAAAAGATGGCTGCTGTAGTACAAACAAAGCAAAGTGACAGCGTGTTGGACTGGCCTATTAATTCAGATGTATTTGCACCTACTCGAGAAAGAACCTACCAGAAGTTAGTTCTAAAGTGACATCTGGAATTATCTAGAGAATGGTGGCGTCATCACAGAAAAATCGAGATCTGTCATTTTTAGGTATAAAAGACCGCATTCTCGGCAGGTAGTTCAGAAAGTATAGAAAGTAGAAGTTTTTGAATTGACAGTTTGGAAAAGTGAGGTTAAGACTACAAAGTCATAAACATTGTTATTTTTAGTCAGTAAAGCGCATTTAAATTAATAATAGTATTGTGAAGTATCCAGTAAATTGTTTAATAAAGTGTGTTAGTGGTTATCTCTTGTAATAATTTTTGGAACCCACGGAATTTGCAAGGGTGTTTTCCTAGGGGTGGAAACACGTTACAGTATTTATAGGTTATATCCCAAAAACTGATAATTCTATCATGTAAACTGATAATTCTTTCAGGTAAACTGTTCCCAACTAGCATTTTTAGACACAATTTTTAAACAAATTTGGTAGTGGGAAACAGTTTTGTAACTGTTTCGATTTTTACGGAGATACAAAAATTTACGTATTTTTCCGATATTTTCCCCAAATTGTTAATATTTTTTTACTTTTGCATGTTGCCCAACAATATCTTAGAACAGTTTCATAACGGTTTCTAACAATAAGTGCAAACTTTTTTCGAAATACCCTGTTGCATCTGTTAATTTTTCAGGTTAATCATATTCTAAAAATTACACTCATAGGTTTTCATGTTATTTATTATTTCATATCTTAATATATTGTTTCCATGCTGAAGGGTAATAAAAATACAACACTGAAACAATACGAAATAATAATGACTTTTCGAAACTGACTTCACACATTTTGTTCCCAACAATATTAGTATAAAAACATTTATAAAAATGTACCAATATTGTTACATATTTTTACCCCCAGATACATCTGTAGAAATTGTCTCTAAGTTCCATGTATAAGTAACAGAAAACAATTAGTAGTCCGGTGTCACGATTACTACACTTACCAATAACGTGGAAGACAATGTTCCGCATGAGCAATAATCTGTAACACGCTTCCTGATAACCTGTATAAATGGAGGAGCTCAATCCAGCAGAGCTCACTTCGCTTCAGAAAAAGACCACGACAAGATGGTCGAAACGTCAGACCCGGATACCAGCAGCCAGATCACCAGCTCCGCGAACACCAAGATAGTAATACAACAGTTAGAATTATGTCATTTGTTGATTAGATTCAAAATAAGTACAAATGATATTATGCAATATCCTATCTAGAGAATCTATACCGGGTGATTCAGTTTGGTATTAGCCCCTCCGTATCTTTTTTATTTTAACAGAAAACTACAATAAACCATATATATTTGTAAATCGTTTGCCAAGCTCTATCGAATGACGTCCTTAAATCATCTCTTTGATCACATATGCCAAAATAACGATAGTCAACTTTTTTTTTCAAATGGTATGCTATACATTTTTTTGCCGATTGTTGTAGAGCTTCTCTTTCTGCATTCAACCATGTGAAAAAAGTATACACTTCCATAAGGAAAATTTCGAGAAAATTAATAAAATACGAAAGAACTTCATTTAAAGGCTTTGTTTCTGATTCAACATAGTTAGCCATGGAAACAATTGAATTTTGTCATTGTTAGTAATGTCAAATTGAAAATACTGTTATTTGTGACTGTGTTATTCGTTTCTGTTTTATGTTATACTTCTAAATAGATTTACACAATGGTATCTTACACTAATGAAGAAAAATTGGACATGATATTAATTTATGGAGTGCGGAAAAAAACAGTAAAGCAGCCAAACGTTTATATCAAGATCGCTTTCGAAATAAGCCGGTACCATCAGACAAAATGTTTGCAAAATTGGCAAGAAATATGAGCGAAAGTGGAAGTTTTGAGAAAAAAAGATGCGTTTTTAAGCCCAGAACCGCACGAGATGAGGAACATACAGTTGCAGTTTTAGCCCGTGTTTTCGTAGACCCCCATATTTCTATTCGTCAGTTAGCGACAGAAACTGATATTTCATATTCTTCAATTCAAAGAATTCTGAGAGACAATAAACTGCGGCCATATAAAATACATTTACATCAGGGCTTGCTTCCAGGAGATTACGAGAGACGTCTAAATTTTGTAGCGTGGTTGGCGGTTGCTCAAGAAATGACTATATTAGATCGCATCATGTGGTCAGATGAATCCAGTTTCCATAATAATGGAATTGTCAATAGACATAACTGTCATTATTGGTCGCAGGATAATCCTCACTGGCTTCGGTAAACTAATTTCCAAAATATCTGGGGAATTAACGTATGGTGTGGAATTCTCAACGGACAAATTATAGGACCAAAGTTTTACGAAGGCACGCTTACTGGAGAAAGATATCTACAGTTTTTAAGAGAAGAGTTGTTAAATTTCATAGAAGACGTTCCATTACATATTAGGCATAACATGATATTACAACAAGATGGGGCACCGCCACATAATGCTATAATTGTAACGAATTACTTAAATGTAGCTTATCCAGGTAGATAAATCGGAAATCGTAGTGAGGGAGTCAAGTGGCCTGCCAGATCACCGGATCTCACACCGTTAGATTTTTTCCTTTGGCCATATCTAAAAAAAGAGTGTACTTTACACATCTAAATGATGTCGAAGATCTTAAAAATAGAATACAAACTGAATGCCGCAGATTAAATGTTGAAATTCTTGAACATGTATGTACCCAAGGCGTGATAAACAGAGGACGATTATGTTTAGAAGCGAACGGAGGACTCTTCGAACATATAAAGCAATAAATAATGATTTAATTTCTTAATTGTTAGTTAGTTTTCAAGTATTGGTAGTTTTTTATTGGTAATTGTTATTTATTATTAGTTGTTATTTTAATATTATTGTTGAGTGTTATTATCATTAATTAACTAAAGATACGACATTAAATGTTTGATTATATAAAAATGAATTACATAATTATTTAAAAACAGAACTTTGTTTGGTCAAAACATTAAACTTTGTTTCGAAATTTTTACGCCTCATCAGTACTGTACACAATCCTCGTACAAATCCCTCTCTTTCGAATCTGATTTGCCTAGTTGGTACTAGTTACAGTACTTACAATGTCAAAATTCAGTTGCTTCCTTGGCTAACTATGCTGATTCAGAAAGAACCTTTGAATGACGTTTTATCATATTTTATTAATTTTTTCGAAATTTTCCTCATGTTGAAGAATTAATTTTAACATTTAATCTGCAGCCTTCAATTCGTATTCTAGTTTTAAGATCTTCGACGTCATTTAGAGGTATAAAGTAAACTTTTTCTTTTAGATAGAACCAAAAAAAGAAATCTAACGGTGTTTAAAAACGTTTCTTTTTTTCTCAAAACTTCCACTTTCGCTTATATTTCTTGCCAATTTTACAAACATTTTGACTGATGGTACCGGTCTATTTCGAAAGCGATCTTGATATAAACGTTTGGCTACTTTATGTTTTTTCCGCACTCTCCATAAATTAATATCATGTCCAATTTTTTTTCATTATTGTAAGATACCATTGTGTAAATCTATTTAGAAGTATAACATAAAACAAAAACGAATAACACAGTCACAAATAACAGTATTTTCAATTTGACATTACTAACAATGACAAAATTCAATTGTTTCCATGGATAACTATGTTGAATCAGAAACAAAACCTTTAAATGAAGTTTTTTCGTATTTTATTAATTTTCTCGAAATTTTCCTTATGGAAGTGTATACTTTTTTCACATGGTTGAATGCAGAAAGAGAAGCTCTACAACAATCGGCAAAAAAATGTATAGCATACCATTTGAAAAAAAAAAGTTGACTATCGTTATTTTGGCATATGTGATCAAAAAGATGATTTAAGGACGTCATTCGATAGAGCTTGATAAACTATTTGCAAATATATATAGTTTATTGTAGGTTTCTGTTAAAATAAAAAAGATACGGAGGGGCGAATACCAAACTGAATCACCCGGTATAGATTCTCTAGATAGGATATTGCATAATATCATTTGTACTTATTTTGAATCTAATCAACAAATGACATAATTCTAACTGTTGTTAAAATAAAAAAGATACAGTGGGGCGAATACCAAACTGAATCACCCGGTATATTTCAATGAAACGCCTTCCCACGTAAGGCAAGGACGAGCAAGGGCTTTCGAGATATCTGCACGAATAAGCTAAAACTAAAAGATTTTTCCTAATATTAACATACATTTTCTTTACAGATGCGTCAATTCCCATTCTGGAAAGTGTAGTTGCAGGAGAAACCTCCGTCAACATAAGTTGGAGTTTGCCTTCGTACTCAGTTAACCGCTGTACAATTACTGCGTTGGAAGTTGATGGTCTACCATTCTTACACCAACTTTTCCCCGTTAACGATACATCTACGAGACCACTTTTCACGACGAGCCTAGACTCTCTGCGACCGGACAACATGTATATATTAAGAGTAACTATAGTGAACAGCGCAGGAAGCTCACCTGCTAATCAAATCGGGGTGCAAACCTTGCCGTTAGGCAGCAGCTAAAATGTTATCACTATCCTAGGAAAATTTGTAGCCTATTATATAATTTTGAGTACAGTTTTTGTTTTTTTTTAAGATTCTTTTTTACGAGAGATCGGGCTGTAGTTTGACTGTCTGTTCCTGCAATCCTTAGTCCAATCAAATCACCCACACAACACAAAGATGTTCGAAGGCTGTACAATGGCAAATTCCATTTAGTATTTGGGCTTGCCTATAGATATTCTGATATCCCAGTATGTATGCTTTTCGACACTCATTTGGACATGCCAATATCACAAATCGGTATCAGATAAAAGTAGTCCTGAAGGATATACTAGCGCTTGTACTAAGAACGTACCAGGACATCCCGGGATATTCCAGGATGTCTTAAGTATTACGAGTAAGCATCTATGTACACTTCTGTGCGATGAAATCCCGTACACCTATTTTTCGCTATATTAAATCATTCTTTATTTATTTGTCAATGTCAGTATCATATTTTTGCAATGCCAAAATTAACTGAACATGAAAACATTTTAATTCTCTCTAAAATTGAAGAGGGGTGGTCTATCAGAGCAGTTCCTAACCATTATCAATTGAATAAAAGTACTGTTATTTGAAGAAAAGGTGGGAGGAGAAAGGTAGCGTAGAGAGAAAAGACAGTTCAGGCCGATCGAGAAGTTCAAATCTCGTTCAAGATGAAGCGCTCCTTGGCTATTTGAGGGTAAATCCGTTTCAAACAGCAGGAGATGCTGTGTTCATGACAAATTTTCCAGCATCGAGGTCAACAGCTAGCCGAAGGATAGGAAAATCGGAATTAAGAAACTGTACAAGTGCCAAGAAGACAATATTAACAAAAGAACAGAAGCAAGCCCGCATTCTGTTTTGTTTAAATTATGTCTATCACCCGTTGGAATAATGTTACGTTTACCTATGAAAAAGTTTTTCAGTCTTGTAAAGAAACGGAGTCATGACAAAATATTAGGTTATATTATTTACACAATAAATACAATCGCAGTTCTGTGCAGTCTTATCTGTGAATTGTTCAATGTCAATTTTTACATTTGCTATAACACGAAATCATCCTCATCGAATGGTGTAAAAAAGTAATAAAAAAACAAAAATACATATGTTTTTCTTCAAGCGTATTAAAATGTTTAAATTATGTCACCAAAAACAGAAGTAGAAGTAGGACATTGTTTTACTAGTAACAAAATGTTAGTACCGAACGCCACCGTAGTGGACATTGTTTTACTAGTAACATAATGTTAGTTCCGAAAGCGCCACCGCAGTGGGTATTGTTTTACTAGTAACATAATATTAATACTGAAAGCCACCGGTGGCGCGCTATCCACTAGCCACTTGTCATATTGTGTCAACATGTAAGACTGTAGTTTGAATATTTGTACATTTATGATAAATAAATGAATTTTTGCATTTTAATACGCTTGAAGAAAAAATAGTATATATTACACGGAGTAGAACGCCTTTTTTTGTGTTTCGCCCAGTTTGCGGCTTCGGCTTCGCCTCAGCCGCAAATCCTGGGCTCAACACAAAAAAAGAGTGCGTTCTACTCCTAGTAATATAATATACTATTTTCTTCTGGATTGTCATTATTCAAATACCTTACTTACGACGTTTCACAATCAATGTCAGTTTTTTATAATAATGATAATAAAAAATCTAAATTCCAAAAAGACTGATTTACACCACTCAATATTAGTAAAAACTGAATTACTTTATTTTTCAAGTGTACGGGATTTCATTGTAGTGTATGTCTTTATTTTGGCACTAATAAATCCATAGCATAAAAGGACTTTATTACGAAAGTAGAACGGACATAGTCGAAAATATTTTATAATTGTCACTTTGAACTTACAATTATGTATAATTGCAAGTTTAAAGTTGCGTATGCTAGACGAATACTCGATCGTTTTGATTTTTCTAACTGTGCAGACCAGTTTGAACTCCAATGGAAAAAATCGCTGCCCAAGGAATCACTACTTCCACATCCAGATTTTTTATCTAAGTCACTCACAACGAAAAAATTTTGTATGTGGAAATAATTGTTTATGGAACATTAATAATATAATATTTGAAATCCTCTACCCCAAAAACCCATAAAATGATAACCCACATCGGTAGCGGGGTGGGGGTGGTGATAGGGGGTGGTAGTGGGGGTGGATGAAGTAAAAAAACATTTCGAGGTTCTTGTACACACCCTAAATCACAATTTTTTTTCATCCCCTTTAATAATGTGGTGGGGGTGGTAATGGGGGTGGCTAATGCCAAAATTTTTTTTGAGACCTCAGCTTCTCTTGTATATACTAAATACCAATTTTATGGACTATTACCTGCTTGATTTACCTATTTTCCCCAAATTTACCCCAATTTACCCCCAACCCTTCGACGGAACAAGATGAAAATATAATTCTAGATCTCGTTAAAGTACATATGTATACCAAATTTCAAGTCAATATCTCAAACGGTTCCAGAGTAATCGTGCGCACAAAAAAAGTTACAGACAGACAGACAGACTGACAGACAGACCGACAGACAGACCGACAGACAGACCGACAGACAGACCGACAGACAGACCGACAGACAGACCGACAGACAGACCGACAGACCGACAGACAGAAAATTTTTTTTCGCTCAAACTTAAAATCTCGACGTTTCGTGACATTCTAAGCCTATTTGAACAATAAAAATTTTTAAAAATTTTTTTGTCGTTACTATACTTCCACTGGATGTGGAAGTAAAATAACAGATATTTTAAAATCAGGGAAAGAATTTAAATACTCCGAATTTTCATACAGGCAAGCAGTAGGTGCAGTGTTGGAATTTTATCAAGAACTCTCGAAAATCCTTCTTACGAAGCTATTTTATGGATATGATAATTAAATTCAAGAGTATCCACATATGAATACATGGTGAATACAAGTGGAGGGGGGAAGATTGCTGGGTTTACCATAACGTACCTACTATTTTTCTATTTATTTAAAATTTGTTTTAATTGACATCTTAAACCTTTAAACTTATTGCACACATTTGAAAATATGTTAGAAATTCAGTTAATTTGAATTCAGCAGAAAATTACGCAGATGTGGAACTGGTATCAGATTAAAACTAGAACTAAAATGTCTAGCGTCGCGTGTTTAAGCATACATCGTACCCGCTACTTTTAGCTGACAACTAATTGAGGGTTAGTTTAAAGGGCGTACGTGGATGCTAGCTCTCCTCTATCAAACAAAAAATAAAAAGAAAAGCCTAAGGCCGGTTTTCGGTCCTTTTTATTTTTGGTAAAAAATTTAGAAAAAATTTATTCAATACCTATCTAATCTATTCCACCCCAAATGGAACTTCCCCCAACCCTCCCCCCTCCATGTATCCCCCTTAAATTATTAAAGAACCAGTTTACATTAGTACATATTCTTAGATATTTTTGAATTTGAAAACATATTTCCTTTGAACAAACTGCACCCTAAGCTCCTCCTACTACTATACAACACCCCAGCACCCCCAACCCCCAATGAAAAGCACCCTCTCCCCCCATTAACATAAACCTTGTAGATTGTAGATACCAGGTATAAAATAGTTTTAAAAGGATTTTTTATTTATATTATTAATAAAATAACAATTCTTCTTATATTCTCCAACACTCACTCTCCCGAACCATTCCCACCATCACCATACTGCTACAAGTTTGAAAATGGTATAACGAAGACTTTTCTTATACTTTTTTTTATCGGCAGAAAGACATAACCTTGCGTTCGTTTTACTCCCTCTCCCTATGTCCAAAGCAACAAAACCACGAACAAGGATAGTTGTAGTACGGCAGCCCGTTACCAAAAACCCCTATCATAACAGCGAGCTTTATCGCAGGAAAACTCCATAGATTATGAAATTCTAAGATACTTTTTCATGCGACAAAAGTTCGAAAAACGATACGGGCGGCTGGCAAACGACTTTCCGTCTCACAGTGGCACGAATCTTGATTTTTTCGTTCAAAATTATCTAGAGCACTTGTTTCGCAGCCGATTGGAATATATTTTTTTAAATACTCGTTATTTAATTTCCAAAAAACGTAAGAGAGCCTATTTTTGAATTGTGCTAACCAAAATTATTGAGCTTATTACGATCTCAAAACCCCATATAAATGAAATGGTCCCAGGTATTACAAATCCTTATAGTGAGAGATAGAGAGAGCAATAAAAGAACAAATAAAAGAATTTCAGTTTATTCCTTGTACAATTTTTAGCAACATACAAGAAAAATTTATCATACAATTTAGTAAAATATTGATATAAATAACAGTCTTACAATAGTATCTAACTATCGTTACTCTGAAGCTAGGGGGAAAATAGTTTAACTTTTAATTATATCAGAGAACAAAAATGTTTATGATTACATACAAAATATTAGTACAACTTAACTTTTAAAACACCCGAAATTCAGCAGCAGTTGATCACAAGGGGCCTCCGATTACTGGTATAGGTTAAGACCATTGCCTGGAATCTCCTGCGTTGAATGCAATATAGCTCTCTAGCTCTCCAAATTTACAGAATACCAAAATTACCAAAATTACAGGTCCTGGTCGTAGGTAACCCTCCGTTACAGTTATGTTGTGTCGCAAGGTATTATTTCATAATTTTAAACTCGTAACCAATAGTCCTTCATATGATCCAAGTCCCAAAATATTTCCAAAATTACACAAAATGACCCAAAGAGGTATATGATAATGGCTGATGGTTGTTCCTCTCCGTATCCCAAAAAACGTCTACAATAAATTACCAAAAATTATTCTCAAATTCTAACCTAATTTCAAGCACGTGTATGCTCGTAGATCAAGGAAATTTAAAACTTACTCAGAAAATTCTGGACGTAACTTGCCAAACAAAATCCGATTTAAATATCGAAACCCAATTAAATACACCAAAATTTAATTGAACAATGTGTTGAAAATTAGTCTAGATCCGTTAATCTATAACGATTAGCCACGTGTGCCGTTTGACTAATTAACACTTAGCAAGGTTTTAATCTCAATTCTTGATTGAAAAAGGGCGAGTATTACTACTTGCCTGGCATTTATAGAATTTGCCTTTCACAAAAAATAATTACGGAAGAACGACCATCATTTCCTTTTTCTTGACAGTTCACCCTGAAACCTCACCGTTGCCAACCTCTAGATTTTAAAAACCAAATCTATATTATGGACTTTTGATCATATTTCACTATGTATATATAATAATTATTAACAATCATTACGCATAAATATCGTTCCCCAAAATAATTGTCCAACTTGTCATATTGTAAAATGAAATTAAGCAAAAATTAAATAATTAGGATTTGTTGTAGTCTTCGCCATCTATTGGTGAATAGCATAACCAGACGGCCTAGTGAAATACTCGAACTATTGGAATTGTATTGAGTTACAGAATTCTCATTTTGCGTCGTGACAAGCTTAGCCAGGATGGTCATTTTTAATTTAAATCTTAATAAAACTTACAAATAAATTTTTTTTTCTTATTCAATTTACATAAATCTTGGTACTCAGGGGTTTTTGAGGTCGCTGATTACGAATCTGATATTTAAATTTTCATAAACCAATCTACAAGATAGCGGAATCAATGGCGGTTTTAAAATGGTAAAAAATTATGAAAAATGAAATATTTTTGTTAAAGTTTATGCCGAAATCAGCTCTCTTACGTTTTTTGGAAATTAAATAACGAGTATTTAAAAAACAATTATCTCTATCGGTTGCGAAATAAGTGCTCTAGATAATTTTGAACGAAAAAGTCACGATTCGTGCCACTGTGCGTCTGTTGAAAAAAATGTCGTAATTTTTATACCGCGGCGAGACAGTTCTCGATTAATTCTCGTTGAAAATGATGAACAAGACGTGAATTAATCGAGAACTGCCATTTTTCATTGGCCTAAGTTTCAATAATATCAAGCAAAGTTGTATCAAATTGGAGGTTAAAATAATCAAAGCAGCGAGGCTAAATTTTTTTTTCTATTTCTAGATTGGGTTGTATAAAACGGTAAAAAAATGCGAACTGCCGTTTTCTGTTGGCCGTAGCTGCGGGAAATCGATATAAAAATTTAACAATTTTGGTAGAAATCGATGTGGATCTGGTTCAATGCCAAGATCATTATTGACCAATCCCCGATATTACTAATTAACGAATCCCCAAGCAAAGCCTCTACTGTCTTCCAAATTCTTCAAATGGCACTAAATATAGCAGATGAATGTGAATCACCATATACCGAAGTCACATATGATCTCGCGAAAGCGATTATCAACGGGAAGGTTCAGGAAATCAGATTACAATGGAACATTTTTGGAACATTGCTCAGTCTTTCTCTGAATGCCCAGATTGACCTGCAATTTGCTCTTACTTTGTCAATATCCCCCGTAAGGCGACTCTGCTTCTGCCTCGGCTGTTCGAAAAGAGAGTGGATTCTGAAGGCCCCGATTCTCCGGGCATTATAATAATTGACGGTTTTTTTTTTGCTATATTCGTTGAAAGATGCTGGTAGCACATACGGCGATATTTCAAGAAGGATACTTCGCCTCTTAGATAGTCATGAAGCGCAAGAAATTCATCAAATGATATGTGACGATGTATTTAATGTTTAAAACTACAATAATAAACCTGACAATTTGAATCCTTCTTTTATCATTACTGTATGTACAGAACCTTGAAATTCAGTTCCAATTCCATTTAAATACATTCTCTGAGAGCCTGTGCTTACAAACAGCCTTAATTTTCTTCTTTTTTTTTTGTCGCGGCGGAAATCATTATTCTCAAATGTGAACTGGGAAAAATTTCAGTTCTTATTTTTTTCGTCTTCTTAATGATATTTGGAATAGCCTGAAGTGAAGAACTGCCTCTCCGCGATGACTTGAGCAGCCCTTAAAATTAAGCAACATGCGAATGTAACCACCCATAACTGAACTAGCAAAAAGTCCCGTTCGAATTTTCTTGTGGTCAAGAGACATCGAAACTACTCGATAATGAGCAGAACTGCCTCGCCGCGATGACCAGAATTTTGACCAGAGGCTATTTGTCATTATTTTGGTGTTTGTAACTCGGCGTATCAGTCAAAAGGGCAGTTCTCAATTTTTCCTCATCATATTTACTTTCCTCGACAAGAAGGCAGAAGAAACTCCCTCGCTGCGAAGACCGAGATGACCGGTTTTTCTTTACATGTTCAAAGCCCGATTTGAACCCTTTAGGACAGGTAAGAAGTTCCATCATCCTGAACTTTTCTTCTCAGCTCTTCCAGAACTGATGAGAAACGCTGGAATTATCTTCGTTAAAGTAACTCGAAAATCTTGGTAACGGGCTGCCGCACTATGTAGTTCTAAGTTCTGAAAAAATCAAACAAAACTACATATACTATAAGCTTTAAATCAACAATAAAAAACAAAAAAAATCTAAAAACCTCTCTACTCAACAGAATGGTTCGGGAGAGAGGGTGTTGGGGGGGGGGGGGGTCTAAGAGAAATTGGCATTTGATAATAATGTAAATTAAAAGTCATTTTAAAACTATTTTATATCTGGTAGCAACATACAGGTTGATGTTGTGAGAGGAAATGATGCTTGTTATTGGGAGTTGGGAGGTGTTAGGGGGTGTTGGGGTATTGTATAGTAATAGGGGGAGCTTGGGGTGTAGTTTGTTCAAACAAAATATGATTTTCAAGTCCAAAAACATCTAAACATGTGTGCTAATGTGAACTGGTTCTATAATAATTTAATGGAGGAGGTTGGGGTAAGTTCCGTTTGGGGTGGAATAGATTAGTTATTGAATATATATGATAAAAACAATTTTTTCGAGATTTTTTGACCAAAAATAAAAAGGGCCGACAATCGGCCTTATAGGCCCTCCTCCTGAAGAAATGAAAACTTGCTCACCCCCTCCTCCCCTATCTATACTTATAGTAAGTGCTCTGGCTTTTTTACTGGTAGCGCATAAGAACGCTTAATACTCTTTTAGTTTGGGACTATTTTTCAATTTTTTTAATATGACCAAAAAAGCGTTAACTTAGCCCTCCCCTACCGTTGATAACTTGAAAACAAACAGGGCGCTAGCTAATTATTTTGGAGCGCAAAAGGACACAAAGGAGCGCACAATGGGTGTAATCTTTCTGAGAAAAAGAAAGTTTAAAGAAACAAATGGGGCTCGCAACTTTACTCACCTGGAAGGTACTTATAACCTACTTTGACAGTGCTATCTGTAGATAAACCATCTTGCAATATAAATGTTCGTATCTAAAGTATCTCTAGCTGGCGATAGTCTCAAGAGCTCATATAAGTAGGCAAATTGCGGAGACTGGTTATTATTCTAATAAAAAAAAAAGTTACTCACGATGTTTGCTATTCTGTCTTTTTTGGCTTTAACTGTGTTCCATGGAGCCTATGCCCAAGTTGCTTGTAGTAAGTATAAACACTGTATTTGTTAATAAATGTCTCGTTTCAAGTAATTTGATGATTTGATGACTTGCTATTTACTGAAATGCCGAACCACGTTTTAACATTGGAGTCTGTCGTGGCCTAAGTTAAGTGATCAATTACGTAGGCCGTAGGGTCTGTCTGTACTAAACTATAAATCTCTAAAGAATAATAAAATAAAATATAGATTTAGTAGAAACACTTGTTTAGTATCACTTAATTACTTATAGTGGGGTCTACTAGGATTTTAAAGTGAATTGTCTCATCAGGGCAGTTTTTTTGTTTTAACGTGTTCAGGGGAAACTTAAGTTTGCAATCCAATTTTCCAGTTTCGGCGAGAGAGGTGTGTTATTTATTTAAACAATTTAATGCTTAAAAGCCTTCTTTTATCGGTTATTTTAAAATCTCGAGATCTGCAAGTCCAGTAGGACCCTAGAAAATGGAAAATGTTCGTTATGATTTGTACAACAGACAAATTAGGGCTCATTTCGATTGCCGTTATTAAAAAAAAATAATAGTATATGATGTAGAACTCGGTTTCTTGCCACTTTTTATAAAAATATTTTAAAAAATTTATGAAAGAAACCTCTGCGCCAAACGGACAAGACAGAGGCTGGTTTTTAATACTTCTAGTACAAAATGTCTCACATGAAAATATACAAACTGAAACAAAAATGTTAAATGACAATGCTGTAATTAAAAAATTAAATTGAAGACTATTTCCGTTATCAAAACTTTGACATCTAATCACGCCAAACATGACAGTTTGTTGTTTATTTATTTCCGTAGTCACGTGAGATATTAAATTATATTATTTTTCTTCAAACGTCAGAAATACATGTCATTTCTTAACTCAATTCATGACATTAAAGTTTGACTTTCTAGACGGCTGTGCCATTAACAACAAAGGTAAAAGTTTTTTTTTTTCGGCCGACCAAAAAGTACACCTTTTCTGGAGAAATTATCAGCCAGAAATTAACGTTTTCCCGGACTAGACCGGAAGTGATTAGAGATCGGCAAGAGCTTTTCCGATTCCTGTTATTCTCGTTGCTATGGAAACGAATTTGTATTAATGTTGAGATAAGTGTCAAATAGATAAATACACTTGACTTTTATGAGGTTTCAAAAGTCAATTCATAAGTTATGGAAAATATGGATTCAGATTTTGAAGCGTTACAAGCAGAATTTGAAGTTGTATAATAGTGTCTGCGCCAAAAATATTTTATTTAATTAGTTATTATTGTTTGTCGTTGTATTTGTTGATTGATTGATTGACTGATTTGCCAGCGTGCGGTAGGCATTGCTGCCACTCCCAAGTTATACAGCTGGGACTGCTACGTCCACGCTGGGTTGGACTAAGGTCATGCTTGTTACCAGCAGCGAGAGCCACATGGCGCATGGTAAAGGAATGTGGGATGGGAGGTGTAGGTATTTGTGAGATGTGTTACCGCATTATGTCGTGAGGGAGCGTTTAAGCCCCCTTTTTTGTATTTTTGGTTCTGGGCTTCTGCCTATTCTGAGTCTTCTTGTGAGATATGTTGCCGCGTTGTGTCGCTGCTATCTGTGCTCCTATTTTTGTACTTCTGTTTCTACAAATCTTCTTCTTCTTCTTCTTCTGAGGCTTCTGATTCCTCCGTTTCTGATTCTGGTAGAGTATATATTCCTCCGATTTCTTTGTGAAATTCATTCTTTCCCGTCGCTTTTCTTTCCCAGTATGTTTGGTCCTTTCCCAGTTTGTTCATGATCCTCTCGATTGTTGTTTTCCACGTATAACATGGTCTCCTAATTTTAAGTTTGCTGCTGTTCAGTGTTAGTGCTTTCTTCAGTAGGTGTGTTGGTTCCCTTCTTTGGACGTGTCTCCAGTACTGCATTGCGTACATTTCTATCCTTTTTGTGATAGTAGTGTTGATGTTTTATGTCGTTGTTTTTGCCCTGTTGTTTTTCTGAGTAATTGGATGATGTCTCTTTCAGCTCTTCTCAAACTTCTTCTGTTGGTTTTTGTTGTTGCCGCGTTTTAACTCCATATGTCATTGTTGGTAGTATGATGGCTATGTACAGCCGTTTGGCCAAGCCCCATGATAGTTTGTTTTTCTCAATGAACGGTATAATTGCTCTTGTGACTCTGTATGTTGCTTTTATTCTCTCCTTTACTGTTTCTCTCCTTTTCAGTTGGTTCGTGAGATATGTTCCTAGGTATTTCAGTTTGTTCGTTGTTCTTAGGTAGTAGTCACCTATTTTGTGTTCTTCTCCACTGATCCGACTCTCTTTTGTTGATGGGTCTCGCTCCATTATTAGACATTTCTTGAAATTTATTTTCAGCCCAGATGTGTCTAAATGCGGTTTCATGTTTTCTAGGAAGTTGAGAATTTGTTGCTCTTCTTCTGCGACGATTAGGAGGTCATCGGCGTAAGCTAATACGATTGGGGTTCTCAGTGTTTCCGTGTCTTCATTAAAATTTGGTGTTTCCCTTATTGTGTTTTGTATCGCTTAGTCTAGGACCGTGGTGAATAGTCGGGGGGATAGGGGGCATCCTTGTTTGACTCATCTGTTCTTTTGTCTGGTTTCCATCATTTGTCCGAACCATTGTAAGGCAGTTGTTTCGTGAAGGCAGGCCTTTATTATCTTGTTTATTAGATAGTGCGGCACTCCTTTGTTATACAGGGTGTTGACTATGGCTTCGTGACTGATGGTATCGAATGCCTTTTGGAGATCTATAGCGGCTATGTGCAGTTTTGCCCCTTCTCTCCATTTTTCTTCCAGTATTCTTCTGGTGGTGTACATGTGGTCGTCCGTTGATCTGCCTTTGATGAATGCTGTCTGGTAGTCTGGCGGTCTTCCAATGTACTTCTCTAGTTGCTCGAGCAGGAATTGTGCGTAGTATTTGTATCCTATGCTGCAGAGTGTTATCCTTCTGTAGTCTTCTATGGTCTGTGGCGAGTTGGTTTTTGGGAGGGGTATTTGTATAGTCTTGGTCCATTCCGTAGGCAGAGGTGTGTTTTCTGTCCATACCCTGGTGATGATTTCTAGGGTTTGCTCCTTTAGCTTTTCCGTGCCGTAGTGTATTAACTCGTTGTTTATTTTATCTACTCCAGGTGCGGTGTTTCTTCTAGCTCTGGCTATTATGTCTAGCAGTTGGTCTTTTGATGGTGGCCTGTCCAAGGGCCAGTGGTCTATTTTTTTTATTAGTTTTGTTCGTTCTTTAGTTGCTTTTTCTTCTTCCTCCAGCTTCTTGGTCCAATGTTGTATTGGTATGTATCTTCTCCTGTGGGTACTGTTGTTTCTTCTATATTTTTTCAGATATCTGAAGGTTTGGTTTAGTCGTTGTCCTGTTGGAAGTGCTTCTATGTTTTCGAAGAATGATTTGCATTTTTCCTCGTCGTGGTTTCTCTCCGCCTCCCCTTTTTCCCTCAGTGCTTCTTGTAGTTTTTCGTTTATATTCCCCGTCGGCTTTGTTCGCCTGTGGCCTTCATCTTTTTTAGCTGTTCGTACTTGTTATTTTTTTCCTTTCTTGTCGGGCTCATAGGTGATCTGTCCCTTTTTAACGTTTTTCTTGCTGCAATTTTTATTTTTGCGCCCATTGATGTCCAGTCTAATTCTTCTCCTGTCAGTTGGTTTTCTATTTCTTCACTGTATTTCTTCCGAAAGTCTTCGTGCTGTAGTAGAGAAATATTCCAGATACTATGTAGTGTCTTGTTGTTTCCTTGACTTGTTTTTCCTTCTTTTATTTCCACTTTTCCGTATAGAATTTTGTGGTCTGTATTGATTTCTGCTGTCCTTTTTGCTTTAACGTTCTTGATCCTTTCTCTTATCTCTCTGCTTACCAGGATATGATCTACCTGTGAGGTTGATCTTCCATTGCTCCAGGTGTCAATGCAGGTTTGGCTTTTGGCCCATGTGTTTCTTATTGTTATGTCTGCTAGATTTTTCAGCGCGTTTCCGTTTTCATTTGACCATGTGTGGAGTAATGTTTTTCCTATGATGCTTTTATCCTCCTCCGTCTGATCGTCTTTTCCTATATGCGCGTTGAAGTCTCCTAGTATTATGATGGGCATTTTCCTTTTCTCGTTTCTTCTGGTTTCTTGAGTTAGCTGTCTGAATACCCTCCCTGCTCTCTTGTCGGAGGGTACGTGGACTCCTATCGTGCAATTTGTTAGAAGATTTATTAAAAAAATAATACAAAATTGATTTTGTATGACAGTGTCGGCCGAAAAAAAATATTGTACGTTACGCAACCGAAAAACAGTGTTTTGCAGGTCTCCGCAAGCTTCCAGGACTCACCTGCGGCTCGCCCTATTTTTATAGTTATTAAGGTAGGTACCAAGGGTGTTATAAGGATAATAACGCACCGAGGTCGGCAGTGTACGTTGACCGAGGGCGTCATTATCTTATAACACCCGTGGTGCCTTCAACGTTTAATGTCCTACAAGTCTGTTATTTAATTAGAATTTTTTTTTGACATTTACGATTTATTAATTTGACATGTTCAGAACGATTTGATATAAAAGAGAGTAAAAATCAAAATTGTTTGTAAACGCCGCCGTTGCATAGCAACGCATTTTTCTTGTCAATAACGCTATCATAATTTGCTTGTTTTGGGTTATGCTATAATTTTATAATGCCCTAGGGCGTTATTTTTCATTTAATGTATCCCAAAATAGGGTGGTTATTGTAAAATAACAGACTTTTAGGACATTAATACAATTAAAGTCTTCACACTTTGTTTACCTCGAATAAATTGTAAAAATTCCACTCACTGATTAAGATCCCTAGGTAACAAATTCTGAACAGGGGTGAAACGATACGGTCGCAATTTTTCTTACTTGAGTATTCTAAAAACTGAAGCATTGCTTATTCGAACAGTTGCCGATAAACATCTTGTATAATGTAATATCACTTAATATTTGAGATAAAAAAGAACCCTTGGCTGTACCAAAGTTTTGTAAATAGAAGTTACTATTTAACTGAAAGTATGTCGTTTTAGTTCAAAGTGTAAGTAATTCCATCATAGTTTCTATGTTTAATTTAGTTCTAATCGCTAACTGTAGGAGAGTCGTCTAGACCCTTCAACGTAAGTCTTGAAGAACACAGAGATTATGCTACAAAGGGAGAATTCAAGAAGCCAAAAATTTGTGAACACGCGTGAGATAACAATAAGAGGATCCAGTGGGGCTCTATGAAAATTTTGGAAAAAGAAAGGAACACAACTAAACGAAAATTTAAGGAATCCGCTATCATTTTTTTAAATGAGGATAAATGTGTGTCAAATTATTCTATAGATTTTTATACCAATTAATTGCCGATCCCCAGAGACGACGTAAGAAAAATAAAATATAAATAATTCAATCATGACTATGGAAGCACATAAACAACAAACTGTCATGTTTGACATGTTTAGTCGAAGTTTTCATAACGGAAATAGAAATATATTTTTCTAAACGTTGGCAGCCTTCAATTTAATTACAGGATTATCATTTAACATTTTTTTTTGTTTCAGTTTATGTATTTTTAAGTGGGAGACATCTCTATCTGATCCAGTTGACACAGAGGTTTCTTTCACAAAATTTTTAAAATATTTTTACAGAAAGTGTCAAAATACCCAACAAACAATAAGAAATCAAGAATATACCAGAAATAATTAATTATTTGCAATATGTGTGAAACTAGGCATTTCCAAACAAATTAATGTCCTTTCGAAAATAATATATAAATTTCAATCAGACAGAGAAAATGTAGTTCTTAGAGAGTACTCTCATCACACAAAATTTTAAATAAAAAATGTTTATTACAAAGGCTAAAAAATTGAATTGGTAAAATTTTGCATCTTTGTGAAATACTGCCATCAAAAGTGAGAAATGCGGACGATGATGGTTCAAATTGTAACATTTTAAGAGTGTTTTAAAGGTTTCCTTTGCATTTGTTCATATTTTTCGAAATTGTAGTTATTTTATTTACTATGTGGATTTTTTATGAAACTGTAGTTATTTTATTTACTATGTGGATTTTTATGAAACTGAAAACGGTAAACGAATTATGAGAGTAGATAACAAAAAACAACAATAAATAAAATCATGCTCCACGTGCATTTGGAGCCGAGATACTTTAGTTTTGCACTTCGATCGCTTATAAATAAACAAATTGATATTTCATCTTGAAATTTGGACTGGCTGTTCCATAATGCTTGTATGTCTATCTCAGTTAATTTATTGCAAACAATCCAGATCTACCATTTAATTTTACTACGATAAAGTGTCTTTGAAAATAAAACGCGGTGTTGACCCGCTATTAGTGCAATAAAAATAAATTTCTAATGGAATTGTTTTACTACAGTAATTTAATGATTTTAACTTATTTTAGGTGTGATAAGTGTAATGAGAAGTTTTGTATTAATTCAGATTTAATCCAAAACTGCTGGTTACACTTGTCACACCTAGAAAAATATTTACAAAAACTATGGCCCGTTCAGCATTTTTTTTTATTTTAGAAATCGAAAGTAGAACACTTTTTAAGGCAATTTCCAAATTTTTAAGTTTTTATTCGGACGTTTAAGCCCTTAAATAAATTACCAAAGTTGGACCGCGCGAAAACGGGGCGGAACTTCGCGTGATGTCACTTTGTAGATGCTGATCAGGCGACAGTCAATAATTAAAAACATTGGAGGTGGAATAAAATAAAATTTCAAGAAGAAAGGGTACTATGCAACTTTTCATAAAAATTGATAGTCTTTAAGTTATAACGACTTGAAAATTGGGATTAAAAAAAAGTACCTATTTCAAAACAATATTCGTCAAATAACTCGATAAGTATTACACTGAGCGAAAACATGCTAGAGACAAATAAGATAGATACTAAATTGAGGATGAATTTTATTTTTTTCTAATTTCTGTGGGAGTTTCGGAGATCTGGACATATTAAGGTGGCGTCCGAACGTCTATAAGACGAAGTATTTAGTTTAAATGTTAAATATCTCAGAAACTATGGCACTTATGTCAAAAGCGGTAAGAACAAAAATGAAAGACTATTGATTAGGCTTTCAAATGGTTTTTTTTTTCTATTTCTATAGCATAAAAAACAAAGAACTTATGACAGAAAAAATGTACTCTTTCAATTTTTGTTTATGCAAAATGACGTCACGAGTCGGCGAAGCGCTTTGTACCGAAACCCAATCTTTAACATTGAATATCTAAGGATTGGATATACTTATGAAGCTGAAATTTTAACAGCTTATCTTGATCGAATTCTATTGAATACCATAAAAAAAATAACGAAAAAAAGTTATCGGTAACAAGCCCATATTATGCTCTCTAATTTGAGTAATGTTGTTTGTAAGCCGGACATCGTTAAGTTTGATTTGGTAGCATATTAACCTCCCCACAAAATTGTGGAAGGTTTCTAAAATTGGTCCAAAATCTAAAACTGAGATAACAGCAAATCCTTACGTTTTGAGGCCCCAGGAACCCAAAAAAGTGGTTTTTGAAAAATCTCTGAGTGTGTGTATGTGCGTTTTAACTCGGAAACCCTGATTCCTACTTTCGTCAATGTAATGACCCTTCTTGTTCCTTGTGATATAGTAAACGATTTTTGTCTTTACAAAAAAATTAAATGGCCCGTTTATGAATTATAAGCATTTTTTTTATATTCCTAACGTTTATATTAGGCTAAATAAATAGAAAATAAAATTTAGAAATTATTTCTTTTGTAATTTTAGTATTGTTCTTAGGAGATCAAGATGAGTACTACTTTTTCCAAAATTTTTATTCAGTTTAAAGCTAAATAAAAAGGTCACTAAAAAGGATAAAAGAAAAAATTTTTGAATAAAAAATTGAACTGCATTCAAAAAAGGTCGCTAAAAATTATTAAACAAAATTTTATGGTCACCCAGTTAACAGAACTTTTTTCCTCAATCTCGATATTGAGGTCGGTGTTAAAATAAACAAAAAACTATTTTAACGTATTTTTAACCGACTTTAATTTAAAAAAAAAAATTATAACATAAATTCGATCGTTTGTCGAAAATAAAGCATATACAGGGTGTAATTGGTTTAATGTCAATAAAAAAACTGGTGGTGGGGAACGACTGGAGAAACAATAAAATCTTATACAATATTGGTGTCTAAAGCCCATAGTGTTGGAGAAAAAAAATAAACAGAAATTTCGAAAATTTTTAATAATGTTGTTTTAGAACTGCTGAAAAATTGTCGTAGGCTTTATTATCATCGCGTCTGGTCGCGCATGCTACTCTGATATTTGGGCAGGTAGCACCGGGTATGCCGCCTATCGACTTGTGTCGGTTGCAATTTTTTATGACTTTTTAAAAGTAAGTAAGAAAATTGTGTCCTACCTCAATATTCAAATTTTTGACCTAGGTTAATTTTTTCAATGTGCCCCTAGGGGAAAAAGTCACACAGGTTTTTTATTTGTCAAGTCGGTCCCCATTACCAGTTTTTTTTTTAATAACATGAAACTAATTACACCCTGTATAAAATCGAAGGCGGGCGACTCCTGTGAAGCATTTGCCATAATTATACTTAAGTTTCAATACTGTTGACTAATATTCTTTTGATGTTTGCAACAATAAAAATTTTTATTGCACGATTTCTAAAAAATGTATCAGTAAGGGCAACAGCATTTTATTCATTATTAATTTTGAACAATATTTACTTCTACTTTGCAATTAGCACAATTTTCAATATAAATTCTAGGCAACTCGTGACTTCTCGATGTAGTAGGCAGTATATCATTAGCGTCAATGGCATCATTTGAGCTTGCTTCCTCAGATGGTTCTTTTTGCAAAATTTGATGTGATAATCTCAATTTTGTTTTTAATTGATTCTTCAACGTAAGATTCTGCCACCGTCGATGACTTCCAGCCACCATGCCTCTTCAGCTGTAAAACATCCCCTCCTGCATCTGCAAGCATGGTGGCAGATGATCTTCTGAAACTATGACCAGTATAACTCATGTGCATTGGGCAACCCAAGATATCTCGCAATTTCGCTTGGTATTTTTCCAAAGGTATTAATACCTATCGGCTGAACAGAACACTTTCCATTACGGTAGTTCACAAACAGTCGATCATGTTTTGTTGCTGGTGACTTAAGAGTGGAGTATTTTCTATAAATTTCAACCATATTTTCCAAGTCTCTCGTTTTGCGGTCAATAATAAAAGTTCGAGGTTTATTTGTTTTTGATGCTGGAATTCTCACTATCAACATATTACCAATATCTTGCATATCACCAACGTTTATTTTATAAAACTCGTCTCTTCTACATGCACCGGCAATGCCAAAAATTGCTACAACTTTCATCATTAAATATCTATCATTAGGTGCTTCGTTTATAAATGCGTATATTTTATCTTTGCTAAACACTCTAGATTTCTTGGAACGGTATCCTACAGACTGCCGCTTCATATAAGCGGTTAACTTAGAAAACTGTTTAAGATCGATGTCATTTTCAGCTATCAGTAAAGATTTCACCATTGAATATTCCAACCAAAGTCTTGAAGGTTTTATATGCTTTGCTCTTTCTGAAAAATACGCAAGGAACACATTTTCCGTAAGATTCTTCACTATCTTCAAAACATACCAATCGTTGAATCGTTTATACACCATATCATATTGTTTTCGTGATTTCTCAGGTATTAAAGTTGACGTTGCCGCTTGTGCCATCTCAATAACTTCTGGGGGAGTATTTTGAAACTCTTCTACATTACTATAATCACTTCACAAAATGTTGATACAGTTTTACAAATATTCATGAAAAATTGCCCATTTCTTACAGTAATTGGCACGATCGAAGATAAAACGTTGTAAGACACACTTGTAAAAAACCTCTTTATTGCACTCATGGTTTTTAAAAACACTCGCTTCGCTCGTATTTTTAATCTAGCCATTCGTGCAATAAAGAATGGCTTTTTACACTTGTATCTTAAATAACTATTAACTTTGACAACTTCATAATAACTGCCAAATAAATTTCAAAATGTCACGTTTTGGCAATGCCAATTCTCAATCTATAAATAAATAATTGTTTTGTTTTGTTGCGACTTTTTGATTTTATTTTTTCAAAAAATTTTCTAACCAATATCCCTCTGACATTGATAAATGCCTCATAATTTTATGACAATCTCAAGCACGTTGCTTGGTAATAGCCCTCCGTCTTCGGCGTTGGGCTATTACCAAGCATCGTGCTTTCGATTGTCATAAAATTATCTCGTACATTATCAGTGTCCTAGAGATATTATAGCTGATAATTCCTTTTAGCTGATTTTGATCATTACTCTTACTCCACTCCTCTCATCAAAATTAAAAGTGGGTCTGGTAAAGTTTAGGTATTTCACATTTTGCAAATTCTTTAAAAAGTAGTGAATAGTATACGATAAATAAAGCACATTTACGAAAAAAAATTTGCGAATGAACCATACAATTAAGAGAGAGAAAAAAGAGAAAGTTACGCGACGGAGCGTAAAGAGGTGCTGGGTGGGGTATCAGTGGATTGTGAATCATGCAAATGAAAGTAAATAGTACTACAATGAAGTATTACAATTTCCTCTTAACCTATAATGCTTTTAAGTAATAAAAAAAATATAAAGTAACATAACACAACCAGGCTACGGTAACTTAATGCAAAATATTTTGTCACTCTTTTTGGTTCATACTATGACTCCAAGCGGCGCTGCCGGCACTTTTCTGATTTAATCTGTGTCCCGACTATACACTAGGCAGAGGTCTATGGGCTCGATGGATAAAATATGGATAAAATATGTCATCACATGTGTCAAACTTCAAACTGTAAATATGCCGATGACTTGTACGCTAGCTATAAATGCGGTGTTTCCATGTGTTTAAGTGTTATTATGTTAATAAAGTTTGGTTTAAAGTTGTGTTTGCTGCGTTTGTTGTTGTCGACAGGAACAAGGAACCATTATGGTGTTTGTCGTGTGCCTAATTGCCAGCCGTCAATAGCATATTTTATATACACATGCTTTAGGATGAAATGTCAAGTTTACATTTTAAAATATACTTCGCAATTGGATATTCCTTATTTTATTTACACAATGCACATTAGTCGGTCGTATTTTGTGACAAATTTTTGTTCAAAAATATTTTTTGTCTTTACTATCGTTAGGTATCACCAATTTCTACCAATTACATATCTAAGGCAATTGGTAACAATGGGTCAAAATACCTAATTGTTATTTAATTAAAGATAAAAGATAGTTCTTAACAAGAAATTGGATCACAATATGTGATCGTCTAAATCTGTCTTTACCCAAATCCACAAAATCTCAAGGATGAATTTAAATCTCCCCTCCCCCTGAGCCTCTAGCGCGAAATCTAATGCTACTAGCGCCGCAGGTGCTCATAGTACGAACCCAAACAGGTATTGGTCGATGGAGGGGGAGTCGCCCATCTATATCCTATTAGGCAATCCAACGACCTGTCAAAATTATTTTTCAATATGGCGCTGAGGGCAAACATGGGGTTTATTTTAATTAACTCGCGGAAACGTAGCCAAGGCAACCGAAAAAAAACTCATTTAACGAATGAAAATAAAGGATTGCCGGATGTTTGCCCTCAGCGCCATGTTGGAAGTCACGTGGTTTGGATTGCCTAATATAAATCTCTAATCTATGAACACAACCTTAACCTAACCTAACCTCAAATGTAGGATAGGAGGGCAGATATTAGCCGCTCGTCAAAACAGTGGGTGATAGTAAATAAATGCATAATTTTACATCCTTTTATTGTTAGTTTCAGGTCTCGTAAGTACATTTTTAAATACTGCTTACTTTTATTTGCATGATTACAATCCACTGGGTGGGGTAAACCCAGCACCCCACTTAATTGTATAGTTCATTCTTAATTTTTTTTTTTCGTAAATGTGCTCTATTTACCATATTCTATTCATTGCTTTTTAGAAAAAAATATTTAGGGCAAGGAAAAAAATACCTTTGTCCTTGCACTAAATAATTTTCATAAGCACATTTTAAATGATCAGAAATGATTACTAGAACATCTGTAAACACATCTATGCAAAAAATATTGGAGAAATTCCAGAAGTGGGTGTGCTTAAGAATGACCGGTTAGGTTAAGGTTGTGTTACATTTTTTTTTATTATTGAAAAACATAGGTTATAAGGCAATTGCAATACTTCATTGTAGTACTACTTATTTTCATTTAAATGATTTACAATCCACTGTTATTACCACACCCAGCACCCCCTTTCGCTCCCTGGTCCCGCAACTTTCTCATTTTTTTGTCTCTTAATTGTGCAAATGGGCATAGCAGGATAAGCATGTGTTAGGTGCCCCCGCACCAATCCGGTCGAAATTTTTAGCACAAGTTGATAGTAGTGTTAGATGAAATTTCCCAAAATATTATTTTTGGAAAGCCATTTTTACAAGTGTTATGGGGGTAAAAAGAAAAATGGACAAAAAATTTTTTTCTCAAGAACGGATAAACCGATTTTCATGAAAAAAATATATGTTATTGCTTCTGATGGTGCAAATGTGGGAAAAAATTATTGAGTCCATTTGTCGAAAAAAAGTGGTGAAAAAATTTTTTTAATAAAAAAAAAAATTTTTTAGGGGATGTTCCAGAGGCACACCCACCATTTTCTTCCAAATATGCTTATATGTCCCTTTAAAACATATCCAATTTTCAAAGCGATCGGAAGGGTACAACATACTCAAAATTGATAATCATTGGCAGACTGCGGGCGGCGCGTAGTCTATGTAATGAAGCATTATAAGACGACTTCTTTGTAAATATTTCGTGCAAAGACGAAATTTCCTTCCCCCCCTCGTTTTCGAGGGTGCTGAACACGATGCAGGTGGTTGGAGAAGTTTTTGACCACCGCAACCTCCTGAAATGGCCATCCCTCTTATGGATCCCTTTATGTTTTCATATATAAACGGGTTTGGGGAGTGATTTATCGACGGGTTATACTTGAAATAATATGGAAGGGGGTTATAGAGTAAGTGGAGTCCAGACAGCAGGCCTAGGGGGTTGATTAAACCCTCCCGAGGGGTGTATTTCTTTTCCAAATGATTCGGTTCAAATGTGTATACCATTTTCGCGGTCGCTGGTCACGGGAAAAATATTCATTTTTAGCTCCAACCCCCTCAAACGAGTAGAAATCACCTCTCACTCACCTCTTGAGAGATGAAGAGGGGTTGGAGCTAAAAATTAATATTTTTTCCATGATCAGCGACCCCAAAAACGGGGGAAACGCGTTTAAACCCGAATTATTTGATAAAAAATGATTTTTTACTTCACGGAAGGGTTTAATTAACCCCCTGGCCTGCTGTCTGGACTCAACTTACTCTATAACCATCTTCCATGTTATTTCAAGTATAACCCGTTGATAAATCACTCCCCAGACTCGTATAGAAAACATAAAGGGATCCATAAGAGGGGTGGCCGTTTTAGGAGGTTGCGGCGGTCAAAAACTTCTCCCTCCACTTGCATCGTGTTCAACACCCTCGAAAACGGACGGAGGAAGGTATTCTCGTCTTTGCAAGAAATATTTACACTATTTCTGCCTTTATTACATAGACTAGCGGTTCATTACTACATCTTACTACCACGGTCACTGGTGGCAGCATTTAAATCAGTATCAAACTTCAAGAAGTGTAGCGCAAAAATTCTCTGACGTCAACTGTGGGGTCAAACAAAATATAGTTTGAAAATCTGAAGATTTTGCAATGATGACATCTGCAGTCAGCCTACGAAAGAACTAGTTTTCAAAGTCCACTACGAGGAGGTTACAGTGCCTTTCACTAGTGAAGGTGCCTGTTTATTGTGAGTCCCCTTGCCTTTCACGAGTCTGTGTTTATTTATCGTGAGTCTCCTTGCCTCTAACTAGTCGGGGCGCTTGTTTATTTTAAGTTCCCTTGCCTCTCATTAGTCATTGGTTATTATGAGTCCCCTTGCCTCTCACAATTCGGGCTGACTTTTTTGCGTGAGTCCTCTTGCCTCTCACGAATCAGGTTACTCTCTATTGATGAGACTTCTCTTAGTCTTCATTCTTCGAGAACATCCCATAAAAAAAAATTTATTTTGAAAAAATTTTTCAAAAAAGTTGCAGGGGGTTGCGGCGGTCAAAAACTTCTTCCACCACTTGCATCGTGTTCAGCACCCTCGAAAACGAGGGGGAGAAGATAATCTCGTCTTTGCATGAAATATTTACAAAAAAGTCGTCTTATAATGCTTCATTACATATACGCGCCGCCCGCAGTCTGCCAATGATTATCAGTTTTGACTTCCGATCGCTATGAAAATTGGATATGTTTTAAAGGGGCATATAAGCATTTATTTGGAAGAAAATGGTGGGTGTGTCTCTAGAACATCCCCTAAAAAAAAAATTCTTTTTATTTTGGAAAAATTTTTTCACCACTTTTTTTCGACAAATGGGCTCAGTAATTTTTTCCCACATTTGCACCTTCAAAAGTCATAACATGTATTTCATGAAAATCGGTTTATACGTTCTCGAGAAAAAATTTGTTTTCTATTTTTCTTTTTACCCCCATAACTCCCGTAAAAATGGTTTTCCAAAAATAATATTTTTGGAAATTTCATCTAACACTACTATCAACTTGTGCTAAAAATTTCGACCCGATTGGTGCGGGGGCACCTAACACATGCTTATCCTGCTATGCCCTTTGTTTTCATAAATGTGCTTTGTTTATCACATACTATTCGTTACTATTTAGAAAATTTGCAAAATCAGAGATACCTAAACTTTACCAGACCCTTAAAAGTTTACACTGTTTAAAGCCTTTTAGCCTATTATTTTCATTTCAGTTCCTGATCACGTCCAAACTGTAATGCTTGACTACAACTACACTCTGTACTGGACACCCAGCACGAATTGTAACCCAACCTTCTATTTAGTTTACGCCCGGGTCGAGGATAGCGTACAACACATAATGAGCTCACCAAATCCATATGTGAATGTTTCCTATCTTCCTGCTTGCGAAAGGTTCCATTTCGAAGTCAGAGCTGTCTCAGGGAATCAGGCAAGTGATTCAGTTTATCTCAACACGTACGTTCCAGCGCCCTCAGGTAAGTTTTGCATCATCTAGATATAAATATTACACTCTTCGTCACATTATATTATATTAAATTTTCTATATAATTGTTGAACATTCTACTTTTCGAAATTTATTGCAAATGAACTAATTTTTGAGGTATGATTGCGGTACTTGTACTTTTAATAATTTTTCGATGATGCCATCTTAGTAGACAAAACGTTCGTTAGTATACTATGCAGTATGCTTGTGTTTGAAAGAGGGTCGATAACAGAACATAGTTTTCTCGCCGACCTTACACGTATCTGTATTTTGTCTACTTTCACCAAAACAGTTTTCTTCATACAGCCGACAAATAATAAGTACCAAATGTTTGGGAATCTCCATCTCCAATAATATAGCGCACAGTTTGTCCCATTCCACATTGTCAAAAGCCTTACGATAGTCTACAAAACTCAAAACAAAGATATTGACATGATATACGCACCTTTAAATAAGAAAAACTAGAATTTCATAAATGAAATAATAGAACCAAATTCCATAAACTGGTTTGTTTAAATACCAGTGTAAGATATTAGAAGTGAACATAAGCAACAAACTTCAAAGTTAAGATAGTCGTCTTACCTTCTCAAATTAAGCAGCTGGTGTGAAATCCAAGGGGAAATTAAGTTCCAGTTCGTACAAATAAACACAAAGAAGCACGAAGAAATCAAAAGAGGTTATAACCATAAAATATCAAATAAATAAAAATCGAGAAGTTGGTGCACGAGTATTGACATTTAGTGTCAGCAAGTAGAACCATACTAAAGTAAGAGAAGAAACCAACACTACGAAATACAGGTACCATTAGAAATGAAACAAGCTAAAAACGTACTCTTCGCCAGTTTACTGAGCTTTTTATATATAATTGTTACGCATTCTATAGGATACTCTTCGCAGTTTTCTTGTAAATAATGTTAGTTTTTGGACATCCTAAATTTTGTGATACCATCTTTACTGTGAAAAAAATTGTATGAAAAAAAAAATGAAAAAGAAATATCCAATCTGTGGGATTCGAACACGGGACCTTTGGATTGCAACGCAAAGCAAATTCAAATTCAAATTCAAATTCAAAACAAATTTATTAACAGTTTTTGTATACAATAATGCGCCTCAGTCGAGGTCCAATTTAGAGCCGACCGCACCACCACGGCGCGCAACGTCGTGGTAGATGAGTGGTCGGGTGAAGAGGGCTCGGCTTTGGCTATGACGATAATTAACATGGGTTGGTTAGGCCTCCTGTTTAATGGGAAAACTTACGCCTAACAATTTGAGTGACATAACTAAAGATAGTTTAAAAACACTTAAAGCTACTTAAAACTAGATTTAAAAACTTGGGTTTATGGTGCGCGCACAACACACGCGCACTGGTTTTTTATAGATGTGGTTAGTGATACAGGGAAAAACTCAATGAAAAAACCCGTTCGAACAAGTCACAGTCTTCATCCGGTGGTCTGCCCGCCTCCGGAAAGGTAGGGTGAAGGGGAGAGTGTGATTTTAAAAGTTGGGATTTGCTAGAGGTTATTGGTCTAAAGGGGATTTGGAAAGACAAAAAGGTACAAAAAGAACAAAATTTAACAAAACAACAAAAATGGATAAAGGGAATAGAGAGGGGTTTAAGGTAAAAGGTGGTGAAATTGGAGTAAAGGGTGGTGAAAAGGAAATTGTGGTATAGGAAAGGTTTGGCTAGGGAGGTTGCCGAAAGATAGGCAACGCCTGGTATGGTAATGTGTGTTTTAGATCGAAAAGTATGGCATTATGCTGTCTGATTCGTGTGATGTCTCGGGTTAGCGGACTGTCGCCCAATTTGAATTGATAGAATTTTTGGGAGGTTTCCCGGACGAAGTCCGCTAGTGGGGTTACGTCGTGGCAACGTGCATAGAGGTCTCTGAGGGAGGTGTACCTGTCTGAGTCTGAAATGAGGCGCATAAATTTGTGTTCCAAGACTTTGAATTTGTTCATTGTCGTGGCCGGAATGCTCACCACACCGGCGCCTCGTATGTGATGGCCGGCCTGATCACCATCGTGTACAACAGCTTTTTATTCGTCCTGTTTAGTCCGCTACCCCGCGCCAGGAGCGGGTACAGACTCCTGGACATGGAGTAGACCTTGCGTACCGTCTTGTTGATGTGTGTATTGAAAGTCAGCCGTCTGTCTAAGTTGACCCCCAAATATTTCACGCACTGCTTTATTGGAATTTGGCGGCCCCCTATCGAAAGTGGTGTGAGAATTCGGTTCTCGGTAAAGCGGCGCGTGAAAAGAATCGACTCCGACTTCTCGGCGTTGATCCGAATCTTCCACTTGTCGTAATACGCCGTGGCACGAGCCATGTGCGCCTACAGCAGCATGTTCGCTGCTTGTGCGTTGTGTGAATGCACGTACATGGCCGTGTCGTCGGCGTACTTGGCAAGATTCGTATTCGGGAACTCCGGGAAGTCGGAGACGTACAGGTTGTACAGTTTTGGCGACAGGCACGACCCCTGGGGGACGCCCGCGCGGATGTCCCGTCGAGTTGAGAGTTTGAAAGCTTTAGCCGCTGCGCCGCCACCTATTCCTACAAAAATTGGTTGTCTGTGACATATATCTTTCGACATTCATACATATTTCACTTCTATGAAATATATATTAGTAAACTTCATAAAGAAAAAAAAATATTATGGAAATAATATCTCGCAAGATTTCCACTTTAGTACAAGCGACAAAAATTAAGAGAAGTTTTTTTTTTTAATTAAATAATCAATAACTTTTTTATTTACTGATCGATTTTCTTCAAAAACAATAGCGTTCTTCATCTAGCTAACACTAACTTACTTTTTAAATTTCAATACAATCGGACTTTTCTTTCTTAAGTTATCGTGCTTACAAGAAACGTGACGGATGGACGGACAGACGGACATTTTGAAAGTTGTTCAGAATTCGTTCACTAACACAATGATATGAATTTTTTTTCTCTACGAGCGATATTTACGATTTTAGAAATGTGCCGATCAAATACAATATACTCTTCGTTTTTGTGAAGAGTATAATAAAAAAAACAGTATTCTGACTATCAGTATTCATTGCATTTAAAACGTTTTAAATTAAAATTCAATTTCAAACTTAAGCTTTTTCTAAACTTGAAAAAAAGATCAAGGGCCTATAATTTTAATTTAATTGTAAGAAATATTTGTACAAAAAGTTCAGGTTTGCCCAAATAAATTGTTATAAAGAATTTTCACTTTATATTAATTCATCAAAGTTTCGACGAGCTAGCGAGAGAACCTGCACTGAGTGAGTTTTATACTCTAGGTGTGATGTTAATATTTAATTGGTAGACAGTGACGCCTCAAATATAAATATAAATTTTCTGTCTATTAAAATTTAAAAAATAAAAACTTTTCTATTCAAAAATCCAAATTATAATTAAATTGTATAAAACAAATATAATAACTATATATATAAAAAAAATAAACATCACAATATATAGGCACGTGGCATGTAATATTCTCTTACCTTCTTGATAAGTTGTCGCAATTTCGGTATTTTTTGCTCTCTGTCACTTCGTCCTTTAACAAAGCTCGTCGTTCAGGGGCATTTGCTAAGACAGATAATGCTGAAGACTAGATAGAAGAATATTTACTACCGTGTGATATCTGTCGTTTCCTTCTTATATAACATAAAGTGGTACAAAGATTGAAGTTCTCCAACCATCGGGACAGGTTCCTGTTTCCCATATTCTTTGGTACATTTTATGAACGATTTTTATTCCATCCTTAACAACTAACCTAACGACTAACATTTTATGAAGGATTTTTATTCCATCCTTAACGACTAACCTAAGCTCCTCGGCCATGATGTTATTGGCCTCAGCTGCTCCGACAGTTTCACTTTTATATAACTGCCTCAATCTCTGCCTCTGATTAAGTATTGACTGTTCATATTCGTAGTCCTGCTGCCGGCTATATTCTAACAGTCCTCCGAAAAAAAAAAAAAAAAAATAGTTCATAAAGCATAGTAAATATACGCCATTTAGGTAGAAGTATATTTTTTTGGTGTAGCCTCAACAGAAGTCGAGATACTTAAAAGAAACGGTTCTTAATTCTTTTTTCAAGGTGACAGCAGTTGCGCAACGCGCCGACAACTCACCCCCGTGAAGACCCAAAATCTCGCTGCCGTCAGATCAATAAATTTTGGTTTAATATGAGAATGGCCCAACTGCTTATACAACTGTTAAATCAAATTTTATTAATTTTTTTAGGTGCGGATCTCTCGATAACTTCCTTTACCGCCTCCGTGCAAGATGAAGCTACTTTCTTAAATTGGCAAGTAACGGAAAAATTCGCGCATTGTGCGCGAGGATTCCGATTGGTGATTCATGATTCAGTCACTCCAATTCCAAGGGACGTCTACACAGAACGTAATAATATATTTTTAAATGACCTGGTACCTTGTGGACGGTACGAATTTGCAGTTATGGCCATCTACAATCTTGCAGAGGAAGGGCCAATAAATTTGATTGATTACGTAGCCCCACAAGAAAGTAAGTTATTTTTTAATGCAATTATCAAAGTCATATATATTTATTTATAGGGTATATCCCGAAAACTGATGATTTTATTAGGTAAACTGTTGGTAGTTGTTTTGCAATATTTTATAATAATAATAATAGTCGACCGCGAATCGACCAGACGTCGTCATACATAATAAAAATGAGAAATCCTGTGTGCTGATCGATGTATCCATCCCGAAGAAACGGCCCAACAAACATTTATAGTCAGAATTACTTCAAATCGATCTATTGTTAGGTCAGAATATCTAATTTACCAATTTAGTGATGGGATAGGAATATATTTCAAATTGCCCACAGATTTAGCCAATAGAATAAAAATATTACATTAGTTAAATGTAAGTTGTAATGTATGCCTATATATTTTTATATTTATGTAAGGTAGTAGAATAATACACGAAAATTACTACTACGAATATATTAACACCACACATTACAATCATACAAACACATGTTAATAACTACACGTGTATCTTGTACCTCGTTCATACGCAGGTACACGCATGGATTAGCAGGTGGGGGGTGTTGTGAGCGGTTAATACAGATTAATACATTACATAAGTAATAGGAAAATTACACCTCCTATCCTATCCTATCCATAATTCATTCTGGTGTGCCATCATACATTAAAGAAAAATTTACAAGAATACATTAACAACACATGGTAATTATACGGTCATATGAAGTTCAATATACCACGATTTAAAACATTCTTGTTTAACCCTAGAACGGTATCGATATTTTATTGTACTGTGTTGGTATCGTACGTAAATTTTACGTACATATTTTTTCTATAAGCTTCATGCTAAAATGCGGATAAATAAATTAATAAAACAATTGATATTTTGCATAAAGGTTTATTTTGCCAAGTATACATACAATATACATGGTAACTTAAATTAGTAATGAACAAAGTAAATTTACTAGCTTCCTCCAAGTCTTCATCTGTTAAACCTCGTTTCGACATTGTAAACGTTTATTGGTATCGGATACGTAAAAATTATAAACTAATTAGCGGATAGGGGCTGTTCAAAAATTACGTAACGCAAATTTTGATCAAATTTGCCCCCTCTCTCCCCCTTGTCACATGTTGTCACGTTTGAAGATGATACCCCCTTAAATAAATTACTTCACAAATTTATCCCCCTCCCCCCCATCAAAATATAATTTTTTTTAATGTCATATATATAAAAATCCTGTGTAAACTTGGTTTGTCTTGTGACTAATTACAAACCTTGTACAGTTTATACAAAAATAGCTGTTTTCTTTAGATCAGATTTTTTGTGGAAAAAAGGATAACATTACGTTACGCAACACTTGATGCAACTTCCCGGCCCCCCTATGTCACAAGTTGTCACGCTTTTAAGTACTCCCCTCCCCCCTAAGAGCGTTACGTAATTTTTGAACGGCCCCTTATTGGTAACGATGCGTAATATTTACGTATAGAGCTCAAAAAAATAATAAATGTAACCTCTAGTACGAGCACTTGCGTATTGGCAATGTAAACAGCCTATCGCCAAGATATTTAGGGAAGCATATCTGGAACGTCGAGAAAATTTGCGGGCGTATGGATCTGTAAATGCAAATTATTAATCTTGCACACGTAAATTTTACGTACGATACCGTTCTAGGGTTAAAAAATCGTTCTCTTATAATACAATAAAAACGTATAATTCTCTACCTAATTCTCTAAAATCCTGTAATCCTTTAAGTAAGCTAAAACCACTACTACTGGGCGATCAATATCAATATTAATACTAATTAAGTTTAGGAGATAAATAATAATGGGGTACCTTGCAGGACCATTTCCTTTTTTTAAGTTTTGTCTTTCCAGTGTTTTTCTTTTTGTGTGCCAACCAATTTCAATTGTAAATAATAATTATGGTGCTTTATAGAGTTAAGTGTAAGAGTAGTCCTTTGGTTGTCCTCGCTCTTCGCTTCGGTTAAGGCAGTTACAAAGCCCTATTAGTAAGTTAATTTGTGGTAATTTTGAGGTAGATGTTTCCCATTATTGGTCTAAATATAGACCTATTTACCTCACAAGATAGAAAAAGAATTGCATGTTGTTGAATGGCTGAATAATTATTGGGATGAAACATATATATTAGATGACAACCTTGAACACGCCATACTTACAGTTATAGCCATTATATTATAGAGATACCTAAACAAAATGATTTTGGTGTACTATTCTCTCATGATGTGGTGGTATTATATTCTAATATTTTCATCTAACCTAAATAATGAACAAATTATTTTAATTACACACTAAAACACTAACAGCTATTGTATATACTTTTTAAAACAAATCATTTTCCCATTACTAACATACATTTTCTTTACAGATGCATCAATTCCCGCTCTGGTAAGTGTAGATGCAGGAGAAACTTACGTCAATTTGACTTGGAGTTTGCCTTCGTACTCAGTTAACCGCTGCCCAATTACTGCGTTGGTCGTTGATGGTCTACCATTCTTACACCAACTTTTCCCCGTTACCGATACACCTGCGAGGCCGCTTTTCACGACGAGCCTAAACTCTCTACGACCCGACAACATGTATATATTAAGAGTTACCATAGTGAATAGCGCAGGGAGCTCACAGCCTAATCAAATCGGGGTGCAGACCTTGCCAATAGGCAGCGGCTAAAGTTTTATCACTATTGTAGATATTTTTGTAGTCTATTAAATATTTTTGAGTACAGTCTTTGTTTTTTTGGGATTTTCTTTACGGGACATAGTTTATTTACAAAAATAAATTCATGGTACACTTATATAACCTTGATATGTTGTAAAACAAACTGGATATAGTCACAAGACGATGTAAGATCATCTGACTAAGTTAAGACATGTATAAAGAACAGTGAGTAGTAGCGAAAATTATAATACAGATAATTGTGATAAAATACTCTGAAAACTAATAAACATTAACAGCATGTAAAATAAAATAGGTACATATTAAAAACTATACAATCAGAGCTGTGCCGAGTACCAAAAAAAAGTACTTGCAAAAATTCGAGTACGAGTACCCGATTCATTTTACTTATGAGTACAATACTCGTAAGTATTTTATTAATAAGAAAGTATAAGTACGAGTAATACTCGCAAAACCATCATAAATTCGAGTAACGAGTACGAGTACCCATAACCATTAAAATAAGTTAATATTTTCTCTTCATAGTCTTTAGATAGAACTTTTTAACTATATAGATAAGAACAGATAAAAAGACACTCAGTCAAGTTTAAAATAAAATAAAACCTTTTATTTAATAAAACAAGTTTAACGAAATAACCATTAGGCATTATGGTTCACAGAAAATAAAAATATTATTATTTATAACATAGGCATAGGGCATCTCACTTTTTATTAGCAGAACTTCATAGAAGACCTCATTTTGAAATAAAAGTCTCTTCAAACGTTGCTCCTTATTATCATTTTTGTAAATACTCGTTCACAAAAAAATTGTGATATTGCTGCGAATGACTTAGTATTTCGTTGCAAATAATTCAATTCTGAAAATCATCACCTATCTATCCTATTATTTCTGGCGGCGAAAATAGAGGAGTATTTATGATTTTTTTTTAAGATTTATTTTAATAATAATAAATGATAGCCGAATTGAAATTTTCCACACATTTTCAAAAAATATGAAATGGCATTCAATGTTATCCCGAAAGTAAATAAAATAAAATAATAAATAAAAATGTAAAATCATGATTTGGCTTCTAATCAGTATTGTCGCTTTTTCTTGAAAACGGTGCGTCCTATCGATTTCTGGCAAAAGGGCATTTTCTAAATAAAATTGAATGCTGTTTAATATATTTTTTTTATATTTGCAAAATTTCAATTCGGCGATAATTTTTTCTTAAGTTTCATGAATATTAAATATCTTTCCATCTTCGTATCTTCTCAATTGGTAATAATAGGCAGCCAATGGTTTTCAGTATTGAATTATTTGCTCTCGAAGAAGTCATTCGCAGCAATATCACGAATTTTTTTGCGAGGGGTTATTTTAAATAATAATAATAATAATAATGTATTTACAAATACAATGCCCTGTGTCACAGAAACGAATCATCTTAGAATCAATGATTATGGACACTTTTATTCTCCAAATTAGGTCTTTTACCGACTAATGAAGTCATGCTAATAAAAAGTGAGACACCTTGTATAATATCAAATATATATAATATACACTGCTGAGCTGACGACAGATGACAATTGACTGGTTAGTGCCTGAGCCCTGAGTGGTAACTGACTAATGACTGCACACTAAAGTAAACTAAATCTCTGAGACTACTGTACTATAGAAATAGAGGGGGTTGAGTACTCGTGAAAAGTAACAATTTTTGACGAATACTTTGTACGAGTAATTTTTAATGTGCTGCAAATACGAGTATTGAGTCCTCTAAACCAAAAAATACTTACGAATAATTAAAAAAGAGTACTTTTAGTACTGGAGTACAAAATACGAGTAAAGTATTCGTGTACTCGCCCAGCTCTGTATACAATAAATACCGATTAAGAAATATAATTAATAACAATAACAGTATATAAAAGACTTTTCAATTTAAAATGGGAACCACCAAACTTATCGCTGCAGGCAATCCCTCACATTAGATTTTGGTTTTTCTAGTCAATTTGACCAATTATTTTTTGCCTACCTAACAATACATATTTTTTTAATTCTATTTTAAACTTGTTTTTCCCAGAGATTTTATAGGTGTTGGGAGTGAACTGAAGTGTTTTAGGCTCAAGAAACTCCAACTACGTTGTGCTCTAGTACTATTTCTTTTTGGCCTAATTTCATATAAGGAAGTTGCTCGTGTGGGGTTTTCTATATATCATTTCAAAACACATTTTATAATACATAATTGAAGACCTAAGTGGATAAAGGTGTTATGTCGCCTTTTTAAAAAAAATTACTTTAGGCAATTTTTTAACACCCCCGATATAGATTTAACACCCAATAAACGGTGAGCTCTAAATTTGTAATATTTTATAGAAACTTTTTAATTATAAAGGCGCCATGTCATACATACAACCAGTAATTTTAGTTGATGTACACAGTTTTGGACAGAAAAATCTAGTTTCATAACAGCTTGATACTGTTCTTTAATTTTAGTGTAAACAAAAGAACATAACCCAAAAATTATCTATTTTATGAGGTATTATTTATTTGAATCGAAGACAAAATAAATAAGTTCCAACTCAAAACCGTTTTATTTAATTTACTCAAAACTTTAAAAGTGTGAGATAACATCTTTATCCACTTAGGTCTTCAATTGTTTAGAATATTGTCAGATGAATACAGTTCACTTTTTTAGTGCAGTATTTTTTCAAACTTTTTCTGCATAATTTCTAAATGTGAGATGTGATGGTTTAGAACTCCACCCCATGCGATTATTCCATAACTCAAGTGAGATTCAACGAGGGCTGTGTATACTGATCTAAGTTGAAAATTTGGCAAGTTTTTTTAAATTGCTTAAATATGAATGTAAAATTTATATGTGACAGATTAGATTTGCCACCTTAGGTAGGGATTTAAGATTACATCTAGGTATTTTTAACTATTTTCCATCTGGATGTGTTAAGTGTTTCCAATTTTCAGACAACTAAAATCTGATAATCCATTTACGTATAACGAAAACGGTAAGTACTTAGTTTTTTTTTATATTTTTAGTTAACACACTTCTATCAAACCAGTTTTTAAACAGTGTTAGATCCTTTTCAATTTTATTTTTTAGTGAATTCCAAGAGTTGTCCTAATAAAAAAAACTGTTATATCCTCCTTCCCTCCCCCTATCTATACCTGTAGTAAGCCCCAGAAAATGCGTTAGCTTTTTTACTGGAGACGCACAAGGGCGCTTGCTATTCTTTATAATTTGAGACAATTTTTGAATTTTTTTAGTTAATCTGACCAAAAAAACGTTAACTTCAAACGTTAATAGCTCGAAAGCAAAATAGGCACTAGTTAATTAATTTGGGGTTTTCTGGTTTAAAAAACAAATGGGGGCGCAACTTTACTCACCCGGAAGGTACTTATGGCCTATTTTGACAGTGCTATCTGTAGATAAACCATCTTGCAATATACACGTTCGTATCTAAAGTATCACCAGCTGGCGATATTCTCAAGAGCTTATAAGTAAGCAAAGTTGCGGAGACTAGTTATTATTCTAATAAGAAAAATAGTTACTCACGATGTTTGGTATTTTGTCTTTTTTGGCTTTAACTGCGTTTCATGGAGCCTATGCCCAATTTGTTTGCTGTAAGTATAAGGAGTATATTTGTTATTAAATATCTCGATTCAAATAATGCGATGACTTGCTATTTACTGCCACGTCGACCCACATCGGGGTCTTCTCGTGCACTAAACTATAAGTCTGTCTCTCTCTCAAAAAAAATAAAGATAAATAAAATGCAGATTTAGTAGAGACACTTATTTGGTAGGTACTGCTTATAGTTATGAAAATAAACACAGTAATATCAAAAATTGACAACAATTTAAAAAATGGTAACTGTTTTAATACGTGAAACTATTTCTTTTTTATGTTTGCCTTTAATCCCTAACCTAATACCTAACCTACAAAATTGATTACAAAATAAAGAAATCAGATACTATTGAAAATGCAATAACCAAAAAAATTGATCATAAAAAATTACTAACTAATCAAAGAACAAAATTGGAATAACGTCTTGATATTAAATGATCCAAACATGGCTGCTGATACGTTTTCCTCTACATTCCAAACTCTAATTGACCGATCACAAGTTATTAAGAAACATTGCAAAAAATATATAAATAAACGGAAGCCATGGATAACCATTGGTATCATCAATTCAATAAAAAGACGTAATGAAATGAAAAGACTTCTACTAAAAAATGATAGTACAGTGTTGAAAAATGAATATAAAACTTACAGAAACAATTTAAATAAATTAATAGCTCATACTAAAAATTACTATTATAAGAACAAAATCGAAAATAATACAGCTGATATTAAAAAAATATACAAAATTATATCAGAAGCTACGAATGAATCATCTGGAAAAAATAAAAGTAATATACAAATCTTAAATAGAAACACTCAACCTTTTGTAAATGACAAAGCAATGGCTGATTATTGTAATAATTACTTCGTCAATGTGGGATTAGAAATGGCTAATAACATTGTACCCCCAGTGATTGAATCTGAAGTGAGTTACGAAAACATTTCCTCCATGTTTTTGAAACCGGTTACGCAAACCGAAGTACTTAAACATATACCTACACTCGCTAAAAAATAACAGCTCACCTGGTATCGACGGGATATCAACCGAAATTATAAAAGACTGTCACTTATATATTCTCAAGCCACTAGTTCATATCATTAATTTAATATTCAAAACTGGAATTGTCCCTAGATACTTTAAAAACACAATTATTACTCCTATACATAAAACAGGTAGTAAAACGAGTATAGATAACTATAGGCCAATTAGCCTAATAAACAATTTTGCCAAGATTTTTGAAAAATGCCTTAAAGACAGATTAATTAGTTACCTAAACACTAATCAAATATTATCCAAAAATCAATATGGCTTTTTAAGTGGCTCTAGTACATGTGATGCAATAAATCAACTTACAAATGAAATAACTGGTAACCTTAACAACAACAATAAGTGCATCGCAGTATTTTTGGACTTAGCCATGGCATTTGACACAGTGCCCCACAAAAGGCTACCGGATATATACAGGGTTATGGGGTGCGGGGTACGGTGTTAAATGTTTTTAAAAACTGTCTTTCAGACAGATATCAAATGGTCCGGATTAGAAAAACCATTAGCTCTCCAAGTAAAATTGTTATAGGAGTCCCACAAGGCACTGTCCTTGGACCAATATTATTTATCACTTATTTAAATTCTTTAACTAAACTGGATATAAATGGCACTGTTATCTCATTTGCGGATGATACAGTATTGTTATTTCAAGACGTTTCTTGGAATCAAACAAAATCTAAAGTCACAGATGGATTAAACAAGATACAAAATTGGCTTAACACTCTCAAATTGTCGTTAAATTTAAATAAAACCCACTACATAGCCTTTTCATTGACATCTGCAAATCGGCCTGAATTTACATAATGAGGGAATTTTTAGGAAAAAAAATATTAATCATGGTTTATAAAACACTAGTAGAGTCTCTAATCAGGTATGGCATTACTTCCTGGGGTGATCTATATAACAATTCACTAAAGTAACTGAATGTAATACAAAATTTCATCCTGAAAGTAATCTGAAAGTAATCTACAAAAAAACGTAAACGTAAAGTAATCTACAAAAAAACTTGGCTGTAAGCCGAAGATATTTTGAATGTGCGATCACTATATATTCTTTCTTCTTGCTCATATGTACATAAGAATGATAATTTTAAAAAAACTATCACCCATCAGCATGATACTAGGGGTAAAATACAGAGAAACCTTCAAATACCTATCATTAATAAGAATATCAGTTTGAGATCTTTTCAATACTTGGCTTCAAAATTTTATAACCTTCTACCCATTGAAGTCAAGCGATTAAAGAATCTAAAAACATTTAACAAGAAATGTAGAAACTTTATAAGTAATCATTACGACTCCTTTAAAAATTTTTTTTAAGAAACCTAAATACAGAATGATTGTATCACATAAATAGCATTATGTACTTTGCTATTTACTTAGTAGCTGTAGTTTAGTTTAGTAAGTAGTAACTAGATTTAATTCATATTTTATTTGTAATGATATTTACTCTGACTCATTATATTTATTAATCATAAAAATAATGAAGTGTAAATAATGCAATCTACATCTCCTAGGCACATTCAAATGTTTAGTCATTTAGGTGCCTGTACTAACTATACAATTAAGTATATAAGTTGTAATTTATGAATATTGCATCCAATTTGTATCTATTGAAAAATCCATTGAATAAAGTTGAATTTTAACAACTGCATTTCTATAATAAAATATATTTGTATCTTTCAGCACGGTAAAAATCTCAGGAAGAATCTGATTTACATTTAGACAACCTTCCACCCTTTTCCATCTCTTCCGGGAGGTGAAAATCGCTTTCACGGCTGCACAGCTTTGAATTACCCCCTAAAGCTATTCCACCTCTTTAGGGGGTGATTCTCAATAAAGCCGTTGAACAGCAGTATCTTTGTTCCAAAAAAATTATGAAACCGCTCAGATGAGTAGTACATTTCAAAAAATGGTGCAGCAATGACTCTGAGCCAATCCCTGACTATTTGGAAAAGAAAGTATTGGAACCACTCTGCGGAGTACTACATATCAAAAAAAGGTGTAGCAATTAATCTAAGCCCCTAAACTTTTTACACTCTTTGCGGGAGTAAAAGTAATTAGAAAAACGTCTACTCCGATATTCTTTCATTGTTGCACCCATACTTCGCAGAGCCGTCGTACTTGTGCTCAATCATACTTCTGATTTTTTGCTCTTCATAAAGGTGAGAAGAAAACATAAAATAACAGTACATATAATAACAAAAAAAAAACAACTCCGGGGAACTACAAGAGCAATTAAAAAGATACAGAAGTATTGTTTCATTGAAAATAATTATGAGGATTTCAATGTTCAGAGAATCACATAATTTAGATATCTTCCTATATTTCCTACAATTTATTCCTCTTTTATTTATTTCTACTTTTCTCATCTAAACACGTGTGCCAAATAAGTTTCTTGGAATGTATAAGAGAATTTCATACCTCCGGGACATTTTAAAAATAAATTCCGTCTCTCTGTGTGGCCTGGAATGCATTCATTGTGTTATTTTGGCGTAGGTACATAGTTTAGCAAAAACTTTATTATTTTCCTTATACTTTTCCTTGTTTTAGAATAGGGATGGAGGAGTCTTTAATGGAGTTACCAACTCTCTGAAGATAAAAAAAACTCTATGGAACTCAGGAAATATAACAATATTTTACGTGATTTTGTGACCATTGATATACTTATCATTTTTTTAATAAGATAATACTGTATTTTATTAGTTTATAGTCAAAAAAACATAAGGGTGTCTAGATGCTTTGTACTTTTGTATCAGCCGTTTAATTGGTTTTCACACCAGGAAGGGTCGAAAAATGGTCAGGGATTGGCTTAGAGTTATTGCTGTACCTTTTTTTTTAAGATGTACTACTCATTTGAGTGGTTCCATAATTTTTTTAGAACAAAGATACCGCCGTGCAGCCGTGAAAACGATTTTCACCTCCCGGAAGGGGTGCAAAAGGGTAAAAGGGTGTTTTTTTGGGGCTCGTGCCCATTGAGAATTTTGATCTACTGGATCAGTAGAACAACATATCAAGAACTGAAGAAAGTTGACGGATACCGGATTTCCATTTGTGGTGTGCGGGGTCCTTTGCTTTTCTGTTGCTCGATATTTGTTTGTTAAAATTCGACGATGCGAAGAGAACTGACTGTGCGGCTTTTAGTTCAGTTAACGAATTATTATAGACTACATAGAGGGCGGCAGAATTTTTGACTTCAGGGATGGGTTAGGGGTAGTTAGGAGGTAAACATACTAAAAGTCCTCGACCCTAGGAGGTGAGCCTCGCGGGGGGAGGCTTCCGGAAAGTACTAATTTTCGACTTATTTTGTTTTTTCGTTGATAACTATTAGTCCTTGAGAAAAAAACTATTCTTACCTTTTTGAAAGCTGACAAAATTTCCTATATTTTACTTCCACGTCCAGTGGAAGTATAGTAACGACAAAAAAATTGTCCAAATAGGCTTAAAATGTCATGAAACGTCGAGATTTTAACTTTGAGCGAAAAAAAAATTTCTGTCTGTCTGTCGGTCTGTCTGTCTGTCGGTCTGTCGGTCTGTCGGTCTGTCTGTAACTTTTTTTTGTGCGCACGTTTACTCTGGAACCGTTTAAGATATTGACTTGAAATTTGGTACACATATGTACTTTAACGAGATCTAGAACTAGATTATATTTTTATCTTGTTCAGTTGAAGGGTGGGGGGGTAAATTGGGGTAAATTTGGGGTAAATAGGTCAATCAAGCAGGTAAGAGTCCATAAAATTGGTATTTAGTATATACTGCGTTTTCCGGAAATCGGCGATTTTCAGAAGCGGATAATTTGAGAATGGTTGAAGATAGAAACCGTTCGTTGAAGTAAAAAATATAGGAAATTTTGTCAGCTTTCAAAAAGTAAGAATAATTTTTTCTCAAGGACCAATAGTTATCGAGTTCCGGAAGCCCCCCGCGAGGCTCACCTCCTAGGGTCGGGGACTTTTAGTACGTTTAGTACGTTTACCTAACTATCCCAAACCCATCCCTGAAGTCAAAAATTCTGCCGCTCCTCTATCTCAAAAACCAAACATATGCTCATCTTGAAATTTTGTATTCGGGATGTTCTCATTATTACCAATAATTTAGCACTAAGTTGTGTATTTTTGATAGCATCACGCATATCACAACTTCAATCCCTCATATTTCAAAAACCAAACATATGCTCAAATTTTGTATTCAGGATGTTTTCATTACTAACAATAATTTAGCACTTAGTTTAAAACAAAATTGGAGGGCTAGAAAATGGGCGATTTTTGGGATCACTCTTTAAATCTATTTAAATTCGTTAGGGTAGGTTCTCGGCCTAGTAGTCAAGGTTAAGGAGTTGCCTAGGCTTCTGATGGAACCAAAAGATATGTAGGTATTGAAACGAACTCGTTTTGCGGTATTTTTATTTCGAGCTAGCTCGTACCGTTTCGGAGATATCGGCGAAAACTAGTAAAAAAAAGGCGGCGGGTGCGAATCAAGAATGGCATTTTTTGACGTTTACTGATTGTTGGTTGCGGCGACATTTTTGGGGAATCATAACAGAAAACGCGCCAAATAGCTGCCGTTTTGAAAGAATTTTGCTTTTCTGTTGCTCGATATTTGTTTGTTAAAATTCGACGATGCGAAGAGAACTGACTGTGCGGCTTTTAGTTCAGTTAACGAATTATTATAGACTACATAGAGGGCGGCAGAATTTTTGACTTCAGGGATGGGTTAGGGGTAGTTAGGAGGTAAACATACTAAAAGTCCTCGACCCTAGGAGGTGAGCCTCGCGGGGGGAGGCTTCCGGAAAGTACTAATTTTCGACTTATTTTGTTTTTTCGTTGATAACTATTAGTCCTTGAGAAAAAAACTATTCTTACCTTTTTGAAAGCTGACAAAATTTCCTATATTTTACTTCCACGTCCAGTGGAAGTATAGTAACGACAAAAAAATTGTCCAAATAGGCTTAAAATGTCATGAAACGTCGAGATTTTAACTTTGAGCGAAAAAAAAATTTCTGTCTGTCTGTTGGTCTGTCTGTCTGTCGGTCTGTCTGTAACTTTTTTTTGTGCGCACGTTTACTCTGGAACCGTTTAAGATATTGACTTGAAATTTGGTACACATATGTACTTTAACGAGATCTAGAACTAGATTATATTTTTATCTTGTTCAGTTGAAGGGTGGGGGGGTAAATTGGGGTAAACTTGGGGTAAATAGGTCAATCAAGCAGGTAAGAGTCCATAAAATTGGTATTTAGTATATACAAGAGAAGCTAAGGTCTCAAAAAAATTTTTGGCATTAGCCACCCCCATTACCCTTATTAAAGGGAATGAAAAAAAAGTGATTTTGTGTATGTACAGGAACCTGAAACCTCAAAATATTTTTTTACTTCATCCACCCCCCACTATCACCCCCCACCCCCCCCCACCCCACTACCGATGTGAGGTATCGTTTTGTGGGTTTTTGGGGTAGAGGATTTCAAATATTATATTATTAAAGTTCCATAAACAATTATTTTCATATACAAAGTTTTTTCATTGTGAGTGACTTGGATAGAGAATCTGGATGTGGAAGTAGTGACTCCTTGGGCAGCGGTTTTTACTTCCACATCCAGTGGAAGTATAGTAACGATAAACATTTTTTTTTAAATTTTTATTGTTCAAATAGGCTTAGAATGTCATGAAACGTCGAGATTTTAAGTTTGAGCGAAAAAAAATTTTCTGTCTGTAACTTTTTTTGTGCGCACGTTTACTCTGGAACCGTTTAAGATATTGACTTGAAATTTGGTACACGTATGTATTTTAACGTGATCTGGAACTAGATTGTATTTTCATCTTGTTCCATCGAAGGGTTGGGGGTAAATTGGGGTAAATTTGGGGTAATTAGGTAAATGAAACAGGTAAGAGTCCAGAAAATTAGTATTTAGTATATTCAAGAGAAGCAAAGGTCTCGAAAAAAATTTTGGCATTACCCACCCCCATCCCATTATTAAAGGGGATGAAAAAAAAAATTGTGATTTAGTGTGTGTACAAGAACCAGAAACCTCAAAATATTTTTTTACTTCATCCACCCCCACCCCACTGCCGATGTGGGGTATCGTTTTATAGGTTTTTGGGGTGGAGGATTTCAAATATTATATTATTAAAGTTCCTTAAACAATTATTTCCACATACAAAATGTTTTCGTTGTGAATGACTTAGATAAAAAATTTGGATGTGGAAGTAGTGATTCCTTGGGCAGCGGTTTTACTTCAACAAAAAGTTTCTATCTTCAACCGTTCTCGAGTTATCCGCTTCTGAAAATCGTCAATTTCCGGAAAACGCTGTTTCGGATCACATTTTTCGTCATACTCTGCTCTTAACTCCTCAAATCTTCTTTGTAAAATAAAATACAACCAAATCAAGTGAAGAGGATTAAATTGGCTTAAAAATTACATATTCTACATATAATTAATGGCTGAAATTATAGATTTCAAGATTTTTTGCTGTAATGTGATAGGTGTTTAAAATCATTACCTACGTTTTGCATTTTTTTTAAATCTATTTATTATTGTAAGTTGTTGCATTTGGTATAGTAATGAGTAGCTACACTTAAAACAGTGGGAAAAAGCACCACTATAAAAAAACACCACAGTATTGTGGTTAGAACTACTTTTATTTATATACAACAATGACTTTTATTTACATATAATTGGCTAATAGCTTAATGGCTAATGCTTTTTTTAAAGAAAGAAAAATAACCGATCAATTTTCGGACGGGGGAATAGTTTATGGGGACACCACGCCAGCAGAAGAGGAAAATGAATCCTTCAAAGAAACTACTATGTCATCAAATTCTTCATCCTCCTCATCCTCTTTTATGGGGACTCCATTGTGGCAGTTGCCCTGGCAGTTGAGGCATGCTGACGAACAATTTAATGATGCCTTTCTGCATCGACTTGTGTTGTTCACTTGACGCCTCCAAGACACCACAATATTCCTCGAGTGAAGTACATATGTCATTAGTTGCAGACATTCAAACAACCCACTTACTTATAGTACTATCCGTGATTCCCCTTCCTCGGATCATGCCACCACGGCTGTGGAAGTTGCGTATGAGAGTGGTCTCAATCGTCATATGGACCACAATCCTGACCAGAACCTATCACTTCGCCTCATTGTGAATTATCCTTTTTCCACAAACTTTTGGTACTCTTCAGTTGACAGTTGGGAAGATAGTTTTTACATGTCCTGCACATAAAAGTAGCATGACTTACAACAGTTCAGGTGAGCTTGGAAATCGCCAGTCCTCGCTGCATGAATGTACTCCTTCATCAATTCAATCATATTAAAGTATTGGATTCAGAGTTTAGCAGTTAGTCCGTGGTAGGTGATGTCTTCCATTGATGTTCCGAATTTCGTGATTGGAGATGTGGGTCATTCTCCAGCGAATCTACCGAGGGAGGATCGTCTAGAAAATCTGGTGTGAGTGTGTTGATGGTTGCCTGTTCTTCTGGCGTGAGACGGATTTCGTCTAAAATAAAGTTTGCTAAGGTGTTTTGGACTAGCAAATTACAGTTTATTTTATAAAGAAGATTTAAGGAGTTAAAAGCAGAGTATGACGAAAAATGAGATCCGAAACAGCGTTTTCCGGAAATCGGCGATTTTCAGAAGCGGATAATTCGAGAACGGTTGAAGATAGAAACAGTTTGTTGAAGTAAAAAATATAGGAAATTTTGTCAGCTTTCAAAAAGTAAGAATAATTTTTTCTCAAGGACCAATAGTTATCGAGTTCCGGAAGCCCCCCGCGGGGGACATTTAGTACGTTTACCTCCTAACTATCCCAAACATATCCCTGAAGTCAAAAATTCTCCCGCTCCTCCATCTCAAAAACCAAACACATGCTCATCTTGAAATTTTGTATTCGGGATGTTCTCATTATTACCAATAATTTAGCACTTAGTTGTGTATTTTTTGATAGCATCACGCATATCACAACTTCAATCCCTCATATTTCAAAAACCAAATGCTCAAATTTTGTATTCATGATGTTTTCATTACTAATAATAATTTAGCACTTAGTTTGAAACAAAATTCGAGGGCTAGAAAATGGGCGCTTTTTGGGATCACTCTTTAAATCTATTTAAATTCATTAAGGTAGGTTCTCGGCCTAGTAGTCAATGTTAAGGAGTTGCCTAGGCTTCTGATGGAACCAAAAGATACGTAGGTATTGAAACGAACTCGTTTTGCAGAATTTTTATTTCGAGCTAGCTCGTACCGTTTCGGAGATATCGGCGAAAACTAGTAAAAAAAGGCGGGTGCGAATCAAGAATGGCCTTTACTGATTGTTGATTGCGGCGACGTTTTTGGGGAATCATAACAGAAAACGTCACAGTTACTGCGCCAAATAGCTGCCGTTTTGAAAGAATTTTTTTTCCCGTGTATTAACATTCAAAAAATCGTAAATTTTACATTTTTATATATTTTTTTAATGCTTTATAGATTTTCATTATAAAAAGATCATGCAACTTCCCATTATACGCCCGGTTCACCGTGTTTCTCTCAACATGGCGACCTACCGATCACCTAAATTTCAAAACTATTGACTAATATTCTTTCGATGTTTGCAACAAGTTCATTAAAAAAATGTTTTTCCATTCTGTAAGTCACAAGCTCTTGGTAACTAACTGGCTGAACATGAAACAGCGACGAATTTTACACTGTTGTACATTGTATCATAAAATCATAATTTCTAACAGTCCCTCTTATTTGTTTAGAAAGATTACATTTCGTACTGACGTGCACAATTTAAATTTAAGACATAAGGGTATACTGACACCTCCAATTCATAAAACGGCACTTTTTGAAAGGTCTTTTACATTTAGTATATATAAATTATATAACTCACTTTCCCCTCTACTGAAATCATGCACAGGTTTCACTTTTGCCAAACATTTTAAAAAACATCTTCTGATTCAGCCGTTTACATAAAAAAGTAGTAATTAATTATTTTTTTTTCCTTTTCTTCCAAATAATTCAGTTTATATGGACAAAGGTATCTTTTTTTTCTCATGTTAACTATTGTACAAATAATTCAAATATGTTTGATGTTGCCATCTATCTATTAGCAGGTTGAGTGTAAGACCAGCTGATCTGACATTTCTGTTTTTTCAGCTGAACTCCGCCTTTTCAATAATTAAAATATTATCATTCATATGTACACTAATTTGATATGTGTATAAAGATTATTATTATGATAATTCCATTTTAGGTGATTTTGATCATTAATTTTACTCCACACCTAACAACAAAATTAAAAGTTTCTAGTGCTGAAAGCCTTTTTCTATTGTTTTCATTTCAGTTCCTAATCCCGTCCAAGGTGTAACGCTTAACTACAACTACACTCTGTATTGGGAACCCAGCACGAATTGTGATCCAACCTTCTATGTAGTTTACATCCGGGCGGAAAACAGGGAACACATATTGAGCACACCAAATACATATGTGAACGTTTCCTTTCTTCCTGCCTGCGAAAGGTTCCATTTCGAGGTCAGAGTTGTCTCAGGGAATGAGGGAAGTGATGCAACTTATCTTAACGCGTACGCTCCTGCACCCTCAGGTAAGTTTCGCATCAAACTAGATATAAATATTCTTCGCCACATTATATAATATTAAATTTTCTATATAATTGTTAGACACTCTATAATAATACAGTAATTTTATACATCCCACCTGACGTCAACTCAGGTATCTATGCTTTTTTAATACGGTGTATAGGATTAGAAAATAATGTTAAAATCAAATTTACGACCTCGGCAGACCTCCGGGTCTTGGTCAAAAATCCAAAAAACTGGGAAATTTTTGTGTTTTTTTTTTTAGTTTTTGTCGCTTTTGACACATAATGTCTACGTTTTTGCTAAAAATAATTTAGTACTTTTTAAAAGTAGACTAAATTTGCTACAAATTGGTACCAGAGCGGACTCTGTAGATCAAATAGAATCCGAGATACAGCTGTTCAAAGTTTTGCAAAATTTTCATTTCTTGACATTTTTAACTTAAAAATCTGTGAAATACGTACTTCTACTATAACTAGGTTCAGAAAATTCATTTTACCCCAAACCCAAGCATTTTTGGCCTCCTCTGACCCCAATTGGGACTTGGGTTCGGGGTAAAATGAGTTTTCTGAACCTAGTTATAGTAGTAGTAGTACGTATTTCACAGATTTTTAAGTTAAACATTGTTAAAAATGTCGAAAAATGAAAATTTTGCAAAACTTTGAATAGCTGTATCTCGGATACTATTTGATCTACAGGAGTCCGCTTTTGTACCAATTTGTAGCAAATTTAGTCTACTTTTAAAAAATACTAAATTATTTTTACCAAAAAAGTAGTAGACTTTAGTTGAACATACTACTATGCATTAGGTGTCAAAATTGATAAAAACTGAAAAAAAAAAACAAAAATCTCGCCGTTTTTTGGATTTTTTACCAAGACCCGGAGGTCCGCCAAGGTCGGTAACTTCGGTTTAATATTAATTTTTAATCCTATACCACACACTAAAAAAGCATAGATACCTGATTTAACGTCAGGTAACCATTTTTTTGATGACGAGGTTACTGGACTAATAGTATATTATTCGAATTAAGCAATAAAAAACTTTTTTTTAATAATATAATACAAAATTGATAAAATACAAACAAAGCTAGCTTGCAAATTATTGGCGCAATTACAAATCGAAGGACAAAAAATCGGCAGCTACTGGAAGCGGCTGGAACCTCCCCACACGGTGGATCCTTATCAGCTGTATTTGGATATTACATCGGAAATCAGAGCACCGAGCAAACAGATAAATTACACGTGACTTTGGAGCCATTTATTTCATCAACAAATATCGAACGAACTGAAGCGGACTACAAGCAATCTGTTAAAACATAACCTCTCATGTTTGTTTATGTTGCATGTTAATCAATTGCCGGATATTATAAGGGTATTAACAGATAACGTTTCGAAGATTTTGTAAAATATTGGATAATGAAAAAAAAATAATAACACAGAATTTAGCCCAAATGACGCTCTAACCAACAAGTCAATAACATTATGGACTGTTCAAGCAGACTACGCATGCGTCACATTAAAATCTTCCTGCTCGATCAAAAAGGTCGAGCAAGTCGAGCTTCGTCCGAGGCCTTTATTTTGTAATATTCGAACGTTTAAGATTTAGCTCAGTTAACTCGATTTGCAATGAACGATTGTGACGTGTCCCATCAATCAGACGTAATATCCGAACACGGCTATAAACAATTATTACCTTAAAAAAAAAAACAACTAAAATAAGTTTTGACATTGTCAAAAATATTTGGGTTGGTAACCTTTACGAATGTTGATTTTTAGGTTATGAAATATATTTAGGGACATAACATGTTTAAGTTTTTCAAGTTTATTCACATTTTTAATGTTTGACTACGCATTTTTAGCTTGGAGCTACAGTGACTCCAAGCAGATAGTTAAAAAACTCATGCAAATAATTTTTCTATATAGACCATCTTAGGATAATGTCACGATAAGTCGACCATATTGCCTGAGGGATAACCATACTTTTTATTCCAATGTAAACAATGAAGTAATCTCAGTTTTAAATGTGAAATAAAAATAAAACACCATCTTTTTTTGCGACAAGGTGCGATTGTGAGATAAGGTTTATTTTGAATGTAAAAAAGATTAGAAGAAAGGTAAAGAAATCACTTTCTGGCAGAGTCTATTGAATACTACATACGGATAATATAACAAGCTTATCACTGAAATCTAGCACTTAGTTATTTAAATGTAAACTTGCCTTGCCCATAACAATGAATACATTTGAGTTTATCTTTCTTGCACAAACTTCTTGCACAAATCCTGCCTCATAATATTTATATGCTTGTAAAGATTTGTATGCCTTTAACTGCTGATCTGCGAAGAAGCTGTGAGTCGATACTAAGTAATTTACCATATTAATTACGGACACACAAGGTAAAATAGACAAATCTGCAGAAAGGTCTCCAGTCTCCACTCCAAGGGTGTATGGGTCAATATTGTCTATTATTTTGATTTTCTCATCGTAGCGACACTTTACATCACCCATAAGGGTTGGATAATATTCACTATATGACATTATTACGAAAACACACACAGTTTCTCAAGAAAATCAGAAAAAAATATATAAAACCACGCAAACTGCGTTTTGTTGTCCCTCAAGCAAAATGTCAAAATTGTCAAAACCATGTGACCTAAAAATGGTTGATTAATAAAAAAATGTATTGCTAATTACAGGTTAGATTTCTAACCCACAAAAAGAGTCCTATTTTATTAGGACAAAGTATTTAGGACTTCATAAACATTACACTGTACTAGATTTTAGTTGAAAGTACGGGAACCAGGCAGAAATTTTAATAATAGCTACGTAATATTCTTAAATCTTAAGAAATATATATTTTTGAGGTTAGCTGTGACGTCACGTACCATAAGCTATAAATTAACATTCACAAAGGTTACCAACCCAAATATTTTTCACAGATGGCAAAATACGTTTTCCCCTAACAATAATACCAATTTTTTGGATGCCGTCATATGTGCACATATAACGAATTATTTTTAATTTTTTTAACGGAAACCAAATCGAAAGGGTGCAAGTGTGATATATTGTTGAAATTGGAATTTTTACTGCTTTTTAATGGTTCAATTACAAATTCTAAGTAATCATAAAATAAACAACTTGTGCCAAAATGGCACTAAACGTAATCCGATCTCAACCAAAACCTTTTCAGATCTTCTGGAGCACTAAAGAAACCCTCAAAGTTTCATCCAAATCAGGTTAGTAGCTTCGTAGCTATCGTGCTAACACACAGGCATTAGTCACAAACCACTTTTTTGGGTTTCCGGGACCTCGAAATTGTAAAGATTTGATGTTATCTCAATTTTCGATTTTGGATTAATTGTAGTAACCTCCCACAATTATTGTGGGGAGGTTAATAAACACAACACTATAAAAACTAAGTTCGTAGGCAAGAGCACTTAATAATTTTGATTATTGATACGGGAAACAACTAAACGAAAACATCCGTTCGTTGGTAATGGGTGGTAGGCCATCTTTTGGAAAAACCATATAACTCTTGGTGGACAGCTTCCCTGCCAGATGTGGCCGGAGTAGTGTTCATGGTGGATCGTTTAAGTTTGAGTTGATATATTTTGTTTTATCTTCTGGCCTCGGCCGATTTTTCACTAAATCGGTCGGGGAAGTAAGCTGTCAAATTTTTCTGGGGGAATTTGGTTTTTGACAGTTTTCGAAAAAATATTTTAGGTTGGTACCAATGTCTTAAATTATTTTTAAGTTATGTAGCACTATTTTTAGGTTATGTTGCCGGAAGAATTTCCGGCGGGATGGCGGAAGTAGCGGAAATAGTTTTTAAAATATAATGTCACTTTTAAAGTTTTATTGGAAAAAACTCACCGAAAACGTTCCGGTGAGATTGCTTATACTTGTAGGGCTTGTGAGCGGTTCACGAAGGCTTCTCACACCTTCCGTGGGCTTTATGAACGTCGAAAAAACTTGTAATATCTCGATGCACTTGACACTCAAATTTACTCAGCATACAGTCTGCACGCTTTAACACACTAGTCTATTGAACGTTAGGTTAGACCACAGAGTACAGTAACTATACAGAGGCGAAGGCTAGCCTTCCCGCCTAAACCAAATTTGTATACTCATCGCCATTTCTTAATTGTTTAACAATCAACCTCACTTTTATCTTGACACTGTTGATGTTTATCGTGTTAAGTTTGGATTTGTGAATTTTTTTTTCCACTCATTTTGGGTTATTGAAAACATTAACCGAGAATTAAAATTCTCATAAATAAAACCTAGTGTACAACTCAATTGAAAATAGGCGCCAATTATAAGCAATTCAAATCGTAATATTTTTCAATCTAACTCGAAATACACTGTCTTTTCAGTGTATCCTTAAATGGGGATCTGCACATGACGTCATAGCTAGCCTCAAAAATATATATTTCTTAAAATTTAAAAGTACTACGTAGCTATTATTAAAATTTCTGCCTGGTTCCCATACTTTCGACCAATATCTAGTTTGTCACAATAAAATGAAACGCATTTTGCAGGTTAGAAATCTAACCTCTTAAAAGAAATAAACAACATATCTCTCAGTGTAAACCAGGGTGTATTAAATAGGTGATGCGACGACAACCCTCACAGTGGCTTAATAAGTGCTTACTTCGTACATATTGTAAAAGATGGCTCAACTAAGTTCTCTCATTACTTACGCATAGATAGATAATTTTATAAGTTCTGTGCATACGTACATACAGTGTTGCATACATTCCCGGCTTCTTGTTTTTGACAAGAGTCCAGTGACATCTGACATTAAGTAGCTAAATTAAAACATTGAAAGAATATATGTAACACTATATGCAGTATTGCACGTGTCGTCACAGCTAACCACAAAAATATATATTTCTTAAGATTTACAGGTATTACGTAACTATTATTAAAATTTCTGCCTGGTTCCTGTACTTTCAACCAAAGTCAAGTTCAACGTAATATGTATGAAGTTTTAAATAGTTTGTTACAATAAAATAAGACACTTTTGCAGGTTAGGAATCTAACCTATAATTAGCAGTCTATTTTTATTAATCAACAATATTGGAAAATTATTTGCGTGAATTTTTAAATATTTGCTTGGAGCCAGTATGGCTCCAAGCTAAAAATGCCTACACAAACATTAAATATGAGAATAAACGAAAACACCTTAAAATTTGAGGTTATGTTAGTTATACGATGCACATGCCCAGGTAATTGTAGGACCGTATTGCTCGCGCCATCTATTAAAGTAAATAGAAACCATGCACTTACGAAGTCATTATTATAATAGGAAAGTGCCGGACCACCTATTTAATACACCGTGGTGTAGACGCAACTGGTACGCAAGGTCACAGAAAACGAGCCATCAAAACTGAAAGGAACCGCCAAAGACTTCGCCTCTGTGCAGTTACTGTATTCTGTGGTTCCACTATAAAATATATTTTACACAAGAAGCGTGTTATTTGGTTTTTAATTTTTTTCACGGAAACCAAAGCTAAAGAGTGCAAGTGTTATATATCGTTGAAATCGGAATTTTTACTGCTTTTCAATGGTTCGATTACAAATTGTAAGTAATCATAAAATAAACAACTTGTTGTGCCAAAACAGCAACAAACGTAATCCGATCTCAACCAAAACCTTTTCAGATCTTCTGGAGCACTAAAGAAACCCTCATGCAAAGTTTCATCCAAATCCGTTTAGTGGCTTCGCCGCTATCGTGCTAACAGACATACACACACACACACACAGACATTTTTCAAAAACAACTTTTTTGGGTTCCTGGGACCTCAAAACGTAAAGATTTGATGTTATCTCAATTTTCGATTTTGGACTAATTTTAATAACCTCCCACAATTTTATTGTGGGGAGGTTAAAAATGATATTGATGAATTAAGTATTTTGTAAGGCAATAAACTAGTTGATGATCCAGTTGAAGTCTGTAAAATGTTTTGCGAATACTTCTCAACAATTGCCGAAGATCTTGTCAATGCTTACATTCCTTCAAATTTCAATAACTATACAGTTCCCAAAACCTCATTTAATTCACTGTTCTTCAGAGATATTGAACCACAAGTTATCTATGAGGTATACGAAGCATAAGTAATCGACCATCGTTACGCAAGTTGTATCGGTTCACATTTTTGCCATTAATAAATTTCTATTAAAACCTGCTATTACATTATTTTATATTTTTATTAACAAAAATACCTAACGGCGCCACTATTCTGAAAGCACTTTAGACATTCCAGAATATTATGCGGAAATAAATGCTTTGAATATCTCAAGGCTGAACATATTTCTCTAATAGGAGAGCAAATTTAAAATAATGAATTGTGATTGGTTTGTAATCCTAAGCTCCACTTCTCTACATACCCATAATGCAGTGCAAGAAACGGGGCATATAAAGTATCCACTCAATGTTTTCGGACTACCTTTGGTCGGGCCTTTAACTCGACAAGTGTGTTATCTAATTAACTATTATGGTGAATTTTACTAATTAGTTTTGAGAAGTTTAGCACAAGCATTTATTTAGAAAAAAAACGTGAAGAAATACACGTAGAATTTGATAGTGTAGTTATAGCCGCTTTAAGTGCATTTGAACAATGCCAGTGTTTAGCATGTCTAAAATGGTATAGTTTTGCATGATGGATGATACTCAGCCCAATTTACCTTTGTAACCCCAATATAGTAATCCGTCAGTTCTCAGTAGTTACTGTAAGTACAAAAACACTTATATTTCGCCACTGTGCCTATCAGTGACTTGTCTATCTAAGAGCTAATCCCTTGCTGTGCTTCGTATATCGTAGTTGAAGACGGTATACTGGGCATCCTTCATCATATGTGTTGTGCGTTTCTCGTTTAATTTCCCTTCGTTGTGAAATTGTTGTAACTTTCGTGCCTATCCCGTTGTTTGAACAGACAGACAAAATTGCTATCGCGAGTGAGTCGTACCTTCCTTTAAAAAACATATGTACATATTTCTTGCTTAGTACCTGTACAGTAATATTGTGCACGAGCACATTATCTTTATGTATGGAAATTTTAGTTGAACATACTACTATGCATTTCATTTCATTTGTTAGAACAATAATATATAATAATTATAAAACTTTATTGGTGTATTATACACAAAGTATTTACACAATTCAGATTATAGTGTAAGAAAAGTAAAACAGCTAGACTAGATAAATAAGTTATTAAGTATAAAATAAACAAGACAAAACTAGGTTAAAACAAATACAAAGATTAAAATTAAATTTGAGGACACAATTTCCAAAATTTGGACAATAACTAACTATTGACAAATACCAACAATCACGTTAACAATTACCAGTTATTAAAATCGGCCTGTATGAATTCTTCAACTGAATAAAATGCATTTCTGAGCCAAAATTTCTTTATAGAAATTTTAGACTTGTTCAAGTTAATAATTTGTTCCATTGTGTGTTTTATTTAATCTTAATAACTTGATATTTATTTTGTCCCAGTTTCCTGTTGGGTAACTATGAATTCGACTATGGATAGTGAATGTATCTACATTCTCTTTTACGAAACTTCATTATAAGTTACCTCTGTAAAGCATCCGAATTTACATTATTTAAGTAGTTATTATATTTTTGTTGACAAATAGGAAGGTTTCCTACTATACTATCAGCAACACTAGTAAAATATTCATTTAAGGGTGCCGGTGCCGTGCTGAAGAAAATGATTTCGTAGTTCGAAAATTTCTCCTACATCCCTGAACCGATTCAAAAATTTTTTTGATAGGCCTTTAAAGACAACATTATAGAATGCTACCAGGCTATTGAAAAGTCAAAAACTTTTTTTTTATTTTCGCACAAGTAAAAAAAAATCTTTTTTTAGTTTTAAATAGCCCAGTACCATTCTATAAAGCTGTCTCTAAAAGAATATCAAAAAATTTTTTCAATCGGTTCAGGGATGTAGGAGAAATTTTCGAATTACGTTCACGGAACCGCCCACCTTAATTCGTTATAATGTATATTGATTGCAGTTTTGCTTTTTACGTTACTATTATCTATTATCCTCCACATTGCCATTTGTTGGTTACTAGAATTGAAAATAAATTTATCATGAGCCGATTTCTTTGCAGTTATCAACTTTGATAACTGTATTTAAGTTGCTTTACCGTAGCACGCAAATTGTCTGTAGGATTGGCGTTATAACAATCTTGCAACAGGTATAGTATATTTCTTTTCTCTCTGAGTCCATCAGTAAACAAATTTAATTTAATTACTTCCCCATCCAGTGGAAGTATAGTAACGACAAAAAAATTTTTAAAAATTTTTATTGTTCAAATAGGCTTAGAATGTCATGAAACGTCGAGATTTTAAGTTTGAGCGAAAAAAAAATTCTGTCTGTCTGTCGGTCTGTCTGTCTGTCGGTCTGTCTGTCTGTCTGTCGGTCTGTCGGTCTGTCTGTAACTTTTTTTTGTGCGCACGTTTATTCTGAAACCGTTTGAGATATTGACTTGAAATTTGGTACACATATGTACTTTAACGAGATCTAGAACTAGATTATATCTTCATCTTGTTCCGTCGAAGGGTTGGGGGGTAAATTGGGGTAAATTTGGGGTAAATAGGTAGATCAAGCAGGAAGAGTCCATAAAATTGGTATTTAGTATATACAAGAGAAGCTAAGGTCTCAAAAAAAATTTTGGCATTAGCCACCCCCATTACCACCCCCACCCCATTATTAAAGGAGATGAAAAAAAAATGTGATTTAGTGTGTGTACAAGAACCAGAAACCTCAAAATACTTTTTACTTCATCCACCCCCACTACCACCCCCCATCACCACCCCCACCCCACTACCAATGTGGGTTATCATTTTATGGGTTTTTGGGGTAGAGGATTTCAAATATTATATTATTAAAATTCCATAAACAATTATTTCCGCATACGAAATTTTTTCGTTGTGAGTGACTTGGTTAGAAAATCTGGATGTGGAAGTAGTGATTCCTTGGGCAGCGGTTTTTTTTTACTTATTAAGATTGACTTTTCTGGGAATGGAGCTTCTATAGCTTGAGTTATAATTTCCAGAAAATGTTTGAATTTTTTACCAAAGACAACGCACAGATTTGGAACTTTAACAAACTCCCAACATACATTACTTAAATAATATATAAAAGAAGTAAACCTACGTTACAGGTTTAACGTTTATTTTGGTGTTAATATTTTTGACACTGACCTGTCTATAGTTTGATATCTGATACCTTTATTTACGTATAAAAATTTGTTTGTTGATTTAAAGTATCACATGTTGTTTATTTGCAAATTTTGTTAATGTTCACTTCAAGTAATATGCTAGTGTGTATTTAATTTAATTTCCCTTGTAATTATTTTGCTTATGTTTAAAGAGTTGCTTATTGATTTAAAGAATCAAAACAAGTTGTTTATTAGTAATGTTTTTTAGTTTTCTTTGAGTAATATTACTTTGGCCAACTAATTGTCTATTTTTTCATTATAGTCTATTGTCTATGTACTGTAGAAAGGAACTAAAACGTTAAAGGGTTCTTATTGTTTCTTGTATTCAATTGGCCTCAGAATATGAGAAAACCGCAGAGTTGCTACCATTTAAAGGGTGCGTTTATGAGATCGAAGTAAAAAGGTCCACTTTCACATTTTTGAGTTTTGCTCGAAAACTATGCATTTTTTCTATAAACACGTCAATTGAAAAGTTGTAGAGAATTAAATTTCCAATCGAAATGGCACCTTCAGAAGTCATTTTTTTTTACAAAAATACGTCCAAAAAAAACGAAAAAATGCAAATTTTTTTTTATTTTAGCCTGTAACTTTTTTTCGGGTACATTTAGGCATAGACATTGCTATATAAAAAAAAGCTGGCGTTTTACCCGTTAAAATGAGATTTTGTAAAATTTTTTACGATTAATAGTGACCGAGATATAGCGTTTCAAAGTTTGCAACTTTTAACTTTTTTGCTAATTTTTACTATTTTTTTTTTTTCAAATTTCGTCCTGTAACTTTTTTTTGAGTGAATTTAGGTATAGACATTATCATATTAAAGTGAAAGCTGACTTTACGCCCGTTGAAATAGTGGCTGGTAAAAGTCTCTACGATAAATAGAAACCTAGAAACAGCATTTAGAAGATTGTTACTTTTATTAACTTTTTTCTAATTTTTACGTTCTTTTTTAAATTTCGACCTATAACTTATTTGTCAAATACTTTGCTCCATTTTTTGCAAAGAATATATGGGAATAAACTGTGAAAACGCTGATGTACCTGAAATAACGGAAGACGATGTTCATGTAGATGCCGATGAAGAAATCGACTTTGATTTTGAAAATATAACGGGTAAAACGCCAGCTTTTTTATGCAGCAATGTATATGCCTAAATGTACCCTAAAAAATGTTACAGGCTAAAATAAAAAATAATAAAAAACTGCATTTGTTCGTTTTGTTTTTTGGACGTATTTTTGTAAACAAAAATTGACTTCTGAAGGTGCCATTTCGATTGGAAATTTAATTCTTTACAACTTTTCTATTGACGTGTTTATAGATAGGAAGTTTATTGACGTGTTTATAGGAAAAATGCAAGATGTCGAGCGAAACTCAAAAATGTGAAAGTAGACCTTTTTATTTCGATCTCAAAAACGCACCCCTTTAAATGGTAGCACTCCGCGGTTTTCTCATATTTTTGGGTCAATTGAACATAAGAAACAATAAAAACCCTTTAACGTTTTAGTTCCTTTCAACCCTCTTTTTTTTGGACACAGACAATTAGTATTCCTTGTAATTCTTATGTATCGTGGCTTTTGTCAAGCATTATTGTTCAAGAAAAAAATTAAAATATGGATAACCACCATTCCTAGAAATAGATTAAAAGATATCATTTGTAATAATATTTTCTTATAAATAATATTTGGAAACTGTGTAAAATGATAAAAGCTATAAATCCTTTCTATATAAAATACAAAAGAAAAATATAATAACGTAAAGGGTTAAATCACAGTAATTAATAGGTAATTACTGTGATTTAACCCTTAATGTGACTATATTCAAATGAATAATATCTATAATGACTTCATTACCCGAACGTGAACTAACCGATTATAACATCATCTCCCGACTATGTCAATAAATATTATATTTATCTATAGATTATATTTAGTCAATAAATATATTGTAAATTTAATCAACAAATATTATGTTTTACTATAGGTTATATTTAGTGTTAAGAAATCGCGTACAAGTATAATTAACTATACTTCAGCGATGTTGCATGTTTGTTTACATTTATAAGCGAAGTTAATATAATTGTATAATTGTATTTAAATTTGTTTTTCGTAAATAAACATTATTATTATTATTATTATTATTGACTTATATTTTTAGATTACCATGTACCATTACTTTTTGCGTCCTTCTGCCTCTCTGTGTATTATTCATTTTGTATAAATTGTTATGTAGAACTTTAATTTCCTAAGCAAAATTTATTCGCCCGCTCCCTGATTTGTCGTACTGCTCTCTTACATTTATGTTTGCGTTAAAATAGGTTATTGTTAACTAAGCATTTTTTATTTCAAAAGTCCCTAGTTTATTTACGAATCATATCTTTTTATATCCCACGCAGAGTTTTACTTTTAAGTAATAAGCTAGTTTTTTTATTTAATTAATAGATTAACTTTTGCTTTGGTTTTACCTTTTAAAAACTGTTTTTTAAGTAGTTTCAAAGTTAAACTTGAAATCAATTCATGCATTCACGTTATTGATCAACCGCTTTGCTGTCTATTCACATGATCAAAAGGTGATGAAAAGGGCTACGAAGAAATTTCCTATCGATATACTATTGAATTGTTTCAAGAAATGTATCCTACTGTTAATATTATAGATAGATAGATAGATCCTTATGATGACCGCATTAAAAAACGCGCTTAGGACTCTACCTCCGTGGTGGTGTGGAAAAGAGTTCCGCAGCCTCGCTCTGACATACCGACTTTGCGGCACATTTTAGTGCAAACTATCGTTCGAAAATAAAAATTAAAAAAACAAAATTGTAGGTTTTTTCCTGCTCTATAATTTTCACATAGAATTTTTTTATAGGGATTACCCATACCGAGAAACTAACTGCACTCTAATTTCACAATTTCTCTCCCAATAAACAAAAAATTATGAGTCCTTCGAATAAAAAAATTCTTAAAGCAGGCAATTTTACGCCCTAGAAATCGCAGTATATATTTTTTATGTAGCCTCAACAGAAGTCCAGATATTTGAATGAAACAGTTCTTAACACTCTTTTCAAGGTGACAACAAACCCTGGTTGCACAACGCGCCAACAACTCACCAATACAATCACCTATGACCCATGAACTCCCAAAAGCTCGCTGACGTAGGGTGATGGTTGGATGTAGCATTTTAAAGTGCTTCAACTCTAATTTCTAATAATTTGGTATTTAAAATAGATTTAGTGCTGCCTAAACATTCATTATTTACTTTCAGCGACCAAGTTACAGGTTACAGGTAGGCAACCAACTTGCCTCTTGGCAGTACGGTGTGTTGCATACTGTGGAACTCTTGGTCCGGTAATGTGATGATATCATTTCAAAGGTGTATCACTGGATTAGGTTTATTTATTCATTTATTAGGGTTTAATAGTTTCAGTCTATGGAGTTTACTCTTCTTATGTTCTCAAAATTGGGTACAACACGTTTTGTGGCTCAAGGTAGTAGAGGAATTTTTGTTTGTAACTAATTTCATGTTGGTAACGCTGGGGGACCGGTCGAAAGACGTCCTTCTTGCGAAAACCGTGAAGCCTTGCGGACACGTTCTTCTTTTGGGAGGAATTTTGGTGGCATCGTAGCTAAAGTGATATTTTCATGGATTTGTGGATGATGTCCTAGCGTGTCCTCTCGTACTGCTCTTGCCGCGAATGTTCAGAGTGTTCAGAAAGCTGTGTTTAGCTGAACCTTCAAGTTGGCGGTTTTTTTGTTGAGCAATGCTCTCTTCTATGGAGGTAAGCTTTTCACTTTGAATTTGTATAATGGAATTCTTATTTGAGTTGTGCATTGCAGAGTGTTTGGAATGTTTGGATCCAGTGATTTGTTCTGGTAATGTTCTAAAAAAAAAAACACGTGGTTTTATATTGGTTATGTTGATCCTCTTGGAAGCGCCTCGTGCTGGCTTGTTCAATTGGTCTTGGTCCGTATCATCCTGTCACTCACTGCGATGAAATTTTATTCGTGTTAATCCAGGAGCACTTCTGCTGAAGTAACAGCTGTTCACTGGAATGTTGTGGGGAGAAGTCGCACGAAGACACTGAAGCGCTGGGAGATGTGCTCTAGGTATCCGGATTGCCGGAGTTTATAAGGTTTTTTCTTTCTTAATTTTCAATGGCTTTAAGCCACCAATTTAGTGAATTTTTTTGTGACAATAATTAAATTAAATTATCTTATGATATCAGGTCATTTATCGTTTCATAAGTTGTGAACCTTCAGTTCGATTTCAAGTGTATTTAATTAAATGAATCTTTGTGAGCATGTCACTGTAAAAGTAAATATGGTACCATGAATTGCTTAGACACTGCGTAATAACTTAGTAGGACAAGATCATTTAGTTCTGTTATCAACTTTTAACCTCGCATAGTAAAGATTTTTTTATAGTAAACTTGTTAATGAGAAGAGTATATGTTGCCCTGTCACCTACTTAAATTCATATGCGAACAATATAATTTAGAATTCTTCAAATTGAAATTTTAATTCAAATCACCAGTGTAATTAATCTTAAATGTTATTTTTGTACATACAATTTGGGTAATTTTAATAAATGTTGTCCATGTCTAAGTGCTCTCATTTCTTGATACTCATCCAAACTTTGTTTAGACTTCATAATAAATAACTACCTACCTACTATGGTTAAAACGATACTAGTTAAAATTTCAGTATTTTCCATCGCATGTTTTATGCCAGCTCAAATTTTGTTTCTTGGCTGACAGAATTTCCTTTCTAAATTAAGTATTGGCCAAGAGGCGCCCTCTATTGTTGTCTGTGTTTACTCTATTACTCACTCCTCTTTTTGCTCTCCGAAACAAACTGACTGCCGTACGCATGTGAATGTTTTTTATGCATTAGGCATAAAAAGCGTAGAACGGAATCAATAAATTTTGATTTGTTTTGACTTGATAACTGTTAAATCAAATATATTATTAATTGTTTTAGGTGCGGATCTCTCGATAATTTCCTTTACCGCCTCCGTGCAAGATGAAGCTACTTTCTTGAACTGGCAAGTAACGGAGAAATTCGCGCATTGTGCGCGAGGATTCCGATTGGTGATTCATGATTCAGTCACTCCAATACCAAGGGACGTCTACACAGAACGTAACAATATATTTCTAAATGATCTGGTACCTTGTGGACGGTACGAATTTGCAGTTATGGCCATTTACAATCTTGCAGAGGAGGGGCCTATAAGTTTGATTAATTACGTAGCCCCCCAAGAAAGTAAGTTATTTCTTAATGCAATTATCAAGATCATACATTTATTTATAGGGTATATCCCGAAAACTGATAATTTTATCAGGTAAACTGTTGGTAGTTGTTTTGCAATATTTTATGATAATAATAATAATCGACTGCGAAACGACTAGACATCGTCTTACATAATAAAAATCAGAAATCCTGTATTCTGATCGATGCATCCATCCCTAAGAAACAACCCACAAACATTTATAGTCCGAATTAATTCAAATCAACCTACTATTAGGCCAGAATATTTAATTTACCAATTTAGTGATGGGCTGGGAATTTATTTCCAATTTCCCACCGATTTACCAATATTGGGAAAGAAATGAAAGTAAATTCGAAGTCGAGAATAGGTAAGCAAAGCCATTTTGCTCAAGAGCTTAAGACAGGAAAAACCTACAAAGCCCTATTAGTAAGTTAATTTGTGGTAATTTTGAGGTAAATGTTTGATCTAAATATAGACCTATTTATATCACAAGGTACTTAGAATTGCATGTTGCTGAATAGCTGAATAATTATTGGGATGAAACATATATTAGATGACAACTTTAAAAACATGATACTTAGCATAGAGATACCTAAAAAAAATGATGTGGTGGTATTACATTCTAATATTCTCATTATACCTAATTAATAAATAAATTATTTTAATTACTCGCTAAAACACTAACGGCTATTATATACACTTTTTAAAACAAATAATTTTTCCATTGCTAATAAGTATACATTCTCTTCACAGATGCATCAATTCCCGCTCTGGCAAGTGTAGATGCAGGAGAAACTTACGTCAACTTGACTTGGAGTTTGCCTTCGTACTCAGTTAACCGCTGCCCAATTACTGCGTTGGTAGTTGATGGTCTACCATTCTTACACCAACTTTTCCCCGTTAACGATACACCTGCGAGGCCGCTTTTTACGACGAGCCTAGACTCTCTACGACCCGACAATATGTATATATTAAGAGTTACTATAGTGAATAGCGCAGGGAGCTCACAGCCTAATCAAATAGGCGTGCAAACCTTGCCAATAGGCAGCAGCTAAGGTTTTATCACTATTGTGGATATGTTTGTAGTTTATTAAATTGTTTTGATTACAGTTTGTGTTTTTTTTTGGGGGGGGGGGATTTTTCTACGGGAGATAGTTTATTTACAAAAAGAAATGCATGATACACTTATATAACCATGATATCTTGTAAAACAAACTGGATATAGTCACAAGACGATGTAAGATCATCTGACCGTGACTAAGTTAAGACATGTATAAAGAACAGTGAGAAAAAATTTCTTATAAGCAGTAGCTAAAATTATACTTTAGATAGTTGTGATAAAATACCCTAATTAGAGAATATTATTTAGGTATTATGCAAATCACAACTTACACACTTTTTATTTATTATGAAAATACCTACTTTCTGTATATTGTTGCCCTAATCTGGGCACGCTAATATACTAGTCAGGTAAATACTTTAAAACACTCATTATTGGAGAATCAATCAAAACAACTACTCTTCTAGCTAATACTGACGAAGTATTGAATTACATGATAAGATTCTTAGCATTTTAAAGAAAAAAAAAATATATTGAAAATACTTAAATCATTTATTCAAATTTAATCATTCACACTTTTTTATTTAATATGAAATTATCTACTTTCTGTATATTGGTGCCTTAATCGGGTCACGCTAATATACTACTTAGGAAAACACTTTAAAACACTCATTATTGGAAAACCAATCAAAACAACTACTCTTCTAGCTAATACTGACGAAGTATTGAATTACATGATAGGATTCCCTAAAAACTAATAAACAATAACAGCATGTAAAATAAAATAGATACATGTTAAGAACTATTACCGATTAAAAAATTTTATTAATAATAGTAACAGAATATAAAAACTTTTCAATTTAAGATAGGAACCACCAAACACATACTTATCACTGGAGGCAATCCCAGCAGATTTTGGTGGCGGTGTTAGTCTATTGGTAGTCTATACTAGACTCTTGATTAGATACCGAACGAGACTGCCCGTTACAATTGATCACCAAATATTTATGTTCTCAGTAATTAATAATTAGCAGATTACAGACATACTTTTAGAGTATAGAATTTAGAGAAGCTTATTTGTTATTGTGTAATGTTATTAATATTGTTTAATATTATTAATTAGTAATTGTCATAACTTTTCGTTCTTAGCTATTTAGAATTGTTTATATACGGAATATTTTATGGATTAAATAAATTAATGAGGGTGAATTTGATTTACTATTTTGAATTTAGAATTGATTTACCTATTAGGTTTCTCTATTATGGTCTATATTTATAGACCATTTGCTAATTGAACATTTTATAAATTTTGTATCAAAAATGATTATGAATATTTTCTACATGACAATATTTTGGTCTCAAATTTTAGTTTATACAAAGCGCATCTTTGTTCCCAAAAATAATTAGTTAGTGCCCTGTTGACCTCCAATTTACTAACTTTTGAAAATCGGGGAAGGGGGCCAAGTTAACGTTTTTTTTACACAAAATACAAAAATAGTCTCAAATTCTGAAAAGTACCCTTTGCGCCCCGAATAAAAAATCTAGAGAAGTTTTCGGGCCGTACTACTAAGTACTACTAAGTATACATAGGTTAAGAGGAAGTTTTCAAGTTCTCAAAAAATTTTTGGTGGTTAAAAAGGAGAGCTACTTGAAGCTAGCAAACTAACCCCTAATGCGTTATTAGTTATCAAAACCGGAGATATCTGAAGGTGGCAGTTACATTATAATTTAAAACATTGTTTATATAAAAAAGAACGAGTTCTTGAATTGTTTCTACTTCTGCAATTATTGCAAAAAGAAGTAGGTGCTGAAAGATCAGGAATCTTTGATTGAGAGACTCTGAGATCGAATCGAATGAAGCTGAGAACTAAGAACTTCTTAACATTGCAAAACTTGATTTAAAGTATCTTGAAAAGTAGTTGTTTTTTTTTTAATATTGTTACTAAATCAGATACAGAAGGTACTGGTTCAATGTTAAAAGAAGAATTAGATTAAACTTGATTGGGATTTTTAGAATGTACAAATGCTACCATTGAATCTTGGCACGATTCCCAAATTCGATCTGCAATGTCTATGATATCTTTAATTTCTGTCTTACCTGAGGCAGTAATTGCAATAAAAATAGTTTCATGTAAGCGTCTCTTCCATAATTTTATTAATAATTCCTGGCTTACCAAATGGGAGCCTCCAACAACGCTTAAAATCTGATGGGTTGAGGTCTCCCATTTGCGAGCCAGAAAGTAAATTATCGAGATGCTTCTTCTCACTAGAAGTTAGTCGTGAAATTAATACACTTTTCAAATTAGAATACAAATCATTCTCAGGTGGATTAGCAATATTACATCGTAAACATTATTTATTATTTCTAACGGTAAGCAAGCAATAACCTGGTCATGTTTTCTCCTGTCACTGACAATCCTTGCGACAGCCAGTTGAGATTCAATTTGTGCAAACTAAATTTCTGGCTTTGAAATACAATATATCACAGACGTGACATATTGATGATGAGGAATAACTATTGGATCTAGTGTTGGATCAATATCATTTATCGGCTGGGCCATAATTAACAAATTGATTGTTGTCTCGAATAACAAGGGAACATGAATCCACTGATTGATCCCTCAGAAAACCTTCCTTGAATTGGTAGAGATATAAATTATTATTTCTCTTTCCTTCTATTTTCAAAAGTAATTTCTTCTCAATTATTATATCCCCTCTCTTATTTATAAAAATATCAATGTTTCTTGAATTGGTCCATATTTAACTAAATATGCAAAATATATCCTGTATTTTTATCTTCTATCAACCTATTTATAAAAATTATGGTAAAAATGATCCAGCCAAACGTCGGGATTCCTATCTTCTATTAATTCAGTCAGCTGCTACACTTGCCCCTCCCCACATTTAAACGTTAATGACTCGAAAGCGAATTAGGCGCTAGTTAATTATTTTAGAGCGCAAATGAGCTCATAACGGGCACAATCTTTCTTGTTTAAAAAAACAAATGGGGGGAGGCAACTTTACTCACCCGGAAGGTACTACTTATGACCTGTTTTTACAGTGCTATCTGTAGATAAACCATCTTATATGTTCGTATCTAAAGTATCACCAGCTGGAGATACTTTCAACAGCTCACAAGTAAGTGAAGTTGCGGAGACTGGTTATTATTCTAATAACAAAAATAGTTACTCACGATGTTTGGTATTTTGTCTTTTTTGGCTTTAACTGTGTTCCATGGAACCTATGCCCAATTTGTTTGCTGTAAGTATAAACATTTTATTTGTTAGTAAATGTCTCGATTCAAATAATGTGATGATTTGCTATTTACTGTAACGTCGATCCAAGTCGGGGTCTGCTCGTGTACTAAACTATAAATGTCTATAAAATAATAATAATAATGATAAAGATAAATAAAATGCAGATTTAGTAGAGACAATTGTTTAGTATATAGCTTATATTTATAGTTATCGAAATAAATGAAAATAAATACAGTAATATCATTAATGGACAACGATCTCAAAAATTGTAATTGTTAATACATGAAATTATTTTTTTTATGTTTGACTTTAATAAGACTAAGACCATTCAAGTTTTCAAGACAATAGATAATGGGATATTGTTGAAAAGTAACAAAGTTTATTTTAGAATTTGAACGTGAAAAGTCTCGCCAAGGCAGGTTTTTGTTTTAACGTGTTCATGGAATTAACTTAAGTTCGCGGTTCAATTTTGCAGTTTCGGTGAGAGCGGTATATTCTTTATTTAAACAATTTAATGCTTTAGAGTCTATTTCTCATCGATTTTTTTTTTAATATCTGGAGATATTCAAGTTGAAAACGTTGAAAAGTATATATTTTAAGATGTATTTTATAAACTCATTTTCTCTGAATCTAGCAGAGGTAGAGTGATGAACAAAAAATGTTTCTGTATGGAGTGTTATGAAGAAATTTAAAGACATTTTTTCGATTATCTCACTTAACTATTAATATTTTTATTTAACAAAAATTTTTTCAAAGATGATTTTTATAGGGTTTCATCAGAGTGGCCATGTTAGAAAAAATATTAAATATAGCAATATACATGCAGATAAACTAGTAAAAGTTTTATCAAAATTAGACTGCAACATAGTGAAAAATACATAAATCTTCAGTTGGTCCGTGGATAAAGTAAAAAATATTTTGAGGTTTCTGGTTCTTGTACACACACTAAATCACAATTTTTTTTTCATCCCCTTTTATAATGGGGTGGGGGTGCCTAATGTTTTTTGCGACCTTAGCTTCTCTTGTATATACTAAATACCAATTTTATGAACTCTTAACTGCTTGATTTATCTATTTACCCCAAATTTACCCCAATTTATCCCCCAATCATTCGACGGAACAATATGAAAATATAATCTAGTTCTAGATCTCGTTAAAGTACATACGTGTACCAAATTTCAAGTCAATATCTCAAACGGTTCCAGACTAAACGTGCGCACAAAAAAAGTTACAGACCGACAGACAGACAGACCGACAGACAAACAGATTTTGTTTTCTCTCAAACTTAAAATCTCGACGTTTCATTTGCTAAGCCTATTTGAACAATCAAAATGTTTTATAATTTTTTTGTCGTTACTATACTTCCACTGGATGTGGACATAATAACGAACAGTTAACAGAAAGAAAAACAATACAATAAAATGTATAAAACAGATGAACATACAAGACATCTTGTAGTTGGTTGTATAAAACAAATATATTAAATTACAAAAATTCATTTATCGTGTAGCAATTTTTGTCTAGTAATATTTTTTTAATTTATGTTTGAAAAGATGTATGCTACTCGAAGACCTAATATCATCTAATGAATTATAAAGCTTACACCCTTGGTAAAGAAAACTTTTCTGGTACATAGCAGTTCTATGAGAATCAGGCAAAAGAAAATTCTTTGCTCTAGTGTCATGTAAATGACTCATTCGATTTCTTAAAAAAATTAGTTAATATGTTTATGAACATATGGGTACACCTCAAGAATGTATAGATCAGCAACTGTCAAAATTTTTAAATCACGGCAACTCTCTCTGTAGTTTAAATTTAATAAAATACCAATTGCATATTTCTGTAATAAAAATAACCTAGTCATAATGCAACTATTGCCTCAGTTTATAATTCCGTACCTAAGATGCGAATGAAAATTAGCATAATGGAGTACTTTAATAATTTCCTGGCTACAATATTTAACATACATTTTAGAGCATAAAAATTTGTTCTTAGCTTTATACATAATTTTTCGATATGTTGAGTCCATCGTAAGCTTTTATCAAAAGTAACACCTAGGAGTAGACTATCAAAACGGGTTTTTATTTCAAAGTCTGTACCATTAAAAACTGTTAGGCTTTCGGAATTATCATTCAATGAAAATTGTATTGAAACTGTCTTTGTTTTATTTTGAATTAGGTTATTATTTTGGGACCAATGTATGATTTCGTGATAAACTCCTTCAGTTGTTTCTTTTGCTTCAATTAGGTTGTTGCTGGTAACTAGAATGTTTGTATCATCAGCATAACAGATCACATGAAAATTTGGTATTTTTTGCAGATGACTAATCACATCGTTGGCAAATAATATATATAAAAGTTTTCCAAAATTGACCTCTGTGGAACTCCTTGTTTAATATCACAAATATTACTTTCACTCCACCGGCCATTTTCAATTTGTATTCTGTTGTCTAGATAGGAGCAAAATATTTGTAAAGCAGTTCCTCTGATACCGTATCATGCTAGGTTGACCTAGAGCAGCTAATGGTCTACCAAATCAAAAGCTCGTGAGAAATCTACGAAAAGACCCACAACTAATTTCTTTATTGTTGCCTAAAGCTTTAATGATTTTGTGATGAAAATCGCACAATGCAGACCTCGTGCTTTTGTTGGTAGTGAAACCATGTTAACATATTCTGATGTAAAAAATCTGATAATTGCTACTTGAGATGAAGTTCTAGACTTTTAGAAAAATTACATAGTAGACTAATGGTTTTATAATTATTACAGTCATTTGGATCTTCCTTCTTGTATAATGGAGAGACTATGGTTCTTTTAAATTTACTGGGAAATATACCTTTTTCTATAGAAAGGTTTATTATATAATATAATGGACCGCTTATCGCATATTTGCATTTTTTAAACAAATTATTAGAAATATTATCATGACCACTAGAGTTTGGAGACTTTAATTTATCTATAAGGAGTTCAACATTCTTAGTTGAAGTTGGAGATAGATAAATTGATTTCGGAGAGTTATGCACATTATTTTATAAGTAGCCAAAATTATGTAAAGTATTTACATATGTGGTGCTCAAAAATAGCAAGTTAAAGTTGTCAGCTACATCTTCTATAGGTGTTTCGTTGCCATATTTTACAAAACGAAAATATACTCACAACAATAACGTTTTATGTTCATCACTCTATTAAATTGAGAGAAAAAAGTATAAAACTTCTTAAAAGACAAACTTTTCAACGTTACTCAGTAATAGGTGAGTAAAAACTATACAAATTATAGTATAAATGGATAACCTATTAAACAAAATAGCAGTTGTCATATTCGGTTATGGGGGCACATTCCGCATGGTTATCATGCTAGACCCTTTCTCAATTATTGTCTTAATAGAAGGAACGTTATTTTTTTGAAATTTTTACTAGATTCTGATTTCCCACTTTTATTTCATAAAAACCAGTTGGTTTAGCTTTTATTTACAAAAAATGTAAAGTATTTTTAATTTTTTAATGATTTTTTAAATTTATTATTGCAAGGATTTTTATTTAAAATCCGCTGTTTTTGCGTAAATCCTTCCTGTCATCCATGAGTAACATTCTCAAAGAAGCATTGTTCGATGTAATTTTAAAAATATCGTCGAACCCACTAAAGTTTCGCAAGTTAGAACTTTAAAAAACTCACTTAAGAATTAAATCTACCTAGTGATATACACTCTCTAAAAAGTAAAACCAACCTATCCTGAATAACCAATTTTAAGTCCATGTATACAGCTCTTTAAAATTTTTAATATCACTGATACAATAGAAGAAATTTGCTGCCATCTGGATTTGAACCCAAAACATCCGTGTTCTGAGTAATCACATCAAAACTAATTTATTTAACATTAAGGTACAAGATTTTTCCCTTCACAGATACTCGTGCCGAAGCCAGTCAGACATCCACGGCGCTAGTCGCCGAGACAAGGACTGGGTAAGACGAGACTGAACATGATGCCGTTTAAGCTCGTAGGGCAATCGTGCACTTGAAACACTGAACAATGTTCCGGACTTTTTGGCAGAAGTGTCTCTCAATTTTCGAACACCCCCGTATATTATTTTTCTAGGGTTTGGAACTGAATTAGTTCGATGGCAAAAATAATTTTATTTTCGTTCACGTTTTAACATAAGAAAACTCACGATATTTGTTAATTAAAATATGCACACCACAAATGGAATTCCGGTATCCATTAAACTTCTACAATTTTTGATGTGTTGTTCTACTGATCCAGTAGATCAAAAGTCTCAATGGTCCCAAAATCACACCCATCTACCCTTTTTTACCCCCTATGGGTTGTAAAACGCTCGTATACATTTAACAATTACAATTCTATAAAAAAATATATTGGATTCTTTCAGCACGCTAAAAACCTCAGGAAGTATTTGACATTTAGACACCCTTCCACCCTTTAAAAAAAAAACTCCTTCCAGGGAGCTACAACAGCAATTAAAAAGATACAGAAGTATCGTCTCATTAAAAATAATTATAAGCGTTCCAGTGTTCAGAAAATCAGTTTACACAGTTTAGATATCTTCATATATTTCCTACAATTTATTCCCCTTTTATTTATTTCTAATTTTCTCATCTAAATACTTGTGCCAAAAAAGTTTCTTGGAATGTCTAAGGGAGTTTCCTGCCACTCCAGGGTATTCTCAAAATAAGTTCCGCTTCCCCATGTGGTCTTGAAATCATTTATGTTATTTTGGCGTACATAGTTTAGCAAAAAACTGTTTTCCTTATACTTCTTCTTGTTCTAGAACAGGGTTACAGGAATCTGAAGATAAAAAACACTATGAAACTCAGGAAATATAACAAATATTCTACTGTGATTTTGTGACTATTGATATACTTAGCATTTTTTTTTTTAATAAGACAATCCTACTGTATTCTATTAGTTTATAGTCAAAAAAACATAAGGGTGTCTAGATGCTTTGTACTTTTGTATCAGCCGTTTAATTGGTTTTCACATCAGGAAGGGTCGAAAAATGGTCAGGGATTGGCTTAGAGTTATTGCTGTACCTTTTTTTTTTAAGATGTACTACTCATTTGAGTGGTTCCACAATTTTTTTGGAACAAAGATACCGCTGTGCAGCCGTGAAAACGATTGTCACCTCCCGGAAGGAGCGAAAAAAGCTGACAGGGTGTCTAAATGTAAGTCAGATCCTTCGACTGAGGTTTTTTACCGTGCTGAAAGATACAAATATTTTTTTATAGAAAAGTAGTTGTTAAATATATACGAGCGCTTTTCACCTCCATAGATGGTAAACAAGATAGAAGGGTGTGTTATTGGGACTCGTGCACATTGAGACTTTTGATCTACTGGATCAGTAGAGCAACATATCAGGAACTTGAGAAATTTGACGGATACCGGATTTCCATTTGTGGTGTGCGGGGTCTTTTACTTTTTTGTTGCCCGATATTTGTTTTTTAAGATTCGATGATCCGGATAGAACTGACTGTGCTGCTTTAACTGCCGGTATTTTTATTAAAACCTGACGTTAAATTTTAAACATTCATAACGACGCATATTTTCTTTTATTGTGCAGAAGTTAAATAAAGAGGATACTAAAATTTAAAAAAAAATTGAACCACCTTCAAAATAGGTCGCTAAAAATTATTAAATAAAATTTAGGTGATTTCGATCATTAGTTTTACTCCACTTCTAATATCAAAATTAAAAGTTTATAGTGCTAAAAGCCTTTTTCTATTATTTTCATTTCAGTTCCTCATCCTGTCCAAAATCTAACACTTGACAACAACTACACTCTGTACTGGGAACCTAGCACGAATTGTGATCCAGTCTTCTATTTAGTTTCCGTCCGGGTCGATCCGGATAACATAAATCATATAATGAGAACACCAGAGACATATATGAACGTTTCCGATCTTCCTGCCTGCGAAAGGTTAAATTTCGAAGTCAGAGTTATCTCAGGGAATGAGGGAAGTGATGCAGCTTATCTTAGCACGTACATTCCAGCGCCCTCAGGTAAGTTGGCATCAAACTAGATATAAATATTAGATTCTTTGTCACATTATATTATATTAAAAAAGTTTTTATATAACCATTGGGCATTTTAAAGTATACTCTTCGAATTAAATAAAAAAAAAAACATTTTATGATAATATGATACAAAATTCTTCGACTACAAAGAAAGCTAGTTGGCAAATAGGGAACTTGCTCAAAAAATAAAACTGAATTAAAATACTCAAAATCGTAAATTAACATCATTGAGAACCCCACAGACAACAAAAATTAAAAAATATATATTTTCCAGAAATTAGGCGATTAAAATCTGCCTGCTTTTACCCAGTCTTTAAACGTGACGTTAGATAGAGAAAGTCGGCGTCAAGCGACACCGATTCTGCTTTGGCTTTGACAATTCCGCATGCGCATGCACATTTGTCAGAAACAACTAGCAGTGAACACAACCTAACCTAAAATACTACTCCGTGTAAAAGCCCATTGCTAGTTACGTTGGAAAATCATCTTCAATGTTCGTTGATTTTGAATGATATTTGTTATTTTTATATAAGTTTGTGTGGTAAACATGTTAGTCAAAAATTACTGATGCAGGTTTTTCAAAAGGACGATCAGACAATTTACCTAGTATAGACATGTTTAAAAAACACTGAGAGTTAGAAATGAACATAGTATTTAAAGAAATTAAAGTTTATGGCACTCTATTCAATAGTAAAACAAAATAAGCTTTTTAACACTGATCTGTAACCTGTAGTATCTTATCTAAAAATTCAATTCTTGCTATTTTGGCTATACTTAATATACTTATATTAAAATGATCCTCACATTATTATTATTATTATTATAAATGGCGTTGTTCTTTTAAGAAATATCCCCTATATTATTTCTTCTGCATGCTATTAGCCATTTTGATCGGCGATTTCTATCTTTAGGCACGCGAATAAACATTTTATTTGCTGATTTAATAGTAGTATTATTACATAGTACCACTATACAGTATTTTCCATTTCTCAACACAAAACAGAATCATAAACTAAACAAAATCTTCAAAATACGCCGAATAGCATACGTGAATTCACAACAAAACATTTTCATACAAGCAAACGTAAACACGAAAATTAGGTTAGAAGGTGTTACTCTGTAACAAAACTAAAACGCAAATTAGTCTCAAAGCCAACCGCCGCCCAGTCTAGGGAACCCACGCGAGACTAGTTTTCACGAAGTGACGTCACAGTGCTTTTCGCGAGTATTTCAACTTTGGTTACACAGGCACACAAAATAAAAAAAAAGTCGAGACCCAGAGGGTAGACCCCCTACTCCCATGTCTTTTGGGACGCTGAAACCGAATATAACAATTAAAAAGGTTTTAACTATCCAATTTTCTCCTAGCACCCCTTACAACCCTCCTGGGGGATTGAAATTCCACTTATTCTAAACATTTAAAAAGTAGGTTTTCTTGGTGCGCTGAAACAGAATATGACGATAAAAACTGATTTGAACCACCCAGTCACCCCCTAGCACCCCCTACAAGTCGCAGGAGGGGTTGAAATTTCACTTGTTTTAAATATTTAAAAAGCATTAGAGTTTTTGGTGCGCCGAAACCGAATATGACGATAAAAAAATGTAAGGTGGTGCCTGGGGGGTTGAAATCAGGTTTTTATCGTCATATTCTGTTTCAGCGCACCAAACAATCTGAGATTAAAGATACTTTTTAAATGTTTAGAATAAGTTGAATTTTAACCCCTCCTCGGACTTTTAGGGGGTGCCAGGGGGTGACTGGGTGCCTCAAATCAATTTTTATCGTGATATTCGGTTTCAGCACACCAAAAAACCCACTTTTCAAATGTTTAGAACAAGTGGAATTTCAATCCTCCAGAAGGGTTGTAAGGGGGTGCTAGGGGAAAATTGGATAGTTAAAACCTTTTTTTATTGTTATATTCGGTTTCAGCGTCCCAAAATACATGGGAGTAGGGGGTCTACCCTCTGGGTCTCGACTTTTTTTTTATTTTGTATGCTCGTGTTATTTATTGCAAAGTAAGTACTGCGATTTAAGAGCTGTTATTCGGTGTGGCGTGTTTTTATACATGAACAAACTTTATTGAATTAATAAAATGGGCAAGTTCCCCATTGTTGCCGAAATTACAAATCGAAGAGCAAAAATTATGTTGATAAATGAAGTATTTTGTATGACAATAAACTAGTAAATGATCCAGTTGAAGTCTCTAAAATGTTTTGCGAATACTTCTCAACCGTTGCTGAAGATCTTGTCAATGCCTACTTTCCTTCTCAATAACTGTGCGGTTTCTAAAACCTCACCTAATTTACTGTTTTTCAGAAATCTTTAAGATTTTTAATTTGTTATTGATTCACTTATCGACATTCGTAAATATGAATTAGGCAAAAATTAATTTTTGTGTATATATAAAGCGTTCAGCTATTATTGAGGAATTTGCGGTGAGTTGCAGTGCAAACTATCTTTCGAAATTAAAATTAAAAAAGCGAAACCGTAGGTTTTTCCCTGCTCTATAATTTTCATATGGAACAATTTTCCCGTAGGAATTATCCATATCGAGAAAGTTACGCAAAACTGCGTGCTGCTCGCTAATTTCAAAATTTCTCTCACAATAAACAAAAAACTATCAATCCTCCGAAAAAGAAATAATAGTTCATAAGGCATAGGGAATTTTACGCCCTTTAAGTTGTAGTTTTTTTTTGGTGTAGCCTCAGCAGAAGTCGAGATATTTAACTCCTTTTTCAAGGTGACGGCAACGTGCCAACAACTCACCAATACACTCACCAATCCCCCCGTGAAGCCCCAAAAGCTCGCTGACGGGGTTAATAAATTTTGATTTAATATGAGAATGGCCCAACTGCTTATATAACTGTTAAATCAAATATTTTATTAATTTTTTTAGGTGCGGATCTTTCGATAACTTCCTTTACGGCCTCCGTGCAAGATGAAGCTACTTTCTTGAATTGGCATGTAACGGAGAAATTCGCACATTGTGCACGAGGATTCCGATTGGTCATTCACGATTCAGTCACTCCAATACCAAGGGACATCTACACAGAACGTAACAATATCTTCTTAAATGACCTGGTACCTTGTGGACGTTACGAATTTGCAGTTATGGCCATTTACAATCTTGCATCGGAGGGCCCAATAAGTTTGATTGATTACGTAGCCCCGCAAGAAAGTAAGTTATTTTTTAATTATTCTGTTTATTGACAAAAAAATGATATAACAACATCTAATAACTTAAATTCTGTCGAACTTGTATCAACTGTTGGCGAAGAAATTGCGAAATATAGTTCATGCCATACTTTTTTAAAATCCGGCAACCAAGAAGAAGCAGATACAAGACTAATATTGCATATTAATGATTGTGTTCAACAAGGTTGGAAGGGCATTTGCATTAGAAATGTCGACACTGACGTAGTAGTAGTGGCGGTTTCATTTTTTTACTGTTCGCATAAAGAAGGCCGAAATAGTTTAAATTTACAGTTTGGGGCCAATAAATATTTTAGAGTATTAAAGGTGCATGAGATAGCACAAAAACTAGGAGAAGGCAAGTGTGATGAATTACGAGATTTCCACTCCCTAACGGGATGTGATACCGTTTCCTTTTTTCTGGAAGAAAAGGAAATTGACTGCTTGGAAGACATGGATGATATATTCAGAAGTAACAGAAGCTCTTATGTTCATTTCGAAACCTCACCTTTACGGGCTGGCTAGCTTTCAAAGTGGGCATATTTGGGGGCAGTTCTGACATCAAATTTGAATTTGCCTAATCTTGAAAAATGGGGATGGTACCTATCCGAAAATGTTTGGGTGCCAAAATAGTCAACACTTCCAGAGGTATCTAAAGCCCTTAGACAATTAATTCAATGTAGTTGCAAAAGAGAATGCATTGAAATCAAATGTGGTTGTAAAAAAGCTGGCTTGTAATGCACAAATTGTAAAAGAGAATGCAACTAACTTAAAAATGGTGTGTAGTCTAACTAAAAAAAAATCTTTACCTATTTTTAGTAAATTATTTTTAGGTTGAAATATAATGTGTCTTCAGTTTCTCGTAAAGGAATAATCAAGAAGAATATTATAATTATTGCTTTAGATTTTACTATACAGTGTGTCCTCGGATGGAGTTGACAAGAGGAAAAACATCTCTATCATTGATTTTACGACGAAAAGTCATATTTTATAAAAAATTATGCTTGTCGAAAAAATTAATTTACCATATAAAAATCTTAGATCAAGTGTTAATAAATTAAGAAAACATCAAAATGCCTTAAGAGAGAAGTACCTTCATTTATTATTTTGAACAAAATGTTTAAAAAACAAAGTTGTTTATAATCCAAAGTAAAGCCTAAATACAAATTAGGAAGTCTGTTTTTTGTCTTTTATGTTTTTATTGTGTTTATCTTTTTACGTTGAATTTATTAATATGAATAAGAATTCAAATTAAGATAATATTGAACTGACAAACGTCATTGTGACATTGTGGAAAATATTACTATCTTACATCTGTATTTATTAGTGTTCTGTTGATCATTTAAAAAAATGTTTACCAAACAAGAAAGAATCTATTTGATCAAATGTTATGGGATTGGAGACGTCTCTTATCGATAAACAATTAACCTTTTCCACCAAAAGTTCCCTAACACAGCGGTATCGCACCAATCATTGCGTAAACTTGTAAAAAATTCAATGAAACTGGATCTGTATTGAGTGTCAAAAAACCCAAGAAAAAGTACAATGAAGATGGTGCGGCAATACTTTTGGCAATAAATTCAGTAATAGAAAACCCGAAATTATCTTAACAGAAACGCTCACAAAAACTGGAAGTAAGTAAAAGTCATTTACAGAGAATTTATATGGAAAACAAAGTTCGGCTGTTTAAGCCAAGGTTCAGACATACACTTGAAAATGGAGATGAACAGAAGCGATTGGATTTTTGTTTATGGGTTGGTGAGAATTACCTCATAGATAGAAGTTTTCACAGAATGTTTTTTTTACTGACGAAGCAACATTTTGTACCAATGGCCACGTTTCATCACAAAACAGTCGGTATTGGGCTTTTGAAAATCCAAACAATGTCATTCACAAACGAAGTCAACGTTATAAAAAAGTGAATATACGGTGTGGGATTTTTTATGATCAAATCGTTGGTCCATATTTCTTAGAAGAAAATTTAAAACAGCATGTTTATTTGGACCTTTTGGAAAACTTTGTATTGCCATTTATAAACACTCTGCAAACGGAAGTAATGCGTAACATTTTTTGGCAGCAAGACGGTTGCCCAGCTAATTCCTCAGTTTTGGTACGGCAGTGGTTGACATATCACTTCGGAGCCAGTTGGATGGGAAGACATGCTCCAATTAATATTTCAGCAAGATCACCAGACCTTACATCAATGGATTTTTTCTGTGGTGTGTTTTAAAACAGAAAGTTTATGCAAATAACCTGCCGCATGGTCGAGAAAAACTAAAAGCACGAATACAAGATACGGAGAATGAAGTGAATGTACCCTCAACCATTCGTAAGGTCTATGGTGAATTTATTAAAAGGATGGAGAAATGTGTTGAGGTTGGAGGAGGCTATGTAGAATAAATTGTTTTTACACAAACGTTGAAGTTAATGTTATTATGTTATGTTAATGTTTGAAAAAAAATGTAAGTTGACATAAATGTAAAAGTCAAAATTTAGACTTCATAATTTATATTTAGGCTTTATTTTTTATTATAAACAACTTTGTTTTATAAACGTTTTATCCAAAATAATAAATAAAGGTACTTCTTCTTGAGGCATTTTGGTGTTTTCTTAATTTATTAACACCCCGTACATCTGATCTAAGATTTTTATATGGTAAATTTATTTTATCGTTAAGCAGAACTTTTTATAAAGAATGACATTTTGTCGTAAAATCAATAATAGAGATGTTTTTCCTCTTGTCAACTCCATCCGGGGACACACTATATATAAAACCATTTTTTGGTATTTCTCCGTGTAGCAGCTTTATATAGTTTTTTTATTCAAATTTTAATGTAAACTATTTTTCTTAACAATTGTTTTCTCTAACAGTAATTATTTATTCGAAAAACTTGTAAACCTTTAAATTATAAATAAAAATAACTTTTTTTATATTTTTCTAAGTACCGCCTTTATTTTTAGCTTTAGGTAAAAAGGTGTATTATATTTTTTTTATTCAGAATATAATTTGGGACAATTTTTCTTAATAACTTTTTTTGTAACATCAATAGTTTAGACAGAAAACTCGTTCTTTCAAATTTTCTAAATTGGCCGCCATTTTGAAACCGGAAGCCATTTTAAGTTGGCACTGCTCGGAAAAATAGTCGTTTTAATGACAGAAATCAGTACACTAAATTACAAGATTGTTTCACTAATAGCCGTTCCTGTCTGGGTTTTCGCTCTACTAAATCCTAGAGCAATACAAATGAGAACCTTTGAAGACTAACGAATTTCTTAGTAAATTAATGGCAGTTAAACTTGTATGTGGTCAGCATTTCCAATAAGTCAATTCTGATGGTAATTTAGACTCCATGGTTACTATAATGTAATAACTGTGCCCAATATTTTCTAAAGTGAGTCTACGACCCCATTTGAGTTTTAATAAGGTAGATTTAAATAATTTACAATTTACCAAATTACTTACTTAGTTCATGGCTAAGAGGCCGCTTTTGTGAACAATAAGTAAATTTTTACATTAGAAAAAGCTCTAATAAGCGAGTGGACTTTAAAGGCATTTTTCTAAGTAAAACTTACATTCATTTGGACTTGTAAAATAACTTTATTTGTATATGACATATTAGACATTTTCGACAGAATTTTAGGTAATTTTTAATACAGCACAGTAAAGCACAAAGTCATTGTACTATGAAGAAATCTTCTAAGTAGAAAATAAGTAACTTCATATAATTTCAGGCAGTTATGACTTCACAGTCAGATATTAAGACGAAATGAAGTCATTATCGAATTCATGAAACTATTCTTGTCTTAATGGTTGGTCTATATTGCTTGTTTGCTATTAGAACGTAATACCACCACCCAAGGTGGTTCTAATATTTTCATCTAACCTAGATAATAAAGAAATTTTCTTAATTACACATTTAAACACTAATGGCTCGTATATGAACTTTTAAAACCACGGAATGTCCCATTAGTAACATACATTTTCTTTACAGATGCGTCAATTCCTGAGCTGGCAGGTGTAGATGCAGGAGAAACCTACGTCAATATAAGTTGGAGTTTGCCTTCGTACTCAGTTAACCGCTGCACGATTACTGCGTTGGAAGTTGATGGACTACCGTTCTTGCACCAACTCTTCCCAGTTAATGATACTCCTGCGAGGCCGCTCTTCACGACGAGCCTAACCTCTTTGCGACCCGACAACATGTATATATTAAGAGTTACTATAGTGAATAGTGCAGGAAGCTCACGGCCTAATCAAATCGGGGTGCAAACCTTGCCGGTAGGCAGCGGCTAAAATGTTATCCCTATTGTAGGAGTGTTTCTAATTAAATAATTTTGAGTACAGTTTTTGCATTTTTTTTTACAGGAGATCGGGCTGTAGTTTGACTGTCTATTCCTGCAATCCTTAGTCCAATCAAATCACACATACTACACAAGGCTGCCCGAAGGAGGTACAATAACAAATCCTATTCAGTATTTGTGTTTACGTATGAACATTCTAATATCCCAAAATGTATGCTTTTTGGCATTTCTTTGGGCTGTGGCATGCACTTTTTCTTAAGTCAAGATTTAATTAACTCGTTCATATTTAGCTCAAGACCATGTGGTCATAATGGGCGGATCAAATAATTTCTCTACGAAAAATATATATCCACTTTTTAAAAGCATTTGTAAAAAAATTAGGCAATGTATAAATCTTAATATCTCAATTATGACTGTACCATATGGAAGAAACAATAGGTTGAATTTTGAATAAATACATACACAAATTTAACGTTAAGCTAGGCGAGTTTGTAACGAAACTTTATAATTATGTACCTGGTACAATCATTCTGTTAAACACAAATGATGAACAAAAATTCTTAAATAAGAAAGAAATCGCAGAGCAAATAATTAAAATAGTCACTAATAAACATAAACATAATGATAAAAACCTAATATTTATAAACTTAGAAAATGAACAGGCAATACAAGCCAACTTATATTCTGGTGTTAGGGAAAATGGAATCAATATAATTATGGTATCAATGATCAGAAATCACAAAACATCTCTGACTCTATTATTACTCTGGATGTATCTGACTCAGTGCCCAGCATGTCCCAAAATACCTCATTTTTAAGTCCTGTTAAACAGACACATTAAATCTAAACAGTGATATACAATTAAACGATCCTCATATAAATGTAGGGGAAATTTTTTTATATCCAAGGCTGTCAGAAATAACTCTTCTGACATAAATAACTCTACATATTTATGACTTAAATATAATGCATCAAAATGTTCAGTGCGTGACCAATAAAATTTTGATTTTAGACAATATTTTTGAGAATAAGTTTAACTGTAACATAATGTTACTTACAGAACATTGGCAAAATAGTAACCAGCTATTGCCGCAAAGCCATGAAACATGGTGGAGTTGCTATTTATATGAACAAAAGGTGTCGCTCAAAGTTTATTATTCATCATGTTGAGGAATTTTGTGAAGAAGGCGTTTTTGAATGTAGCTGTGTAGAATTTGTATATTTTAAAACTTTAATTATGGCAGTGTACAGGCCTCCCTCGGGAGACTTCAATGTCTTTTTAAATCTTTGTAATGGTCTATTGCATAAACTATATTGTACAAATAAGTTCATCATTATTGGTGAAGGTTTTAACATAAATTTTTTAAATCATAGCACTAATCTATCACTTTTCAAGGATCTGCTTTCTTGTTTTGATCTACACATTACTATTAATTCCTCAACTAGGGTTACCTCTAGCACCTGTCTGGACAATTTTATTATATCTTCAAGTTTATTGAATTTTAGAGCTAATGTTGTGGACTTACACCTGCCAGACCACTTTTCCCAATTACTGTCCATTACAGTAGAAAAAGAAAGTAGACAGGAAATAAAGTATGTATACCGCAGGAATTTTAATACAGGAAATGTTTCTCGGTTTCTTGATTACCTACGGAATGAAAACTGGCATGGTGTGCTTAGACATAACTGTCCGAATATTGCTCTAGATAGTTTCTATGATATTATTTTAATGCTAGTTTTCCAATGAAACGTCTTAGTATTAATAAAAACAATGATCGTAACAAATATATTAACCCAGAATTAATTCAGTTAAGAAATCTAGTAACCCTGTATAGTGATCTCTCCAAAAAAAATAGAATCTATAAGGATGATAGTGCTTTTCTAAACAAATTATATATCAAAAAGCTAGAAGCAGCTAAAAAAAGTTACCACGACCAGGAAATTTATAAATCTGACAACAAAGCCAAAACTATGTGGAGGATAATTAAATCAATACAGGGTACTAGCACAATTTCTAGAGACATATGTATTGTCAGAAATAATAAGGAAGTTTCTAAAGAAGAAGTTGCTGAGAATTTTAATCTGCACTTTTCTAGCAACATAAATATAAATCCCTTATGTGATATTAACTACTTAGAATCCAACATTCCTAATTTTAGTAAATCTCTTTTCTTAAACCCAGTTTCTAGTTTTGATGTTGAATCTCTTACATATAGATTGAAAGCTTCAAACTCGAGTAGCTATGACAACATCTCTAACAATTTAATAAACCAATGTAAATATGTCATTTGTAGATCACTAGTTCACATTATAAATCTATCCATAGAAAGGGGCACTTTTCCAGACAGATTTAAACTAGCAATAGTACATCCTTTTTATAAGAAGGGGGATCCAAATGAATGCAGTAACTATAGAGCTATTAGTTTACTTAGCAGTTTTTCTAAACTTCTGGAACTCCATCTCCAGGACCAACTATCAAGTTTTTTAAAATTTAATACATTGCTTTCTCCTTCACAACATGGCTTTACTGCAAACAAGAGTACTGAAACGGCCCTATGTAACTTTCATAATTTAATTATCAATGCGCTTGACAAAAAGAAATATGTTGTTGGTCTTTTTGTGGATTTCTCGAGAGCTTTTGACTTGGTTGATCACCAATTGCTTGAATTTAAACTAGCCAGATATGGCGTCCGTGGAACTGCCCTGCAAATATTTTCCTATCTGGAGAATAGGATGCAAATTGTCAAATTGCCTAGTGGAGTAGAAAGCAGTACTTGCATTGTCAGGCAAGGAGTTCCACAAGGCTCAATTCTTGGTCCCCTTCTTTATATATTATTTGCTAATGACTTAATTACCCACCTAGAGAGAATTCCAAATGTGCATGTGATTTGCTATGCTGACGATACCAATATCCTAGTCACTGGCAATAATTTAAATGAAGCAAAGGTCACATGCGAAAGAGTGTATGAAGTATAATATGTTGGGCCAAAGAAAATAATTTAATCTTAAATAAATCAAAGACTGTCTCTACCCAATTTTCACTAAGAAGCAATATTGAAGACATTACCCTTTTCGATGGTACTGACCATCCAATAAAAACAAATTATGCCAGCAAAATACTTGATATTACTTTTGATCGGCATATGCAATGGTATCAACATGTAGATAATCTTTGCATGAAATTAAGGACCAGCTGTTATGCTCTTAAATTTATGTCTAAGCACTGTAGTCAGGATGTTCTCAAAACTTTGTATTATGCCAATTTTCACTCACATCTAAGGTATGGAATTGTAAATTGGGGGAACAGTAGTAGTGTAAACAAGGTATTCGTTTTACAAAAATATGTAATACGTATTTTATTAAACTTGGATTGGACTATAAAGAATCATGTCGTTATGCCTTCAAATCTCTGAAAATTTTAACTGTTGCTGGTCAATATATTTGTGAAGTTTGTACATATGTATACAAAAATAAATTTAGTCTTATTAGTAATCAAGTTAACCATTCATATGAAATCAAACACAGAGATCTTTTACTACCCAATTCTCATAGAACAAGTTCTTTTCAAAAGAGTTTTATTTACCAAGGCTGTAAATTTTACAACTATTTACCCGAAGATATTAAAGTCTCTGCAAGTATACATATCTTTAAATTAAAATTTAAAAATGTTTACTAGATGAAAACTGCTATACAACAACTGAATTTTTAAATAGTTAATTACTTTTTGTTTAGTTAACTTTCTGTTTTTTTTGTAATTACCTTTTAAGCTTATTACTTATTATATTATATTTACATGTACATTTTTTTACCTTTTCTGCATTGTTTCTTGTATGCATATATGTATATTTTTTTCAATGGAGAAATAAAGATTATCTATCTATCTATCTAATAAAAAATACTAATTAATTAAAATGACATTAAACTAGCATATTTACTATTACCTAGCTAGATCAGAAAGGTGAAGTAGATAGTATTGCAAAATAACTATTACTTGACTTTAAAAAAGAAAAAAGAATGACTTTTTTTTTGAAAAAAAATTCGTTACTGATTAATTGATTATTTAATGTTTAAAGTAGGTAATTTTAAGGGGGCCGTAATTCGAAAACCAAAAATCAAAATGTTGTTAAATTTTGAGCATGGGGGTTCTACAGCATGCTGATCAATAATATTGCATTGGTTTTTCAACAAAAAAATGCCTAATATGATTTCTCGAAAAATCGACCCTTTTTTCTTAATGAAAATGCACGCCAATGACTTAAATAAGTTTCGGTTTAGTCAAAAAGAATATAGTAAAGATCTTTGATACCGATCCAAATTTGGTTGGAATTGGATGACCAATAACTGAAATGGATCGCACTGTATATTCCCCGAACTTAAAAATGACGAGCGAAACGTTAAAATCGTGGCACATTATAGTTTTTCACCACTGTGCGGTGGCTCGATCATGAGACAGGAGCACCGCATGGCCATTAGAAAAATATACTAGTAACGTGCTTAGTCAAAAACCATAGGAATATTTTGATTCAAAATTCTAATGAAATATAGTTCACATGAAATAGTTTATATGCCTTTTATGAAAATTTGATGATCATTCTGTATGACACATATGGACAGATTTCAATAGAGAGTATTCCACCGTGCTATTTTGCGTATGTTGTATTTGAATTAACAGAAGTCATATTTAGTCCAGTCTTTGAAAGTAAAATAGGGCGATACTGTATAATTTTGCCAAACAGCACCGATTTGCACAAAACTGGATTTAGGTTCTACTTACCTTCTACTTCAAAGTTGACCCTGTGCCGGGGGTTGCTTTTTATTTTTTAGGGGTGAAAACTACCCTTATTCGAAAATAATTGTGGAATTGTAGATTCGAGCGTGTAATCGATTGAAATCATCTTTAAATAAGTTGAATGACCATCAAATTACATTAAGGGACATAATTTATGATTTATTAAACAGTTTCGTCGCTAAAAGTCACCTCCTAGAATAGTTTTAATTAAAAAAAATATCTTCAAAATGTTCTTTAGCAACTTGGAATGATGAAATATCACCGATTTGCATGAAAATAAAAATTTTATTTTTATATGGATTTAAATTTTTGTATTTTTATTACATTTTCTTTTTATTACAAAAAACATATAAATAATCAAAAATCTTCTTCACCATCGTCTTCCTTTTCCTCTTCGTCCTCATTCCTTTCCACGTCCGCCTCATCTTCGTCTTCCTCCTCGTCCTCCTCTTGGTCCATAATTGGAGCATTATTTTGACAATTGTATCCGCTGCATGTTATACATGTCGAACTGCAGAAAAGTCCTAGTCTTCGGCAACCGCATGCTGAACCGCAACCTTTTTTACACCTACAAAAAATCATTTTCAACAGCTCTTCAGGTGCAGGTTGATTCGGAGTTTTGATTGGATTTAATACTCCTTCAATATTAACCCAACCCCAATCAAGTGGATTAATTTTTTGTATTTCCCAGCCATAACTGGGTTTGCAAGTAAACCCTTTTTATGTGCTCATTTAAAGCACCAATTGTTGGAACGAGCGAGTACAACTTAACTGCATTTTTTTTCGTGGTGGCCTTTAGATTCATATCTCATTTTTTCGAGATATGCAGGTCATTCACCTTTTTCAATTTATTCAATTGAGCGTCCTTCGCAAGTCCATACAACATGACAGTACAGTACTGACCAGCTTGTAAAATCTACTCAACGGTTGCAAGATTATTGTAAAAAATCTGCGCTTTATCTCTTACGTCCTGTCAAAAAACCATTTTGTAGGTTTTTTCAAGAGCTACAAGCTCATATAAATATAATTTTCTTTCAGCCCTCATTTTTGAAAGGGTTTGAGCTGAAAGGGCTTGAACAAGTTACTATTTACGAACATATGCAAACTTTAAACGGCCATATCTTACTCAAGTTTTATCCAAAAAAAAGAAAAATAAAAATTTTCAGAAGCAAAGCCTACAATTTTGTACTCTACAAAATTTTGCGTATCATTAATAGTTTTTGAGTTATTTTGAAGAAAAGGCAATTTTTTGCAAAATTACAAAAATGCTCTTTTCACTTCAAGCTCAAATTGTTTCAAAACTAAGCGCTTTAAACCTTTCAAACTTCTAGAGCATGTTACAAGTACATAAATAAAGTAAATTGTAAAGTGGTAATGATTATTTTCAATTGGGGTGGTAATTAGGTGGTGATGTTCACATTTTTTTGACTCCGAAAAAAATAGGGACCAACATTATTTTCGTCATAACTCGCTTAGTATTGATGCTAGGGACTTTTATAAAAAACAAGAGTCAAGGTTTTTTTCAAGCACTTTAAAAATGGTTCCATGAGTTTCCCCGAAAAATGCATTGTTTTTTGGCAACTTCACGTTGAAACTTTCAATTTTGGCGATTGACGATTAAGAACCAACCTTCAACAAGCTATTACTCCGTTTATTGGAACTACAGACACCATAAACCCACCATTCTTTTTGTTTTTTTATAAGCTATATTTTTACTAAGAATGATTTTTTGATAAAATATTTACTTTTTGAGTTATTCGAGAAAAACCGTCTGAAAACGTGGGTTTTTTGGTTGAAAAATTGACATTTTCACTCGCGAATAAGTCGAAAAGTATTGACTTTCAGAAAAAACTTTATAGAACAAAAGTTGCTGAGAATTAGTCAATCTATCCATTGTCGGACTTATTTTCAATGAAACATTTTTCACCCTCGAGAAGGGGTGGCATCCACCCCCAGGGTAAAAGCAACCCCCGGTACAGGGTCAGCTTTGGAGTAGAGGGTAATTAGAACCTAAATCCAAATTTTTATGAAAATCGGTGCTGTTTGGCAAAATTATACGGGAAAAAGGTCACTGACTGAACTAATTGTTCAATAAGTATATTCATTCGACAATGCCCGATTGAAACTCTTATTCGCTTCGTAGGAATCTTATTAAACATACGTCCATATCATTTTATCATTAAATTGATATATTTCCTAATTTAGGGTAAAGTTCGTTCGAATCTGAGACAGTCCATTTTTGTGTGCTTAATCAAAAACCTTAGCAACAGTTTGCTCTAAAATTATAATAAAACATACTTTATATAAAATCGACAGTTTATACACCTGGCGATACAGTGGATACTGTATCCAATACACAGGGTCGGCCTTAGTTCCTCAAGCGCCCTCGTGCAAAATTTTGAAAGGCGCCCCTTTTTCTGGTCAAGTCAGAAAAAAATTGTTTCGTTTTCGTCTCAAAATCGATGAGAGGGGAAAAAATTTTTCGTCCTCAAATTTTACTCGAAAAAAAAAGCTACTTGTATTAAGCCCCCTGAGGTACGGCGCCCTGCCAGTACATGGTGAATATATGCATCCACATGTGAATGTGTGTGGTGGAGGGGAAGATCACTGGGCTAGCCATAACTTCCCTACTGTTTCTCTATTTAGCAACTACTTGAGGGACATTGAAAAAAAGAATTAGAGATCTGCAAAATAATTATTACAGTTAACACTATATTTGAATAGATCTAATTTACTCTTCACTTAGATATGTTAGAAATTCAGTCAATTTGAACAGCAGAAAATTAGGGGAATGCCGAACTTACACCAGATTAAAACGAAAACTAAAATGTCTGATTCAGCGAGTTTAAGCATACATCGTACCCGCTACGTCCAGCCGTCGCACGTCTTAACCGGCTTAGATATCTAATAACTAATTAAGGGTTATTCCGCTAGCGTTAATTTACAATACAATATAATACAATACATTTATTAATGTTAATATACATATACAAGTATTTACATAAGTCAAAATATGGATGAAAAGAATAAAATTATTACAGTACAACATATATTATTAATAAATAGATAAAACCAATTAAGTTGCAATATAAAACATTAAAACAGCTATTGAACAGAACATATTTGTAAACATAGTTAGGTACAGTGTTTAATTTCCTCACAAATGTCCTCAACTGTGAAGAAAGCCTTACTGATGAAAATTTTAATTGTAGTTCTGAATTTATCCATGGGTAGCTCTCTGATTTTGGAGGGAAGACTATTAAAAAGTTTAACTCCGAAATGATTTATGCCTGTTTGTCCTTTTGTTAACCGTGTGAAGATCGTTCTTAAATGATCCTTGGTCCTGGTCTCATAATTATGGATTTCTTTATTTGATATGAATTCGTTAATATGTTTTTTAATGTATGTTAAGCATTCCAAGGCATACGTACAGGGAAATGTTAAAATTTTAAATTTTATAAAAAGATTCTGCGTTTCGCTTCTATAATCTACCCCAGCCATAACTCTGACAGCTCTTCTTTGTAAACTAAAAACTCTGTGTCCGAAAGCGGAATGCAATAATAGCATACGACATACGAGATTGGCATAGTCTAGGAATACTCCCTAGAAACTTTACAGAAGCTGGGTTACTATCTATACCACTTAGATCACGAAGGGAAGAAGTCATGACTATCATTTTATCTGGGTTTAAGCGCAGTCGATTTATTGCGAACCAGTTTTCTGCCCTTGACTGTGCCGATATACTTTTGGCTTTCAGAGAGTTTGGGTCAGTGTCTTTCAGTATAAGTGTAGTGTCATCTGCATATAATAGACAGTTTACATCAGTAAGTGTTGAAGACAGGTCAATAATGTACAATAAAAATAACAATGGGCCCAGGATAGAACCCTGGGGCACACCAACACTTACATGAAGTTCTTTAGAGTTAACTGAGCCTAAGCGTACTGACTGCACAAGATGGCGACTAGCAGCACTGAAGTTGTATACAGCTAGTTTATCAATTAAAATGTTGTGGTTAACACAATCAAAGGCTTTACTGAGGTCGCAGCTCTCCTCTATCAAACTATTTGAAATAAATTGAAAATATGAATACTTGCTACCTCCCCACTTCCCACCTATGTATAGATATAGTACAGCCTCAGAAAGTTCGATAACATTTTTACGCAAAAGAGCCCTTGCTATTCTTGATAATTTGACTGTTTTTGATTTTTTTTTGTTAATGTGACCAAAAAAGCGTTAACTACCCCGCCCACTTTCAAACGTTTAAAGAAAACAAGTAGGTGGCAACTTTACTCACCCGGAAGGTACTTATGACCTATTTTGACAATGCTATCTGTAGATAAACCATCTTGCAAACATATATGTTTGTATCTAAAGTATCATTAGCTGGCGATATTCTCAAGAGCTCATATAAGTAAGCAAGTTGCGGTGTATTATTCTAATGAAAAAATACTTACTCACGATGTTTGGTATTTTGTCTTTTCTGGCTTTAACTGTGTTCCATGGAGCCTATGCCCAATTTGATTGCGGTAAGTATAAACACTGTATTTGTTAATAAATGTCTCGATTCATATACGTCTTAACGTACTAAACTATAAATCTCTAAAATAAATTAAAAATAAATAAAATTTAGTAGAAACACTTGTTCAGTATCACTAATAGTGAAAATGAATACAGTGTAATCGAAAATGGACAACGTTCTCAAACATTGTAATTAATTTTTAGGAAATAATGGTCATTTTGTGGCCAGCTAGATCTCCCGATATAGCACCTGCCGACTTTTGGCTTTGGGGTTATTTAAAAAATTATTATATATAGAGAACGATTTAATAAAATAGAAAAATTGGAAAACAAAACATAAGCTGCGTTTCGGACAATAACTCCCATCATGATTGGAAATGCAACAAATGCTGTAAGGAGAAGGTGTCAAAAATGCAATGGAAGCAAATTCGAACATTTATTGTAGTTTAGTTTTTCCTATTTTTGGCAAAACTATTTTATGAAATGCCATGCATAATTTTCTTCTTATCAGCAACGAATTCTATTCAAAAAAGTGTCTTAAGAATGTGTTACTCGATTTTCGATTCGACACTTGGTAATTGAGATATAGCAGAGTTTGCACCATTGTTTGTTTCTCGAAAATCGAGCTCAGGACACCCATGTTGGTTTTTGTCTATCTGCCATAGTTTTAGAAAAAACCCCAAATCACATCTAATTTGGTTTACCCTGCACAGTATTTTGTAAAATTAGGTATTTCCAAACAAATTAATATTCTTTCGAAAATAATATATAAGTGTCAATGAAAGGAGAAAATGTAGTTTTTATGGAGTATTCTCATCACTTATAATTTTAAATCAAAATGTTTATTACAACGGCTAAAAAGGCAATTGTTGCTAAAACTTTGTGTCTTTGTGAAATCCTGCCATCAAAACAGATAAATACGTACGATGCCGCATTGAAACTTTTTAAAAGTGCTTTATTGCGACGAAAACCATTATTTTTTCTATGTAAACGTTTATCTTTGTGTGTTTATAATTTTTGAAATTATAATAATCATTCTATTAACTGTGGATTTTTTATGAAACTAAAAACGGTAAATGAATCATAAAAGTAGATAAAAAAAAATATGCTCCACTTGGATTTCGAGCAGAGATATGTCAGTCTTTGCACTTCGGTCTCATAAATAAACAAATTGATATTTCATTTTGAAATTTGCACTGGCTGTTCCCCAGTGCTTATATTTTTGTCTCAGTTAATTGAAATGAATCCAGATACACCATTTTTAAAATTGCTTCGATAAAGCATGTTTCAAAACAAAACCCGCGGTTGACACACTAATGCAATCAATTTTGATCGTATCGGGATATTTATTTGTTTAACCATCTTTTTTCGTAGATTTTGATTCAAACAATTTAACATGAAACAATTTGTGTTTATATAAAATGCAATGAATTTTAAATTTTGGAAATTGAACCCCGGTCAAATCAGCTGAAAACGTAGTATGTTATGCTTTAAGTCATTTTGGTCAAAAGTCTCCATACTTACAAAGTTCAAAAATGGATAGATTTGAAGTTATCGTACGTGGAATCAGTAGAAAGCCACTGAAAAAATGCTATCTTTGCGTTTTTTAAGAACTTATTTCGACTAGAACATGATTTTTCGAAGGATTTTCAACGGGATTATATGTTTTTTGGGTTGCTGGTTACACATAGGCACGCAAAATATAAAAATTGGTTTGTTTCTGGTACTCCATTGGGCAATCCCTGTACATTTCGACGTGCTGAAAACAAATCAGGTGCCCGTTTAACTCCATCACCCACCATTTCTTAGTAAATCGCGAAAATAACCTAGAGAAACTAATAATTTAGGTTATTTTCGCGATTTACTAAAAACTGGTGGGTAACGGAGCTAAACGGATACCTGATTTGAAACAGCATATCGAAATACATGGCGGTGACAATGGAGTCCCAGAAACAGACCACTTTTCACTTTTTTTCGTGTGTCTTTGTAATATACAGTGTGTCCCCCGAATGGAGTTGACAAGAGGAAAAACATTTCTATTATTGATTTTATGACGAAAAGTCATTCTTTATAAAAAATTATACTTGTCGAAAAAATGAATTTACCATATAAAAATCTTAGATCAGATGTACCGGGTGTTAATAAATTAAGAAAACATCAAAATGCCTCAAGAGAGAAATACCTTTATTTATTATTCTGGACAAAATGTTTATAAACAAAGTTGTTTATAATCCAAAATAAAGCCTAAATACAAATTATGAAGTCTAAATTTTGACTTTTATATTTTTATTGTGTTTATTTTTTTACGCTGAATTTATTAATATGAATAAGAATTCAAATTAACAAACAGAGTGTGCTGTCGATAATATTGAACTGACCAACGTCATTGTGACATTGTGTAGAATATTACTATCTTACATCTGCATTTACTAGGGTTCTGTTGATTATTTAAAAACTGTTTACCAAACCAGAAAGAATTGATTTGATCAAATGTTATGGGATTGGAGACGTCTCTTATCGATATGTAATTAACCTTTTTCACCAAAAGTTCCTTAACACAGTGGTATCGCGCCAAGCACAAACTTGTAAAAAAATTTAATGAAACTGGATCTGTATTGGATGTCAAAAAACCCAACAAAAAGTACAATGAAGACGATGCGGCAACACTTTTGGCAATAAATTCAGTAATAGAAAACCCGAAATTATCTTTACGGAAACGCTCACAAAGACTGGAAGTAAGTAAAAGTCATTTACAGAGAATTTATATGGAAGACAAAGTTCGATCGTTTAAGCCAAGGTTCAGACATAAACTTGAAAATGGAGATGAAGAGAAGCGATTGGATTTTTGTTTATGGGTCGGTGAGAATTACCTCGTAGATAGAAGTTTTACAGAATGTTTTTTTTTTACTGACGAAGCAACATTTTGTACCAATGGCCACGTTTCATCACAAAACAATTGTTATTGGGCTTCTGAAAATTCAAACAATGTCATTCACAAACGAAGTCAACGTTATAAAAAAGTGAATGTATGGTGTGGGATTTTTTATGATCGAATCGTTGGTCCATATTTCTTAGAAGAAAATTTAAATCAGCATGTTTATTTGGACCTTTTGGAAAACTTTGTAATGCCATTTATATACACTCTGCAACCGGAAGTAAGGCGCAACATCTTTTACCAGCAAGACGGTTGCCCAGCTCATTCTTCAGTTTTGGTACGGCAGTGGTTGGCAGATCACTTCGGAGCCAGATGTATGGGAAGATATGCTCCAATTAATTTTTCTGCAAGATCACCAGACCTTACACCAATGGATTTTTTTCTGTGGGGTGTTTTAAAACAGAAAAATTATGCACATGATCTGTCGCATGATCGAGAAACACTAAAAGCATGAATACAAGACGTGGTGAATGAAGTGAATGTACCCTCGACCATTCGTAAGGTATATGGTGAATTTATTAAGAGGATGGAGAAATGTGTTGAGGTTGGAGGAGGCTATGCAGAATAAATTGTTTTTCCACAATCGTTGAAGTTAATCTTATTATGTTATGTTAATGTTTGAAAAAAAATGTAAGTTAACATAAATGTAAAAGTCAAAATTTAAACTTCATAATGTGTATTTAGGATTTATTTTGGATTATAAACAACTTTGTTTTATAAACATTTTGTCCAAAATAATAAATAAAGGTACTTCTCTCTTGAGGCATTTTGATGTTTTCTTAATTTATTAACACCCGGTACATCCGATCTAAGATTTTTATATGGTACATTCATTTTTTCGACAAGAAGAATTTTTTTATAGTAGTAAAATCAATAATAGAGATGTTTTTCCTCTTGTCAACTTCATCTGGGGACGCACTGTATTTGCATACGCGGTTTTCTAGAAAATGGCCGAGGATCCGGTGATATTCATGTACATTAAGAATAGGCCATAGTTCAAGGCCTATATATTCTTTGAAAAAGATACAGGGTGTCAAAATTGTAATTTTTGTTCTTTTTTTGCCATATCTCGACTACCTCTTGACCGATCTTCTCCCAGTTTGGTAAAGAAACATTTTTTAAACTAAGAAACAATAATGTATGTATTACATCACGCTAACCAGTGGAGGGATCCTCATGAGCTCTACCTGATGATGAATATATTTTCTCTTCTTTTTTTTACGAAACGTAGTGGCACTTTTCACTAGAAAATCTTATGCATGAGGCATTTCTACGTAAATGATAATTCCAACCATTTTTGAAAAAGCTGCTGCATAGATCTCAAGAATTTTTTGAAAATAAACTCAATTTGAAAAGGACAAATTGTATTTATTGAAAAGTGTGCTTTGGTAACGTCTTAGTTCTGTCATTTACGTACAATTTCATTAGTTTGACATCTTGACAGAACTAAGCTAGCGTGATGTAATATATAAATTAAAAAATGTTTCCTTACCAGGTTGGGAGAAGATCGGTCAATAGGTAGTAGAGATATTGCAAAAAAAAAATAAAAAAAATTACAATTTTGACACCCTATATCTTTTTCCACGGCAACAATTTACTAAAGCATGTTTAGTTATATCCTCATATTTTGGTCCAAAGAATCTACCCTTGAACTATGGCCTATTACACAGCCCCACAAAAAAAAAAAATTTGGAACTGCAATCGAGACAACTGTATCCCTATGTAATTTTCGACGCTGAATCCGAATCCAAGGTCAAAAAAATCGTACACCCCCAAAATCATTAGCTAGAGTCAAAAAACACCCCTGGAATGGGGTAAAAAGAAGATTAAGCTACGAGAATAGTTGTTACATCTTAATCCATCGAATTATGCAAATTAAGGTTAAACAGCAGCGTACATACAATAGATATGAAACACACCCCCAGAGAGGGGCGAAAACTAGCCCCCATATATAAAGAAATCGATCTATAACAGCAATGACTGCTGAAAAAGCTCGAAATGTCGAAGTTTTGTTAAAGTGATAAGAAACCGTATCAGATCCGACGTAATCTTCATAAACTGCCAGTATGGGGTTGAGTACAACCACCCCTTTAAAGGACACGAGAAAAACAAGAAAAAACGTAGAATCCAACAGGATTTCTCTTTTCACGGATACTATGATTGGCTGAAATTGTGTGGTACTCTAAAATAGAACTAGAAACTTACGTTCCATCAACGTCCTACAGTGCCAACCCTGAGAGGGTGTGAGAACTACCCCCTATATAAGATTTAACTATAAAAAGTTACAGTGACTTCTATAAAAATTCGAAACACCTGCGTTGTGTGGAAGTGAGAAGAAACTAGACTATGTTCAACGTTGTGCTTGAAAGCCACCACCACGGGGTTGCGAGATGCCACCCCTATATCCGTGGGATGCTGGAAAAACAGAGAGAAACTAACCGGATTTACATTTTTATGGATGCTATGATTGGCAAAAATGGTGTTGTACACTTAGAGTTTGAAACTCATGTCCTATCAATGATATTAAGTAACGCCCCCAGAAAGGATGTAAACTACCGTCATTCAAGATGCAACGAAAAAAATGTTGCAGTGACTACTGAAAAAGCTTGTTGCTTATTCGTTTAGAGTTTTTTCAGAAGTCACTGTATCTTTTTAAAGTTGTTTACACAAGGGGTAGTTTTCACCCCAAAGGGAAGTGGAATTGAATAACAACAGTGATACGTGACTTTCTAAGTCTAACTTTGAGTACTACGCAATTTTAACCAATCATAGCATCCATAAAAATAGAAATACTTTTGGATCAATGTTTTTTTCTTGTTTTTTCTGTGTCATTAAAGATGAGGGGTGATATCTGGCAGCGCTGTTGGGGTAGTTTTCAATAATTAAGCCAAAACTACTGCAAACTCTTCTCACATTTACAAACGTCCGGAATTTCGAGCTTTTTCGATGGTCACTGCAGCTTTTTTCAAGTTGAGTCTTGAATGTGGGAAGTTTTCACACTCTCTAAGGGGTGACACTGTAGGACGTTGATGGTACGTAAGTTTCTAGTTCTATTTTAGAGTACTACGCAATTTCAGACAATCATAGCATCCATGAAAATAGAAATCCTGTTGGATTTAACGTTTTTATTGTTTTTCTTGTGTCCTTTAAACTAGGGGGTGGTTGTTCTCAACCCTATAGGCGTAGTTTATGAAGATTACGTCAGACCTGATGCAGTTTCTTATCACTTTGACACAACTTAGACATTTCGAGCTTTCTCAGCAGTCATTGCTGTTTTGGATCGAATTTTTTATATAAGGGGGCTAGTTTTCGCCCCTCCCTGGGGGTGTATTTCATATCTATTGTATGTACGCTGCTGTTTAACCTTAATTTGTATAATTTGATGGATTAAGATGTAACAACTATTCTCGTAGCTTAATCTCTTTTTACCCCATTCCAGGGGTGTTTTTTGACTTTAGCTAATGATTTTGGGGGTGTACGATTTTTTTTGACCTCGGATTCGGATTCAGCGTCGAAAATTACATAGGGATACAGTTATCTCGATAGCAGTTCCAAAAAAAAATTTTTACAGAGGCACACACAAAAAAAAAATGGTCTGTTTCTGGGACTTCATTGGGCAACGCCTATGTATTTCGACATGCTGAATACGAATTAGGTGTCTGTTTAGCTCCATCACCCACCAGTTTTTAGTAAGTCCCGAAAATAACCTAAATTATGAGGTTATTTTTATATTATTTTCGTGACAAAAAAATGGTGGATGATGGAACAATTCTGACTCCGGATTCGAATTCAACGCGTCAAAATATATAAAGATAAGTTGGTCTAATCAAAAAAACAGACCATTTTTTTTTAAATTTTGTGTGTCTCTGTTATGAATATTATAATAATCATTATCAGAATGGCATGAAACATAACATACTACATCTTCAGTCGATTTGACTGGGATCCAATTTCTGTAAGATTAGTGCGGGTTTCTTTCTCAATTTTTGTCATATTGGAACGTTATTTTTTAAAATTTTTACTAGATTCTGATTGCTCACTTTTATTTTCCGTAAATCGATTGGTTTAGCTTTTATATAAAAAAATGCAATGAATTTTTAATTTTTTAAATTTGTGTATTATTGGAACAATGTTATTTAAAATCGCCTGTTTTTGAGTAAATCCTTCTTGTCATCCGTGCGTTACATTCTCAAAGAAGCATTGTTCGATGCAATTTTAAAAATATCGTTATTAAAGGTCCAAAGTCGAACTTTAGGAGAGCCACTACAGTTTCGCAAGTCGAAACTTTAACAAAGTCACTTAAGAATTAATTTTATCTAGTGATATACTCTTTTTTTAAATTTTTGATATCCCTAATAGAATAAAAGAAACTTGCTGCCATCTGAATTTGAACTCGAAACATCCGTATTCTGAGCAACCATATCAAAATTAATTTATTTAATATTAAAATTAAAAGCTTATACTGCTTAAAGATTTTTTTCCATTATTTTCATTTCAGTTCCTGATCACGTCCAAAGTGTAACGCTTGACTACAACTACACTCTATACTGGGAACCCAGCACAAATTGTGATCCAACCTTCTATTTAGTTTACATCCGGGTCGATCCGGATAACGTACAACACATAATGAGCACACCAAATCCATATGTGAATGTTTCCTACCTCCCTGCCTGCGAAAGGTTCCATTTCGAAGTCAGAGCTGTCTCAGGGAATGAAGGAAGTGATGCAATTTATCTTAACACGTACGTTCCAGCGCCCTCAGGTAAGTTTTGCGTCAAACTAGATATAAATATTGTAATGATCCATTTTTATTAAGGGTAATTTTTACCATATTTTGACAATTCTAGTATAATTTAATGTATTTTAGTAAACTCTTTAGTTGGTCCATTATTGTACTTTCCTTAGATTCAGCCTAAAAAGGCCGGTAGATCTAAAATATAATAGGTATAATAGCCCTACTTTAACTTTTATTGGTTCCACCTTGACGCTTTCCCACTAACTTGGCACTACGACGGCAGTATAAATTGCTCAGGCGCGTAGATTCGAGGCTTCTTTTGGTGACATCGCGAATGAAGATGTAAATAATAAAATCTCCGGCCAGGGGGAATCTGCCCCAAGCAGTTGTCACTTTGTTGCTGGGCTTTGCCGGGTCCGAAATAAGTTTACGTATAGATTATTTGAAGGTAATTTGCATCGACAATAATAATTCTGCTGCAGTATCCAGCTTCCCATTAATAAATCGTCGAATTATGTTTAGAGGTGTGAATAATTTGTCTGCAGCTCTAAATATTTGTTGTTTGATAACATGTTTTTGTATAATAATAATAATTAGTTTAACTTTGTGTAAGAGTGCTTCGAAGAAATCTTCGGTTAACCCTGTTCCCGGACTGCGAGTAAAAACTTTGCTGTGTTCCTGTCTGATTCTAAGTGATATTTTGTCGAGAGAGAGACTTCTCCGTGAGTTTTAGTGCGCGTACGCAATGTCGTTGCACTTTTGGTTGATTGTAATGCAATTTTGTTGTTTTTGATTTATGTAAATGTTGCTTATAGCCGATGCTGTTGTTTTATTGTAAATTAATCTGTTATAATTACTTTTAAGATTTAGTAGTTTTGTGTTAAGTTTATAGTAAAATCTTGTCATTTTAAAGTAATAATTAGTAGTAAAATCGGTTGGCCAATGCTCAAGTTTTCGGGTTATTTTAAATAACATTTTAGATTTTTGGATTCTTTCTTTTATCGATATTTTTGGGTATATTGTTTTATTTTGTGTTGTACATTTTATGAATTAGTTAAAGCAACTCTGTTGCCCACCCTGAAGTCGCACTGCTCTCTTTTTGTATATAAATAAATATTGCAATATATTTGTTTATTTAGATTTTCGCGTTTGATTACCTTTTTCAGTTTTAATAATAGTTATGGGGTAACTGGGGAATATTTGTGATTTCTTAGAATTTGAAGGATTGATCAGGTATTTTGTAGGTGTCGCATAGCTATGAAAAAATCGTTAGCTTCAATACTAAATGCCTCTGAAACCGAATATCCGAAGTCAGATTCGCTCGTATTTCACCCTTACCCCAAAAAACACCCCTAAAAATAAAAAAAGTGGTCTGACCTACGGACTAGATCTATGTATCCGTATGTATTTGGACCCGCTGAAACCGAAACTGAACCCGTCAGAATTGTCAGATTGGCTCTTTTTTCACCCCTAACCCCCCAAAAATGGTCTGTCCAGCGTATAAAACATAAACATAAACACAAACAAATCATACCAGTGTTTCCTTATGTATTTCGTAAGGATACACTGATCTGGTCCGCCGGACAGACCATTTTTTTGTTTGTTTTGGGGTGGTTTTTGTGGGGTTGGGGGTGGAATATTAGCGAATCTGACAATTCTGACTTCGAATTCGGCTTCAGAGGGTCCAAATACATAAGCATAAACTGGTATGGTCTGCAGTTCAGACCACTTTTTTTTTCGGGGGGGGGTTTCTTGGGGTTTGGGGTGAAAAACGACCAATCTGACAATTGTGACTTCCGATTCGGTTTCAGCGGGTCTAAATACATATAGTACACAGTAAATCGCCCTTTTTTTTAATGATTAATAACAGGCTGAATTTTCGTGAGTAGCTTCGTTTTGACGAGACGCCCAACTTTTCCCTCTGCGAAAATTCTCGGTAGTGGTAGCTAATAGCAAAAAATATTTTTTCTATTTCACGCGAATTAGATAATTCGACAACCTGTCAAATTATGTTGTTGTGGACAAACACGGGGCAAACAGCCAGTTTCATAAATATGGACAAAAGGTTTCTTTAAATACTTTATGATAAAGTCGACTTTAAATTATCTTTAAAGTCGTTTCTGTTTCATAAAGCAACTCAAATCTCCTGTTAGATAAAGCTTGGATTTTGAAATATTTGTTCTATTGGCAACTTTGAAATACTAAAGTGGCATTAGCCACTGGACAATGTGACTGCTGTCTGGCAGTTCAAGATCGTCTAAACCTGATATTTCTGTCTGGTTTCTTGATTGTTCTCTAGTTACTGGTGTTCAATAAATTAAATATGAGTGCAAGTCATCACTTATTATCTTTAAGTAATTCATCAACTTAAAGGTAATAAGAGGAATAAAAGTTCGACTTTCTCGAAAGAGGACGAAATAGGGCTGTTAAATGCTATTCTATCTATTTAGAGAGAAAAATACTCGAAAATAAAGAAACGAATAAAATAACAAATATTGTACACAAGAGGGCTTGGGTGACGTATTGGAATACTGTACAATGCTAATTCTATGAAATTTCAGAATCAACTGAAATGCAAATTTGATAGCACAGTGGGTTTTATTAGTCGAAATCGATAAAAAAAATCCATATCATCGTATTTTGTTAAGGGCTCCTGTGCCGTGCTTAAGAAAATTATTTCATAGTTCGAAAATTTCTCCTACATCCCTGAATCGATTCAAAAATTTGTTGATAGGCTTTAGAAACAACATTATAGGCGTCTGAAAATAAGGAGTACGCCACCTGGTGGTCTATAGTCAAACTAATTATGGGCTTTTCTGTCATTGTCTCATTAGTGTACGATAATATAAACAATAAGTAAAATGATAAACTGAGATGCTAAGTTATTAAAAATATGATAGCGTTTAAAGGGGCTACACAATTTGCTGGAGCCAACCTAGTATCCTTTGTAGATTGCAGGGACAACTCGTGAAAGTTGAGTTGCACTGCAATGTTCAAAGCATACCCTCTTTAATGTAGACACCTTTAACCAGGCATTGAGAGGGGAAAAGCTGGTGCAAATAACCGTGGCCCGAGTAGAAGTAATAATAACCTGGACAACCACACGTTGTAAGTGAAATTTTTGAAATAAGCAAATATATGTATGTAATTTCAGTATATTTATAAAAGTAATGTATACTATTACACCATGCACTATTATGTTTTACCCTTGAATATTTCTATTTCATATTTTACAAAATACTGTTTCATTTATTTCACTTAAAGAATTAATTTATATTCAGTGTACCACTAATTTCATGGGTATTTGAATCTGAGACACTTGTTTGTGAACATAGAGGCATACATGCACATTTATTAAGTTTTGTGTTGAATATGAGTTGTACCACACAAAATAATATGTCCTGCATTTAAAACATATTCCCCTTCATACACACACTTAGAATTTTTACATTTTTAGTGCTTCCCAAATGTTCCATACATTGCAATATGCTTAATCTAAATGTCACTCATGTTTCCTGAAAGAAAACTGATTTAAACTACAACTGTAAATAAATTTAAAGAAATATTTTAGTTTATTAATACTTAACTAGCCAGACAACGTTTATGTCGAAGAAACTGTATTTTTCAAGGGAAAAACTAGATAACCTAAAAAAATATGAATTTTGCCGAATAATACCATTAACATATTGCAAATCACTTACAACAAAATCTTGCAAACCTTTAGGTCATATATTATTAATGTTATTATTTTTAACGCCAAAAATAACAATAAACAGAAAAAAATCAATATGAGTATTCGCAATATAAACAAACAAAAAGCCTATAATTAGTTCACGAGTTCTCCACTTTGGCACTGGCATTTTAAATTCAGACGCCTATAGAATGGTACTAGACTATTAAAAAGTCAAAAAAAAATTTGTTTTTGATTTTTGCACAAGTAAAAAAAAAAATTCTTTTTTTAGTTTTAAATAGCCTAGTACCATTCTATACAGCTGTCTCTAAAAGAATATAAAAATTGTTTTTTAATCGGTAGGAGAAATTTTCGAATTACGTTCACGGAACCGCCCACCTTAAACCTTCTAATATCTGGACTCTCCTTAAAAGCATGAGATCTTCGTCCTCGGTGACGATGAACTTGAACTAATGTCGACTAAGTGTCGGTTATTATTCATTTTAACCTTTTGTAATATACAAAACCACAGCACAAAATACTTTTGACAAGCACGATTTTCAATAAAGCTTGCTTTATGTCAAAAAAGTACCAAATTCCAGACGATAAAGGAAGCTTAAAAATCGATTATGAAACGGGCTGTTATTATAATTAATGTCCTACAAGTCTGTTATTTTACAATAACCACCCTATTTTGAGATACATTAAATGAAAAATAACGCCCTAGGGCGGTATGAATATTTATAACGCCCTAGGGCATTATAAAATTATAATACAACCCAAAACAAGCAAATTATGATAGCGTTATTGACAAACAAAATGCGTTACTATGCAACGGCGCCGTTTACAAACAATTTTGATTTTTACTCTCTTTTAAATCAAATCGTTCTGAACATAATAGATGTCAAATTAATAAATCGTAAATGTCAAAAAAAAAAATTCGAATTAAATAACAGACTTGTAGGACATTAAACGTTGAAGGCACCACGGGTGTTATAGGATAATGACGCCCTCGGTCGACGTACACTCCCTCGGGCCAGAGGCCCTCGGGATTGTACACTGCCGACCTCGGTGCGTTATTATCCTTATAACACCCTTGGTACCTTAATAACTATATTAACTCGCGCATACGTAACCAAGGCAATCGAAAAACAAACTCTTTAACAAACTCTTTAACAAACTCTTTAACAAACGTTTAATGAACGAAAAATATATTCCCAAAATAATTTGACAGGTTGTCGAATTGTCTAATTCGTGTGAAATAGAAAAAATAATTTTTGCTATTAGCTACCACTACCGAGAATTTTCGCAGAGAAAAGTTGGGCGTCTCGCAAAAACGAAGCTACTCACGAAAATTCAGCCTGTTACTAATCATTAAAAAAAAGGGCGATGCACTGTGGACTAATAAGGATACATTGGTCTGGTCTGCAGGCCAAACCACTTTTTTTTGTGAGGCTGTGAAATCAATTTCAGACTACAACTTCGTTCTCCATCGGACTAAGTAGGTTATGGGGTTAAGTGGGTTATGGGGTTTAAGGGCTTGGATTTTCAGATTACAACTTCATTCTTTATATGCCTTTAATAGCTTAAATTGTGAGTTTTTTGAGGTTATGGCAAAATCCTGATGTGATGGAGTTAAATAAACCTCGAATTCGGATTCAGCGACCCCAAAAACATACAGTGAACATGGTCAGACCCCCAGATCAGAAACAATTTTTTTTGTGTGTGGCTGTGTAATTAAACACAAAATTAGCTTATAAAATTTTCCACAAAATTGGTCATTTATAATTTTACCGCCAGATGCATATTTCTAAATTCAGCTAAGTTCCGCGGCCTTCAAATTTTCCAAATTTTGTCTAGTTTAATACAAGCTATAATCGTTGGTAAAACTAAAAGTGCACGTACCGCTAGCTGCTTTATCAAATAAGCAATATCCCAATTTTCACAAATAATCAATTTAATTTTAGTTCATTAATCTGCCAGCACAAAAAAATTAATGGATAGGTATAAAAAATAAGCAAATAAAAAAATATTCTTTTTATTATTTTATATTTGATATTTATGAAAAAAGCATACATAGGAGTCGAATTGAGAACCTCCTTTTTTTTAATTTCATGAAGCCGGATAAAAATAAATTTGTGTCAAGAAATTGTTTATAACAATTAAAAATTATTAATAACAATATGCAAAAGCAGTTGTTATAACACAGCCTTGCAAAAAAAAGTTCTGATGCCTAAACTGGCCTATAATATTCACATGTATTTTCCGACGCAGTAGCCGAATCTGATAATAAAAAAGCCGTACACCCCCAAATCTTTGCATTTGCTGGTGTACCAAAAATAACTCCCATATACATCAGGATAATGTGAATGGATACATTCAGCGGTCAACTTCCCAATTATTAAATGAATCCCCCCCCCCACCCATATTGGGGTAGAAATTACTCCTATATAAATGCCAATAAATCCTGGAAAATGTTGAAATGTTGAAGTTTTCATAGTATGGAGTAAAGTGTATGAATCTGATGTGACTGGAAGCTAGCCCCAATACTCATTATCTCATTAGTTAGAAGAGTAGTTGCTTTGATTGGTTCTCCAATAATGAGTGTATTTACCTAACTAGATTATTAGCGTGTCCAGATTAGGGCAACAATATACAGAGAGTAAGTAATTTCATGATAAATAAAATAGTGTGCAAGTTGTGATTTGCTTAATACCTAAATAATGTTCTCCAATTATAATGAAATTGTCATTAAAAATGAGAAACGGTAGTTTATTCTTAGGTAAAATTCATATGCTTGGTATTTTTTAGCAGGCTGTATAAAACAATAGTTATTTATGTACCAAAGGTCGTAAGTGCACTTTTTTTGGATGAGAATACAGTTTGCAAGCCGAGCCCGTAGGGCCGAAGTTTGCAAGTTCGAGACCAAAAAATCACACTATACGATCCGCGGTGAATATTATATTTTTCGTCAGACCCATGAATCATGAAACTAGAAAAAAACTTGAGAAAACTAGTGGAAAATTATAATTATCTGAGTCAGGTTTTCATATTTGCTAAGCAAATAGTAAAGGTAGCGATGCTTGGATACCGTCAATAAAATAAATTTAGGACGCGGCTTCTATTCAAATGACAAACTACTGTCAAGATAAATAAAATCATATTATAATAGCTTTGAACATTTTTGAAAATAATGTCGAATACATGTAGAAGATATAGCAAGTAACACCAAAAAAGTTAAAAAATTTAATACTTGTTATATAAAAGAGAACATTTTCCCTTTACTTTATTTCCCTAGGGACGTTATGAAAAATAACGACCCGTTGCCGATGACAACAAGTATTTGGTACATAGAGCATCACTTACGATCAACAAAACAATGGAATTAGAGTATACTTACGAGGGATGTATAACGAAATAAATTTTCTTAACACAAATCGATTTTTTTAACAAGCCAAAATTTTTTATAGAATTACTTTTTGCCAAAAATTTATTTCCATTTTTGGTATAGCTAACCCCATCCAAGGACACCCTGTATAGGTTATCATTTTTGTTTTGTTTTGTAATTTTTCATGTTAATTTAAGGACGCGGTTAAAAATATTTTCTGTATTTAAAATTCGGTGTTGAGTATATTGTGTCATAGATAAATATAACGATAACAACACAATTGACAAGGGTGCCAAAAATAATTGCAATGCGCGTAAGAGATACTATCTGATTAAGATTATGTATTTTATATTTATAACTGAGATTGTTTGGAATTCAATCTCAAGCGTTGTTTCACGAGTAAACATGATAGCCAAACATCAAATAATTCTACCCTCTACCGACTTAATAGTTTGTAAACCATTAAAATATCTTTAAAAAACTATCGAAAACTGTTTATATTTTTAAGCATACTGAACTAGTCACATTTTACCAACCAAAATTTTTGTGATATACGTAACATGACCATTGAATTTCCTAGCATTGTTTATTGTCAAAAAATTCAAATAATTGAAAATATTGTGAGAATTAACGCTAAAAATCATCAAATAAAACATTTTTAAAGTCTTTTAATCCTCTCTAAGTTCAGGTAGGTCAAAACAGTACAGAGGTTGTCAGTTTTTCTATATTCATCTTAAATGGGTGAATTAAAAGAAAATACGTTGAGAGTTAACTTCAAACACTTCTATCTCCTAAGCTATTATCTTTATAAAAAAAAGTAACCTTTTCCTTAGTTTATTGTCATAATTTTTTATCGCTAGTAACATTCAGGTAAGATGATTCCCTGATAAGTTATTTAACCTTAAAGTAAAAAAAAAATTATTTTTTCAAAAGTTTTCAGAATACATTAATAATAATAATGATAAATCTTTGTTAATAGTATAAATATACTGCACAAACTACACTGATAAATATTTACAAAAAGAATACAAGTACACATAATTAAAAAAAACAAAAAAGAAGTTAAAATACAAAATTAGTTATTATTAATAATGTTTTTATTGCAGTTTTAAATCGTTCTAAACTCGTAAATCTCTGACATTTTTAGGCATTACATTCTTTAATTCCATTAATAATAACGACTTTTGTCCTTTTGTGGTTTTTCTGTGATCTACCGGGTGTCACAGGCTAGTGGCTCCCCCCTATATTTCCTTTATTTTTTAACTCATCCATTTGAAATTTGGGGTGCATAGACTACCTGTAAAAATGGATTTTTAGACATAAATAATGGTATGAGGTCATTTCCGGTTTACCCGGAAATGACCGCAACTTTCGATTTTTAAATGGAACATCCTGTATATTTTTACATATTTGAATTCAAGACAGCATTCTGAGTATACCATGAGATTTTCGCTAATTTTTGAGTCGATGTTCAGTTTTTTAAAGCTTTTTAAGGCATTCGTCTAGAGTGCTTTGGAATACCAAAATTTATTCTACGGCAGATAAAGTCCAAGGGAAAAATATAATTTTTATCTATTATTATCTATTTATGAAGCCTCCAAAATTGAACAAATCACTTTTTTATCGCAAACTTTTTTTTTCAAATGGGAAAGTGATGGCTCCTAGTGTTCAATAAATTATAGATTTCTTTCTGAATTCATTGATATCAAGGAACAAAAGAGAGAATCAGAAAGTTATTATTCACAAAAAGGTAGTTATTCACATTTCATTATCTAATATATAAAAATCTCGTGTCACAGTGTTTGTTATCGAACTCCTCCGAAACGGCTTGACCGATTGTTATGAAATTTTTGGTGTATATTTGGTAGAATAGGTCGTAGGCTATTTTTTATACCCCTAGGTGATAAGGATGCCCCTATCCAGAAATTTTATTTTTATTTTTTGGACAAAAATTTATAATTTATATGACAAAACAACGTTTGCTGGGTCAGCTAGTTAGATATATGATTTTTGCAAAGTCAATTACGTTACAGTTCAAGAAAAATTATATTTTTAGATAAATTTAATAAAATAGAAAAACAAATAGCATATATTTGAAATGAATTCAGAAAAAAATCTATAATTTATTGAGAAAAAAAGTTTTCGATAAAAAAGTGATTTGTTCCATTTTGGAGACTTCGTAAATAGATATAAATGAAATTAAACGAAAAATTATATTTTTCCCTTGGACTTTACCTGCCGTAGAACAAATTTTGGTATTCCAAAGCACTGTAGACGAATGTCTTAAAATGCTTAAAAAAACTGAACAACGACTCAAAAATTCACAATAATCTCATAGTATACTCAGAATGTTGTCTTGAATAAAAATATGTAAAAATATACAGGGTGTTCCATTTAAAAATAGAAGGTTGCGGTCATTTTCGGGTAAATCGGAAATGGTCTCGTACCGTTTTTATGACCAAAAATCCATTTTTACAGGTAGTCTATGCACCGCAAATTTCAAATGGATAAGTTAAAAAATAAAGGAAATATAGAGGCGAGCCACTAGCTTGTGGCACCCGGTATATACATATTACTTTGCCGTCTCGTATTATAAGAGTAAACATCCTTAACAAACTTAATTAAATCAAACAAATAACTTGGAAACATATTATTGACAATTTTATAAATAAATACCATAATTTGTATATAGATAATGTCATTGACTGAAAAGATATGTAACACATTTAACATTAAGTGAATAGGTGTATAGCGATCGCATTTTAATATTGTTCGTATGCATTTATTTAGAGCGATTTGAAGATCATTTTTCAAGCTTTCGTTTATAGCCAGAAAGCTGCCTATATGTTTTTGTGACAGGTAATGGGACTGTCTGCTGATAAAATATCATTGTTGGTAGTGCCCCAAGTCGCCTAGTCAGGGTTTTCGAATTTCTACGTGGCATACCTCCTGCAAAGTTTGACCCTCGCAAGTGATTGCTATCCAGAGATATGCCCGAAAAAACATCATTTTGGAATTTTGCCGGATACGACTGTTACATGAATGAGGTGACAGGTGCGGTAACTGCTCTAAACCTTGTTAGCTGTCTTGGGGCTCACGAGAGGGATAGAAAAATACGTTTGGCAGACGCGCAAGTGGTTTTGGGCAAGTGTGGCTGCACTTCGAAAAGACCTAAATTTCACAAAATTATGCAATTTTTGTTAAATATTGAAAAATATGCAATAAAAATGTCTGCTGGTTTTTTTTTTTTTCATATACCTAGATGTATTACAAACAAGAAAAACCAAACAGCTGAAATTTTTATTCGTATAAAATTTTTTTATGCTAAAAAAACGAAAAAACATTTTTGGCGCCAGATTTGAATTCTTCCATATCTATGGATAACTCAATAATACGATATATATAGAGTTATATTAGACGAGATGGGCATGACCTTTGCGGCTTCCAATGACGTAATAAATGACAATTTGGTTTTTTTGTTGATATCACCATACATTTACATTTTGATGCATTTATTTTTAATTTTTTGTATTCAAAATACCTAGATAAATTATACAAGTCTTCATTCAGTTCAGTTGTTAATATATTGTGGATTTTCCCATTAATTGATTAATATCACTATTGTGCATCATTGGCAAATAAATGTAGTTTACAATTTTTTATTATTTTATGCATATCATTTGTATAAATCAAAAACAGAAATGGACCCAACACGGTACCTTGCGAAATACCAAAATTTTTAACCATTTCTTCAGAAATTGTATCTCCTATTTTAACTACTTGTTTCCTATTCGACAGATATGATTCAAACCACTGTAATACTATTTGACTTACACCATATGATTTTAAATTAATTAGCAGTATATCCCTACTTACGAAAGCACGTTTCAAATCCAAAAAATCCACTAGTATCGTCTCACCCGTAACAATAACTTCCCTCCAATTAGTTATTATAGCTTGAATAGCTGTTTCGCATGAATGTTTTGACCGAAATCCTGTTTGGTTTTCATAAAATATTTTATAATTCAAAATGATTCAGTATTTGTTCATAAACAACACATTCCAGTGTGTAAAATCTTTTAGATAATGTAACCACCACGGTCAAAAAAATTCATGCGTATACATAATAGTTGGGACTAACAAAAAACTCGATTTGGAATTTTTCTTTTCCATTTGGAATTTACTGGAACCAAAAAACGGGCACTTTTTTGTGCAGGAAATCAAAATTTTGCCTTTATTTTCCTTGTATAATTTTTGATTTTCCAGCTATCAAAATTTGCCAAAAGAAAATTTTAAGCTACTGTAATAAGCTTTAATTTGGTTCAAGATACATGTTAAAAAGTTATGAGAGTTGTGACTGTTTGAAGCGGGTAACCTTCTCAAGGCTACGTTCAAATGCACCTAATATTAACTGTATTTTAGACCGGCGGTACATGACCAGTCAGGTGCAACGTTTATAAAATGCATGGCAATCATATATATGAGTGTAATTACCATGAATATGCCAGAAATGCAAATTTTAGGCAGTCGTCGCGTGCAGAAAGTGTGCAATCGATTTTTTTTTTGTTTTTTTTTTTATTTTAAAGTGGATGCCAATAGTGCCAAACGAAAAGCCGTGAAAAAAAATCCAAAATCAAAATCATCCAAAATCAAAAATACCAAAAAATTTTACGATTTAATGTGCGCACCAAAATTTGTTTTGCGCGCGGAAACTGCATGCCAATGAATTTCCGCTGGATTTTTTTTCACGGCTTTTCGTTTGGCATTATTGGCATCTATTTTAAAATAAAAAAAATACAAAGAAAAACAAAAAAAATCGATTTGCACACACTTCTGCACACGCCTAAAATTTGTGTTTCTGGCATATTCATGGTAATTACATTCATATATATGAGTGGCATGCATTGCACCTGACTGGTCATGTACCGCCAGTCTATTTCGGCAACGATGAGCCTAAACAAATTTTTATTTCGTGGATTACTTTTATTATTTCATAACTAATTTTTATGTTATGACAAACTTTTTCGAAAAAGTGATCCTCTTTGAGTAATTTGCATAAAACCTTTGAAAAATCAGTGTTTTTTGCTTAAAAAAATCAACGTTTTCAACCCCCTGTAACTCAGTGAATGGAATTCGACGATACAACAGTGACATTATTTTTCGAAATCCCTGGGTTGGGGTGAAACTCACCCCAACGAAAAAGAACCCGTATTCCTCTTTCATATTTCATATTGACCTATTTTGAATCACACTATCCAAAAGTATTTGACTTTAAAACTACTATAGAGTTAGTCCGATCACCAAGTTACTATACATCACTTATTCCGCCAAAATTCATTTTTTGCTAATCAATACCCGATTGATTTGATGTGCCTGCATCGCGTAGATCTTGGGAAGGAACATCTAAGGCCTTGAGAGCATGAGGCCATTTTCTCGCTTTTTTTAATGGAAAATAATTTATTCCAGGAAAACTGTCATCACTTGGCACGAAACATTCCGCAGCTGCGCAAGGTTCAATTTTACCAGATAAAACACTTATTTATAATATCCTTTAAATATTCTAATTACAACTAACTGCACCAGAATATTAATGTGGACTATTTAACTTCCATTAAAAAACTTATTATTAAATTGAACCATGGATGTCTTCCAACACATATTTTTAAAAGATAGTTCATATGTGACAACTCCTCGCTAGGCGATTTGAACCATATTTTCTTTCCCTGTACCAGTCATTCACAAACTAGAAAAGCATTTAAAAGTTGTTTAAAAACCTTAGATGTTCACTTTCCCACTAACATCGTTTCCCTTTTAGGTACGGGAAATAAAGAAAACGATGCCATAGTATCTTTCCTGCGTAAATCTGCAATGTCAATATAAAATATAGATCTTCTGTGGCTAATGGAAACTTTAGAAGCCAATCAATTTCACACACACAACTTGGAATACTAACGCTACACTATTTATTCCTCCTTAGCCTATTGGTATATGCCAAATCAGAATTAAATAATAATAATGTCATTAATGATTAATGCAAATCATATAGTCGGGGAGCCCACTCTAGCTGTACGTGTCCCCCCCCCCCGATCCTAAGGAACAAAGGGACAATATTTTTCATAAAGATTAAAGCCTAAGGAACAATTTTAGACATGTTCCAAAAAAAAAAACTGGTTGTACTTTCAAAATGGCGGCCATATGTTTAAAGAAACTGTTGCCAATGTTGTTTTTCTCATTTAACACAAAAACTAAAAAAGATGGACAAAAACTTTTTTCACAAAAAACAACGTGCATAAATTTTCTACAATTTTGTTCCTATACAATATTTGGATAGGAGTTGGGGGAGAGTTTCCATGAACTGGAGAGCCAATGAACCGGACGCTCTAGTTTTCTGCTATACCCGACAGTAATTTAGCATCATCCAAGGAAGCCTCATGTCTGCATCATCAAGCGAAGTCTCGTGGACAAAGGTGGAATCAGTGGCTCGCTTCATGTTGACGAGACATGCGTTGAAAAATACGTTGCTGATAAAGTAAATATTCGTGTGAATTTGCGAAGTGAATAACTCCGTTTCTAGTGACGATTATTAACTGATCTTTGGATATGCATATTGAGGGATTGTTTCTCATCAGACAGGTATGTGATATTATCAATATAACGATACGTAAGAATCGTATTTTGAAAGCACATATTCCTTGAACCGAACACCTCGGCGTCCAAGAATTGGACGTCCAATTCATGGGCACCAATGTGTCCGATTCAAGGAAAATGTAAAATTATTGTCTGTTATTAAGATATTTGCTATGCAAAATACGGTTGATATTCTCTCGCCATTTAGGTAGGTACTTACAACCAATTTATTTATTTATTGCTTCCTAAATCTTATAAAAAATATTTTTTCGTTAGTATTTTCAAATGAAAAATTTATATCTATCGACATTTTTTTGTTTTTAGAAGCTAATTGTCATTAATTTTCAACATTTTTTTGCAGATTGTTTGTGATGGCCAAAAGAGTTAGAAAGTCTGATGAAGAAATTCAAGATGCAGTGGAGGCTGTTATAAATCAGAATCTTTCCGTAAGAAGTGTTGCCAAAGGCACAGGTATTTCGAAATCTGTATTGGCAGATTTGGTAAAAAAACACAAAAACTGTCCAGAAGGCAATTTCAAATATACAAGGAATATTGGAAATAGAAAAACGTTAACTAAAGACCAGGCGCAGCTATTAGTTTCTTGCCTTCGAATAACCTCCAAGATGTGTCATGGTTTGACAAAAACGCAGACAAGAGAACTGTCTTACCAATTTGCTGTAGCCAATAAAATAGTTACACCACCAGAATGGAATAAAAATAATAAAGCAGGCATCCACTGGCTTCATGGATTCATGAGTCGCCACAAAGAACTATCACTACGTCAACCCGAAAGCACATCCTTAGGTAGAATTTCCAGTTTTAATCAAACGAATACCACAACTTTCTTTTCAAATTTAGAAAAATTTTACAAGAAACACAATTTTGCACCTAACATGATATGGAATCTCGACGAAACAGAGTGCATGACAGTCACGAAACCACCAAAAGTAATAGCTGTACAAGATACGAAACAAGTTGGACAAATTGCTTCAGCAGAAAGAGGCACACTGATAACAGTCCTTTCTTTTATCAGTGCTTCAGGGGGACAATTCCCCCTGTATTCATTTTTCAACGAAAGTATTTTAAAAATAAGACGCTTAAAGGAGCTCTCGTTGGCGCCAAAGGAATGGCAAATCTATCTGGTTGGATAACCTAAGAACTATTTGTTAAATCCCTGAAACATTTTAAGAATCATGTTCAACCAACCGTCGATAAGAAAGCTTTAATTATTATGGATAATCATGCAACTTATGTAAATCTGCAAGTTGTTGATTTTGCAAGAAAAAAACACATAATAATTTTAACGTTGCCTCCGCATTGAAGCCACCGAATGCAACCTCTTGATGTGGTTCGTTCAAGTCAAGGTATTATTATTATTATTATTATTATCATATAATTATTAATATTATTATTATTGTTAGGTACAAACAAGCTATAAACAATTGGTTAACAGGCAATCCAGGAAAAACTGTAACAATATACGAGGTTGCTGAGTTCGATAATCCTGCTTTTAGTGAGTCATTTACAATCAGCAATATCTGCAAGAGCTTTAAACAAACCGGCATCATTTAATTCTAACGTCTTCACCGACGATGATTTCCTTCCTTCAAGTATAACTGACAGACCTGATCCGACATCTATAATCCAGGATAATAGCAGTCACCTACCGTCTTACAGTCAAAAGTGGAACTAACACAAAACGACAATATCTTAGATCAGCCATCTACTTCTGCCGATCTCAACCGTCCTTCTACAAGCGGTATTGTAAACAGAAATATTACGAAAGGAGGACGAGAAGAGTTAGGAATAGTTTCTCCGAAAGTGCTTAGACCATACCCAACAGCACCCCTACGAAAAAAAAGTAAAACCGGTGGCCGAAAAAAAGGAAAATGCTCGATTATAACAGACACACCTGAAAAGGATGAGCTGATGAAAGAGGAAGAAGAAAGAAAAAACAGATAAGAGGAAGGGCGTCAAGAACAAAAAAGTTTCGAAAGCTGCAAAAAAAATGCACTAGTGACTCAGATACTGACACTCAAATCTCTCTCCGCGATGAATCGCCACCTCCAGATCTTGAAGAATATTTAACTCAATTAGAGCAAGAAAAATATGGTTCTTCAAATGAAGAAGACAAAGAAAATTATAAGGAAGATAATTCTACTTGCATAGTTTGTGGAGGTGAATATCGTTTAAGTAAAGAAGAATTTATTCAGTGTCGTTTGTGTAATAAGTGGGCCCACGAATCATGTGGAAATTTAATTTTGTTTGCAGGAAGTGCTCTTGAAATGTTATTTTCACCTACTTACCGACCTGTTCTCATGTATTATGTCCCAGTGTCCACTTCATGATCATAGCTGTCCATAACAAGGGCAACGCTCCATGAAATGGACATTTTATGAAATAAATTTGAAATATTTTTTCATTATGACTAGCTTTTTTTTTTCCAGCTTTTTATGGGAAAATAAATCCACAAACCCTCTGCTCGTAATCTAACGGAGCAATTTTAATCTTTTTTATTCAAAAGAATATTTTACAGCTAAAAAAGTAAAATTGTCCGTTTCAAGGAAACTCTCCCCATTTTCCAGATAAATGAGTCCAAAATTAAAAAAACATGGAAATTCATATATCGGTAAATCATTTAGAGCAAATAACTGTGACAATTATTATTGTAAGGAGTATAATATAACTGCATATCTTTTTTATTTTATTTATTTTTATTTATTTTATTTATTTGGTACACTATTCACCCAATTACAGAATAGAAAAATACAAAATAATTCAATACTTATCTAGATTATGAACAAAGAGATATATACATATTATTTATATATCTGAATTAAACGAATAAACTAAACTAACTTAAACTAAATTAAACTAATACAATGCATTTGTCATATATAAAACAATGTGAATGTAAGATGTACACTCTAAATAGAGTCTAATAGTCCGCAAGTCAACAAGAAAGAACAAAAATATATTTAAGCTAGAGACAATTTTTTTATGTTTACAGCACTGCAGGTGAAAATATCTAAAGAAGTATCCAAATTATTATATATATTACACATTTGCTGAATACAAGAAAATTTCTTTACATTTGTTCTTGAAAATGGCAAGTAAAATAAATTGTTGTGCCTAAAGGCCGCCCTAGGAATTTGAAAATTAAGCATACTTAAAATTTCTCCACAGTCGATGTTACCATGTAAAATTTTATATAAGAAAATTAATTGTGACCGGTGTCTACGGTTTTCTAGACTGTCTAGGGAAAATTTAGAGAGTAGTTCTTGATGTGGGTAACCAATAGCAGGATAAGTCCCATCAGTCTTAAAAGACGCATATTTCAGAAATCGACGTTGAAGCCTTTTCAAATTTGTATGTGTACGTTATAAACAGGACACCATACTATTGAAGCATACTCAAGATGTGGTCTAACAAGAGCAGTGTATAGTTGTTTTAATGTATTTACGTTATTAAAATGTGCGGAGTTTCTAATGACAAAACCCAGTGTTCTATAACTTTTACTGACAGTAAGTTCGATGTGGTTTACAAACGTTAATTTTCTATCAAAGTCACACCCAAGTCACAAAAAGTGTCAGGACGGGAAAGTGTGTGATTGTTCAATTTGTAATCAAAAACAATAACATTATGTTTTGTTGTAAATGTCATAGTGTTACATTTTGCTTCATTTAAAGGTAATTTATTTATTATACACCATGTATTAATACGATCAATATTATTTTGCAATTCAAGGCAATCATATTCACACGCGACATTGCAAAATAGTTTTAGATCATCCGCATATAGAAGGCAGTTAACAGTGATATTATCTACTATGTCGTTAACAATCAAATTAAAGAAAAGTGGCCCTAAATTTGAACATTGGGGGACCCCCGACGTAGCTAAGACTTCAATAGATCTAACACCATGATATACAACATATTGTCTTCTATCAGTTATGTAGGATTTAAAAAGTGCAATAAGGTTATCCGAAAATCCAAAAATTTCAAATTTTTCTAAGAGGATATCATGGTTCAGTCTATCAAATGCCTTTGAAAAGTCAGTATATATAACGTCTGTTTGTATACCCTTATCATTAGAGTCAGAAATAAACTCTGTAATATTAATTAAATTCGTAACTGTTGAACGCCCTTTGAAGAATCCGTGTTGAGCTGTTGATATTTGATGCCTTACATGGTTAAAAATAGAATGGTGTAAGATAATTTCAAATGCTTTAGCAAAATTATTTATTATTACTATCGGACGGTAGTTACAAATATCGGATCTATCACCCTTCTTAAAGACTGGAATTATTTTCGATAATTTCCACTGTAGTGGAAATTTAGAGGACTTTAGTGATAAGTTAAATAATATAGGAAGGGGGCTAGCAAAAATAGCAGCACAGTCACGTAATATGAATGCGGGGATCCCATCAGGCCCAGAAGTTAATTTAGGTTTAATTTTCTTTAATGCTGTAAATACGTCGTCTTCCGTAAAACATGAACTACTAAAATATGAGCTACTCTCAGCAAAATTTTTAGGATTATGCGTGATATTTTCAGATTCAGAATAAGATTGCTGAAAAAAGTTAGCAAAAGAATTAGTAATCTGTTGAGGGTCAGATAGATATTCATTATTGTAATTCATAAAGTTTGGTAGGTCAGATGAACTACGTTTATAATTAATAAATTACCAAAACGAGGACGGATCATTAATTATATTTTCCTCAACATGATTACAATTCATTTTATAAGGATTATCAGAATCAATTTTTACTTTTCGCCTTAATCTTTTAAATTCGTTCTGATAAGTTACATCACCTGTTTGCTTATATTTATTTAACGCTTTATGCTTTTCTTTGATAGATTTAATTAACGGATAGTCAAACCAGGGTGGATATGTTCTTTTGAAGTTTTAGATTGAGGTACAGTATTAATAAATATTGAGTTTAATTTTGAATAGAACCGATCACTAGCTTCGTCTACAGTTTCAGAATTATTTAAAAATTGCCAATTTGTTTCAGCTAATGTTTGATAAAGGACGTGGAAGTTAGCTTTCTTAAAGTTAAATTTATAATTAGAATTAGATTTAATTTTATGATTTTCGTGATTTTTTATTATACTAAATGTCGAAATAAGAGCAGGATGATGATTGTCCTCTGCAATGAGAATATCAATAGCCCTCTCGAGTTGACAGGTTTTATTAGATAAAACTAGGTCTAGTAATCGGTTATTTGTATTTTTTACTCCATTAAATTGCTTTAGGTTAAGAAAGTTTTGAAAGTTTACTAGCGCCCTGTAGAGTCAATGAGGAAGGCGTATTAGATGTAAGGGTGCAGTACTCCGGTATATTGAAATCACCTAGTATTAAAATATCAGAATTATAAATAAAGTTGAGAGAGCAAAAAGCATGAAACAGAGCATGATACATCTCAACAGAGGTTCTGGAAGGAATGTAAATAGTAAATATATAAAAAGAGTAGTGATTTATAACTATGTATATCATTAACATAACAAAAAATAAAATAAACTGAAAAAAATTTATAATCATAATACTTACCAATAATATTATAACTTGCCGACATTTACAGTTTGATACCGGATTTGGCAATAAAAAAAGGCTTATTAACATATCCGCATTAGCCGAGGGAGTAATCACTTATGTAATATGCGGAACAGGTATATGTGCAGTGGTGCGTAATATCGTGCAACATGTGTGCAATACTGCAATATTGCAACTGTGGGACACATAATTTCAAGTGATTGCTTCCTCGGCATTAGCACCTACAGTTAGGATGGGCTCCCATAGTAATATACAACGTGACCTACCATGACATGCGGAAAATTTAACAGTAGGTTATCCCCACCGAAAGGAGTTAAAAAAAATTAAAAATTTTTAAAAAATTACCAAAAAAATTACCTTATTTTTATGTAGAAATGCGCCACCAATGACTTTAACTAATCTAACGTAACGCGGTACAACCATATCACTTTATCACACTTGGGATTGACACTACTGTCAGCAAAGCTGGATAAGATAGAAGTGACTTCTGGGTTTCAATCAAATCACACTACAAAAATAGCGAAATAAATCGAAGACATTGACTCCATGCTGAACGACAAGCAGTTATACGAAATATTTGTTAAAGCGGTCAATTACACGGCGGTGTCCCTATTGTTCGACCGGAAGCAAAAAATGCTGCTCGCTTTTTTAAGGGGTCTACACAAGATCCAGCGACAGGGAGCCATGCTTTGAACTCATTCGTAAAAGTGAACTGGTCCGCTGGAATTCCAATTATCTTCAAAGCGTACCGACAATGTTGGCTCCCTGCCGCTAGATCGTGTGTAGACCGCTGTTTTTGATCTCGCCGGCCGACTTCACTTTTTATGCCAATTAAGGAAATGTAAACAACTCGAATACGTTCTTTGGTAGATCACGCTGTATAGAGCACGAGGAATACTCAAACCCTGTAAATTCTGCATCATAGATTAACATTATATGAACACAGCCCAAAGTATCTAGGCATTGGAGTGTACAATAAGCTATCCAATTCGTTCAGGTCTATTGATGAAACAGATTTTAAAATACAAATAGAGCATTTACTAAAAAGTAAACCATACTATTCCATTGACGAGTACATTAATGATAGTTTGTAGTTTTATATTTTGTAAAATTTAGTTTTAGTTTAATATACCTGATGTATGTATCTATAATAATATGTTGTATATATTTTATATTTATTTATTGACATTATTGTGTTAAACTTTATATGATATTTATTTATTTATTTATTTTAATTACGCTCACCCAACAGGTTTAGCCCAATTACAGGGGAGCACCTAAACACTACAACATGTTTATGTACAGATATAATAGATGTAAATATTATAATTCAATAATAATGTATACCAAAATAAAAATAAAATTGATAACACAGAAGAACAAATATATACAATAAAAACAAAACAATTTATAACACTTCTGACCGTCCCACCTTCTAGCGGCTTGTATATCAGTGTATACGCGGAAGTTACGTAATTTCAGACGAGGATTACGTAGTGGATATACCATCCTTCGGAGGGGATGTAAAGCAGGTGGCCCCTTGTCTATTAAATGTTAGGCAAGTAAAAGATCCCTACTCTTCATAAGGGAAGAGGTTCGGCAAAATTTCCAGGTTGGGGGTAGCTCATCTCCTGGCGTCGGTGATAGGCCCTGGTAGCGGAAATAGGCTGACGTTAAATGAATAGAAAAAAAAACACTTCTGACAGAATATTTTTTAAAACAGTTCGTTTCACAGAGAAAATATCACAGTTAGTTTGTATTTTGTTGTAAGAATTACACATTTTAAAAAGGGGAGTTAAGATGGTTGTTTGTATTGGCCAATTCGGGTAAGTAAAAGGTATGAGAATTTCTTGTACAGTGAGAAGGGACATTAAAAGATATTAAAGATAAAAATTCTGAGTCATCAACATTCGCATGAAGTAATTTATGTAGATACATTATATAATTGATGTTCCGCCTTTTTTCTAGTGACTGAAAGTTATATTTTTGTAGTAGTTGAGCCATGGGTATATCTTGATCATAGACACCCGTGTCTTTGTAATTCACGTACCTTAAAAATTTGTTTTGTACTCTTTCTATAGTGTTTATATGACATTGGTAATGTGTGCTCCATACAATGGAGGCATACTCTAATAAACTTCTAACATACGACACATATAAAGTTCGTATATTTGTAAATTGCCTAATACTGCGAACTACATACATCTTGGTTGCCTTTTTTGATATATCTATTACGTGGTTGTTAAAGGTAATGCCCGAGTCAAATGTCACCCCCAAGTTTCGTTTATATTATAATCAAATACCAACGGTGATTTTTCCTCGTATAGGTCATAATACTACATTTTGTATATTAAATAGTAGTTTGTTCTTAACAGACCAATTATAGATATTATCCAAATCTGTTTGTAAATTAAGGCAATCGGTAATAGATTCAATGTTTGTGTATATTTTTAAATCGTCTGCAAATAATAAATATCGAGTGGTTTTTATTTCTTTTGTCAAACTGTTAATAAACATTAAGAACAATAAAGGTCCGAGATTGGAACCCTGCGGTACCCCGGAAACAGCAACAAATGGCTCGGATACAATACCTCTAACAACAACCCGCTGTAACCGATTGTTTAGGTAAGACGTCATAAAATTAATCAAGTTAGGATGAAAACCATAATCACTGTGCAACCTGTTCAGCAGGATACTGTGCCAGACAGAATCAAAAGCCTTTGCAAAATCCGTATAAACTATATCCACCTGGCATCGCTTATTTAGTGAGTCGGATATAAACTGAGTGACGTTGCTTAAATTACTTACTGTTGATTTATGTTTCATGAATCCATGCTGATGTATAGATATCGTTGTAGATACTGAGTAACATAGTTCTGTGTATATAATACTTTCGAACAATTTGGCAGGAGCAGACAATATGGCTATTGGTCGATAATTTTGTATATCCCCTTTATCACCTTTCTTAAACACTGGACAGATTTTCACTTCCTTCCATCTGTCCGGAAACACATTAGTTGCTAGGCTTAGATTAAATATGGTTTTTAGTGGCTCCACAAAAATATCCATACAGGTTTTTAAGATGTACGATGGTAAGCTGTCAGGGCCAATAGCTTTATTGACCTTGAGGCCTTTGATAGCATCACGCACTTCTCCCGCAGTAACAGACCGCACAGAGACCTGACCCATATATGCATCATCAGTCATAAAATTAATATCATCAATGTCTTGACCTGGTGTATAAACACTGCTAAAATGTGAAGCAAAAGCATTCACAATTGGCTTCGCTTCTGTATACTCAACTCCATTTAAGTACATTTTGTTAGGTATCAAAATAGACTCTTTCTTATTATTAATATATTTCCAGAAAGATCTGGAGTCACTGCTGATGTCCCGCTGAATTTTATGAATGTATTGCATGTATGCTAAATCAATGTCCCCTTTTATTTTAGCTCTGAGATTAATATATTCCATTTCGATATCTGCATTATTATGTAGTTAGGCCAATTTCCTAAGCTTATCTTTTTTCTGTATATTCTTAATAATCTGACCGTTAAACCAAACGGGGTATGTTTTAGATTTATTAGATCTAGGGACACAGACATCAAAAATACCGTGCACTTTGTTGTAGAAAATATCAACAGCAGTATTGACATCAGTGACTGATTCCAGATCACTCCAATCTGCATCCAGCAACAATTGATACATGAGATCAAAATTAGCTTTCCGGAAATTATAGTTCTGCGTGCAATTGTTTGAAATTTCTTTAATATTACGAGATGTGACATCTACCTCAATGCATAAGGCTGGGTGGTGATTATCCTCAGGAACTAAGGCATAGCTAGACCGTCTCACTGTACAATTTAATTTTGTAACTACAAGGTCCAATATGTGATTGCTTATATTGACTGTACGGTTCTTCTGAACAATATCAAGAAAGTTTAGAAAATTTAATAAGTTCTCAATAAATGGATCACTTAATCTATTGACATAATGTTCGTTTAAATTGGTGATATTGAAATCTCCTAAAATAATGAAATCATTGTCATACAAGAATGGTGAATTCTCCAATGTATTGAAAAAATTTTCCGTCATTACAGGTGTGCAGTCAGGCGGGATATATACAGCAAAAATGTAAATATGTTTATAGTAATTAAGTTGTATTTTTACACACAAAATATCAATGGCAGGATCCTCAAGTTGCACATCCACTCTATTAGCAAGGAAATTGTCCTTTATTGCTAATAACACCCCTCCACCTCTGGCTTTACCAGTTGCATCAAAATCCCGATCTTTCCTAAAAACCATAAAGTCATCTGGGAAAAGTTCACTATCAAGCACTTCTTCTCTCAACCATGTTTCCGTTAGTACTACAACATTATATTCTTCTGATGTACGACATACAGAGTTATAGAAGCTTGCAGCTTTTGAGTTCAGTCCTCTCACATTTTGGTAAAAAATTGATAAGGTACTATCAGTTATTTCATTATCATTCGCCGGTGCGTGACTAGTTGGTTGGTGGGAGACCACGTTATTATACAATGGCAACTGCCGAGGTAATTGCTATTGAATTAAATAATCCACTTTAGCCCTGGATAGATTAACATGTCTTAAGAATACCGGACACAGTATGTCATATGCGCCATGGTCTTCAATAAGATTACTTTTGAATTTCTGATTCGCATTTACGGGTGGCATTTTGACAGTCCTTCGTTTGGTGACTGTTGCTGCAGCACTTTCAGGTACTATTTTGACATATTCCGAGATATATCCTATAACAAGTGAATGATCTCTTGGATAAATAAATGATTATTATTATATGAACAATGGCAATGATGCAGGGGATTAAATCAATAGTTAAATAATTATTAATTTTTTAGGTGCGGATCTCTCGATAACTTCTTTCACTGCCTCCGTGCAAGATGAAGCTACTTTCTTGAATTGGCATGTAACGGAGAAATTCGCACATTGTGCACGAGGCTTCCGAGTGGTGATTCATGATACAGTCACTCCAATTCCAAGGGACGTCTACACAGAACGTAACAATATGTTCTTAAACGACTTAGTACCATGTGGACGGTACGAATTTGCAGTTATGGCCATTTACAATCTTGCAGAGGAAGGGCCAATAAATTTGATTGAATACGTAGCCCCACAAGAAAGTAAGTAAATTTTTATAACACTTATCAAGATCACACATTTATTTACAGGTTATATCCCGAGAACTGTGATTTTCATTTTTAGGAAAATTTCAGATAGTTGTTTTCTTAACAATTTTACTTCGAAAATGTCAACTTAACTTGGACAGATAAGGTTATTTTGTTTGTCAACTTGTTCGACTTGCACATAACTTCAGAGCTAAACTACCCTTATGAAGTTACTGCTGTTTCGCGGCATCTTAAAATAAATGAAGTATGATAATTTGTTAATTTTTTAAAATATGTTTAAAATATTTTACGCTTACCCGTAATTTACATGATACAATTCATTACTCGAGGGATACGTGTCAAGATTATTTATCAAATTAACATATTATGCTTTCATATATGTTTATATTTTATTTATCAACATACATTACATTACGTTCGATTGCGTTACATTATATTACGAAATCAAATATCTGAAATCTTTCAGAATTATTTATTAGATGAAATAGCATTAAAACTTCGGAAAAATAATGTAAAGCTGAACATTTACAAAAGAGGCTTGGTTAGGGGAAACTGGCAAATTTCGTCCCAAACGTGATGCTGGCCGCCCAAAAATAATTAGTGTCGATCAAGAGAGTTGTAGTAAAAATTGCTGTTTATCGACAATTGTTGGAATAAGCAATGCTTGAGTTTTTAGAATACTCAATAAAGAAAGAATGCGAACTTATCGTTTCATCCCTATTCAGAATTTGTTACCTAGGGATCTTCCTCAGCGAGTGGATGAAGTAAAAAAATATTTTGAGGTTTCTGGTTCTTGTACACACACTAAATCACAATTTTTTTTCATCCCCTTTAATAATGGGGTGGAGGTGGTAATGGGGGTGGCTAATGCCAAAACTTTTTTTGGGACCTTAGCTTCTCTTGTATATACTAAATACCAATTTTATGGACTCTTACCTGCTTGATTTACCTATTTTCCCCAAATTTACCCCCCAACTCTTCGACGGAACAAGATGAAATCTAGTTCTAGATCTCGTTAAAGTACATATGTGTACCAAATTTCAAGTCAATATCTCAAACGGTTCCAGAGTAAACGTGCGCACAAAAAAAAGTTACAGACAGACCGACAGACAGACCGACAGACAGACCGACAGACAGACCGACAGACAGACAGACCGACAGACAGACCGACAGACAGACCGACAGACAGAAATTTTTTTTTTCGTTCAAACTTAAAATCTCGACATTTCGTGACATTCTAAGCCTATTTGAACAATAAAAATTTAAAAAAAAATTTTTGTCGTTACTATACTTCCACTGGAAGTGGAAGTAATTAATGTGTGGTGTGGCTTTTTAGGAGATCGTCTGTTGGGTCCATATGAACTACCAACAAATTTGAACGGTAATTCGTATTTAAAATTTCTTCAAACTGATCTTTTTTATGAGCTGGAAACTTTGTCATTAAATTTAAGGAGGAATATTTGGTTCATGCAAGATGGGGCCCCGCCTCATTATTTTATTGCAGTCCGCAATTACTTAAATGAACAATTTTCCCATCGATGAATTGGCCGAGGAAGCGAATTTCAATGACCACCTCGTTTCCCAGATTTAAACCCATCAAATTTGAACTTTCGGCGCATATGAAATCATTACTTTATGCGCAATTGATCAACAGTCGTCAGAAATTATGGCAACAAGTACAGAATGCTGCCAATTTTATCAGAAACCAGCCCAACATTTTTTTTAATTAAGATTTTTAGCACAAGATTAAGAAAATGTATCGAAGTCAGTGGAGTCCAATTTGAACATTTATTAAGAAAATTAATTATTACTACCTGCAAAACGTCTTGTTTTATTTTCAAAGCTTTTTCGAATTTAAATATCTCGAGAAGTAGTCACTCTAGAGCAATGTATTAAGAGTACCTTTTTGCGTAAAAATTATTGAAAAATAAAAGAAAACCAATAAAACAAATATGTATCCAGTGGCGTACAAATTAAGAGAGGTAAACTCTGTCACCCCCCTACCGTGGAAATAGTGAGGAACCAGTTCTTTAGCTGATATTATGCATATTGGACCACTAACACTCTACCAAATATGACAGAGAAATATTAAGTAATTTTAAAATAATATGTGAAAATATTTTTTTTATTTTTAATTTCAACAACCCTGTATCTCAATAAGGAGGCAAATTTTATCTAAGTGTTTTGGTTAAATCTTCATATTTTGGGCTAAGGATCCTTCAGTTATTAATGAAACACCCTGTATACTAAATATCAATAGCAAAAGTTGGACTCTTGCTTAATTTACCTATTTACCCCCCATTTACCCCACTTTACTCCCCCAATCCTTCAACAAAATAGAATAAAAATACAACATAGCTCCAGATCAGGCAAATTTCAGGTCAATATCTTAAACTGTTCCAGAGTAATCGTGCGCACAAAAAAAGTTAAACAGTTTTTTTTTTGTTCAAACTTAAAATCTCGACATTTTATGACATTCTAGTCCTATTCGAACAAAAAAAAATCCAAATTTGTTTGCACTACTCTACTTCCACTGGATGTGGAAGTAAAAATAACATATATCTCGACCTGGAATACACTAGGGTACTTATCAAGTGGCGCCGAAATTACTCACTTAACATACTAACAACTTCTATATGAATTTTTCAAACCAAAGAATTTTCTCATAACTAACATACATTTTCTTTACAGATGCGTCAGTTCCCGTTCTGGCAAGTGTAGATGCAGGAGAAACCTCCGTCAACATAACTTGGAGTTTGCCTTCGTACTCAGTTAACCGCTGCCCAATTACTGCGTTGGTAATTGATGGTCTGCCATTCTTACACCAACTTTTCCCCGTTAGCGATTCACCTGCGAGACCGCTTTACACGACAAGGCTAAACTCTCTACAACCCGACAACATGTATATATTTAGAGTGACTATAGTGAATAGCGCTGGAAGCTCACAGCCTAATCAAATCGGGGTGCAAACTTTGCCGGTAGGCGGCGGCTAAGGTTTTACCACTATTGTAGTAATGTTTGTAGTCTATTAAATAGTTTTGAGTACAGCCTTTGTTTTTTTTCGGAGATTTTTTTAATGGTAGATCGGGTTGTAGTTTAACTGTATATTCCAGTCGATCGTCCAATCAAATCAGATCAGATCGGATTAGATCAAATCGAATTGATTGGCTGATTAAATACATAAAATATACTCAGACATCATGATTCAGCCAACCTCCAGATTCGGCTGAACATTCATTTTACCAAGACACCGTAGTAATTGAAGGAATGGAGGGCAGCGAGGCCAAGTTTAAATTAATTAAAGCAAAAGCCCCTACTTCTACCTGTGTAACAGGTTCCTTAGGGCGTTATACAGGGCTTTCCTTAATAACGTGCTAAAATTTCAGGATGAGATTCCTTAGGTCATTTTATGAAGAAAAGTTCATATGAACATATGTCCACAACGGCTTAAATTTTTGCTACAGGGTGTTGAATTATTTTTTATTAAATCGTTATTTTTCAATACCTCTGAAAGTACTTTAGATATTATTTTCAATTTTGGTATCTGTTAGTGGGATATAAAGCCAAATATTTTAGTGAGAAAAGTTATTCTATCACTTCACCAGTGGCGTTGTAGAAGAACGCACTACCGGGCGTCAAAATGACGCGACACCAATTTCTTTCTCAGGGGGCGCCAGTCGCGTGTTACCCCGTTCTTCTACCTCCCAGGCGGGTTCGAGATAAGATGCATTTCGAAAGCCAAATAATGTACCAAGGCTGCACTACCACAGATCGATAACGACGCTCTCTCTGGACATGAATTCCTTCGTTAGGGGTTTAGGTACCTTTTGAAATTCTGGATTTTTACATAAAAAAACCCCAACCGAAGAATTTCTCTGCGGAGGGATTAATTTTGTACGTGGTATCCACGTTTTTATCTGTTAATAACGGACTCTACACTTTAGGGATTTCTCAAAAAATGCATAAAAAAATCACTATCGAACCTCCGTAAGGCAACCAGAAGGTCAAGTGTTAATGCGAGTTAACTCGACACATCCGGTTTTCGATACGAAAGTTTCAGGGATTATAGACCGTCAACAGGCCTCAAGATCAATTAAGAAACAGTAGTTCAAAGATTCCGTTTATTTAACAGAAATGGTTACACGAAATTCTCAAGATAAGAATTGTGCCTTCCCCAATCAAGGCAATGGCTTTCAGACCATACAAGCGAGAGCGCTTACGCTAACGATCAATTCGGCAGAAAAAATTCATGCATACCTTCTCAGAATCAAAATGCGAGCTTTTTAGAGAAGTCTGAGACTACTTGTAATTTCATAATTACGACTGACTGATTTTAACTTAAAAAAGTTTTACTAAATGAATTTAGTTTCGCTAGAGACTACATAACTTTAAAGTTCTTGTACCGTGGCGATTCACGTATTCAAACACATTCGTGAGGACTTATGACTGCATAAGTTTGATGGCGTTCAATCAGTCCACAATACACTTGCCCCTATACAATTGTTCAATATTATCGATATGGCAGCAACCCACCTTCGAGCGACTTTTAGGCAAAATTGAATTTTTGGTTTTTTATGCACAAGGCGTTTTTCTCTATAACTTTGTCATTTGGAAAGCCCCGCTATTGGCTTTCCTACCATCACTTTGTCGGAACCACTCAACGCGCTCAACCAAATTGCGAGCCGCTGAGTTAATCCAAACTCTTTCTATGCGAGAAACCGGCCTTATGCATGTGCATTGATTTTTATCAATTTTTGCTTATCGGCACTACGCCGGCTTTGTCAAAATCGTCTATTTTGCCTTTTAGACGCAATGCATCGATCGCTAAAATTTTATGCTCATACTTTAGAACGGGGCATTCAATGACCGTACCTCAAAGGTCACTGTCTTTTTGGTGGAGGAATAAAAATAAAAATGAAAAATATTTCAAAGTATATTTTCGTGGTACTTTTTAAACTGGCTTTGGGGTACTTTTGAAAAATTAATCTCCAAGTCCAACTTTGACAAATTTCGACACACTTTTTAAAAATATTATTTTTCTACGTCCAATTTGTGGTACTTTTGAAAAAGTATATTATTCATAAATCTTTGTAATTATATATATATACTTTTGCTCTCATATCCTGAACCAAAAACATATTTTCCTAAGTGAAAATTTGGTGTTTCTTCGAATTTTCACCTGGTCATTTCCAACGCCTTATAAAACTCAAAACGGTCCATATGGGCTGATCTGTGCCTCTGCAGACTCTTAAAAATGTCCTTAAATGAAATTTTTGCCTAAGTCGAATTTTGATTCTGTCTTCAACTTAGGACGATTTTGGAGATTTTTACAACAGCGTCCCTGCAAACATGTCTTCTGATATTTTTTACCAAAAGAGTGGTACGCCACTAACATTTTTCCATGTGGATATTTTTTCTGATTAGCCTTGAATTAGAATGGGCCAAGTTATACATTAAAACGGTCTCTTGCGTTTTTCTCGTCCGACACACAGTTCTTGATTAAAACAATTAAATTCAAATTGCTTCTTTTAGTAGTATTGACTAATAATTTTTGAACACATAAATCTACTTATCCATTTTCAAAACAATATTTGTTGACATAAAGTAAATTGTTGATGTTCAAAACCATGTCATCTTATTATTTCTTAGATTTCTAGTGTTTCATTGAATTTATTTTATTTTTTCGCTGTTTTTATTCTAATAGTCCTGTTCAATTCGTATTCCGTTTGCAGATTTGTGATACAATATAGGGCGATACCTGAATATATTCAGAATACCCCACAGATTCCGAGAATGGACGGGCTGTCTCTCGCAAGTGCGTCTGAGGGAAGAAAGAACCCTCTATAGCCAAAATAATGTAAATTAGCTTAGTAAAATGTATTCGAACATATCTTAATTTTGACGAGTAGTATTTATTAATACAAAAAAGTTTTTAGAACTTGTGAAGACTTCCACTAGTTCCACCCCATTAGGGATTGAAAACATACAATTGCGCCTTACATTAAATGCAAACCCCTAAATTGGTCATTTTAAGAATAATATGGAGTACTTACGGCCATTTGAAATAAAGAATTATAAATGTTAATCTTGTTCCAAATAGTAATAAAAGTAAAAACATTTTTAAAAACCAACCCTCCTGGCTATATAAGTGTTGATGTTTATAGAAGGACTGATGTTTATTAATGTTTAGATACCAAATAAAATAGATAATAGAGAAACCGTGTTTAAATGTTTTTTAAATTATGCATTTTTGATAGCAAGAGGGAGAGGGTAAAGAGAGGCGCAGGCCTTAACAGTTAGAATTTCATCCAACAGTCTAAGACGCATCATCCGATGAATCTTCTGAATCCAAGTTGGTTTCCTCTAAAACCCCGACATTTGCACAAAAATCAAGATTTCCTTCACATGCGCACATCTCTGTGCACACCACTTAAAGTGGCACATTTGCAGCGTTGGGAGCAATTATTCTTGGAACATGAGCGCCAGGGGCGCACGGAAGGTCACATATTATGAGTTCAAATTCACCATTAACCAATTTCCACCCATATTTCACTGCTGGTAGTAAACATGGATGGGGAAGTATGTCTCTATACCATTCCATGCACTGATAATGATACCTCAGTATTGCTGGTTTTAGAGCTGCTAGGGTGGGTGGCATATTATCACTGGAACTTAGTTTTTGGCTAAAGATCCACCATCTTAGGTCGGATAACTTACTAATGCTTTTCTTGGTTGGTGAACACACACTGCAAATAAAATATTCCATTTCTTTAAAAACCGATTCATCTAATATTTAATTTTTCACAAGGGTAGCTAACGCCTGAAGTGTAGATGGGGAAGCTAATAGAAACTTCTTTTAAAAGCTAATTTTTGATTTGCCTTTGAATGCACCTGTAACGTCAGCTCCTGACAATGCGTGAAGTCCTGGAAGAGCTTCTACCTTTAACTGTCCCAGAGAGTCATAAATTGTCGTAAACTTATCTCCTAATTACTTGATCCGATGCTTACAAAGTTCGTATCTTCTGGCAACAAAGGAACACGTCTTAAAGCAAGTACTAAAACGTCAGTATCTGGCGAAAATATCCTTATCTTATTGACACCTCTCTTTGATGCATGTACAGAATGAAGTATCAATTGCGTCAGCTTCTTCGTGTGAGCTCTGCAAGTCCATCATATTATCACAACCGTTTGTAGTCATTACGGAGTTTTCCAAGGAACAGATCACTTTCCGATTAGTTTCATTTCCCAGTGATATTAGACGTTTTGAGAAATATTGAGTAATTTTTCCTTTCGTCGATGTATGAGAGAGCAGCTTTTTTAGATTTGTGTTTTTAAGGCTAGTTTTATCACTAACGATATATTGTATAGGGTTTGTCCCTTTTCCATTAATTTCAAAGAGTCGTGTATAGCGTTATAGCTATAAATAAAATTAAAATCGAAGTTAATATATGTATATTTGTTTTTAATACAGGTTCATATTTTATGTCATTTTTGGTATTTTTATGTATATTGATATTATATTTTTATATCGAATGTTTTTTATTTTTCTTAGCGACTCCATGGAAACTTCTCCATTATGGATCGAGTTTTCCTTTTTGTTTCTTAGCGACTCCATGGAAACTTCTCGCTTTTGGAAGTGAGTGAGTCGCTATAGTCGCTATATCGTGCTTAAACGACTCAAAAACAACGTGAAATTCAGAATATGCGGAGTATTTTTTTTAAATCTTGGTTGAAAACTGAATTGACAACTCAGAAAAGTATCCTACATTTTTAAACGATAACATTTGTACTTCTGCCATACCGACAACTACTACACGCTGAGGCTGTTTTAAGATATCTACATCCACATCACTAACTTTGGAATCATTTTGAATAAACTTTTCCAGAAAAGAAAAGAAAATTAGACAGTAACACTGAATAATCTAGCAGCTTTCTAATTAAAACGACCCAACTGATTCATTAAAAATCAAACTTGATGAGTATAAAAGAAATCTGTGTATTTTGGTAAAAGAGGAATTGATCTTTACATAAATAAACAGTATTTGTTGCGACGTTGGTATTAAAAGGAAATGCCAAAGTCATGATATTCTGCAAAAATCGTTTATTTTTTAATATATTTTTAATATTTTCGTACACAGCGAAGGGAAGAAGCACAATTTAGCTGTGATATTATTGTAATAAATGGTAAAATCCACAACATACCAAAAAACTAAGTTGTTCTACGTTTCACTTAATTGGGCCGTTTTTATATGGAAAGTGTACCCCTTTAAAAAACGTAATGTTTATGTCAAATCCAATACTGACATGCGAAAACTGTCCGAAGAAACATGGCCGGAACTCGACGTTTTTTAAACAAATAATGATGAATCTGTTAGCAATTTTCTGAAAATAGGTAGTGCCGTATCGTATAGTTTACCTATTTGAAAAAATTGGAAAAAAAGGAGCCAGCTTTATCCACAGAAGATCGACAAAAAACCTCATTTTCAATTGCATTTTTGACCCTACATTTTCGTAAAAAAAACGAAAATATTTTTACTGCATTATCAATTACTGCACGAAGAATGTTATTAAGCATATTGTAGACTAAACACATTTGTTTTCTTTTAATGCACTTGTATATAAATTGATAAGTTGATAGTTGAATTCTAACCTTGCAACCAGTTCTGTATTCTTGCTTCCAGTCATTTTACGCCCAGGATACTTGCGCTAGCGCCTTAATTGAGCACAAGTGTGTTCTTCCACAATGTTGTGTACTAATTTTGCACCGTCAATCACACTTTCGTCTAAATTAATGTGAAAAAATTATACCGGTCCAGCCATTTTGACAACCAGGCGTCCGAACATTTCATAGTTCCCGCAAACAAACATAGCGGCAGCACATGCGCGCACTTATGATGAAAAGGTCTATTGCTTGGTGGTTCTACCTGATTGTGTCGTCTGACTCGGTATTCGATCATTTAAAGTAACATTGCTTTTGATGCTTGAATTTTTTCCAATTCGCAGTTTCTCCTACGAAAACTAATTCTTTTGGCGGTTTAAATCCTCTCTCCGTCTTGGATATACTAAACACTTAGTTTCTTTTGCAATTATGTACACTGAGTACTTTATTTTTATCTATTTAATCACGTAGATTTTACACCTGGCACCTGGCACCATGTTGTGGACGAGCAATTTGAATAAAACACTTTGTCCCATTAACTTTAGATTTATTTCATCATTTACAACGCACAACTATTGTACATGACTAACTTCTAACATTGATGTCTGTCAACTGTCTTAAACATAAAAATGACGCTTTGTGTATACTATGTTGCATACACAACACCCCCCCTTTTTATATATACCTAGTCTTTTAGATAGGAAGGAACTTTGGTGGTTCTACTTGATCCTGTCGTTTGACTCGGTATTCGATCATTTAAAATAACATTTCTTTTGTTGTTGAAATTGTTTCCAATTCGCAATTTCTCCTGCGAAAACTAATTCTTTTGGCGGTTTAAATCCTCTCTCCATCTTGGATGTACTAAAGACTTAGTTTCTCCTGCAATTATGTACACTGAGTACTTTATTTTTATCTATTTAATCACGTAGATTTTACACCTGGCACCATGTTGTGGACAAGCAATTTGAATAAAACATTTTGTCCCATTAACTTTAGATTTATTTCATCATTTATAACGCACAACTATTGTACATGACTAACGTCTAACATTGATGTCTGTCAACTGTCTTAAACCTAAAAATTACGCTTTGTGTATACTATGTTGCATACACAACATCCCCCTTTTTATACATAGTCTTTTAGATAGGAAGGAACTTTGGTGGTTCTACCTGATCGTGTTGTCTGACTCGGTATTCGATCATTTAAAGTAACATTGCTTTTGATGCTTGAATTTTTTCCAATTCACAGTTTCTCCTACGAAAACTAATTCTTTTGGCGGTTTAAATCCTCTTTACATCTTGGATGTACTAAACACTTAGTTTCTCTTGCAATTATGTACACTGAGTACTTTATTTTTATCTATTTAATCAGGTAGATTTTACACCTGACACCTTATGTTGTGGACGAGCAATTTGAATAAAACACTTTGTCCCATTAACTTTAGATTTATTTCATCATTTATAACGCACAACTATTGTACATGACTAACTTCTAACATTGATGTCTGTCAACTGTCTTAAATATAAAAATGACGCTTTGTGTATATTATGTTGCATACACAACATCCCCCCTTTTTATATATAGTCTTTTAGATAGGAAGGAACTTTGGTGGTTCTACTTGATCGTGTAGTCTGATTCGGTTTTCGATCATTTAAAATAACATTTCTTTTGTTGCTTGGATTGTTTCCAATTCGCAGTTTCTCCTGCGAAAACTAATTCTTTTGACGGTTTAAATCCTCTCTCCATCTTGGATGTAATAAATACTTAGTTTCTCTTGCAATTATGTACACTGAGTACTTTATTTTTATTTATTTAATCACGTAGATTTACACCTGATACCATGTTGTGGACGAGCGATTTGAATAAAACACTTTGTCCCATTAACTTTAGATTTATTTCATCATTTATAACGCACAACTATTGTACATGACTAACTTCTAACATTGATGTCTGTCAACTGTCTTAAACATAAAAATGACGCTTTGTGTATACTATGTTGCATACACAACATCCCCCCTTTTTATACATAGTCTTTTAGATAGGAAGGAACTTTGGTGGTTCTACTTGATCGTGTCGTCTGACTCGGTATTCGATCATTTAAAATAACATTTTTTTTGTTGCTTGAATTGTTTCCAATTCGCAGTTTCTCCTGCGAAAACTAATTCTTTTGGCGGTTTAAATCCTCTCTTCATCTTGGATGTACTAAACACTTAGTTTCTCTTGCAATTATGTACACTGAGTACTTTATTTTCATCTACTTAATCACGTAGATTTTACACCTGACACCATGTTGTGGACGAGCAATTTGAATAAAACGCTTTGTCCCATTAACTTTAGATTTATTTCATCATTTATAACGCACAACTATTGTACATGACTAACTTCTAACATTGATGTCTGTCAACTGTCTTAAGGGAGTACTGTCGATGCTGCAGGAGTCAAAAGTATACACTGTCTAGTTTGACTTGCGCAATATTTAGACCAAGCAACGTCGCGATGGAGTGAGAGAGAATTGACAATGATTTATCAAAATCGTCGCTTCAACTGCCGTCGAAATCACTAAACATCAAAAAATGCCACTTTCGATTCGTTCGTGCCAAGCCGAATTATCCAATTACGATGTGCGATTTACGATCAGGTTTAACTGGAAGTCTTCCTCTTTATGTCGCGACATTATACGGCCGTCTTTCTGGTGTTTTTCCAAAAATATGAACGAGTCAAGATCCGCATGTTTTTGCAATTTTTCCGGTTCCGAAATGCGAGCTGTTCTTTGCTATTTTTCGCAGATATTCAAGCTAGCTAATTTACATAGAATTAAATTTGCTTAAATTATATTTTTTATAATGTTGCAAAACCGAAGAGTATATTGCATTTGATCGGCACGAATTAGAAATTAAAACCGTAAATATCGCTCGCAGAGAAAAAATTTTCATATCATTGTGTTAGTGAACGAATTCTGAACAACTTTCAAAATGTCCGTCTGTCCGTCTGTCCGTCTGTCTGTCCGTCCCTCCGTCTGTCTGTCCTCCCGTCACGTTTCCTGTAAGCACGATAACTTAAGAAAGAAAAGTCCGATTGTGTTGAAATTTGGAAAGTAAGTTAATGTTAGCTAGAGGAACAACTCTTCTTTTCCATCCAAAGTTAGCCGGAGTAGGTGCATTTTGGAATGATTGCGTTATATGAATTTTTAGGTTTGTTCAACCGCAAATGCATTTTAACTGCTCATAATTGCTCCTTCGAATATCCTCGATTGATGGGTGCTATAGAAAAATGTTTATTAAAAGAACATTTTCATGGAATAATTCTTCGATATTCTGATTTTCTTCCTATAATAAAGAAAAAAACTGGAAAAACAAAGAAAGGTGATAATAAGTTAGAAAATCTTGCTAAAGAATTGAACATAAATTGTGATAAAGCTCATGATGCTCTTCATGACGTAGTCATGCTGGATCAAGTTTTAAACAAATTAAACATTACCAACGATGATTTACTTGGTTCTTTTTTAAGTTGGGACGATGCTTGTAAAAAACTAAAATTTTTGAGGAATTTGCCTATTGCTATAAAAGGATTAAATTTATTAAAAGACTGTGTATCAATAGGCATTAGAAGAAAAATGTTTGCTAGAAACGTGACTTACGAAATGGTTGAAGATGCATATAAAAAAATAATATAATGGTTTATTAAACATTTTAGGGAAAGATGAAAATGGTGTTGTTAAAGTTACAAAACACAAAAAAATATTGCAGAGAATTTTTAATTTTTTAGAAAATAAAGAAAAAAATAACCAAGAAATCGTTATTATAAGATTAATTATTAAAAAAATGAAATAATACTATCTGTAACATTATTAGTCATTCATATTTTATTACATTTAATTAATATAGAAAAGACAAAATATTTACAATCCTGTTCTTATGAAAGCCATCTTCCACAGTTCACAAACATCACCATCGAAGGAACCGATCTGAAAATTCAAAGTGCAAAATCTATCAAGTATCTTGGAGTTATTCTTGACAGCCACCTAAAATGGAACTTACACATAGAAAATGTATGTCATTGTAAGAAACTAAGGTATCTCATCTATACATTCAAACAACTAAAAAATATATTAACAGAAAAACAATTAAAAACTGTTTATTATGGACTTATACAGTTGCAATTATGCTACGGTATCCTAGCCTGGAGTGGCATAAACAAAACCAATTTAGACCCGCTAGAGAAATTGCAAAAAAGATTTTTTAAAATCATTTTTAAAAAAGATTACTTTTACCCGACAGATTTACTATATAATGGATTAGATTTATTAACTATTAGAAAATTATATTGCAAAGCTTTAATACTAAACCAATATAATTACCTAAAACATAAAAACAGACAGAGTACCTTATGACCTTGACTACCACAATAGAAGTAAAGAAGAAAATGTAATAACAGTACCTCGGGACCAAAAAACGATAGGACAAAAAAGATTTATCAATTTAGCTCCTAGAATATATAATATACCACCAGCAATTAAAAAATGTAACTTAAACAAATTTAAATACGAAATAAGTAAATGGCTTCTAACTTATCCATTCCAAATACTACACAGATTTATTGACCCTGGCGTCTTTTTGATCAACTGAAAATTATATTATCTACTTTTAAATAGGGGCGAGCGTAGAGGCGACTTCAATGTGAATATCAGTCGATATTCCGTTGAAGCAACGTCGAGCGCGGTTAGTACTTGGATGGGGTCCCATCTTGGGAAATACAGCGTTCTCGTCCCACCTTCTAGCGGCTTGTATATCAGTGTATACGCGGAAGTTACGTAATTCCAGACGAGGATTGCGTAGTGGATATACCATTCTTCGGAGAGAATGTAAAGCAGGCGGTCCCTTTTCTATTAAATGTTGGGCAAGTAATAGATCCCTACTCTTCTTAAGGGAAGAGGTTCGGCAAAATTTCCAGATTGGGAGTAGCTCGTCTCCTGGCATCGGTGATAGGCCCTGGTAGCGGAAATAGGCCGACGTTAAATAGTTTAAAAAAAATACTTTTAAATATTAGGAAGAATTGTAAATAATTATAGCCTTAGTAATACTTAATATACTTATCAAATAATCAGAATGTACCTAATTAAAATATAACTCTTATTCGTACTGTTGAATTTCAATAGAATTAATTTATTATTTAAGTTATTTCGGCGAATTTAAAATTGTATTGTCTACTTCTAAATGTTAAGAAGAATTGTAAATATAGCACTAGTTATACTTAATATACTTATCCAACTATCAGAATATACCTAATTTTAATAGTTATAACTCTTATTCGTACAGTTGAATTTTAATAGAATTAATTTATTACTTAAGCCATTTTATTATAAATAGTATTTTTTATAGTATCGGTATAGCACTCACGACCAGTTTTTATAACTATGTGAGGTTTACCTAAATGTTTATTTTCCTTGTACCGTTGTTCAATAATTAAGCAATTTAATGTATCTAAATCAATCTTGTAACACTTGGTTCAATAAACTTTATTATTATTATTATTATATGAAAATAGAAATCCTGTTGGATTTTACGTTTTTTCTTGTTTTTCTCGTGCCCTTTAAACTCGGGGGTGGTTGCTCTCAATAAACTGTCCTATAGGGGCAGTTTAGGAAGATTAACGTCTGACCTGATGCAGTTTCTTATTGGTTTAGCAAAACTTAGACATTTAGAGCTTTTTCAGCAGTCATTGCTGTTTTGGATCGATTTTTTATATATGGGGGCTAGTTTTCGCCCCTCCCTGGAGGTGTATTTCATATCTATTGTACGTACGCTGCTGTTTAACCTTAATTTGTATAATTCGATTGATTAAGATGTAACAACTATTCTTGTAGTTTAATCTTCTTTTTACCCCATTCCAGGGGTGTTTTTTGGCTCTAGCTAATGATTTTGGTGTACGATTTTTTTTGACCACGGATTCGGATTCAGCGACCGAAAATACATAGGGAGGCATGACTCGTAGCTGTGTCTTTAATATACCATTGGCCTACAGATTTCAGTTTCAGAGAAGTTATCACTGCCACCTCCTCCATGAATAGATTCAAAGAAGGGACGCTGCAGCTGTAGACGTCGTTTTGATCGCACTATTAGCGCAGAGGCATACCAATCTTTGAACACGCTCTAGTCGAAATGCTGCTGTTTTTTTCCCTTTCTCTGGGCCACCGGACTATCACAAAATTTATGTTAATAAAATCTTTGACAGATGATTTTAACACAGTCAACTAGTGGAACGATGTTGCAACAACAGACGCACAACTGTCTGAGGGAGGAGTACCTACTCGAGTTGGAAATGAAGCGGAGGAATTAGTGTCTTAAAACTGAGAGTTTCTTTACTGTCGTGGCCGTCGCCGCGTATGTAACAGCCGTATAGATCAACTCTTACACAATACTCAAGTAGCACAAATATGTTATTCAGCTGAGATGACCAAAATGAAGCCACTAAAACGTTTCAGCGGCCTTTGTTAAGTTATATGTTGGTCATCTTATTTTAGTCGTGGTTTAGCGTAAATTTTTTTTAGTTATATACTGGTCATTGCTAGTAGCCATAATATCTCCATGCAGGTTTGGCTATAAATTCGTTTTCAAGATGTCATATTATATGAGCAAGTAATTAAATAGCAAAAATGTTAAGTCCTAATACTGCCATTCTAGCTATAAAAATGGCTAGAATATATTGACACGGTTTTTGTTATTAATATAGTGTTGATATCCAAACTGTTACTAAGAAAATAGCCCAAACGTGACTATATTAGTTAGGCTCTATTCTGACGGTTTTCGTACCTATTATTACTGCATTATGACTAAAACAATAATGAGATCTCCAACCATTTTTTTTTGTTGGAGACTCAGGAGACAGTCTCAATCAACCCTGCAAAAACCAGCTATGCAGCCTTTTGTTTGTATGTTTCCTGAACCATAGTAAATAAATATGGTGAATGTTTTCCCATATAATAGGCGCTGGACCGTAAAAAATCAAAGTTACAAAAAAATTTTATTAGGCAAAGTTGTAGAGAATATTACTATGTACAAGCTGGAAAAAGAAAATTAAAAAAACAAAAAATAAGAAACCACCCCTATTGCAACACCCTACAAGGGGTGTGGACTGTGATTTTTTGGTCGGGTACTCGGGAGACACCCCTCCATCGACCCTGAAAAAATCAGCTTGCCGGGAATTATTTGTGAGCACCCCCTATAGAGAAGGTCGACTTTTACTGTACTAATAGCATTCTTGGTTATAAACCTTTTCGATTGTTTTTTTTTAAATTTTAATTGCCTTATTTATTTTAACGTTGTCTTTGGCCTGGAGAGTATTCCTCCAGTAAGACTTCTTTTGTTCCTTTTCCCATTTTTGGACCTCCTCCATTATGTGTCTCTTAAATAAGCCACAGAACGGTTCGGGTCCAAAGAATTGGGCTTTAGCCCCTTTTCTTGCGAGGCTATCGGCTAATTCATTGCCTTCTATTCCCTCATGCCCTGGCACCCAAATCAAAGTAACCTTGTTGTTTTTTGCCAATTGCTTCAGGGATTGTCTACATTCCCAGGCAATTTTAGACTCGAAGGTATAGGACCTGAGAGCCTTTACTGCTACCTGGCTATCTGAAAGTATATAGATTTTTGCCCGAGTGCCTCTATTTAGGCATTCCTGGGCATTCAGATATCTGCCTGGAAGATAATTGAGGTGTTACCAAGAGCTTTAAAGGTAGAAAATAAATTCTTTACTAGTTTTTTGCCACTCTTGTTTGAAACTTTCATCGATAAAATCCTTCATTTTCACGATATAAATCGAAGAGCCGTATGTCCTTAGCACCCCTCCCGAAATACTGGGGACTTCTTATATGGATATTTACTATCAAGAATGCAGTCTTGTGCCGATTATGGCAATTCCAGGACTTCCTTGATTGGAATCTACTAACAAATGTAATTTAACTTGCCTTTTTCTCATTTTAGGAAGGTACTTAGGACCTATTTTGACAGTGCTATCTGTAGATAAACCATCTTGCAACAAACATGTCCGTATCTAAAGTATTAAGAGCTGACGATACTCTCAAGATCTGAGATAAGCAAGTTGCTGATACTTATTATTTTTTTAATAAAGAAAAATTGTGATCCACGATGTTCTGCATTCTGTATTTTTTGGGTTTAATTGTGTTGCATGGATCCTATGCCCAAAATGCCTGCGGTAAGTATAAACAATGCATTTGTTAATAAATGTTTCGAATCCATAAATTGAATGGTTTCTTATTTGCCAATATATAGAAACATGGCTTAGCGTTCGCGTTCGTTTTCAGTACACATAAATTAGACAAAAGTGATATCAACTTTTTTTTCTTAGATAGAATGACTATATTTTTTATGGTTTCTTATTAAGCATACAATTCTAAGTACGACAGTTTTTTTTTTATTTAAAAAATCCAAAAAATAAGTGAGATATGAACATTTTTTTATTTTTTTTCAAAATGGCCGCGTCGGATGAAAGCGACGTAAAAAAATTACTATGTAGGCTATGGAAATTATTAGTACGGTTGTAGGCTTGTCTGTAAAGAACAAAATAGTTATTTGAATTACTGATACGTACGACTATTTTTAGGTTTTTCTCAAAAGACGGAATTTCATTTTAATTTCCATTTCCGCAGGGCTCCCATGGAAAATTTTTCAATGGGCCTTGCTATTTTCTTTTAATAATCAGAAATAATGATTCATAAACTTTAATTTTTTTTAATAAAAGTATTTTTAAAAAGTAAACAAGAAATAATTTTAATAAAACGTAACAGCCATGAATAAATACACTTATTGTTTAACATTCTCTTCTAGCTCTTGCTTTGTTGTTGGAGCAGTCACGTAGACTCTATTTTTCATATGCACTTAAATAAAAAAATTGATTGAGGTTAAGTCAGGAGACCTTGCAGGCCATCTGACTGAACCATCCAATCCAACAATCTGAAAATAATTCATTTAAGTAATCCCTAGCGATAATAGCATTGTGTGGTCCAGCCCCGTCTTGTTGGAAGTAAACCTCGTCAATATTGGTATTGAAAATTTGAATAATATGTGGAATTATTATATTTTGGAAAAATTCTAGATATCTTAGTCTAGTTAGATTTGATATGATCGCCCAGTAGGCCTAACCAACATTGAAGCCAAACCGCTCCTGAAACAGGCCATGTCTCATATTATGAGGATTTTCAATGGCCCAATATCGAACGTTGTTCCAGTTAAATAACCCAAGGTTTGTAAATCTCGATTCATCAAAGAACAAATACTTTATATAATATTCTTCTTAGTTGGCGGAACTGTAACCAATTACAGAAGATTATTCTTCGTTGATAATCATTCTCATGCAAAAATTGATCCCTATGCTGTTGTCAAGAGGTCCTTCCCTTTTCCCCCCGAGCCATGACACCTGTATGCTGCTCGAGAATTGATAGCAACCTGTTGATTGCGATCGCAGTTTTTTAGGCGTTTTATCCACACTTTATATTGTTTATTTTTTCATTGCTTTAAAAAACCTTTTGTTTCGCATAAGAACTGTTTTCTCATAATTTGTAAATAGTTTTTCTTTTGTTTTTAAAAATTAATTACATAATGCTAACAACAAATGCATCTCTGTTCTCATTTTTTCTCATTCTCAGTTAGACTTGGGTAAAAACTAAACTCAGAATTATTAAATCATATTGCAACTGCCTTGTAACATTATTGCACGTACGTATTTTGTTTGTTTTTACCGTAAATTTCAAAATTGCAATCTTTAACTTTGACTAAAATAACGTAAACGACGTTAACTTCAACGTTAAAATGTCGAAGGACCTTTTTTGTTGCAAATTTTGTCTACTTTCAGAATTTCTAGGTATCTTTTTCCTAAAACGAAGAAAAAAAAGATTAAAAAAAAAGGTTATTTGGTTTTACTTCCAAATTTTTGAGGAGGTTGCGGGGGGATTTTTTGGTGGGAAATGGGAAATGCAAGTAGTAAATAATGGAGCTATTTTTTTGGTCGACGTAAACAAATGCTAAAACATTTACGTTCTCGTTCGAAATGCCTTGAGAGACGTTTTTTGTCCCACAAATTATTCGGATTGGCTGTTCAATAATATCTTTGAAATTTTGTTCACTGCCAACTATACGCAATTTAAATCAAGTACAATATATTTCAAATAAGATAAGTCTAGCTTAAGCAAGCCTTATTTCGAAATCCTGAAGATTTGGAACTTTGTGCCCACTAAGACATTTGATCAGAGCGCCGAAATACACAACATATCAAAAATTCACCCAATTTAACGGAAATCGCTTTTACATAAGAAAAATGCGGAGCCCTTTGTGATTGGAATTTACATCAGCTTTTAGCCACATTAAATAAAGTTCTTCATTGTTATTATTATTATTATTATTATTATTAATTCCTGCATTTAAATCAGTCAATCAAATTATTAGCACCTGATACAGTTTAGAACCATCAACATACAGCATTGTAACTAATTTTATTTTGTACACAATATCATCTAAATTAAAAGATTGTGACTTATAGTGTTGAAAGTCTTTTAACCAATTATTCTCATTTCAGTTCCTGATCACGTCCAAAATGTAACGCTAGACCTAAATTACACCCTGTACTGGGAGGAGAGCACAAATTGTAATGACACCTACTATATAGTTTATGTCCAAGTTGAGGATGACTTAGAACACTTATTGAGCACAGGCAATACATATATGATTGTTTCCTTTCTTCCTGCCTGTGAAATGTTCCATTTTCTAGTCATTGCTATTTCAGATAATGTGGCAAGTGATCCAGTTTCTCTTAACGAGTACGTTCCAGCTCCCTCAGGTAAGTTTAGCATTAATAGACTTAAAGAAGTATTTATTTATTTTTATTTTAATTGCCTTATTTATATTAACTGGCGAAGTTTAGCTAATGCTACTTCACTACAGAACGAAACGAAGGTGAGTTCTGTAATCGGACCAGTGCTATGAAATACCTTATATGGCACGTATAATATACAAGATTTTATCTACTACCGACTTATTAAATTTTTTATACATAAAAAACTACTAATTCATCAATATTATTTATTGTCAACATACAATATATACAAGTAATAAATAATCAATACTAACTGACAACACTACTTATTGTAAATATTAATCACACAATTTTGATAATCTATGAGATTAACTCCAGATTGGGAAGACGTTGCACAGTGGGAAAAATTTTTTGGACAAAAATCTGCCGACAGTAGAGATTTCAATCAAATTAAATTAAAAAAATAGCAAATACTCTTAAGACATTGTACTTTAGAGTAGTGCTGCGGCAAAGTGGCTTTGGATTAACCTAACCTAACCGCAGATATTACTTCCACATCCAGTGGAGTATAGAAACGACAAAAAGTTTTTAAAAAATTTTATTGTTCAAATAGGCTTAGAATGTCATGAAACGTCGAGATTTTAGGTTTGTGCAAAAAAATGTCTGTCGGTCTGTCTGTAACTTTTATGTGCGCACGATTACTCTGGAATCGTTTAAGATATCGACTTGAAATTTGGTACACGTATATATTTTAACGAGATCTGGAACTAGGTTATATTTTCATCTTATTCCGTTGAACGGTTGTGAGGTAAATTGGGGTAAATGGGGATAAATAGGTAAATCAAGCAGGTGTTACAAACTACCCCCTCGGAAAGGGGTGGTTTGGGTAGTCGTGGACCTCACACGCTTATTTCAGAGGCTGGTGCGTAACCCTGACAATTTGTACAGTGCTGCCGGCTCAATTCCGTGGTAGTTGAAAAACCCAAGTTTACCTAGGAAAGGTCACGTCGCTATTAAATAAAACACAAATCTTGGATTACTAATTTACTGCGGTAAAAAATGTTGCGCTGACCACACAAAATTTACATTTGACAAGAAACCGGAGGAAACAGCTGGTTTCCCCGGACCAATTCGATCATATAATGAAATTTATCACTTTCTTTACAAAATGACCATCTAGGATCAAGGGATAGTGGAAACTTTCTATTTACTCACCCCCCTCTGGCAGTAATTCCCGGGCAGTAAGCCCCGTATTCTACTCTTTGTGGGTACACTTCACCTATGCTTCGCGGATTTATTCTCACTCTTTAAACGCTTCTGAAAATATCTAAAATTTTGACGCCCGTTAAATTAATGATTTGCGTATTTAAATTTAGAAAATATTAGTAGTTAGCGACCAAAATGACTTTACAATATTTCGACGGATCTCGCCGGAGTCAAGCCTTTTCGAACGAAGCTGTGGACCGAACTGATTTCACTTTGTCCCACGGCCCAAGATTTCCCAGAGTCCGTAGGGTTATCTATTGCTGAGGTAAGCGTCTGACATGGATCCGGTGGGAAACGTTCAGTTAATAATTACCTCCGATTAAAGAACTTATATCTAGATACATAATGGCATTGATTTATTTGTCGCTGAAAGACTCCCATTCTAAGGCACTTCTTCCCATAAGTTGCTGATTGGCCCATCAGCGTATTCGCGGCCGCTCGTGCACGATCGGCTTCAGTTCGATTATCATAATCGCAGTTGACAGTTCGGCCATTAATGTCAATAAATGTTTTTCGTGTTCTCTGACCAAAAACTGGTGAAAAAGTAATTTTACTTTAAGTTGTGATTTGCTTAGTACCTAAATAATATTCTCTATTCATATTTACACAGTTTAGTGACAATATATTTTGTGCAAATAAATAGTGAGGTGCTGTGCCGTTTGCAGAAAGCAGTTTAGAAAAGAAGAAAATCGATCGTTCCATAGTGGTAACATGATGAAGTTCAGTTTACAGTTATAAAGTAAATAGCAATTAAATTTTAATATCCTTTCAATACATATTTATCTTACTGTAATATCGTATGCCTACATCACGTTATATAAAGAGCCGGTAATGCAGGAATTTCATTTTAATGAAAATATTTACCATTCTACACATTTTCTACACACACAACGCCACTGTTGCCTATGGGATGTGATGTTCATCTATCCATTTTAATGGACATATAATGTGACTATGTTAGGAGCAAATAAGGTATATAATGAAAAGATAGCCTGTTATGTATCTAGATATAAGTTCTTTAATCGGAGATAATTACATTGTATGGTAACAAAGCTAGCCTCAGGCATAATTAAATTTTATTAATAGTTAGCTCGAGATTATATGTATTTAATTTGGAAAAATTTTATTTAGTAAAAAGGAAGAAGGGGTGCTTTTTGCACACAGGTAAGGATCCATAAAATTGGTATTTAGTATATACGAGAAGCTTTATCTCAAAAACAAATTTAGCATTAGCCACCCCCCATTATAAAAGGGGGTGAAAAAAATATTTCATCTTAGATAATCATTCGAAAGCTTATTTTAAAGAGGAAGATTAAATGATGTATTTATTAGAAATAAATTGAAAATTTTTTTGAATCCTATACATAACCACAAAATTTGCCAAAAAAATCATTTTTTAAGTAACCTAAAATATTTAAAAATCCTGACATGATGGGCCCATTCTGAGGCCAGATTCGGATTTAGCGCGAAAAATTACTTCGAAAATTTTATAATGTTGGGGTTAAAACTGAATGAAGTAAAAAAAAATTGAGGCCTTTGGTTTTTGTACACATACTAAATCACATTTTTTTTTCACCCCCTTTTATAATGGAGTGGGGGTAGTAATGGAGGTGGCTAATGCCAAAAATTTTTTTGAGACATTAGCTTCTCTTATATATACTAAATACCAGTTATATGGATTCTTACCTGCTTGATTTATCTATTTACCCACATTTACCACAATTTATCCCCCAACCCTTCAACAGAATAATATGAAAATATAATCTAGTTCCAGATCTCCTTAAAATACTTATGTGTACCAAATTTCAAGTCGATATCTTAGACGATTCCAGAGTATTTAGTATAAAGGTATAAGAGAAGCTAATGTCTTAAAAAAATTTTGGCATTAGCCACCTCCATTACTACCCCACCCCATTATAAAAGGGGGTGAAAAAAAAATGTGATTTAGTATGTGTACAAGAACCAAAGGTCTCAATTTTTTTTTTACTTCATTCAGTTTTAACCCTTCCGAAGTAATTTTTCGCGCTGAATCTGAATCTGGCCTCAGAATTGGCCCATCATGTCAAAATTTTGAAATATTTTAAGTTACTTAAAAAATGACTTTTTTGGCAAATTTTGAGGTTATGTATAGGATTCAAAAAAATTTTCAATTTATTTCTAATAAATACATTATTTAATCTTCCTCTTTAAAATAAGCTTTCGAATGGTCATCTACGATGAAATAATTTTTTTTCACCCCCTTTTATAATGGGGTGGAGGTAGTATAATGCTAAAATTTTTTTTGAGACATTGGCTTCTCTTGTATATACTAAATACCAATTTTATGGACTCTTACCTGCTTGATTTACCTATTTACCCCCATTTACCCCAATTTACCCCACAACCATTCTACGGAATAAGATGAAAATATAACCTAGTTCCAGATCTCGTTAAAATACATATGTGTACCAAATTTCAAGTCGTATCTTAAACGGTTCCAGAGTAATCGTGAGCACAAAAAAGTTACAGACAGACCGACAGACATTTTTTTTGCTCAAACCTAAAATCTCGACGTTTCATGACATCTAAGCCTATTTGAACAATAAAATTTTTTAAAAATTTTTTGTCGTTTCCAGAGCTGTTGAAAGTACCCAATGAAAGTACTTGAAGTACCAAATACCAAGTACCTGACAAAGTACTTGCTGCTCCAATTCCCAAGTACTATGACCTGAAGCAAAGTAATTCAAATACCAAATACTTGTCTAAAGTACTTCAAGTAAATCGCAAGTACCGTATTTCAAATATTTCAGATTATTTGAAGTACTTCACTAGGTACTTCAAATCTCAAAGTAGTTCAATTACTCTAAAGTATTTCAAATACTCAAGTATTTCAAGTACTTTAACATATTTCAAATGTTCCACAGTTCTTCCAATACCCATAAAAAATTTTATTTATTAAGTTTTTTTCTTAATAATTTGTTATTATTATTATTATTTATTAACAGCTTTCTTTAACTCAGCATCATTCAAAAACAATAGAAAAAATAATTTATTATTATACAAATATAAAAACCAACAAAAAAAAATATTGCTGCGGTCGATTTCCCTTCAAATGTCAGGAAAGTAATAAAGAAAATCAACTTATACACTATCGGAAAATGTTCGCTTTGGTATGGGCAATAAGAGCAAGCGAGAGTAAAGCAACTATTCTATTCTTTTTTATCATATAACACATCCTACAATCGTGCCACCTGCTTTCCCCACCACATGTGCGTGGGCAGCCTGTCTGTGGAATTTCAATTTGTTTCCGCCTCGATGCTTAATGATTCGTGTCACTATTTGCCCCTCTGCTAGAGCTCTGGTAGACGCCTTTATTGTGGGCGGTCGGTTAAGTCGTTGAAACTATGCAACACCCAAGCCAGGACTTTCCGATACTGTATATAAAACATAGTAATACTTTTAGGTAAGTACAAGTACAAATAATAACATTGAGATCTATCTATTTCCATTAGCTTTCAATAGCACCAAATTTTCGAAATTTCCATTAGTTAATGCATTTCTTCTAGGAGCATTTATAATTTCAGTAAATGAAAAGAGTCTTTCTACAGCTGATGATGCAAGGCATGTATTAAACCGATAAAAAACTGTTTTTACTGAGAAGCAAGTTGGGTGTCAGAGTCATTTAAGTATTGAAAAATTTTTAATTCAATTCTTTTTTATCACTGGCTTTTATACAGTGTGTTTCACTTGAAATGGTAACAGCCCAATAACTTTTAATTTTTTCCGATTTGAATCAAATTTTACTTAAGTATGAAACCAATTAGAATCTACTTATGACCAGAAAAGTATTCGCCTCCTACAAATGCAAAGCCACCTGCAGTACCAATATATGCGGGGAAAATAAAAAAATCATATTAGGCATATTTTTATCGGAAAATTTTGTTAATGAAACTTGTTCAGAATTGTCCAAAAACCGTAAGTCCAAAATGTAATCAAAATAAAAAAATGTATACATTTTGATTAAAATAATGTCCAATATATATTTACACCATTTGAAAAGCCATAAAAAAAGCTTTTTAATTATATACATGGTATTTATCTTAAAAAAAATTGTCTAATTTACTATAAATTTACAATTTATCAAATTATCCATGGAAAACAAAGGTATGTAAATTAAAATAAACAATATGTTAGTTCTGTCAAGATACATGTTAGTATCTAAATTCACTTTATTTTAAATAAAATGGAGAATTTCAATAATTGATATATATTTTTTCTACTCCCTTATGTAAATTTACTGTTTTCTGTACAGTCTGTAGAATGGATAAGTAGGCAATTCCAGGTAACTGAACGGATATACTTCATATCAGTTCTAGGATGGATATGAAATGAAACGGACCAATCACAGTTCGTGTATTAAGTACATATGAAATTATTCGTTTTAAAATCAAATTAGTGCGTAAGCTGTCAAAGTAACTGTCAGTGTGTATTTGTGTAATATATTAATGTTTAATAAATATTGTAGTTTTTTAAGCTGGTCTTAGAAAAAGTATGCTGTACATACAACTCGAGTGGATTATCCATATCGCACTCAAAAGATTTGAGCACTCCGCCTACGGCGTCGTGCTCAAACTTCTTTATCGCGCGATATGGATATCAAATCCACTCTTGTTGCACAAACTACTATTTCGGACTACCATGACTTAATGTAAGAAAATATAAAACTTATAATATCTACTATAGTTTTTAAGAAAAATTCCATACGTCATACATCATTGAAAATGGTGTAAAAATATATGGGGTATTCCATTAAAAAAAAACGAAGTAAAGCTCGTATCTCAGAAATTTGACTTTTAATTGTTTTTCTGAAATGATTTTTGGAAAATAAACGTGATTTCTCATAACTTTTATTTTTAAACGTGTTTACGTAACTCAAAAAATAACGAAGTTAAATGAGGTTCTAACGTTCGCGTGACCACCCTGTACAGTTGACTATAATAAGGAACTTTAGTCTAGTTAAAATAAAAAACACATTCTTAAATAAATTAATGTTCTGATACTTAGTACATACTAATAATAATATTTTTTTGTTTTTATGTGCCTTTGCTATTTTTCAAAAAGTTTGCCGTCCCTGGATTTTGACGCCCTGGGCTATAGCCTCTATACCAACCCCCTAAATCCCCCACTGCCCGCATAATGTTAACACTGATTACTGAATAAAAACAGCTATGCAGTAACAATTTTTTAGTGAAATATGTTTTTTAAAATATCTAAAACATAGAACTACAAGGACTTCAAATACTTTTAACTAATTTAAATATCAAAAAACATATTTCAAATACTATAAATTGTTAAGTCTAGTACTTCAAATACCGGGACAGTACTTGAAATACTGGAGAGTATTTGAAATACCAAGCAAAGTAATTCAAATACCAATATTTCTGAAAACCAAATCCCAAATCCAAATACTCGAAGCAAAGTATTTCAAATACCAAGTACCAAATACTAAGAATCAAAAGGATTTGAAGCAAAGTACTTCAAATACTGAAAGTATTTGAAATACTTTTTTCAATTACTTTTATTTGAAGTACTCCAGCTCTGGTCGTTTCTATACTCCACTGGATGTGGAAGTAATATCTGCGATGTTTAGGTTAGGTTAATCCAAAGCCACTTAGCCGCAGCACTACTTTAAAGTACAATGTCTTATTTAATTTGATTGAAATCTCTACTGTCGGCAGATTTTTGTCAAAAAAAGGGCATATTTTTCCCACTGTGCGTTGCCTCTGTATTAACAGTGATGCAAACATCCAATTTGTTTTGTGATGCTGATGAAGTACTCTCACTTAATATTTTAATTGCAGTTTTCTTTTTATTTTCTTCGGACGTTTCAATGCACTCTGCATTACTTTTCCATCCACCATGCCTTTTTACCGTTAAAAGATCGGCTCCAGCATTCGCTAGTATTGACGTTGAGGAACATCGGAAACAGAGTCCAGTCTAGGATTGGATAGTTTCAAAAAATTGGAAATTTTATATGGTACTTATTGTATTTATACCAATCGGTATATTAACACATTTCTTATTTCTATATGTAACGAAAAGACGATTATGTGAACAATTTGGAGGTCTCATTTCAGCATACTTTTTAACAGTATCCATCATATCAACACCTTCTGTGTTTCCTGAGGTTATAAAAAATTCTCCATCAATTTTTGTTTTTATCTCTAACTCGGACTTTGAAGTAACTTTCTTCATTTATAACACCTTCTTTTAATAAGCTTGTCAATTCCGCTCTTCTACAGGCATCCGCCACTCCAAAAATCAGTAAGACCTTAAAAAATAAATATTTTGTTGAAAAAGTAAAAAGAATATTGAAAAAAAATCACCTTTAAATTCAAATATATTTCATTGTCGGCTGTTTGTAGAAATGTTGTTTTATGTTTCTTTGTTAAAATTTTAGATTTTTTCCTACGATTTTCTTTTAAGTATCGCAAATAAATTGGCACGTTTTTTATGTCTAGGTACTTTTTTCCTTATTGATAGTTCTGTTTTTAACATGGAATAATAACTCCATAATGAAGCAGGTTTACGATCCTTACTTAGTTCGTTGAAATATGCTAGTAGAAATTTTTCACCAGTAATGTCCTTAATTTTCTTTTCATGGCACCATTTCTCATATCTCTCCAATACTAAGGCATACTTTGTACGGGAGACTTCTGTGAAACAAGGCCTAGAATTGCTTCAGATGCACTTTCTTCGATATCTGCAGGCAAATCTTCATCGAAAAAATTCATTTTTATAGAATTTATTTTGACTCCAACGTTTTCAATATTAGGCCAGTGGAATTAGCAAATATGCATATTGTAATTCGTTTCAGGATGCCACGTAGATTAAACGATAGTTTTATTGATTACGAACATGACCCTGAATTTGATCCACTTTTTGACTGTCGGAACATTGTTTATTTAATGATTTATTGTTGAAAAATTCCAAAAGATCGACTTTTTTAAAGATAACTCAAAGACCTTTGACGATAGGTTTTTCAATTTATAGATACTGTTAGAACTTTAAAAAAACGGTTAGTTTGAGAGGTGTTTCATTTAAAACGCTTGAAAATTTGTTTAAATAATTGCAAAAAACCGCGAAAATTTTCGCAATTTGCAAATATTTTTCATTCTTCTACAAAAGCACTTTAGTACTTGAAACTTTGACAAAATATATCTTTCATCATCCCAAAGTTACCTCTAAAATTTCGTCAAAAAATTTTAGTTAGTTTAAGAGATATTCAATTTGTTTATTAAGAACATGAATAATGTAAAATGCAAATTCACCCAGTTCCCGTTGTCGTAGAGGGTTAATCTGGACATCTTTTTTTTTGTTGAGACTTAAACTTTATGTTTTCATTAATGGTAAATCAAATTTGCATTATTTTCAACTTCAAAATGGCGTTTGAAAAAGTATCACATTTTGAGGTTAGGTTTTTTGCTAATAACTTTTAAACAAATGAAGATTTTGCAATATCGTTCTGATATCTGTTGCTGGGGTTTTTTCACATATTTTCAAAAAAAGAATGACTGTAGCCTTACTAGAAGCCGAGATGATTTTTTTTTTTAATAAATTCGTAATTTGTTTATTAATAAACATGAACAGCTGAAACTTGGCGAACAACTAGTTTAATAGTCTATCTTTGTAATAGAGCTGAGTTTGGGGGAAAGAATTCAATTTGCAACGATAACAATAATTAATTTTAAATCAGCGTCAGAACAGGAGTGAGAAGCATGAGTCATATCTGTAATACGTTCATAAAATGATCGAGACGAGTTCAAATCCGTGCGCCAACCAAAAATTTACCGTTTCTCCGATTTTGACTTTTCTTTTTAATTTGGGGTAGCGTGATGAAATAATAATATCTGTCATGTCGATTTTTTCCTAATTAAACAATAATTTGTTATAAACAATTATTTTTTGTTAAAAATTTTTTTACGAATTTATTTAAAAAAAAATCATCTCGGCTTCTAATAAGACTACAGTCATTTTTTTTTAATGTGTGAAAAGACCCCAGCAACAAAGATATGAGAACGATATTGCAAAATCTTCATTTGTTTAAAAGTTATTAGCAAAAAACCTAACCTCAAAATGTGACACTTTTTCAAACGCCATTTTGAAGTTGAACATAATGCAAATTTGATTTACCATTAATGAAAACATAAAGTTTAAGTCTCAACAAAAAAAAAAAAAGGATGTCCAGATCAACCCTCTACGACAACGGGAACTGGGTGAATTTGCATTTTACATTATTTATGTTTTTAATAAACAAATTGAATATCTCTTAAACTAATTAAAATTTTTTGATGAAATTTTAGGGATAACTTTGGGGTAATAAAAAACATATTTCTTCAAAGTTTCAAGCACTAAAGTGCTCTTGTTAAAGAATGAAAAATATTTGCAAATTGCTAAAATTTTCGCGGTTTTTTGCAATTATTTAAACAAATTTTCAAGCACTTCAAACGAAACTCTCTCAAATTAACCGTTTTTTAAAGTTCTAAGAGTATCTACAGATTGAAAAACCTATCGTCAAAGGTCTTTGAGTTATCTTTAAAAAAATCGATTTTTTTGAATTTTTCAACAATAAATCGTTAAATAAACAATGTTCCGGAGGTCAAAAAGTGGACCAAATTCAAGTTTATGTTCGTAATCAATAAAACTATCGTTTAATCCACGTGGCATCCCGAAACGAATTACAATAAATTTCAGTCTTTTTTTTTACTAATTCTACTAGACTATATGGCAAGTTAATAACAATAGCTATTGATATCTCCTTAGCAACCGGTGGTGTCAGTCGCTTCGTCGACCAACCAACTATGCCGCGGAGTATTTCGTCCAACAACAACAGTGACAGACATCATAACTAATGACGTTTGTCAATGCTGGGTTGGAGAATAAAATAATCACCGATTTTATTACTTTTTTTACAATATAAGTGGAATATTTAGTGAAAGTCCAATTAACTTAATTACTTACAGTATAACTAGTACTGATTGCTAAGTGAGAAATGCGTGGATTAAGTTTTATTGCAGCATACAACTGCTTGCTTTTTTTATAAAATGCGTGCGATAAATGCATATCGCATCAGTGCTATAAAGGACGTCATTATGACATTGAAATGAGTGTCATATTACTGTCAATATATAATGAGAGTAGATAAAATTTAATAACATTCTAGAATACATATGCGCCTCCCCGAAAACTGACCCGGAACCAGCCAGACAATTACGGCGCGTGGCGCAGTGCTGAATGTAGGGCTGGGCGGGGGGGCAGGTTCGGTTCGGCTTGACGACAATAATCAAAAAGGACAATTAAAATTCCTACCCACCTAGCATGGGTTTAAAATTAATAATATGTTTAAAAATAATGCTGTCCACATGGGCCTAAAGCTAATACATATAAAACTTAGAACTAGTTACTGGTTGTAGCATTAAATAAATTTTGGCTGTTGACTAGGGTGAAAGAAGCTAAACGAAAAAATCCGTACGAGAACTGCCAACCTGGTGGTCTCCCTGATGCCAGAAAAATGTAGTGGAAGAGATAGGGTTTAAAATGTTTGAATTTTTTTAAAAAGTTTATCGGCCAAAATGGAATTTTTTATGACAAAAAGAACAAAGAGAATAGAACATAAAGAAATAAAATAGAAATGATTGAAAGATTAGTAGCGGGTGTTTGACCTGAAATGGGGCTTTATGCATTCTGATTTGGGTTATATTGCTGGTTAGCGGACTATCGCCTAGTTTGAAGGTGTAAAATTTTTGGGAGATTTCTTGGACGTAGTCCGCTAGTGGGGTTATATCGTGACATCGTGCGTATAGATCCTGAGGGAGGTGTATCTACCGGAATCAGAAATGAGGCGCATACATTTGTGTTCAAGAACTTTGAGTTTTCGCATTGTCGTAACAGAAATGCCGCACTACACCAACGCGTATGTGATGACAGACAGACAAACAACACCCGACGTGGAACATAAATGAAGAACTGAAAGAATCATTGAAAGAAAAAAAGAGAAGTATTCTTTGAAAACATAGAAACATTCTCAATAGGACAAGGACTAAATCAACCCTTCAGATATCTGAAAAAATATAGAAGAAACAATAATATCCACAAGATACATATAACTGCAACATTCAACCAAGAAGCTGGAGGAAAAAGGGAATGCAACAAACAGAATTAATAAAAGAAACGAACTACTGCCCCTTGGATAAGCCACCACCAAAGTAATAACTGCTAGAAATAATAGCCAGAGCTATAAGAAACACCCTGCACCTGGAGTAGACAACATAAACGAGTTAATACACTACGGACCTGGAAGACTAAATAAGCAAATTTTAAAATCGTCTGCAAAAAGTAAACATTTTGAGAATTTGATAACCGAAGGCAGGCCGTTAATAAATAATATAAATAATAGTGGTCCCAGATTTGATTCTTGTGGTACTCCAGAGTTTGCATAATATTTACCAGAAGTGTTCCCATTGTTCCCATTTGACTACAAAACATCTATTTTGTAAGTAACTTTTTAAAAGCAACATCATTTTTGCAAACAAACCAAATTTATATAGTTTTTCCAATAACACGTCATGATCTACTTTATCGAACGCTTTGCTAAAATCTGTAAATATAGTATTGAGTTGTTTTTTTTTTCTAATATTTCGAAACCGTGATTAGTAAATATAAATTCGTTAGTATTAATATATTCCTTGGCAACAAAACCATGTTGCTCATCAGCAAAACTTTTTTCTACATATCTATCTAAATGAGAATATATAATTTGTTCAAACAATTTAGCTGGAGCGCACATTATAGCTATACCCCTGTAGTTTTCTATGTCCATTTTATCCCCTGACTTATGAATTGAAGTATATGTAGCTAGCTTCCATGCAGTAGGAAAAATAGAAGTTTTTATTATCAGATTAAAAATATAAAGTAATGGAACCTTTAACCATTCTTGACATCCCTTAATCATGTAGGGAGGTGTTCTATCAACACCTGCCGCTTTTTTAGGTTTAAGTTTTTTAATAATCGTATTATAATCCAATTCACCAATCAGGTTCAAGTTGAACACGTCATTATAATTATATCCACTATCATCTGAAAAGTCTAATCTATAATTGAGTTTTTCAATATTATATACTGATGAAAAGAATTTTGCAAAATTCTGTGCAGTTTCACTATGATGCACTTTATCTCCCTTGTATACATAATCATTATTATTTAAACATTCCTCTTTCATTTTATCAATATAATTCCAAAATACATTTGGTTCGGAAATTAAATATTGTTCAATATTTTTTCTTACTTTTTGTGCTCAGCTTTTTATTAACTTTTTTAATTTTTTCCTGGTTTCTAAATATTTATCACAATGATATACTGAAATATCTTTTAGTTTTCTATATTTATTTTTTTCTTTTAACAAATCTTTAATTTGTTTATTAAACTAAATAGGAAATTTTTTATAATTAGGATTGAATTTTAATTTTGGAGCACATACTTCAAAAATATTGTTTAAAATTTCGTACATTTTCTTTAATGCTATATTTACATTACTTTGTGCTATAACATTATCCCAATTAGCGTCCTTAATATTTCACTTAACTGTAAGAAATCTGCCTTTATAAAGTTAAATTATATGAAAAAGGTCTCAGACTATTGTTCTTCATATACGGGTAATCAATTAGTTTTACACAGTAAATCAATTTGTTAAGAGATAATGTTGTAAATGACGTGAGTCTTCAACAAGGTTAATAGATGCAAGCAATTTAATATCAACAGACGGAAGAATACTACTTTGAATATCACTGCAAATATGATTAATAAATACAATAAATAATGGTGGGTCCATAATGAAAGCCTGTGGCACTGCTCATGTTACTAACACATCAACAGATGAGAAACCATGGCACTGCATTACATAACGTTCCCTATGATCTTTTTCTATCTAAACTTTGTAAATAAATTTTAATTGGGTTTACGTTTTCAGGGGCAGATCTCACCTTAACTTATTTCAGAGTCGTACACGGTGATCAATCTATTTTCTTGCAATGGGAGGTAACTGAAAAATTCGCACACTGTGCGCGAGGATTCAGAGTGGTTATCCGAGACGAGTGGTACGTCCCAAGAGACATATACACCAATGACAACAATATCACTATAGACAATTTGATACCTTGTGCCGATTATCAGTTTGGAGTAATGGCCATTTACAACATAGTATCTGAGGGGCCGATAGTTTCGCTTAGTTACCAGTATCCTGCAGCTAGTAAGTAGTTAATGTATATATTTGTAGTGCTATTTTAAGGTAAACTAAGTACTTATACTTAATCAGAAAATGTCCGAAGTTTAGTTAAATTTTAAAAAAATGAGGTTTTGATTAAAAACATTATTTGGGCATTTTAATAAAAATTATTTCTAAATTAATTTTTTTGAAACACAATTTATACAAATGAATAATAAATACAACCAAAAGAATTAAATATTATGTTCTATCAAACCTCCATCAGCCCTAATGCATGCCTCAATTCGCTTTCTGTTCTTGTTCATAACTTTTCGGAGGGCAGCAGGCGTAATTTCAGCGCAAGCTTGCCTAATCCGGTTTTCCATGTGTAGTCTATTTCGTAACTACTCTTTGTAGACTTCATTCTTTAAAAACCCCCATAAAAAAAGTCCACAGTCGTGAGGTCAGGTGATCTCGGAGGCCAATTAGTGAAAGGGCTATTTCTTGCAATCCACCTCCTGGGAAAGTTGTCGTTTAGCCAATTCCGTACTACCATTGCATTGTGGATTGGGTCTCCATCAAGTTGAAATATTTTTATTTTTATTTTATTTTTTATTTTATTTTATTTTAGAAATACACCACCCAACAGTACAAGTACCAATTACAGGGTGGGAAATGACAAATAGTATAGTACATATACAAAAAATACATAATAACTTACATGACAGTGAGATTACAAAATAACATTATAACATTACATCACGTATTATATGATATTACAATTTTTTTATTGCTTTTAATTGCGTATGAAAAACATCAAATTTGTCCTGCAGGTGATTGTAGGTGTTACAAATAGAATGAAGTGGAAGAGTGGCGTGGGAAGAGAGAAAGTATTGGTGTGCCTAGAATTAACACGTGGTACAGAAAATGACAGTTTTTCTAAAAGTGGGGGATAATTTAACATATTATTAATTAATTTGAATAAAAATAGCAAAGCTTGTTTATCTCTACGCACTTCAAGACTTTCTATATCAAACCTAGTAAGAAGTTCTTGTTGTGGAAACCCTATTCCAGGGTAAACTCCATCAATTTGATACGACATAAATTTTAGTAAACGCCTTTGAATATATTCCAGAGAGTTTATATGGATTATATACCCAGGATTCCAAATTAGCGATGCATATTCCAATTTTGATCTTACGAAGGGGTTAAAAAGCAACAAAAATACATTAACATCTGTAAAATCTTTAGAGTTCCTCAGAATAAAACCCAAGTTTTTATATGAAGACTGCACGATTTGCTCAATATGCTTGTTAAATGTCAGTTTGTTATCGAAAGTGACGCCGAGGTCTTTGATAACTTCGGGACGAGTTAGCGCAATATCATCTAAATTATATTCATAGAGGATGGGATCTTTTTTCTATTATATGATATTACATTACATTTCTCTACATTGAGGGGGAGACTATTTGCATCACACCACTTTCTTATTTTTAATAAATTATTCTGTAATTTTTTACAATCGGTAACTGTATTTATTGCGGTAAAGATTTTTGCATCATCAGCATACAGTAAGATGTCAACATCCAAATCATCCACTATATCATTGATAAACAAAACAAATGGGAGAGGGCCCAGAATGGAACCTTGTGGAACCCCAAAAATTGCCTGAATTTGGACGGATTTGAAGCCTCGAAATTCTACATATTGTGTTCTATCGTTTAAGTAACTGTGGAAAAATGTAAGTAACAAGGGAGAGAGACCTGCAATACGAAGTTTACTTAGTAAAATCCCGTGGTTAAGTCTGTCGAAGGCTTTGGAAAAGTTGGTGTAGATTACATCAACTTGTATGTTAGAATCTAAATTTTCCGAGATAAATTGCGTTATATGGAACAGATTTATTGAAGTAGATTTGCCTCAAATAAAACCATGTTGATACATCGTAATCTGCCCCTCAATATGAGTATACAATGTCTCATGTAAGGCAAATTCAAAAACTTTAGCGAAGTTGCAAATTATAGTGATAGGCCGATAGTTTTCGATGTTACATTTTTCACCTTTTTTGTGAATCGGGGTAATACGCGAATTTTTCCATGCTTCTGGAAATGTGCCAGTCTTTAATGATAAATTAAATAGCTTGGTGAGAGGCTCTGCAAAGACATGAGCACAGTCTCTGATAATGAAGGCTGGTATTCCATCGGGTCCTTTCGTAAGTTTGGGTTTCAGTTTCTTTAATGCTTGGAGTACTGTGCTAATGTCTAGACTGTCACAGTGTATGTATTTATTTGAGGTGTATACATTTTCTATATTATCATATGTGTTTGTTGGGGACGGTGGTGAAAAAGATTCCTCAAAGTATTCCGAAAATCCATTTACTGCGTCCTGTGGATTGTCGTAAATCTTGTCTTTCAGATTAGCGGTATTTAGGATAGTGGTAGTTGCTCTTTTTGAATTGATATATGACCAAAACGATTTAACATTTGATGTTATGTTACCTTGAACTTTATCTATGTAATTTTTATATACGAGTTCGGTATTTATTTTGATTTTTGATCGGAGACGTTTAAATTCAGTATAGACAAGCATATCTTCGTTTTGCTTATATATTTTCCAGAACTTTGTCTTTTCTTACTCATAAAATATTTTATTTAATACCTCGTAAAGGCGAACACAGGCAGTGTTTACCTCGGACAGTTCGTCGATGAATCACCAATCAGTATTATATATCATTTCGTACATACGAGGAAACTCTGCCTTGCGAAAGTTATAGGACTGCTGATAATTGTTGGGAATAGGTTGAGAAGATAGGAAGGTATTAAAATACTAGAGGTCACGCTGAGGGCGGGATGATGACTGTCTTCCCTTAGTAGGGGGTCATCACATTTATCTACTGCACATTTAGAGTTGGATATTACTAAATCTAATAGGCGATTATTTGAATTTTCAATAAAGTTAAATTGTGAGAGAATTTAAAAAATAATGTAAAACTGCTGTAAGGCCTGTAATTGCATTATTTTCATACTGTTCCTTATACATAGGAATGTTAAAGTCACCAAAAAGTACATGTTACGGTTATCTAAGAATTCTAATGATTCAATAGCTTCAAAAAATAGTTTGTAGTAATCGGGGCTTATTGATGGTGGTATATATACTACAAATATATATGTTTTTTGAAAATGTATAAGCAGCTCTACACCAACAAAGTCTATTAGTGGAACTATGCTCTGTACATCTCCGAGGTCAACTTGTATAGCATTATATTCTTTATTAATAGCCAGTAGAACTCCACCACCCCTCTTAGTACCAGATTCTGAAGAGTTGCGGTCTGATCTAAAAGTATTGTAATTGTCGCAAATGATTTCTGAATCGGCGATATGTGGGCCAATCCAAGTTTCCGTGAGAGCAATAATTTCGTATTGATAATTATAAGATGCATTGAAAATATTGTGGGTCTTCGTGTTGAGGCCGCGCACGTTCTGATAATAAATACTAAGATGGGATTTTATAGATTTAGTAGATTCGTCGTTGTTGTATGCAATAAGGGGCAAATTTTTAATTTAGATTAAAAATTCAGTTTGCAAAAATATTAGAAAACGTTCCGCATTCAAATTTCCCTCAAAGAAATATGGCCCAATTATTTGTTCATTCAAAATACCGCACCACATTCACCTTTTCTGAATACCGGGGTCGACAGTTTACAACCCAATGAGAGTTTCCAACGGACCAATTTCTAGTATTTTGAGAGTGCCATTAGTTGTAAATGTCGCTTGATCTGAGAATAAAATATTTTTAAAATAATTAGGGTTGTTCAAAAACTGTCCCTGACACAAAAACCAATATTCCCGCCACCTTTCTTCGTATCTTTCTTCTAATGTGTGTAAGAAAACAGGCTTGAAGGGGGGTAATTTATTTTTAAAATTGTGGACATGCTCCTTAGGTTACACCTTGGATTTTCTCTTACAAACTGAAGAATCTCTGCATCTCTAACATGATCCCTCACACGTTGTTCTTGTTTGTTGCACACTTTGCCAGTTCTATTGAATAACTTATTAATTCAACAAACTTTTACATGGTCTATTAGATTGGATCTGGATGCCGATTATTAAATTCTGTAGCAGCTTTCCTTGCTGTACGAGAATTATCACCAACTAATCTAACAATTTCCACTTTTTCCGCAGTTGTAAGCAATTTAATTGAAATAAAATATGATAGAATACAAAAAATCAAACAGAATACCAACAGATTTACTTGACAACTAATCTGACATTTACAAAATTGTCTTTCAGTAGAAACAAAGGAGCATGCTTATCAAAACGAGAAATTTGGGACTGGAATTTTTTTCATCAAAACCTTATTTTTTTTTAGAATTTAACTAAACTTCGGATTCAGAGTGATTTAGTTTTGTTAATAAATTTTTTTTATTAAAAAATGCCTACTATGATTTTTTCATTTTTTTCATATAATTTAGCATCGTAGATGGCCTTGCATTCAAAGATGGAAAGTGATTTTGTAGTCTTAAATAGACCTCAATCTTTTGAGATCAACTTGATTTAAATCGGACAAAAAACAAAAGAATTATTACGCTGTTACACTCTTAAGTGAGACACACTGTATATTATATATTTTTACAGGTTTAGAGCTGCCCATCCTGGAGTACGTCGAAGTTGCAGCCTCATACGCCAATCTAAGATGGAGGTTGTCACCATACTCAGTTAACAGATGTCCCATCACGTCGTTTGTTATCGACGGCTCGCCATATTTCGAGCAAGTATATCCAATTCAAGATTCGCCTGCACGACCACCTTTTACAACAAACGTGCCGTATCTCAGACCTGACACCATGTACTTTTTCCGGGCATATGCGGTGAACAGCGCTGGATCCTCCAATGCATTCCAAATCGCCGTCAATACTCTTCCGGCAGGAACCAGCAATTTTACTAGTATATTTTGATGTGAAGACGTTATAGGCTAGTAGATGGTGACAGAAAATCAGAACTGATAGCCTACCGTCTGCAAGTAATTTAGTCAGTATTATCTATACAATAAAGCTCAATTTTTGGTACTTTCAAGGTTTGCCCGCATGCACGGGATGTAGGAAACGATTTCCGGTTTGCATAAAAAAAAACAATGTTTTCAACTGATACACTATCGTCTGCAAAGTTCATAATTCGAAATTAAAGGAATAAAAATATGTCGGAAGCGCTTTTACAGACAGATCTGTCATGCACCAAACCTTATCAGGGTACTCCAAAATGTATCAAATTTTAGTAAAAAAAAAAAAAGATAATTTACCGTCTGCAAACAGTACAAAATGATGATTCTGGTTCATGAAGACGAGTAGGGGAAAGGTTCAGACGTTTACGATATGCACGTCACCATATCGTGCACATGTCAACTTGTTATTTTTTTTTACAACTTTGAACAATTGTTTACCGTCTGCAGCTAAAAAGAAAACATGATTTACAAATAGAGCTTCGATAAAGAATTATTTGCAAATAAATTAAATGTGTACAAAGCACTTGCCGCTTAACGTATTTGTGTAAAAAAAATGGGGGTAACTTTTACCAATTATTTACTGTCTGCAACTTGGTAAGAAGAAAAATTATTGATTCAAATATGCAATTATTTAGTTTGCACACAATGCGCACATGCACGAGAGTCGCAATAAAGTGTCAAAAATATTGAGCAACGCATCTTTACCTAAGCATCAAGCTTAAAAGTTGAGGAGTATGGCTGATGCAAATCGGAGGACTGTTTGATAGAGATGAAATGCCACAAACCGTCAAAGAAATTTTTGTAGCTGATAACGACAACGGTACGAAAATACCGTAGTTTTCTTGTTAATTCCAATGAATTTCAAATGCTGATTAATTTTTAAAATTACAGTCGCAATTACCAGTAACAGTGTGGTCGAGAAGGATAACGTACAAATAATGCTCACCGACAACAATGATGATAATGATTCAGATGAAGAAAACTTGTTTTTAGAACATATCAGTGACAGCGAGGAAGATATGTATCATTTCACTGAGGATTACCGAAAAACGTTCCAGGAGTCAGTGGTTGAGAATGATGATGTTGAAGAAGAAACAGACGGCGAACAAAATTTTTTATAAATAATAATTATTATTATGATAATATGTTTAAAATTTTTGTTACAACTTTAATAAAATAATATTTTTTCAATTGAATTTAACTACGATGCGAATTATCGATCAACTTTATCGAATACCAGCACTAATTCTGGTCCGTGTGCATCTGCATGTTGTCTGCCCATCCGAAAAAAATATACTTGCATAAGTTAGCTTACACAATTTTGTGTTGCAGAGAGTTGTTTTTGGTGCATACCGCACACGAAGAGATATCAAACAGAATTCGCCGAGACTCTATTGTGGCTCTCGTGCATGTGGGCATTATCTGCAAATTGAATAATCGCGTATTTAACCCAGAAACTGTTCTTTGTACCAAGTTGCAGACGGTATAGATAGTTGTTTTTGGTACATATCTGTGGTTTTAGTGCATGTGCGCATTGTCTGCAAATTAAATAATTGCGTAATCGAATCAATAACCTTTCTTTGTACCAAGTTGCAGACAGTTAATAATCGGTAAAAGTTACCCCCATTTTTTTACAATTTTATAGAATTCAATGGACAACCGTGCATGTTGGATTCGTCTGAAAACATTGTTTATAATAGTTTTGCAACCTAAATTTTCTAATAAAATAATAATTAAACGGTAAACAATTGTTCAAAGTTATAAAAAAAAAATAACAAGTTGACCTGCGCACAATATGGTGATATGCATATCGTAAACGTCTGCACCTTTCCCCTACTCGTCTTCATGAACCAGAATCATCATTTTGTATTGTTTGCAGACGGTAAATCATTTTTTTTTTTTTACTAAAATTTGATACATTTTAGAGTACCCTGTATAAGGTTTGGTGCATGACAGAACTGTCTGCAAAAGCGCTTCCGACATATTTTTATTCCTTTAATTTCGAATTATGAACTTTGCAGACGGTAGTGTATCAGTTGAAAACATTGTTTTTTTATGCAAACCGGAAATCGTTTCCTACATCCCGTGCATGCGGGAAAACCTTGAAAGTACCAAAAATTGAGCTTTATTGTATACATAATACTGACTAAATTACTTGCAGACGGTAGGCTATCAGTTTTGATTTTCTGTCACCATCTACTAGTCTATTAAAGGAAATGAAGAAGAATGCAGAAATTAACTTCTTATGAACAAAATTGATATACTAGAAGTCCTGATTGTAAATAAAGAACTATTATTTTCTAGAAACAGTTTGTCTTGTTTTTATTTGTTTTTAAATGAAAGGTTTGTAGATACGGGTAAGACATCTTCTGATTACAATATGTTGATTTGATATTGTCAAATTAGAGACCTTCTGTACATGATTAACATGATTAACACTCGAAACCAGAAGCTTTGGTCAGTTTTCATCATACGTAAGTAATACAAACTTTTTCGGTATAGACCGTCCAGGGTGCATACTTCGAAGCCCAACAAAATAGGTTGATGGAACTATCAACCGAAGTGGCCTAAAGAGGCTACTTCTTGTGCAATAACATTAATAATAATAATCTTTAATTCATCAGCCTTTTGCAAGTATTGAAATTATCATTTACGTAAATAATAATAAACAATAGACGTATAAAATATTAGTTACAAAACAAGTGTATGAAAAAAAAAATATACCGGGTGACAACGAATTCGTTTTACAAGGCGCCATTTAGTTGTCTCTTAAGGTAGAAGCTTGAAACTGGGTTTGTAGATATTGCTCATTGGGACTCATATTTTCCATGAAAAAATAATTGAATATCACTTCCGGTTTTTCTAGAAATTGGTCTAAGTCAAGAATTTTAAATGGTACCATGTATATTTTTGTTGTATAGAGATTAGAATTCCCTTTTTAACGACATACCACTTGTTGCCATTTTTTTTTAAAGTGGCGACGTAGGAACCATTTTTTCTAAATATAATATGGTGGCAGCCTGGCATTTTTAATGAAAGCGATGTCAAACCACTTGTTACTACATTTTGAAAAAAAATGTATAGGTTTTGCATTTTTCCGGCGGACCATCGAAATCCGAAAAAAACGTCGGATCGAAATGAAAGTCGTATCTATCGACTCGAGAGCGAATTTAGAAAATTCCGTCCGTCGGTCAGTCAGTCTGTCGGTCTGTCGGTCTGTCGGTCTGTCGGTCTGTCGGTCTGTCGGTCTGTCGGTCTGTCGGTCTGTCGGTCTGTCGGTCTGTCTGTCTGTCACGCTCATCCCCCCTAATCCGTTTTCGGATTTCGATGAAACTTGGGTGGTTAATAGGATGCCTTTAGAAAACCTTAACGCTGGAAGCTCGGCTCCATTCGGAAACCGGAAGTACCCGATAGAGACGTTTCAAGTTTTTCGGGAAAAATTGAATAACTCGGTAACGAGCAGTCGGATCGAGATATTTCAAAAAAGAGATGGTGCCGCTAGCAACGATCTACAGATAAGTATACGGGAGACAATGTCGAAAAACAAATGAAAATTGAATTTTTTTGCAAAAAACTGGTTTTCTCGAAATCGGGCTATGAAGCACGATAACTGTCCAGGATATCGATCGATTGCGATGAGACTTGGTGGAATCGAAGGTACACGGCCACAAATGAAGCCTATTGCCAGCAGAATCCGTTGACCGCAAGTATTTTTTCCAAGGCCGAGTATGATTTTCCAAAGATATTGATAACTCCCGAACCGAAGGTCCGATTTTGATTTTCAAAAATGGCGATTGTAGGGTTCGATTAAGTCTATTAGGTGACGTTTGTGGGAATTTGAAAAAACAAAAGCGAATCTACAAATTCTGGAAAACTTAATTTTTTTGATAGATTCTACAAATACCCGACAGTTTCCTAATGAAAATCGAAAATTAAGTATTCCGTCGATCAATCTCTATAACCGGTATAAGGCACGGACCTTTTCGGACAAAAAATCTGAAATAAAGTTTTTCGAAAACTTAAAAATAAACGAGTTATTTACAAAGATGCATGACCACAATATAACCGATGCCCTTTCTGTATTTCAAAATGTAGTTAGCCTTTACTTTAGTCAATGCAAAAAGAAAAAAAAAGGTACTGAATCAGCCCAACAGGGATAAAATCATACCAAAATGCAGTTTTTAGCTTGTTACTACATTTTGAAAAAAAAAAGTAGTATAGGTTTTGCATTTTTCCAGCGGACCATCGAAATCCGAAAAAAACGTCGGATCGAAATGAAAGTCATATCTATCGATTCGAGAGCGAATTTAGAAAATTCCGTCCGTCGGTCAGTCCGTCTGTCTGTCGGTCTGTCTGTCTGTCACGCTCAGCCCCCCTAATCCGTTTTCGGATTTCGATGAAACTTGGGTGGTTGACAGGAGGCCTTTAGAAAAACTTAACGCTGGAAGCTCGACTCCGTTCGGAAACCGGAAGTACCCGATGTAGACGTTTCAAGTTTTTCGGGAAAAATTGAATAACTCGGTAACGGGCGGTCGGATCGAGATATTTCAAAAAAAGATGGTGCCGCTTGCAACGATCTACAGATAAGTATACCGGAGACAATGTCGAAAAATAAATGGAAATTGAATTTTTTTGCGAAAAACTGGTTTTCTCGAAATCGGGCTAGGAAGCACGATAACTCTCCAGGATATTGATCGATTTCGATGGGACTTGGTGGGATCGAAGGTACACGGCCACAAATGAAGCCTATTGCTGGCGGCCCGAATCCGTTGACCGCAAGTATTTTTTCCAAGGCCGAGTATGATTTTCCAAAGAAGTTGATAACTCCCGAACCGAATGTCCGATTTTGATTTTCAAAAATGGCGATTGTAGGGCTCGATAAAGTCTATTAGGTGACGTTTGTAAGACAAAACAAAAGCGAATCTACAAATCCTGAAAAACTTGATTTTTTTTATATATTTTACAAATACCAAACAGTTTCCTAATAAAAATCGAAAATTAAGTATTCCGTCGATTAATCTCTATAACCGGTATAAGGCACGGACCTTTTTGGGCAAATAATCTGAAATAGAGTTTTTTCGAAAAATTAAAAATAAACGAGTTATTTACAAATATGCATGACCACAATATAACCGATGCCCTTTCTGTATTTCAAAATGTAGTTAGCCTTTACTTTAGTCAATGCAAAAAGAAAAAAAAAGAAAAATAAAACATGTCAAAATGTACTGAGTCATCCCAATAGGGATAAAAAGCATATCAAAATGTAGTTTTTAGCTTGTTAAGATAACAAACAAAATGTGTTTTCTTCTAATTAAATTTTCCAAAGTTTTAATTTGTCACAAAATGGGATACATTTTAGATGTTGATATTGTTTATAATTTATTATTTGTGTCATATTCATGATTTCTTATGTTTGTTGGGTATTTTGCAACTGTAAAATATTTAAAAATTTTTATGAAATAAACCTCTACGCCAAAAAGATCAGACAGAGCTGGTTTTTATACTTTTATACTTCTATACTAGACGAAGTAAGTAAAAATAAAATAAATATAAAAACCGCTGCCCAAGGAATCACTATTTCCACATCCAGATTTTCTATCCAAATCTCTCACAACGAAAAAATTTTGTATGTGGAAATAATTGTTTATGGAACTTTAATAATATAATATTTGAAATCCTCTACCCCAAAAATCCTTAAAACGATACCCCACATCGATAGTGGGGTGGGGGTGGTGATAGCGGGTAGTGGGGGGTGAATGAAGTAAAAAAATATTTTGAGGTTTTTGCTTCTTGTACACAGTACACACACTAAATCATAATCTTTTCTTATCCCCTTTAATAATGGGGTGGGGGTGATAATGGAGGTGGCTAATGCCAAAAAATATTTTAAGATCTTAACTTCTCTTGTATATACTAAATACCAATTTTATGGACTCTTACCTGCTTCATTTATCTATTTACCCCCATTTACCCCAATTTACCCTCCCAACCCTTCGACGAAACAAGATGAAAATATAATCTAGTTCCAGATCTCATTAAAATACATACATGTACCACGTGTACCAACCATACATACGTGTACCAAATTTCAAGTCAATATCTTAAACGGTTCCAGAGTAAACGTGCTCACAAAAAAAGTTAGACAGACCGACAGACAGACAGAAATTTTTTTTCACTCAAACTTAAAATCTCGACGTTTCATGACATTCTAAGCCTATTTGAACAATAAAAATTTTTAAATTTTGTTTTGTCGTTACTACTAACAAACTGTCTTGTTTGACATGCTTAAATAGTCAATATTTTTCATAAGTTTTCTCTAAAATTTTGAATGGGAATCACTACCTATTAAATGCTACCATTAAAGTGTGTCTTATAACCTACAGAAAAATGTATAATAAAATGCACTTTGGTTTTTGTAATTTGAAGATTTTTTAAATTCAATCCATAATATTGGCTTAATGAACTAATTACCTAAATAAATAAATAAAATAAACATTAAATTAATAAAAAAAGCTATTCAATTAAATGTCCTATGCATTGGGAGCCTTGTTTTCGAAACAATCTGATTCTCCTAATATTTTCTCTTCTGAGCAGGTTTTGTAAATGCTCTCGAGAGGTGCCTCAAATATCCCTTCTAATCTTGTTTTCTAATGTTGGTGGAGGAGTTCTATACTCTTCTAGAAAACCCCATATTGAAAAATTCAAGCTAGGTGATCTTGCTGGCCACCGAATTGGTCCATTGGTTCCCAACCAGTTTTCACCAAACCGTCCATTTCAAATAATTTGAATTATGGACTGGTGCGCTATCTTGTTGGAAAATTAGATTTTTATTTTCCTTATAAAATGCTCTATTTGATTTTGGAAAAAATCCAAATACATTTCTCCATTTAATGGTCGATAGAAAAATATTGGACCAATGATATTAAGTCCTATTATGCCCAACCAAACGTTTACTCCAAAACGTTTCTGAAAATCACCTTCTCTTGCTAATTTCTGATTTTCCACAGCCAATTAACGAGTGTTGTTTCTGTTAAACATTCCTAGATTGGTGAACCTGGAGAACACTCCACAATATGTCAAGTCAGCAAATATATTGTTTATATATTGTTTAAGAGCGGAATGTGGAATGCGATTAGACAAGGGCTGGGAAACACAGACCCTGGCTATAAGGAACCTATAAGGAACCAGAACATCGCTCAGTGAGAAGACGACCGATAACTCCCTATCTATAGGTTCATTATTCCCCATGTAGTCGTGTTCGTTAGACTACTGGAAATGCGATAAAATGCATATTCTGAGTCCCGGAAGTCTTGAATGGTACGCAAATGGATCGAAGGCCCAGGAGGGAACCGATGCTGGCGTACAAAGATTCGAACTAAGAGCTCGTGTATCGGCACCACTTGGTAAGTATCCTAATGTATTCTAGGTCGAGATATATGCCATTTTGATGTACGTAAAAAAAACCTGACAAGAGGTTTCTTCGACAAGCATAATTATATATGCCAAGCGACCTTGAGAACATTGTATCAAGCATGTTTACTACTAAGCTGATGCTGAACTGTCGAAACATTCTGACTGAGCTATGCGACTCAGTGCCCGAACGCAGTGACGTGGAGGGCAACGGAGAGGCAGTCTGTTGGGCAGGAGAAGGAGCACAAAGTTCGTTCTTTGGCCTAAAGCCAGCCTTCGATCTGTCAAGAAACCTGATTCAGAGCTGCGAGAATGAGTGGCACAGTTTAACAAGTATTGTTCTTAGGCTCCCGGAATGAGAGAATCGAGGCTCCATATAAAGTTGTCTTCGCCATAAAGTAGCTTGGGCTCGATAGAGGACGATCGAGACGGATGATACGCTTGATAATAAGGCACTGTCGTCTGAACAAGCATCTGCACACAATGAGGTTGACAGACGATCCTACTTGCCTGATCTGTGTAGTGGAGAATGAAATCATAACTGTACCACTAGGAGCCATCTTCGAAGGCAGTTTTTACAGCCTGAGGAACTACCGAATCTATCATCGAAAGGACTGCTCTCCTTCGTGAAGAGCACTGGTCTTTCTAGGGAATCCTAAATCTCGCGAAAGATATGCCTAAGTAATGTGGATCATCGAATCTACTCGCGTTTATAATAATAATAGTGGTTGCTATGCCCACAAGTTGGCATTTGCCATTCAGCAAGTAACGAACTAGGTGGTCACTATGCCAAAGAATTATCCTCAGTGGCGTTGGTTGCTAACAAGAAATAAATACAAAGATAATTTTATTTGCGGGAAATTACTCTCGATGGTGTTGTCTCTGAAGTTTGATGAAAACTTTAGGTACGTGTTTATAATAAAATTATGCGATGCGTCGACGGAGAAAATTCAATACGTGAAATGAAAGGGCAAGTGAGAAAGCTAGCACGCTGCGGCTTCGAACTCATCGCGGATAGGTTCCCAAGCTTGCCACACTTAACATTTTTAGATGCAATCTAAAATATTCGTTATCGACGGATTTAAGTTTATTTTCAGATAAAACTCTTTACTGTTTGAGTTCTCGATTTTGATTGTTTATTTTACACGTTTTGCTTTTAGTGTATTATGTGTGAATTGCCTGCTTTTGTTTTAAAATATTTATAAACTGTATGTAATATTATTCCCAAAATTGATATCCACTTGTCCCACTTAAAAACTAACCACCCCCATAAAATTTTTATTAATTAATCGATTTTTATTTTTATTGTTTTAATTATGTAGAAGGCATTAGAAACATGTTCTGCTCACTCCGGAACTCAAAGCCATGGCCAACTACGACCATTATTTAAGAGCGAAATATTGGAAGAACTATTGGGGATTTTTTTAGAATATTGGAACAGATTCGTATTCAGGACCATCTAAGTACCTAGTGTACCAATTTATGTCATGATAGTAATACAGGGAGGCCCAAAACATTAAGAATACATTTTTAAAACTAAAGGAACACATTACTCTTTGTATTATTTTTATTGGTTACAAATGAAACTAAATTTTATGCATCTCGGTTAGACCACCACTTTCCAATATGCAGTTTTCAATTCGCCGTCGATTATTATTAATAAGTTTCTTCGGGGTGTGTCTGGTGGTATTGCGACAAGCTACTCTAATGCGATCGCAAAGTTCGTCCCTTGTTTGTGGCGTTGATTTATAAACCTTACTTTTAATTGTCCCCCATAGAAATGAATCTAGCGGCGTGAGGTCTGGGGATCGCGGCGGCCAATATACTATAGGAAAATTTAAATTTAACCAATTCCTTACGATAACGGCATTGTGAATTGTTGCTCCATCAAACTATGGATGTAAATTATACTGATAATCCAGAGATAGTTTATCAATATCATTGCTAAACTCATTTTGTAGAAATCTAAGAAACGCCGCCCCGTTCAAATTTTCATTAAAAAAGTAAGGTCCAATGATTTTTCCATTGATGATTCCGCACCAGACATTCACCTTAGCGGAATATTGTCTCTTGCATTCCACTACCCAATGTGAATTTTCGTCATGTGAAGATACAACGTCGTTTGTGGCGAAGGTTGCTTCGTCAGTATATAATATTTTCTTCAGAAAATTAAGATTCTCTAAATACATGCGTTGCAACCACAAACAGAATTCCATTCTTATTTCCATGTCACCAACTTCGAGGGTATGCAGAAACTTGGATTCGAAGGGTTTCTTTCCATTTTTCTTCAAACATGCGGTTTTTCGGTTAAATTTAAACTGGCCTCTTTAATATTGGAGCATGGATTTTGATCAAAACATTCAAGAATTATTTGATTTCCTTGAACCACGCGATTTCTGTGTTGGTTGGGGAGGACATTTATAGTCACATTTTGATCAAAAAACTGTTAATACTGGCTGTTTCAATATTCTAAAAAAAACCTAATAGTAGTTCTCAATATTTCGCACTTAAACAATGGTCGTAGTTGGCCGCGGCTTTGAATTCCGGAATTAGAACATGCTTCTAATGCCTTTTTGCAAAATCTACATAATTAGAAAAAAACATAAAAATCGGTTCATAAATAAAAGTGTTATGGGGATGGCTAGTCAGTCCTTAAGTGTTAGATACAGTGTGACAACACTGTATACAACACAATCGGGATTTCCAAAAAAACCATAGTACTTTCACTGCATTTACAAAAGGAACTGATGATATTTGTCAAAACACATATAACAATAAAGCAACTTGCTTAGTTCTACTCAAATTTAGTAAAGCCTTCGATACGTTGAATTCACTTATTTTGCTTCTAAATTGCATTATTTCGGTTTTTCTAATGATTGCATTAATTTCTTTAAATCTTACTTAACCAGCAGGGAACCATTTGTAGCCGTAGCAATAGACAATAAAAATATTAATTCCAAATTTGCACCACTATATCATGGTGTACCTCAAAGGTCCATATGTAATATCTATTTTTAATATACGTCACAGACATGGATGGTGAAATTCAATATTCTAGTATAATGTAGTGTGTAGATGATTCTCAGATAACTCTTGATGTTTGTCCAAGTAAAAAAGTAGTTGCACAAGAAAATATTTCAACAGATTTACAAAAAATTCAAATTTTCCTTTTCCTTGAATCATAACTTAAAAAACCGCTGCCCAAGGAATCACTACTTCCACATCCAGATTCTCTATCCAAGTCACTCATATCGAAAAAACTTTGTATGTGGAAATAATGGTTTATGGAACTTTAATAATATATTTGAAATCCTCTACCCCAAAAACCCACATCGGTAGCGGGGTGGAGGTGGTGATAGGGGGTGGTAGTGGGGGGTGATGAAGTAAAAAAATATTTTGAGGCTTCTGGTTCTTGTACATACACTAAATCACATTTTTTTTTTCACCCCCTTTAATAATGGGGGTGGTAATGGGGGTGGCTAATGCCAAAAATTTTTTTGGGACCTTAGCTTGTCTTGTATATACTAAATACCAATTTTTTGGACTCTTACCTGCTTGATTTATTCAGTTACACCAAATTTACCCCAATTTACCCCCCAACCCTTCGACGGAACAAGATGAAAATAAATCTAGTTCCAGATCTCGTTAAAGTACATATGTGTACCAAATTTCAAGTCAATATCTTAAACGGCTCCAGAGTAAACGTGCGCACAAAAAAAAGTTACAGACCGACAGACAGACATTTTTTTTCACTCAAATTTAAAATCTCGACGTTTCATGACATTTTAAGCCTATTTGAACAATAAAAATTTTTTTAAATTTTTTTGTCGTTACTATACTTCCACTGGATGTGGAAGTAAATTAATGCATCTAAATCTGTTTTATTGATAGCAAGCTCAAAATATTCCAGGGATAAACTGTCTGACTTTGTTGTTAATGTTGGTAATGATGAGATACCCAAATTAAGTGAAGCAAAAAATCTAGGTGTAGTCATAGAAAAATAGACGTATATCACACATACGCATACGGTTTCATTCATAAAGTGATTACTGGTGAGCCCCGCTACCTACGAAACCAGTTCTTAGTCCATAATCATGATCAAAAGACAAGGCATATGAAAGATTTAAGAATACCGAAAGACAAATCCTCCGCTTTCCAAAAGTCATTCACATATAACGCAATCCATATATGGAACAAGCTGGATCCAAACATTGATAATTTATCTGCAAAAACATTTAATTGTAAAATTAAACCATTTGCCATGTACTTCCTTTCTTATGGTAAATAACAATATTATTATTACTATTATTATTTATGAAAAATTTGGAATTTTGAAGTCAAAACAAACAAACAATTCATTGCTGTTTTGAAATAACTAATATTATATGTAATTATTTAAAGTTCCTAAATACGTAAATTAGGATTAATAGGAAATTATTTTTAAAATATACGACCTAAGGGTTACTCCAAGAGCTTATAGTGCCTGTAATTCATTGAAGGGAAACATCACAAGTGGTAGATATACTTGTATTCCTACTCTCATAGCAGAGAAAGTCTAAATAAGAAACAACTATTATTAATGGTAAATTAATATGTAATCTAACAGATCACTATCACTTTATCTAAATTTCAAGATATAACCTCTTATTTTCGTCAATCATTTGTAGTACACATGGACAAATAATAAATATCATAAAATTCTTTTCATTCCATGTTCTACTCTATTCAATTGAAATTTGTACTCGGCAAGATATATTTTCAATTAGGTGATCAATGTTTGATATTAATTATTAAAACATCTAATTCAAAACCGAAGATACGAGTACGAGATACGAGTAATTTTGAAGAAAACTATAATTCTAGCCTGAAATGATAGTTTGATTAAGGAACCTTAATACCAACTTGTGTTCATCACACGAAAAATAATGACAGTAACGTGGTGTCAAAATTATAAAAATCAATTTATTTCTGAAGATGCGAGTAGATACAAGAACTTGATTGAAATTTTCGAGTAGAACGTTTATAGTAGTAAACTGATGCAATAATATTTTACTTAACCAAACGTTGGAAAAACTACTCATTTTCTTTAATTGCGGATCTTAATGACCCTAAAAAATCCATGTTTGATATCTTTATCTTTAATCGTTCTTGACATAATCGCACATGTCTAGCTTATAATAATAATATCGTATGATCTAAAATTACACTCATGGGGTCCAAGGTCTTACGAATATTGAGGTGGGCACCAACATAAAAACAAAGAACCTGTTAAAAAAGGGTTTTTTTGGCCCATCCGTGGAAAGTGTGGAAGCCATCTTTTTTTTTACTAATTTTGGGGTGCTGAAAATGGAGCCGTCATCTGAATTGGCTAAATACTTCGGAAAGACAGAAAGATATTTGGGGGTGGCATTGAAATTGATATTAGAACTTGCAATAAAAAGTTATCCTTTAGTGCAGGAAATTATTTCAAAATACTCAGTTTCGTTATAAGTAGGAAAAGAAGTAAATATTTTAAATTCACCCCCGTCCCTCTCGTTTCCCTCACCCTTCACCACCAAGTACGGTGTAAATTACAATATCTAATATACGATTATTTATTTATTTTTAAATAAACCAAAACTCCTCGTTACTTTTACACCCATCCCCACCAATTAAGGTGGTGGATTTTATCTTTTTAGAGTTTTTATTGGTTTTAATTGCAAAATAAATCCCTAGTTTGATGTTTTTTTATCATAATAAGGTGATTTAGTCAATTCAGATGAATATTTCTCACCCCTGCCTGAATGGTTGGGGTGTACGGTGTGAAAATATTGTTTTTTATATTAAAAAATTCTTTAATTATTTAAATGACTTTTGGTTGGGAAAATGAGAATCTTCACTTAAAAAATCATTCAACTGAGTACTGGGATTCTTTTGTAATTAAAACCCACGAGAAGGTGAAACCCACCCCTTTTAGGAGTGAGGAGACGTATAAGTGTACCCAGAAGTAATCAGACTATTATATTCCGATAGAAACCACTCAATGAGGTGTTCTGGTTCTTTTTAAATATGTTAATAACCATATAGTAGTTATAGTAGCTTACAACCTTCTTGGGGTGGTGAGAGGATTGCGAGGAGGGTGGAAGGGGTGAATTTGGTTTCTTTACTTCTTTTTCTACTTAGTTATCGAAACTTAGTATTTTAAGAGAATTTCCTGCAAAAGAATAACCTCTTTTAGTTCTAATTGTATTGGCACGTTCTAATATCAATTTCAATGTAACCCCGAAATGAGGGTTGTTTTTTAATGTGTTCCCGAGACTTTTCGCCATTATAGTAGGTATTAATTCCCATATAAAAATGGGTTGTGAGTTACCATGCGTGTTAAAGTTTGGCCTTTACTGGAAATGAATATATTGGGGGGGTTAGAAAAAAGATAGGATGAAGGCCCAGGGACCCTCCCTGAAAAAACACCCCAAAACAACCCCCAAAAGTACATTTTTTTAGTTTTTCGCAATTTCCTCGGAAACTATTAGTTTTTCGGGAAAATGTCAAGAGCTCTAATTTAAAGAGAATAAAATAAACTATAACTAAAAGTGCAAAGACTAACATACGAAAGGAAAGTAGGATCAGCTGCATTTTCTGTAGGAAAGAAGGCAATAAAAATAATACCCTTCATTGTTTTCGAAAAGTTGACTTGACAGAAACTTTACGCCAAAAAGCAGTTGTTTTAAATGACCACTATATAATTAAGGAATTATCGGTTGGAGATGTGGTTTCCAATGAACTAAAATACCATACTTCTTGTCTAGTAAACTTCAATCGTCGATACGAGAAGCTCTCAAAACAAAAGAATCAAGAAAACAATGATGATTGCAGTCCTAGATTCATTGAGGAAATTTGTAGCTTGGTAGAAGAAGAACTAATCTCTGGAAAAACGTATTTTTCACTAAAATCTATATATGACGACATGAAAGTAAAGGCTTTACGATACAATCTCCCCGTTGCTAACAGAACGCGTTTGAAGACTGCTATATTATACAGATTTAAATCCATTTTGATTGAGGAAGTTGGTTATCGTAATGAAGTAATATTTGTTTGCGCTAAATCTATGAAAGACCTTGTTAGATCTTTTCCGATCGAAACAGCCAAAAAGACTTCCGTATTTTATGTTCATCTTATCTAACTTATAAATTAATATAAGACGAGTAGGTAGGTATTTATTTACTGTACTAACAATGTTTTATCTGTTAAAAACAGAAATTTGTTTAAAAAGTAGAAAATATATAGGTATGGTTATTCTTGTTTTTAGTATTGTAAAGTTTTATATTTTGTTGATTTATTTTCCTATATTTTGTATTTTGAGTTTATCTTTTTGCTATATTCAAGTAGAAAATTATCGAGTGAATATATTTTTGCAAGAGTTTTGGGGTTGTTTTAGGATTTATTTTTTGTTAAAAATTAACATGTTATACACCAATTAGGAAATTTTATTCCATTTAAATTAGGTCTCTTGACATTTTTCCGAAAAAGTAATAGTTTCTGAGAAAAATAGCAAAAACTAAAAAAATGTACCTTTGGGGGTGATTTTGGGGTAGTTTTTCAAACATATTGTAAAGATACCCGGGCCTTCATCCTATCTTTATTTCTAGTCCCCCAATAAAGACTTTTTGAGCAAAGGCCTAACTATAACACGCACGGTAACTCACACTATAGGATTCATACCTACTATTACCGGTGACGGATTCGTTTTCAGCACCCCAAAATCAGTAATAAAAGCTGGTTTCCACATTTTCCCACGGATGGGCCAAAAGAGCTCTTTTTTAACATTGTTCTTTCATTGAAAGATTTATTTTTTAAAATAGTAACTTTAGGCACGTTACAAACTTTAATTGCTACTAATTTGAAATGACTTGAAGCACTCTAAGGTGTTTATTTGGGGGGTGGGTCATCCTTAGAATTTATTAGAACTTTCTCGTCCATCCACTAATTTTCAACACTCGTGCCCGGTATATATTTATCTGCATTAAATTAAAAAACAAATTTAGTAGTTAGGTATCTAGCAGAAAGTTTATACTTTTATTGCATATCTTGGTATATTTAAATTTTTGTTAAAAATTATAATCTTCTATTGTTTGTTATATTTAGTTAATTTATAAATTCAGCTTCAATGCATAACACAGCCCCACAAAAAAAAAAGTTCAGACCAGTGAACCAGACCCATGTATCTCTATGTATTTTCGGTCGCTGAATCCGAATCCGAGGTCAAAAAAATTCGTACACCCCCAAAATTTTTAGCTAGAGCCAAAAAACACCGCTGGACTGGAGTAAAAAGAATATTAAGCTACAAGAATAGTTGTTACATCCTAGTCGATCGAATTATACAAATTAAGGTTAAACAGCAGCATACATACAATAAATATGAAACACACCCCCAGTGAAAGGCGAAAACTAGCCCCCATTTATAAAAAAATCGATCCAAAACAGTAATGACTGCTGAAAAAGCTCGAAATGTCTAAGTTTTGTTAAAGTGATAAGAAACTGCATCAGGTCCGACGTAATCTTCATAAACTGTCCCTATAGGGTTGAGAACAACCACCTCTAAGTTTAAAGAACACAAAACAAGAGAAAACGTAAAATCTAACAGGATTTCTATTTTACGTAGTACTCTAAAATATAACTAGAAACTTACGTACCATCAACGTCCTCAGATGGTGTGAAAACTACCCCATATGTAAGATTTATCTATAAAAAGTTACAGTGACTTCTATAAAAATTCGAAACACCTGCGTTGTGCGGAAGTGAGAAAAAACTAGACTATGTTCGATGCTGTGCTTGAAAACCACCCCCATGGGGTTGCGAGATGCTACCTCTATATCCATAGGACGCTGCAAGTGTGCATCACGATTTTTCCAAATCATAGCATCCATAAAAATGTAAATCCGGTTAGTTTCTCTCTGTTTTTCCAGCATCCTACGGATGTAGGGACGGCATCTCGCAACCTCGTGGGGGTGGTTTTCAAGCACAGCGTCGAACATAGTCTCACTTCCACACAACGCAGGTGTTTCGAAGTTTTATGGAAGTCACTGTAACTTTTTATGGATAAATCTTACATGGGGGGTAGTTTTCACACCATCTGAGGTTGACACTGTAGGACGTTGATGGTACGTAAGTTTCTAGTTATAGAACTAAATAGTTTAGAGTACTTCGCGAAATAGAAATCATGTTGGATTTTACGTTTTCTCTTGTTTTGTGTCCTTTAAACTTAAGGGTGGTTGTTCTCAACCCTATAGGGGCAGTTTATGAAGATTACGTCTGTTTAACTCTTTAACATTAATTTGTATAATTCGATCGATTAGGATGTAACAACTATTCTCGTAGCTTAATATTCTTTTTACCCCAGTCCAGGGGTGTTTTTTGGCTCTAGCTAAAGATTTTGGGTGTACGAAATTTTTTGACCTCGGATTCGGATTCAGCGACCGAAAATACATAGGGATACATGGGTCTGGTTCGCTGGTCTGAACTTTTTTTTTGTGGGGCTGTGTGTAATCAAGCATAAACATGCCAAATGAACAAAAAACGTTTTGCTTCGTCTGTTAGATGTAACCCTTCAGGACAATGTTGTGCAGTTATCAGGTTATAACCATGAACATTTCAAGTAAAAGTGTATGTTTCGTGACATTATATAGACCACCCACAGCATAATTTCAATTATTGTAGGGAATGTTTTAAAGATGCATTAGCGAGTTTTCTACATTATGTTATTCGGGGGTGATTTTGATTTATTTTTTTTGTTTTTAAATAGTGGTAACACCAGTCAGCTTCTTAGTTTTTTTGGACAAATATGATATTCGAATCGATTAGTTACACAACCAACGCGTAATAATGATTATAGTTGTTCTTTAGTTGATTTAATTACATGTTCAGATAAAGATTTAACAAAATGTACTAATATTGTAAATTTGGAGGGTATATGGGATTACTATTTCTTGCAACTACAGTTTGTTTTCAAAATTTGATTATAATAATCTCCTAGTGAATTTGTTTCTCATACACTGGGACAAAATTTATACCCATTAATCTGCAGATTAAGTAATGAGGTTTTGAAATCAAAATATTACAGATTTATTTAGTACTCATGCCCCTTATAAATATGTTAAAATGTCAAACCCACCAGCCCCATGGCTAACTGAAAATTTGGGGTTAATGATAAAGCTGAGCATGAAGCATATGCACACTACAGAACAATCCATAATATCCAAAATCCAACATATCTTACTCAAAATATCTTTCCTAGCATGTGGAAGAGAGCACAGGTGATTCCTAAGCTTACTAAAGGTTAAAAATTATTATCAGACATTTAGTTTGAATATCCGAAAATTTAATCACGTATCTCATCGTTTCACGAAACTAAGTGGATGAATTTAGATGAAAGATATCAGCTACATGTCTTGTCTAATATACAATTTAAATAAAACCTGTGAACCAACATATTTATTTGAAAAACGACACTCATAATTGAAATACAAGCTCCTATACGGTTCCACTGCATAACTTTGCTTAATTATTTTGTTCTTTACAGACAAGTTTACAACCTTACTAATAATTTCCATAGCCTACTTACTAATTTTCTCACGTCGCGTTAATCTAAAAAAAATTTAAAAATTTTCGTATTTCATTTATTTTTTGAAAAAAACTGTTGTACTTAGAGTCTTATGCTTAATAAGGAACCATAAAAAAATATTGTCATTATATTTAAGAAAAGAAGTTGATGTCACTTCCGGTCCAACCGGAGGTGTTGTTTTCGTTCCTAGCCCTACACTGTAAAAAATGATGTAAATTTACCTTCGTTGCGTGTAAAATTCCCATGTAATTTTACCCGCAAAGAGACAGGAAAATTTCTATTTACCATGGAGGATTACCCCAAAATATAAGGTAAATAAAAATTTTCCACTCTCTTTGCGGGTAAAATTCCATTACTATTGGGGGTAAATTTACTATGGAAAAAATCCTGTCTGGATAAGGGGCAATTTTATTACATGTAATAAAATTGTCTCTTATCCAGACAGGATTTTTTTTACAGTGTACCTAAAGAATACTCATCATAAATAAACATTTGTTAGATTTCAAAGCCAAAAATTATTAAGAAGCACATTAGCAAAGCCTAATTAATTTTTAAATTAATCTTCATGCGGATCAATTATCTTGCGACAGATACTTTCGTATCTTAAGTGTTTACCGGGTGTTGATATCCAAAGCTTATATAAGTTGTAGTTTATGATGATTAGCCACTACTCTGTGGTGAAGAATATTTGATCACAATGTTCCGGATACTCGTTTTTCTAGTGGCTGTGCTATTGCAGGGTGCTTCTGCACAACTGGATTGCAGTAAGTATACACCTATATATACTATATTTTCGCCAAGTAGATCAACACAATTTTGTTTCGGAAATTCTCTGAACTTGCTGAAAATTTGAGAGAATATTCTCAAAAGTGATAGAAATGAAAATACGAAAAGTATATCCTGTGAATTTTTTTTAATTTACAAATTAGGTGTACACGCATGGTTTTCTTGTAAATAACTTTGTTAGTTTAATTTTTGTTCGAGAAATGATAAGGCAAAAAGAAAGGGGAGGGAATTTTACATAAAATATACATTTATAATTTTTTTTCATTTCATTATCGGAGCTAGAAATTTTACTAACGTTAGGAACGAAGCTCAGTGGCAGGGTTTCAAGCGCGCTTGATAGCGTGAGTGCGCGCGCGCTGTACAAAAAGTGTTATGAAATTTTGGCTAATCAGACCAAATGACAAAATCAATATAGATTTTGAAGTAGACATTATTATGTATACTTCTGTGCAATAAAATCCCGTACACTTCAAAATCAAGTACTTAATCCAGTTTTTACTAATATTAAGTGATGTGAACCAGTCTTTATTATCATATAGGTTATAAGAAAGTGACATTGATTGTGAAATGTCATAACTAAGGTATCTGAAAAAATGTTATTGATTTAATGATTTCGATTTACAACAAATAATGTAAAAATTGACGTTGAAAAATTGTGTCCGAGATAAGGCCAGATTCTGAAAGCTCAAAACATTAAAAAGCGGTTTTCTGCATGGCTGTTCTGCACGTGTTTGCCCGTGATAAATTTCCTTTCACATCCAGTGGAAATATATTAACAACAAAAAAAATTTTAACATTTTTTAGAATGTCATGAAACGTCGAGATTTTAAGTTTGAGAAAAAAAATTCTGTTTGTCGGTCTGTAAATTTTTTTTTAAATTTGAACATATTTTGTTTAGGGAAAGGTGAAAGGATGTTTGCGTTTCGTTCCGTGGCTACCCTATGAACTCAGTCAGTAAGGCTGGGGTAGCCACTGCCTTAGACGCTTCCGAAGAGCTTAAGGTGATGGTCCATTTATGTAGGAATGGGTACAGGTGAGAAGTATGTCGACGATCACGTCGGGGTCACCAATTTAGAAAAGGTGAAAAGATGTTTGCGTTTCGTTCCGTGGCTACCCTATGAACTCAGTCAGTAAGGCTGGGGTAGCCACTGCCTTAGACGCCTCCGAATAACTTAAGTGGATGGTAAATTTAATAAATTTAATAATTTAATAACAAATTTAATACCTAATTAATAATATAAAATAAAAAAAACCAAAAGAAGTTAGAGCTGGCGAGGTTTAACTGTCAATAAAATTTTGTACCATCAGCGCATGTTGGACAGTGCACGTATTTTTTTTGCTGCACCGACTAGACAGTACAGTAGTCACTCTCTTGTGTTTATTTTCTAAATAATACAACCTAATATTTTGTCATGGCTCCGTTTCCTTCCAAGACGTGATTAAATCTTGTTGGCATAGAAGCAATTAGTCTACGACAATAGTTTTCTTCTTCCTTAGCTCCTCCCAACAGTTTTCAATGGCCGACCACAATTCTTCTTCATTTCTTGGTCTGAAGTTTCGTTCATAAATTTTTTTTACTAGCAAACCCCAGACGTTCTCAATTGGGTTTATATCGGGACTGTGCGAAGGCCACGGTAATAATTCAATATTATTGTTCCCAAACCATTGAGTACCGAAGGAAGCATAACGTTTTCCAAAATATCCCTATAAATCTGTCCATTAAATCTACCAGTACCCTTGATACGCCACGCTACACCAGGGCCATACACGCTTATCCATGCCCAAACATTAACAGAAAATCGCCCGGACCTGTTCCGCGGAGACACGTAGCGTTCGTGAAACCTGGTATTTGCAGGACGATATACCCGAATATGTCCGTCATTACAAGACTGAAAAACTTTTTCATCGATAAACACAACATTGTTCCAAAATTCCAACGGGCGATAGACATAATTTAAACAAAACAGAATGCGGGCTTGCTTATGTTCTTCTGTTAATATGGTCTTCTGGGTACTTACACAGTTTTTTTTATTCCGATTTTCCTATCCTTCGGCTAGCTGTTGACCTCGATGCTGGAAAATTTGTCATGGATACAGCGTCCACTGCTGTTTGAAACGGATTTTCCCTTAAATAGCCAAGGAGCGCTTCATCTTGAGCGAGATTTGAACTTCTCGGTCGGCCTTCTTTTCTCTTTATGATACCTTCCTCCTCCCACGTTTTCTTCACACTCATAATGGTACTTTTATTTACGTAATAATGGTTAGCAACTGCTCTGATAGACCATCCCTCTTCAATTTTAGAGAGAATTATAATTTTTTCATGTTCAGTTAATTTCGGCATTTCGAAAATATGACAGTGACATTGACAAATAAATAAGAATGATTTAATATAGCGGGATTTTATTGCACAGAAGTGTAATTGATGTATATATTTGTTTCCAAAAAGCATTGTTAAATTATTAAGTGTTTTATTTTATAGATAATTTTACGATTTGACAATAATTTAATTGATGTTTATTTGTGCAACTCTTAAAGACTATAATACATGTACAGTATAGGCAAGTCCTGGATTAGGTGTGTATAGTTTTCAACGACTTAACCGACCGCATAAAACGGTTATTTTTCCGCTTAACTATTTTTTTTCTAAGGCTATGTCGAAATTCCAACCGTGAAGGAGTGACACTTTTATAAATTGAAGTGGGAATACATGCAAAACCTATTTAATGATACAGAGATCATAAAGAACGTGGACATCCAATAGCAATTAATTGCAGTACCTGGCCAACAATCACTCGTTTACAATTTTCTGGAAAACTGCTAATTTTAGAAAAAAAAGTTTTAAATAAAAAAGTTACGTCCATCTTTTATCTTCGTTACTTCTCGATACACGTGGTGTCTATTTCGAAAGATAAAAAAGGTTCCCGCATGTTACATTTGAGAATGCAAATTTTCGACATAGCCTTAGAAAAAAAATAATGCTTTCTACACTTATTAAAATTTGACCTACATATTAACACATTATGTTAACAAATATATAGTGATAACACGATAAAAATTTGAGAGTAATCCATTGTGCCGTTTTTGAGTTAAAAATAATTATTTTATGCGGTCGGTTAAGTCGTTGAAACGGTACATACCTAATCCAGGTTTTGCCGATAGTGTATACGGTATACATACAGTGTGGAACAACCAAGTTGAATAAATTCAGTGTCTCAGTTATTGTGTATATTTATAAAAAATCTCGAAATGCGTCGATTTTGGATTCTGAAATGACATCCTGCAACGTACAAGCTTCATTCCTAAATTCAACCCCCTTCGAGTGGCAGTTACTAACTTTTTAAATGGGAAGTAGGGGCTTGCTATACCTCAATTGAAAGGTATTTTTATTCTCTCTTCAGAAATGCTATGGTTTTAATATTTATTGCAAAAATTAACAATCTGCTTGACGAAATTCGTTACAACAAACGAAAAACATAAAAACTTACAGCGTTTTGTTCTTGCAGGCTAGCAAAAACAATTTCAGTGTTCTTTTTTAACATTATAAACAAAAAAGAAGACATGAAACCATAAAAATTCATTCATAGCTGGCATTGCCAGTTTTATTGAAAACGCCGTAGCGATTGACAGGAATAAATAGTTATCATAGTTGTCAATAAATAGTTGTCAGTGTTTTGCGTATTGTTTGAGTTTTGCTAACTGCAATTTATAAACATGGTTTATTTAAACGAAACGCATAAAATAATAATTTTACAGATGGTTGGTTAAGGATATGGAATGCGATCACAGGACGAAGTTATCTGCCTATTTTAAGAAAAATTTCCTGATTTGCCGCCTATATCCCACGGTACAATTAGCGAAATTGAAAACCAGTTTCTCAAAAATGCACATGTATGGTAGATAAAAAAAGAAGCTTCCAATGCAATGAGTTACGACACCAAATTAGATACACTGCTTGAGTTTGAAGAAAATCCACGTAGTTCAAGTCGACTAGCAGCTTCAGCATTTACTGTTTCCCATTCCTCAATTATTCGCTTATTGAAAGAAAATAAAATGACCCCAACTCAGGGGCTTAGTGAACACAATTTTGATATAAGTAAGAACTTATTTTTGTGAACAAAAGATGCAAAGGTTAGATAACAATGTTATCCAACTAGAAAATGTTTTGTTTTCGGATGAGTCCACTTTTACTTTTCATGGCCATGTTAATCGTCAGAACTCTCGCTACTGGGCTAATTAAAATCCTCACTAGATGAGAGAATTACTTACGCAAAGTCCTGAAAAGGTCAATGTTTGAGCGGGGATAATTGTAAACCATGTCATTGGTCCCTTTTTGATTGATGGAGATAATTATTTAGCTCTGCTCCAAAATAATGTCATGCCAACTTTGGCAAACTTATATCCTACACAAGCAACCCACAGCGGATGTAATATGGTTCCAGCAGGATGGAGAACCACCACATTACAGAATCGATGTCCGGAAATACCTCGACTTAACATTTCCAAATCGGTGGATAGGGACGCAAGGATCGCTAGAGTAGCGAGCACGTACTCCTGATCTTACACCCTGAGATTTCTTTCTATGGAGATATGTGAAATGTATGGTATATAAAACTAAGCCACGCGATATAGCTGGCTTAAGAAGAAGAATAACGGATGTGGTTAGATCGGTCACTCCTCATATGTTGGAAAACTTTAGAAGCCATTTTTATTTACGATTAGGATGCTGCCAAGATGTTCAAGGAACTCATTTTGAACATTTACTACATTGAAGTTAAGTTTCTTTTAGTTTGCTTTAGTGAATTACGTTAAGCACATGAATTAATTCTTTTACCGTTAATTCTTGCAATAAATATTAAAACCATAGCATTTTCGAATGAAGAATAAAAAGACCTTTCAAATGCGTATCATAAGCCCCTAGTTCCCATTTAAAAATTTAGGGGTTGCAACTGCCATTCGAAGGGAGTTAAATTTAGGGATGAAATTTGTATGTGTAGGATGTCATTTCACAATCCAAAATCGATGTGTCTCGGGATTTTTTATAAGTATGCACAATATGAGATACTGAATTTATTCCATTTGGCTGTTCCACACTGTATGTATACGTTTACGTGTGGAACTTTACCCTCTTTGTTGTGCATTTCTATTACATTTTACGGCATGTTTTATACTAATTGTAATATCTTTGTTAATTGTTGACGTTTTCTGTATTTTGTGTATCTGCATTTAATTGTTTTACATAGAATAGAAAAACAAAGACTATTATTAATATAGACTTAGCAAGTAAGATACTTTCTCAGCCGCAGCTGAAAACTATTCATTGATATCTTGCGCGCGTTTCGAATTGGGGCCTGTTCAAATAAATCCCAAATCTGGAACGAGTTTCATGTTCCAGGTTTTTAGGCTTTTTAGACGACATTGATGATGTATGCTCCAACATCTCAGAGCCCAGGCCTTAACAAGGAATCACAGAGACCCTAGTCCAATTTTTTTCTTAAAATAAGGGCGGTTCTCAATAAAGTGTTTTTGTATACTCCGTGCACGTTCGGTTGACCTGGCAGTTACTGTATATTCCAGTCACGGTCCTTCTTAACAATGGCTCCTACAATCACTAACACGACTGTGGTCTTTGCATTCCACATTCTGTTAGCTTCTATTTGGAGATCTTTGTACTTGCTCAACTTCCTTCTATTTCCTTGAGTCTCACGTTGGTGTCATTCAGGATGAGTACATCGATCAGGAAACAGGATTTCTCTTTTTTATTATGTACGACGATATCACGTCGATTCGCTCTAATTTCTCTGCAATTTATAATCGGCAAGTACCACATAAGTGTGACGTCGTTGGTATTGACAAACCTTTCAGGCGTACATTCGCAATATTTTTTTGTAGCACCGGTATATTGAAGTCACTCAAATGGTGCCAACGTAGTACATCCCTCCACCACGTGACTGATATATGCCTCCGCCGAACCGCACATCCTACTTGCTATCAACAGACCGTTTCAAGATCATCCTCTGGTCGTATCTGGTGTTTAGTGCTTGTTCCTTTTTGTCAACTGCTGATCTGTCGAGATCGTGGAAGAATTATCCATGCATCGGCTTTGGGAAGAGTTCTTTTATGTTCCTCTTTTCGATGACGATTTTAATTTTCTCCTTTGCGTCCTCGTCAGTGGTTTTGCTTTCCAGATATTGTTCCTGGATGGAGTAAAAGTTCTTGTTCTTATCCTCTTCTTTAACTGGTCTTGTGAATTTGACCTTCCCCTGTCGGATATACGCGCTTTGACCTACGATTGTTGTTACCATTATTATGATTGCTACAAAATTGTTAGTTAATTTTAAGAAGTGTTATGGGTTAAACGTTCAATACAGTACACGGTACAAACAAATACGCATAACAACGGCACTTTCAGATGAAAACTTTAAGAAACATGTTTCGAGGTTTCTGTTCGGTTCATGACGCTAATGTGGAATAAAACAAGAGTTCAATTATGGTACCGGTTTAGAAAAAAATCCGGTTGCCTAAAAAATCGTTTCGGTCCTTGGTACTCCTTGCAAATATTTTTAAAAATCCGAATAATAGACATAATTGCACATACATAAAGTGACTGATATTTGTTTTCATACTTATTTAGATTCAAGATATGAGACAAATATCCGAACGAACATTTTCTTCGATTGTTAATATAACAAGTTTATTTCATTAACAATATACTAAATTTGTGATATTACTAATGTAAGATAAGTTATAAGCACTGACAATTATGAATACAATGGGATACTTCCAAATACAAGTCTTAAGATTATAATCTTTGTTGGTCGGTGTATCGCAATTTATCTAAGTCCCCATCTTTCAGGTTAAAAAATATCTAATACGTGACGTGTATACAGTTATAATCACAATAGGGTTTTCAACTTGAATAGTTTATTTTATAAATTATTTCTGCTTGAGTATATATGATTTTGCCTTTAGGTATTTTGAGATCCGTCTAGTAGGCATACAGGGTGGACCAAATTAGAAGAGATTTGGGGATTTCTCTAAAACTATGGCAGATAGACAAAAACCAATATAGGTGTCCTGAGCTCGATTTTTGAGAAACAAACAATGGAGTAAGCCGCGATCGTTTATCTTTTTCGACAACCGAGTATCAAATTTGAAATTTTTTGGAGCACGGGATTACGTGGCACATTACAGTTAAAAATTTTTATTTTTTTATAACTACCGTAAATTAATATCCTTCTTATTTAAACAATTGAGCAAGATATATAGGGCGAGTAGAGCTTAGAACATATGAGTTCTGAACTCCACCAACCCTGAAATAATAGGAGCAATAGATATTGTAGTGGGGAGATATGTAGGAGGTGCCCTTATCATCTGATATGCTCAGTTCTTTAGTTTCTTGCGCCCATGGAAAGTAAACAAGTTCTTACTACTCTATAAAACGAATTATTTGTGCTAAAATTGTGAAATAAAGTAAAAGTAATAAATAAAAATCTACAAATAAAATGGCAACAAGACAAAAAGAGAAGCTCTATCTTCTTCAACATGACGAAAGTCAAATTATTGGAACCAAATTACCATCAAATGGACAAGTTCTGAGAGTTTTATTTTATAACCTCCGCAAAGTCAAATTAAATTTACGGTCTAGTGCACATTTGGTGGTGAAAGAAGTAGAAGGGTTATGGGAAAAGGCGAGAATCCCAACGAGAAAGTTTCAGCGTAGCATTGAGAAATTGGAATTATTGTACAAGAATGGAAAACACTACAAAAAACTTGTAAACGTCGAAATCAACCGCAGGGAAAGAAGGAGCAAGATTTTCTTAATAAAGTGGATGACTTATTCGATATCGCTCATGCTAATGCGTTAGAGATGATTAGCATTGAAGAAGACAAACTTTCCCTTTTAAACCAAAGAAAAAATGCTGACCTGGATGAACGATCGGCGGAGATCGTGTTTTATTACTAAAGAAACAAAGAAAAGAATCTCGAAAGAAGCAAAAGGATTTAAAGCAGTCCAGCCATCAAGTATTACAAGGTATATTTTAAATTAAACTGTAAAAATCATCTCATGATAAATAAATTATTTTTTTTTCATTTTAGAAAGTGAAGTCTTGAATTGGAATTTTCAACAGATGATGAACAAGTACAGGAATTGGAAACCCAATTCAACCACTTCACTTTTTAAAATGAAAAAAAAACAAATTATCATGAGATGATTTGTACAGTTTATTTTAAAATATACCTTGTAATACTTGAGGGCTAGACTGCTTTAATTCCTCTTGCTTCTTCCGAGATTATTTTCTTTGTTCCTTTAATAATAAAACATGATCTCCGCTTATCATTGAACCAGGTCGGCTTTTTTTCTTTGGTTTAAAAGGAAAAGTTTGACTTCTTCGATGCTAATCATCTCCAACGCACTAGCATGAGCGATATCGAATAAGTCATCCACTTTATTAAGAAAATCCTCTTCTTCGTTTCCTGTAGTTGATTTAGCTGTTTATAAGTTTTTTGTAGTGTTTTCCATTCTTGATACAATAATTCCAATTTCTCAATGCTACGCTGAAACTTTCTCATTGGGATTCTCGCCTTTAATACTTCTAATTCTTTCACCGCCAAATGTGCACTAGACCGTAAATTTAATTTGACTTTGCGGAGGTTATAAAATAAAACTCTCAGAACTTGTCCATTTGATGGTAATTTGGCTCCAATAATTTGACTTTGGTCATGTTGAAGAAGATACAGCTTCTCTTTTTGTCCTGTTGCCATTTTATTTGTAGATTTTTATTTATTACTTTTATTTTATTTCACTATTTTAGCACAACGAATTCGTTTTATAGAGTAGTAAGAACTTGTTTACCATGGGCGCAAGAAACTTAAGAACTGAGCATATCAGGTGATAAGGGCACCTCCTACGTATCTCCCCACTGCAATATCTATTGCTCCTATTATTTCAGGGTTGGTGGAGCTCGGAACTCATATGTTCTAAGCTCTACTCGCCCTATATACCTTGCTCAATTGTTTAAATAAGAAGGATATAAATTTACGATAGTTATAAAAAAATAAAAAATTTTAACTGTAATGTAACACGTGATCCCGTGCTACAAAGAATTTCAAATTTGGTAGAAATTATTTTTTTACCAAGTAGAACAAATATAAGGGGCGTCATATAGAAAAAAAAATATATTGAAAAATAAGGGCCACCCTAATGCATATGTATATGATTAAGTATTTTATAGAATGCGGAGAAGATTCAAAATTAGATTCCAAGCTTTATATTATTTCAATAGGAAACTTTGTGTCAAAAGTGCCTTTTAAACAATATTTTAAGGACAAGCCGCCAAAGGGACTTAATTCAATTTTGCGGTAAAAACCGGCCTTGGCAATTTTTTATTATTTTTGTCAAAAATTCATTTGGATCGTACACACTTTCTGCACTTTTACAAATTCAGTATTTTTCTCTAACTTTTTTAAATTAAAACTGATGCAATTTCATAAGCCTTTGTTTATTGTTCTTTTGTGACTATTTGTAAAGTCGTAAAACGACATAAAAAATAAAAAATAAAAATTAATAAAAGTCAAAGTGGAACTTTTGGCACACTTCCAGATTCCAGAAAATTATTTTCTAAGTTGATTTTTGGCCACAAAAAAATACATTGTGACCTGTTTCATGATGGGAAACTTTTTTAATAAAATTTTTTGTCTGTGTGGGCCTAGATGGATTCTCTGTGGTTCTTTAACAATCAATTAAACTCCGCGTGATACTATCATTTTACTTACTTACTACTTATAATTTTTTTCTCAAGTTAAGTTGCTAAAAGTAATATAATTCGTGTAAGTTGACAGTTTATCATTAAAGATTAGAACTCTCGTTAGAGTTCAAATAATAAACTGTCAATTGAAGAGCTAAGTGGATAAAGGTGTTATGTCACAAAAACACGTTATTGAGTAATTTAACTCGAAAGTTTTTAGGCAAGAACTTTTTTGTTATAACGACTATATAGCTTGCATTTTGCGATGATATTGACATTTGATGTACTTTTCAGAGACAAATAACTAAAGTTGTCAGTTGTCATTATTTTCGAAAATTTTAAAAAATTAATGTACATAGCACCTTTATCCGGTCATAAGTTTCTCTGAAATAAATAAGGAATTAGTGAATAAAAGTGTTAAGAAATTAAACATATTTTATTATTATTAAAACATTGTACAATTTTTAGGTAATCGGACAGTTCTACGGTTTTGAGCCACAGTTTGGTCATTTCCAAGTATGTTGTGATAATACGGCCTTACCATTCATTTATGAATGGTAATTGTTCTTTAAGATTGGCCAGTTTTCCTACACTTAGGCTGCCCTTGTTTTCATTAAACACCGTTAGAGCAATACCGTCGGAATTTATCTTATACATATTCCTTTTCTTGAAAATATCGACTTTGTAAAATGGAGTCATTTCATCTAGTGATGTAATAGTAGCACCCATGGGTGCCATTTTATACCGTCGCGAAAATAAACCTTTTCATTGTTCAAGTTTTTCTTCCTGTTGTACAAATTGAGTTTTGAGGCAATTCCATCAATATCCTTGAAATGATTCTTCATATCTATGACAACGGCACGGCGTCTTTGGTCCGGAACATAGATATTTTGATGTTTCCTTAAAATTTTCTCGACTCTGCCAAAGTCTCTGTTTGAATCTAAATATGAATGTCCCACCTCCGAAAATTTATGGTCGATAACTTTAAATTCTCTCTTTAAAATCAACAACTGGTAAAGTGTAATGATATTGAAGTTTTTATTTTGTCCACCACAGGAGTCGGGCCATATTATAACGTGATCGATCTTTTCTTGGAAATATTCATTGTAAATTTGTGAAAAGGTATGTAAGCAACTAGCAATTTCTAGGCTTTCACGGCTGGCCATATCTTCAGTTCATGTGAAAAAGAACGTTTTTTTTTTTCAGTATTCCTCAATGTATGTATGTCAAGGTTGTAAAACCACATTTGACGAAGGTAAAATGCTTTCGATGTACTTAATTTTGGCAGCGGCATGGTTTGCTGAAGATCTAAAGTAAGAAAGCAAATCGTTCTATCTACTGTAACTTTTGCTCCATCACGCTTTTGTTGTTCGAAAGCTAGTTTGTAATTTTCTCCGTATTCTTTAGTATTATTTCCAGCATCACATTTGGGAAAAAATGTGAGTCATTTCATGATCTCAATTAAACAATTTTGAATACCATGGACGTAATTTCAGCATTTTTCACAGATAACCCAATAGATGTAAGCATAGCGAACCCTGTAATTCTTAAACGATAACCTTACAAACCCAAATGACCTTTGACTTGATTGGCGTAATTATCATACTTATTATTTTTTCCGCAAGAATTTCGGAATTCGCCAGATTTGCCTTAAACAATTTAATATTGGGTGGGCAGAAGCCATACCAAATATCAGTTTTGCTCTTGTCATAAACATTTCTACGGTCCAGCCCTCTTCTACTTGTCAGCATAAAAATTTTTGTACAAAAATCAACACCGCAAAGCGTCACTTTCCAGTATTTCTGATTTACAGACTAATTTGCTAGAATACTTTGGTAAATTCGTATTTTATTATTGCATTTTATATTGATAATGTTTTGTTTTTAAAACATTATTAAAACTTACCTGGGAAGAAATTGCCAGTATGTGACTGATTTCTGCTGAATTGCCAAAAGGTATAAATGTGTTTACAGCAATTAGATACTCAAGTACCATCTCGACTCTTGTACCATCTCATACCATTTCGAAATTGAACTAAATGAATATATGGATTAAAACACTATAAGCACTATTTCCAAATATCAGCCAATTTATAAACATCTTACATGATTCATGAAATCGTTTATTCATTGCCATTTGTAATTTCAGTTTACTACGAGTGGCCATTTTCACTATAATAGTAAGAAACACTTAACACAACTTGTCACATTAATGTCAATATAACATAACTTTAAAAGCAAAGTGTTTTGGATTAAAACAATTTAATATCGCACAGTAATGGATAAAGGTGGTATGTGATCATGACACCTTTACCCATTAAATTATATAATAATAATAATATAATAATAATAATAATAATAAAAACATTTATTTACCATAATATAATATAATTTACAATACCATTTTATAAAATAATACACATAAATAAATGAAAAGAAATCTACAAAAACCATAGGTTGCGCGTAGATGTGCTTTTGTTTATTCAGTGTTTCGTAGTTGATTTACATTTCTAAGAAAAACTAACTATAAGGTCAATACAATAGTATTTTGAGTAAATTAAAATAAATTTTAGTAATCTTAGGGAGAAAGAAGTTTAATAATTTCTTGGATCTATGAAGTTGTGAATATTAATTCTTTCTATATTTAAAACATAATTTTTTATTTTCTTTTTAAATAATCCCAGAGATTTTATGTCATGAATTTGATTTTTTTGTTGTTCTGGCAAAAAATTAAAGACTCTGGAGTAAAGATAAGTATGGCTTCGTTGACCTATTGTTTTTTTCTGATTTTGTTGTTTTTATTTGATGATTCATTTTTTTCCTTGTCGAGTAAGAGTGGTCAATATATTGTAAGGCGGTTTTGTTTTTGTAAATATAGGTTACAATACTACAAAAATACAGTACATATGTACATAACACCTTTATCAAACATTAAAACGTAGTTAGGAAAGGTTTATTATCCCAAAAACTTATTGAAATGATAGATTATAAGTTAGAATAGTTGTCTGTGTAGAAATTTCAAAATTTTCAAAAATGTCACATAACACCCTTATCCACTTAGCTCTTCAATTACCACTGTGCTATAAAATTCTAAGCAAGAATGATATTACATACGATTAGACTGCATGATGTTGTTCTACTAATGCTAATAATCTAATTTTAAACATTTGTTTCCAGTTCCAAACAGTGTTGGAAACGTATCCATAGATTTGAACTACGTGCTGCATTGGGGTGAAAGCACAAATTGCGCAGAAACTCACTACCTGATTTACGTCCACGTCGATGTAGATAATTTGCAGTATATATTCAGATCTGAGCAAACTCAACTGGATGTCTCCTTCCTGCCCGCTTGCGAGAGGTTCCACTTCCAGGTTAGGGCATTTTCAGACAATCAACTCAGCGAGGAAAGTCGTCTTGAAGCGTACATGCCAGCACCATCAGGTAAATCTAGACAAATATAGTATTTTTACATTTTTCAGTTTTTGAGCTATCAAAAGCATCCAGCGGTCTTTTATTTGTTATATTTCTAACTAACCTTAAGTTATTGATATCTATTCTAGGATTGTTATAAAAGGCAGGTTGGGCAACACTAGATCTTTCAATTTTTTCACTTTTGAGATGAGCCATATGCACCTTAAATCTTCTTAAAATTGGACGTTTTGCTTTCCCAACACACTTTAAAAACAATCCTTACAACTTTCTTAAATCCCTAGCACAAAATGGTTGGTCTCAATTTTTGGTTAACAGTCTGTTAACTTTTCTCTGAATAGAGAGAGATTTGCAAAAGAGAAAGCATTAATTAAGAATATTGCTAAGAGCAATGGATACCCTATAAGTTTAGTTGACAGACTAATTAGAAAACTTAAATTTGAGGTATTCTTCGACATTTCAAGCTGAACGGAATTCAAAATTCGTATAAATTCCATATTAACGCTGCACACAGTGGGAAAAACGTGCCCTTTTTTGGACAAGAATCTGCCGACAGTAGATATACCAATCAATTTAAATTTAAAAAATGGAAAATACCCTTAAGACATTGTAGTTTAGAGTACAAAGTGGCTTTAGGTTAGCATAACTTTAAAATCGCAGATATTTCTCTTTATTCCGCATTTACCTCCTTGGTCCAGAATCAGAAAGTGTTCATGTAGATTGGAGACCAAATTCATTTTTGTGGGATCATAAGTTAATTGCTTAAGTTTCTTGAATCGTTTCTAACGTATGAACCATAACCCTTTTAAGGGGTTAAAATAAGAGTTGAAGTGATCAAAAGCTGTTCTTCAGGGGTTTCTGATGTTGATCTCATCTTTAATCTTACTCGCATCCTATCGATCATTCAAAGGAATGAAAACACTAAAAATTACGATATTCCAAATACTTGTCACATTATTTTACTGACAGGTAAAAATAAGGATAGTTTTTTATCCACATGATTTTATTCCTATGCATTCAGAGAAACATAATTATAGTTGAAGCAATCACATTTGTGAGATTTGAGAGGCAAGGGGTGCAGAACGCAGAGCCGGATTTAGCTATATTGTTCGCTCGTTTACTTTTTTAATATTAAACTTACAATATCCCCCAAAGCACTGCTATGAATTGATAACAAAACTTACTTAAAATTATTTTCAAAAACACCAAACCAAGTAGAAAAAACTAAATAAAGAAATATAAAGTAATTATCGAATTATGTCCTCATCCCGACAGTATAAGCTCGACTGCGGTATCTCTGATTGCGGTCCTGGGTTAAACAACACACTCATAAGTTTACGCCCACAGGCCACATCAGATGAATGGCCGGTGGGACATTATCAAGAGTAACAGTCAAACACCAAAAGCCCCCCGACGCAGTGAATTAAGTGCCAACGACTTTAATAATTTTTTTATAAGCATAGCTGACGAGGTGATCAAAAGTGTCCCAAAAGTAAATAAAGACCCAATAGATTACATTAAATTAAATGAAAACTCAGTGTTTAAATTCAGAGATGTTACCTATAATGAAGTAAGGGCGAGCATTAGTAAGTTAAAAAATAGCAAGAGCAAAGATCATTACGGCATTTCAGTCAAAATTGTCAAAACTCTGGTAAACTTAATATGTATACCAATGACTAAACTAATAAATCTATGTATAAAAGCCAATATATTTCCAAATAGCTTAAAAATAACAAGAGTAGTTCCTATTTTCAAGAAGGGATCCTACAAAGACCCATCAAATTACAGACCGATCTCACTGGTACCTATTTTTTCTAAAATTTTTGAGTCTCTTTTAAAAACACAAATAGTGGAATTCTTTGAGAACAACAATTTATTTAGTCCATGTCAAAATGGGTTCCGAAACTGCAAATCGACATCAACAGCAATTAATAACCTCACTCAACTAATTAACGATGGGTTTGAAAATTATGTGTTCACATTTGCATCCTTTTACGATTTGACAAAAGCCTTTGACAGTGTATCTCATGATACGCTCATAAGGAAATTATCTGCATATGGTTTTGATGAGAACAGCTTGAGTCTTGTTAAATCATACCTCACAGAAAGATGTCAGTACGTGACATACAATAACACACATTCTAATAAAAAAAACCGTCCTACACGGAGTACCGCAGGGATCGGTGCTAGGTCCCGCTGTTTTCATAATTTATATTAACGATTTGCCCAACTGCGATCCCAGTGCAAATCTAATTTTATTCGCAGATGACACCACTGAGGTACAACAGGATTTATCGCTTGATCTTGTCAAGACTAAATCTTTGAACACACAATCAAACATAAAAACCTGGTATGCTGCTAACACACTAGGAATAAATGATAACAAGACGCAACATCTTACATTTAGCTTACGACCTACAAAAAACCACAACGAAGACACAAAAAACGAATCGGTAAAATTTTTAGGTATCTACCTAGATCCTATGCTGACTTGGGAAAAACACGTGGATAACCTCTCAACAAAAATTTCGAGAAACATTTATTTAGTCAGGAACCTAGTGAATTCAGTCAGCCAAGAAGTTTTGATAACAGCATACTATGGTCACATACACTCAAATCTAATTATGCCGTCCTCAGTTGGGGACACTCACGCATCTAAAATATTTTGATTACAAAGGCGATGCATCAGAATTATAGATAAATTGAAATACCGAGACTGCTGTCGGCAAACTTTCAAAAAACTTAATATACTTACGCTACCATGCATTTTTATACTAGAATGCCTTATACATACAAAAAAAAATGAACACCTACTCAACAAACATAGTGATGTTCACAATTATGAAACAAGAAATAACAACAATGTCGTACCAAACTTTCACAGGCTGTCAAGAACCAGAGAGGGTACCGGTTATTACTGCATCAAATTTTTTAATGTCTTGCCAGAGGCAATTAAACAATTAAATATAAACCAGTTCAAAACGAAGCTAAAAGCTTATTTGAAATTAAAAGCGTTTTACACCTTTGAGGAATACCTCCAAGATAACTTTGAGGATCTCATTTTTAGTCTGTAGTTTTCTTTTATTCAGTTTTTGTCCTTTGTCAAGTTTTATCTTTTTATTCTAGTTTTAACTTATGTTTGTATTAATTTTTAATCTTATGACCTATGTATACACCCAGTGTCTTAACATCAATAAACCATTATTATTATTATTATTATTATTATTATTATCTTCTCTCTCACTTAATTTAAAAGTGGGGTAAAGACGGGAGATCTAGTTGCCACCTATTTCATTCCTCTTGTCCCTCATAACAGCCCACTATTAAGATTACTTCAACTATAACAGCATTAAACCTAATATACCCTATAGGTGAAAAATTGTATATATTAAATAACAGTCATAAACCTAAACGTTTTAACCCGAATAAACGGGTCGTGAATATTCCTGGACAGCTGAGGGTCATTTCCGAAGTATTTTCTTTTACCTGCCAGTAAAATAATATTTACAAGTCTAAACGCAACTAGTGACGAGTATTTGGAATATCGTAATTTTTAGATCAACCCCCGTTTTCATTCCTTTGAAGGATCGATAGGATGTAAGTAAGATAAAAAATGAGTTCAGCTTAAAAAAAACTGAAGAACAACTTTTGATCACTTAAACTTTATTTCACTTGAATCTCGAATTTTCACTACCTTAAACCTTCAACTCCTACTTTAACCCCCTAAAAGGGTTATGGTTCATACGTTAAAAACGATTCAAGAAACTTAAGCAATTAACTTTTGATCCCACAAAAATGAATTTGGTATCCAATCTACATGACCACTATGTCGTTTGTGGCTCTCGACCAAGGAGGTAAACGCGGAATAAAGAGAATTATCTGCGATTTTTAGGTTAGACCAACCCAAAGCTACTTTGTCACAGCACTACTCTAAACTACAATGTTTTAAGTATTTTTCATTTTTCTTTATTTAAATTGATTGATATATCTACTGTCGGCAAATTTTTGTCCAGAAAAGGGCACATTTTTCCCACTATGCGGCATACCCGTAGTCTAAGCAGGATTTTTAAAAACTTAGATATGACAGTTGTTCAATCATCGGGAAATAAATTGCACCAGCTTTTAGGCAACCTAAAGAATAAAATGACATCAAACGAAAGACACGAGATTTATGAAACTAGTTGTAACAACATTTAAGGAACATATGGCTTATCTCAAAATTGGAACAAATCTAGTGAAGTAAAAAATATTTTGAGGCCTTTGATTCTTGTGCGCACACTAAATCACAAATCTAACTAAAAAGGTTCCTGTATTTAAACCAGGGTGTATTAAATAGGTGATGCGACGACAACCCTCACAGTGGCTTCATAAGTGTTTACTTTGTACATAATGTAATAGATGGCAGGACCAATAAGTTCTCTCATTACTTACTCATAGATAGATAATTTTACAGGTTCTGTGCATAAGTGCATACAGTGTTGCATACATTCCCGGCCTTTTGTTTTTTGTTTAGTGAAACAAGAGTCCAGTGACATCTGACATTAAGTAGCTAAATTAAAACATTGAAAGAATATATGCAACGCTACATGCAGCATTGCACCTGTCGCCACAGCTAACCTCAAAAATATATATTTCTTAAGATTTACAAGTATTACGTAGCTGTTATTAAAATTTTTGCCTGGTTCCTATACTTTCAACCAAAATCAAGTTCAACGTAATGTGTATGAAGTTTTAAATAGTTTTTCACAATAAAATAAAACACTTTTTGCAGGTTAGGAATCTAACCTATAATTAGCAGTCTATTTTTATCAATCAACAATATTGAAAAATTATTCGCGTGAATTTTTAAATATTTGCTTGGAGCCAGTTTGGCTTCAAGCTAATAATACCTATACAAACATTCAGGCGCGCAGCCAGGGGGTGCATGGGGTCCAGCCCCCCCCCCCCCCCAGCCGTTTTCCATTAACCAAAAAATAAAGCATAATCACTTTTAGTACAAATAGTCCCTTCAAATTAGGAAATATTTAAGAAAATTTTCCCTCAGTTATGAGACCTGTAAAAAGTGAAGTATTTGGGTTGTCTAAACATAATTTTCACCCCCGCAGTTCTAAAAAAGGTGGTTTTTAAGAAATATGTACATATACCCAGCGTGTCGCACTTTTCATGGAGCCACGCTCATATCTCGCTCATCTGATATCCGAATATTTTGAAATTTTGGTGGTGAATATATACCTATAAAATGAGTCTTTAGACGTAACCACATTTGATTTTAGTCAGAGGCGTTCGATTCTAGAATGGAAAAAGTGGGGTTGATTTTCGAAAAAATATATCAGCGATTTTTTTAAAGAATAATTTTTTTTCATTTGAGAATCCGTTTTGCAGATGAAAATCATTTTTAGTTCAAAAAATTGCTTTTTTGACGACCCCTGTCTCAAACACCTTTGAACCCACTACGATGTAATCTTGTACAAATGGGTTTCTAAAGGTGCTGATTAAGAATATCTTACTAGTTTTTTTCAAAAAAAATCTCTAATACTTTTTTTTTTTAAATCGACCCCCTTTCTACATCCTAGAATCGGACGCCTCTGACTAAAATCAAATGCGGTTACGTCTAAAGACTCTCTTTATAGTTATATATTCACCACCAAAATTTCAAAAAATTCGGATATTAGATAAGCTAGATATGAGGGGTGGCTCCATGAAAAGTGCGACACGCTGTATATGAAATTTAGCGCTTTTTCGTCTTTTTCCCCTGTATTGAGGAAAAACTATCCATTCTGGTGAAAAATATCAAGATAGCAAAGTAGTAGAGCATAAAATTTCCTATAAACTTTGTCTCTACCTTTTTTTTGTCGAATTCCCTTAGTTTCGCCCCTAGAGGGCGCGAAAGAAATAAATATACATATAGACTTTTACGCCTTTTTTTAGATTTTGAGCCACAATTATGCATTTTTATCAAAAATTACATGAGATCAAAGTTGTAAAACATAAAATTCACTATCTTTAGGTGTTTTCTAGTTTTTTTTTTTTTTTTTTCATAAATATATTATGTTCTACAACTTTGATCTCACGTAATTTTTCATAAAAATACATAATTTTGGCTCAAAATCTAAAAAAAGGGGCAAAAGTCTGTCCATATGTATATTTATTTCTTTCGTGCCCTCTAGCGGCGAAACTAAGCGGAATTCGGAAAAAAATGGTAGAGACAAAATTTATTCCTATAAATTTTGTCTCTACCATTTCTCTACGTTGTAGAGCATAAAGTTTCATAATTTTATGCTCTACAACTTTGCTCTCTTGATATTTTTCACCAAAATGCATAGATTTTCATCAAAATAGAGAAAAAGGCGAAAAAACTCTAAAATTCATATATATGTATATATTTCTCAAAAGCCACCCTTTCTTAGAACTGCGGGGGGTGAAAATCACGATTATACAACGCAAATACTTCAATTCTTACACGTCTCATAACTGTGGGAATATTTTCCATAAAACAACGATTTTTTTACTAATTTGAAGGGACTGAAAGCAGTATCCAAATTATCTCTTGAAATTAATATTTTGTAATTGCCAATATTATCTAGTAGAGGAATCTATACACATCCGCTTTCAACCATTTTCTGAACAGTTTTTCTCAACCTCTGAGGCCGCTTCTTATAATAGGAAAGTGCCGTACGTCGGACCGCCTATTTAATACACCGTGATTTAAATTAAGATGATATCATGGTTGAACGCACTCAACCATTTCTACCATCCCTACCTAAACCATATATCTACTAATAATTTTATCTATAAAAATTCAAGAAAAAGTGGTTCCAAATTTAAACGTTTTAATTTGTTTTACAGGCACAGATCTTACTATAGATACATTCGACGTACTCCAACAAGATGAAGGCGTCTCTTTGACCTGGGCAGTAAACGAGAAATTCGCACATTGCGCACAAGCTTTCAGAGTAGTTATTCGAGATGACTGGTTTGTCCCACGAGATGTATATACGCAGAGAAACTTCTTAAATCTGGATAACATCGTACCTTGTGCTACATACGAGTTTACAGTGACAGCCATTTATAACCAACAATCCGAAGGACCAATAGTATTGAAACGTTATGAGGCTCCCGCAGCTAGTAAGTTACTTTTGTTAGACTTTCTGGGCATCAGTAAAAACAATCGAAATCTTAAAGTTAACAATAATCTCAAAAGTTTCAGAACACATTTTAGTGTCAGGTTAAATAATAAAGCTATACTCTATTTGGTAAAGACAGATAGTAATAAATCACTCGTGCAAAGATCGGCATGGGTGTACTACTTTTCTCTTATTCATTCATAGAAATTATACCGAAAACTCTAAGTAAATTCATTTTATATGAAATAAACGTCTATTATTTGAATTTCCAATTTTCCAGTTCTTAGTCTCGTCCCTGTTACACGGCGGTTATGATGTTTATGAATAAATTTTATGCAGGTACATGAGAGAAATCAAAATACAGTTCAGAACAGCAGAGACAAGGATATTCTCGTATCGAGATTTTAAAACACAAGCAGGTAGTATTTTACTCAAAAACTGTCATAGCAAAGGTAAATTTGATGATTCTTTTCCAAAAATACAGAATACCACATAAAATATAAAGGAATATTAAAATTTCTATAGTGTCTTGACCACGGTTTTTAGGGGATTTGCATCTATAATAAACTTTTATTACTGTGTCTTTACCAAGCAGAGTATAATAGAATATGTTAAAAAATGCTAAATAATAAATTGTTTGACCATTTCACGTGAGAAAGTACAATAATTCTGCAAACTCAAGGCAATGTTCGATAAAGAATTTCCTGCGATATATTAGATTTGCAATCAATTAATGCTAATAATAATACTTATTTACAGACACTGAAACATGTAAAGTACAAATAAGTATTTTAGAAACATAATTATAAATGTAAATAAATACAGAAAGAAAATCCATTTAGACTCAATCAAGGCCTGTCTATGGATGGGGGTATATCACCCAATCTTGATACTGTAATGCTATATGCAGGTTAATTATCATGTGTGTATAATATAGTGGCCAAGAGTGAGCAATGAGGAGTTCTTATGTATGCGACACCCAATAAAATAATATAACGAATGTATTATAGTATGGCATATGACATGGTTTATACCGGGTGGCTCAGCTGATAGGGACACTCTTGTAACTTTTGAATCTTTTGAATGGACGAATGGATATTTTTTTGAATTTAGTGAAGTGATATGGCATGAAATTTCCAATTATATGGTGTAAAGAACAAAAATGACCTACTTCCGGTTTCGATGCAATTGACATGCTGCTCGCCAAAATACGTATGATCTGACCCTCAAATATTATTTTGATTTTTAAAAAATATAGATGGACACAATTATATTATTATATTTTATGTTTTTTCTAATATAATAATAGTAATATATTTTTCATTGATAATGTCATCTTATTTATAATTATTAATATAGTGTGTTCCCGGATAGGGTACCGCGCTCTTGTAAACTTTCTTATTTTTGATTTACCATTCTTTATAAAAAGTTTTGCTTGTCTTAGGAAGTCATAAACAGTTATCAAACTTAAGGTAAATTATACAGGGTGTTTCAAAAATTAGAAAATATGATATCAACTTTAAGCAAACTACCTTTTTTAACAGTTTATTGAAAATTCTATTTGATAAAGTTTTTTCACTCACGAAGAAAAGCTTAAATGCGGAGTTAAGTTGCAAAATAAGGAAATAACAATTTGTGTCCCCGGATAGGGTGCCGTATTCTTGTAAACTTTCTTAGTTTTGATTTGCCTAGAAAAAGTCACTGAGTAATTGAAAAACTTTGTTAAATAAAATTTTCAATTAAAAATGCAATTTTTTCATAAAATTAATAGAAAAAAGTTATTAACAATAATGCTTCTTCATCCCCTAAATTTGTATTAATTTTTGCTTATAACTTCTTAATTATCGAAGTTACAACAAAATTTGTTAAGTAGATAATACCATTATTTATAAAAAATCTCGCTACAAATTTTTTGTGGGAGTTATAGTTTTCAAGACATATTTAAAATACTATTTACACCCTTATTTTCAAGATGGCGGTCAAAAACTAAAATAATAAGAAAATAAAATCGCATCCAACTCAAAATTCACGGTTGAATACCCAATGAATCGGACTATTGTTGATACTAGAGCTTTTCATCGGGTAAGTTTGGATTTAACTGCTTTTGAAATAAAGCCGTCGAATGTGGAACGAGATCTTCTTGAAGGAAAGTGGAATATACAGTTCCATTAAGATTTTCGTCGAGGAATATTGACCCTATTACCCGAACATCAATTATTCCAGCTCACACATTTGCTTTTTATGGAGGCACAGTATGGATTTTCCGCATTCAATGAGAGTTATCATCAGTTCAATGACGACAGTTTTGACGATTAACTTCACCATTTAAAGTTAACGTAGTTTCGTTTGAAAAAGTCTCCATTCCATACGTATTTGTTTACTGCTAATAAAGTGCATCATTTGTTAGCGAAATTCAATTCTTCAATTTGGATTATCCTAGGTTATGAGCATCTGCATCTTATGAGGATGCATCTTTGAATTTTTAAGTAGGTATATACAGTAGCATGATTGACATTATTAACAACACGTTCAATATTGCCTCCAACAATGGGTTGTCGGGTTGTCGTTGTCTGTGATCTCCCTCACATGATCACTCTACCGGTAATCTGTCTCAATTTCAGTAAAATTATACCTTGCTAATACGAGGTAAATTTGGCTGCTTTTGACTAAATAATTAGGTAACCTGAATTTCAGTTCCTCATTTTTCTCCATACTCTATCATCATTAATATCTCGATGCGAAGGGCTTCTACTAATAGTGAGGTGGCTTTCAAGATTACCGTTTCCTGGCGGATAAAAGCACTCAATTTGGTATGAAGGTACCTTAGGGTATACTAATAAATGTTAGCCTAGGAGCCCTCTGGAATTTCCAAAAATTGTCATGTAGAGCACCAGAATCCAAAATGGCCGACAAGTACGACAAAATATTACTTAACACAATCTATTATACTATTATAGTTGCCCAGAATGTTATAAGACACGTAAAAAATCACAAATCTTTGCCGCGAATCTCCTTAGTTATTCATTCGACGGAATTCAGTATGCAACAGTCATAAATAAATTACACTTGCGCTTGTGAAGTGATGAGCAGTCCAGATTGGCTTTCCCACATTTGCAGTTTTTGCAGTGTCCTTTGCAGGAACATTTAATCAATTCCCTGCACGATCGGGAAACCTCTGGAATTGTCCTCCAAACTGGTACTCATGATTCTGAAACCTTATTCCAAGCAAAATCCTGTGGCAAGGAATCACTTGCTGTGTTTGTGTGCTGGCCATCCAAAGTTTGATAAACTGCCCTTCGGATATGTTGAAGAAGCGCATCCTCAGTCGGTGGAAGTTTGTTCATTTCTCGATTCTTCTGACAGAAAAGCTCCTTTCTTATCTGGTTGATACTGCTGAAAGGAGTGGTTTTACCGTATATAGAACAACAGTTATAGTCGTTCCGGCTTCTTAAAGTGTTTAGAGTCGGCTTTCAGCAGTTGGAATGGATTAGTAGCCAAATTCACAAGTGTATCAGTGACGTCTTGAAATGCTTGCCATGCTTCACAAATGGACTTCTTACTCTTACCTTCGAAGACGGAGGTTGTGTCGCAATTAGAGAATGAGTGAAACACAGGTAATGCTTATGATTTTGGCTCCCACAGGCTTGCACAGATGGCGTTGATGTGATACAATCTGTAATGCGTGCCCATGCCAAAGACCAAATATCGGCCAAAGGCTGAGTCACTATTAGATTATAGAATCTGCTAGCAAGGATGACAATCACATCTGTGTCTACAGTACGCACAAGGATACTTTTGCCCCTTACTGTAGTGAATGGAATACATAAACCACAAGCCTCGTGTCTGCCTTTTCATGATTGCAGTTTTCCATAGGGTGTGTTCGAATCGATTTGTGCAACTGCTTTCCCTGTTGTGACATATACATTTTTGCCTGGTGGGCAGTTGAACTCTACAACCTTGGAAGTCAAGAAGTTGAACAATTCCTTCTTGTTCATTGAATCACGGAGAATGTCCATCCAATTTCGTGGATGTTTGGTGTTGCCAGATACTTTCCTTCGAATCCCCTCACCTCGTTTTTCCCGGGTAAACTCTTTTAAACTCTCTGGAATGTAGGTGTTCCAAACAACATCTAATATTTGGGAATTCTCCAGATGCGTACGAAGGTAAGGTAGAAATATCTTATCAGCATACTGATTGAAGGTAGGGGCAGGCAGTGGACGATGACGTCCAGACATTTGGAGTGATACGTTGAAGGAGGCTTTGATTCGCCTGGTTTCTGCATAGATATATATGTAGTTGGCGAAATACTTCCACATTATTCTGAAGCACTTTCAGCTTCTTCCCTTGTTGACTTTGGTCTCTTGAAGAGTGCAAGAGAATCGCAATTTTTATAATTTTTGCAGTAGTGGTGTCTCGAAAAAAAGACTCATATATTGTCGTATTTGTCGGCCATTTTGGATTTTAGTGCGGCACATGAAAATTTTTAGAAATTCCAGAAGGCTCCTAGGCTAACATTTATTAGTGCACCCCAAGGTACCTTCATAACAAATTTGGTGCTTTTATTCACCAGGTAACGGTAATATCAATAAGTCACCTCACTATAAACAGTCATATCTTGAACCAATTTTACAGGGCGTAAGCTTGTAAACTCACAAATGATACATGAAAACTAACAAACTTAGCAGTTTCTTTAGACTGAAGATAATAAAATTTCTACAAAAAAGTTGCTACAAAAAATTACGACAAGATAAGAAATGCACACTATCAAATTTTCTTTTTGTAATAAAGAGCATCATCTGGAGATAAATCAAACTCCAGGACTCAACTTTCCCCGCTGTATTTTAGCCAAAATCAGGTGTTCCAAAGCATTAGCCCAATCCTGTACATTTGGTAATAAATAAGTACACATTATTATCTTGCATTTTTTTTACAGGGACCAACCCTCCAGATCTACGAGCAGTCACCACCACCACCACTTCCGCCAACATGACCTATATTGTAGACACTTACGCAGTTAACCGATGCCCCATCACTGCGATCCTTATAAGTGGACCATTCTTCACCAGGACCTACGCGGTGACCGATTCTACATCAAGGCCACCAATCTCCCTTCTTGCCAACCCTCTCCAACCTGACCGCATGTATTTCTTGGAGGTACACGTAGTGAACAGCGCCGGAACTTCAGCTCCACTCCAAGTTGGAATTCAGACATCACCTGCCACATAATAATATTCTTAACCGTATTGTTATTGTAGAAATTTCCACTTTTTTATTAGACTTCTTGAACTACGTTGCTCTTTTTTTATTGTACGTCGCAGTATGGGGCGAGCATCATTATATTATCTCGAAAATGCCAACCCGAATTTCGATTTGAAGTATTTATTTTTCTAATAGCCATTATAGTTCAGTCAGTATATATGAAGTCCATATACAGTCACAGTCACCCGACGTCAGCGAGCTTTTGGAGCTCGGTGGGGGTATCACTGGTAAGTGTATTGGTGAGTTGCCCAACAAGAATTTGCCTAGAGTAGGAAAAACCTACAATTTCGCCTTTTAACGCGCGACCCTATATATATATATATATATATATATATATATATATATATATATAAATATATATATATATATAAATATATATATATATAATATATATATATATATATATATATATATATATATATATATATATATATATATATATATACATATATATAGTTAGTTAAAGGTCGACTTGATAAAAGCGCGTTAAAAAGCGAAATTGTAGGTTTTTCCTACTCTAGGCAAATTCTTGTTGGGCAACTCACCAATACACTCACCAGTGATACCCCCACCGAGCTCCAAAAGCTCGCTGACTATATATATATATATATATATATATATATATATATATATATATATATATGAAGTAATAAGGTTTAAGGAACTGAATTTCATCCACTTCTAATTTTTGTATCATCATGAAACTTGGCAATGGGCTCATTTAACATTTTTTTTATTCATATTTCGAAAGTACGCCTTGTAGTTAGTAAATGTGCAAAATAAAATATTTTTTTTCTACTCCTTCTCCCGCAAAATAAATAATGAAAACAGAGAGCGCGAAAACGCAGTGTGGCGTCAAGTCACTCCAATATCAATTTGAAATCGGTGTAAAACGTATTGTTACGTGTTTACTCTTTGCAAACACCAGGGTAACACTAAACACTGATTTATTAACTTACGTACTAACTACAACGAACAATAGACCGAATGCATGTAGGCGGCGTCAGAGTCGCGTTTGGGTACTGCAACATAACCTCATTTTCTGTGCATCTTTGTTTATTACTTCTTTAAAAATGCCAAGCAATTGTTGTGTGCCTCAATGCATTTCCTATTATAGAAAAATTAAAAATTTAAAGTTTCACTAGTTTCCAGCATGCAGCAGTTTTAGAAGAAAGTGGATAGTTGCTCTCAAATTACAAAAAGTCCATCTAGTGTGTTCAAAACATTTCAGACCGAATGCATGTAGTCGGCGCCAGAGTCGCGTTTGGGTACTGCAACATAACCTCATTTTCTATGCATCTTTGTTTACTACTTCTTTAAAAATGCCAAGCTTTTCTTTTAGTTCACCTAAACTATCCATTTTCCGTAGGTTTCAAATAAACAAACTTATTTCATCACATCAAAACTACAAAGCACAGAACACAATGAATAGTGTACCCAAAGCCGATCAGTAACCGCCTGGCAGCGAAATATTTTACTAAACCTATTCATTCCTCCTATTACTTTAGTAATATAACACTGAGTACTATAATTCGCTACTTCGGTCACTTGATCACTTTGCTTACTTGTCCTTAATATTTCTCAGTTCACTATCTGAACTAAACTGCTAATTGAACTGAACTCAACTGCCTTCAGAACTGTACTGTCTTTGCGCGGCCACTCTCTCTGCTTTTATAGTAGTCTTAGCAACGGCTTCTGAAAGATTCTAGTAGTTACCTACATGTTTCTAGATGCCTAGGTTTTAACACCGCGGCGCCATCTCTCGGACGATTGTCGAACTAGTCAATAACTAACTTAATTCTCTGTTGCTTGCATAAGGAACTTAGAGGGACTCTCATAGATGTCTGTATAACATGCAACAGTATTTTTGAAACATGGAACCATATGAAATATGGGAAATAACATCTAGAGAAGCACTTCTCTAAGGACTCCTCAAAAATTTTGAAATAGCAGTTTGCGAAATTTTTTTTTAAAATTCGGTCCTAGGGACTCCCGTTTAATTTTTTTTTGTCATATACATTTGACTTTTCATAAAAATACAACAATAAGTTTTGGAGTTGATGAAAATATGTTCATTATAACTGAAATACAATGAACTGAAATTTTATAATTTACAATTTAACAAATTACAACATTTCAATTCGTTGGATCTCAGTTAATAATGAAAATATTTTCATAAGAACTCGAAAACCTATTGTTGTATTTTTATGAAAAGTCAAATGTATATGACAAAAAAAAATAAATTAAACAGGAGTCCCTAGGGCCAGGGAGGGCAAAAATTTTTTTCGCAAACTGCTTTTTCAAAATTTTTGAGGTCCTTAGATGTTATTTCCCATATTTCGTATGGGACCCATGCGCCACAGACGAGAAAAAAAATATTGAAATTTCATCAGCCGCCACTGCTTTCCACTAATAGTAGATAGGCAGGGTAGACATTCATTAGCAATCAAAGAACACATACATCCCCATGCAAGGGGTTCCTTTTTGGGATGATAGGGTAAAATATTTTTTAATAAATAACTAAACATCTTTAACAGTTAACGAGTAAGTAAAGAACTGGAAGTTGGAATCTGATTGCAGTATTTAAAGGTAAGTTTAATAATTCTGGTTTTACCGCAAAGTATTTTAATTAAGTTACTTTACAAGTAATGTATAACGGCGTCACTATATTGTACTATTGCAGGTAGAGTACTACATTCTAAGTACCTACAGGTTTTCGTCTATTTAAAGGCGTGTTTGCACGCATCCAGTAATTTAGTCGAGTAGAAAGACGGTCGAGTAATTTAGTAATTGCTTTCCACTAAAATACTCGACTAAAACACGCTGTCCGTATTAGTCGAGTACTAAATTACTAAACGACCCAACTAAATTACTGGATGCGTGCAAACGCGCCTTAAGATTATGTAGATTTGCCAAGTAATACGCCTGTAGAGCAAAAAGAAACAGGATGTACCCCTGCAAGAATTTTATTATACGTATTGTTTTTGTTGTAGAACTCTCCAAAATCGTCCTGAGTTGAAGACAGAATCAAAATTCGACTTAGGCAAAAATTTCTTTTAAGGACATTTTTTAAGAGTCTGCAGAGGCACAGATCAGTCCATAAGAACCGTTTTGGATTCTATAAGGCGTTAGAAATGACCAGGTGAAAATTCGAAGAAACACCGAATTTTCACTTAGGAAAATATGTTTTTGGTTCAGGATATGAGAGCGAAAGTATATAATGACAAAGATTTATGAATAATATACTTTTTCAAAGGTACCACAAATTGGACTCTGAAAAATAATATTTTTGATAGAGCGTCGAAATTCGACTCAAGAATCGATTTATCGAAAGTACGCCAAAATTTCACTTGCAGACTAATTTTTCAAAACTGCGTCGAAATTTGGCTTGAGAATCGATTTATCAAAAGTACGCCAAAATTTCACTCGCAGATTAATTTTTCCAAACTGCGTTGAAATTTGGCTTGAAAATCGATTTATCAAAAGTACGCCAAAATTTCACTCGCAGAATAATTTTTCAAAACTGCGTTGAAATTTGGCTTGAAAATTGATTTTTCAAAAGTACGCCAAAATTGGGCTTATATAATATATATTTCAAAAATACCACAAAGTCAGTTTGAAAAGTACCACGAAAATATACTTTGAAATATTTTTTATTTTTTTATTTTTTATTCCTTCACCAAAGACATTGACCTTTGATGTACGGTCATTGAAAGCCCTAAAGTATGAGCATAAAATTTTAGCGATGCACTGCATCCGAAAGGCAAAATAGAAGATTTTGACAAAGCCGGCGTAGTGCCGATAAGCAAAAATTGATAAAAATCAATGCACATGCACAAGGCCGGTTTCTCGCATAGAAAGAGTTTGGATTAACTCAGTGGCTCGCAATTTGGTCGAGCGCGTTGAGTGGTCCCGACAAAGCGATGGTAGGAAAGCCAATAGCGGGGCTTTCCAAATGACAAAGTTATAGAGGAAAACGCCTTGTGCATAAAAAACCAAAAATTCAATTTTGCCTAAAAGTCGCTCGAAGGTGGGTTGCTGCCATATCGATAATATTGAACAACTGCATAGGAGCAAGTAAATCGTGGACTGATCGAACGCCATTAAACTTATGCAGTTATAAGTCCTCACGAATGTGTTTGAGTGCGTGAACCGCCATGATACAAGAACTTTAAAGCTAAGTAGTCTCTAACGGAACTAAATTCATTTAGCAAAACTTTTTTAAGTTAAAATCAGTCAGCCGTAATTATGAATTACAAATAGTCTCAGACTTCTCTAAAAAGCTCGCATTTTGATTCTGAGAAGGTATGCAAGAATCTTTCCTACCTAATCGATCGTTAGCGTAAGCGCTCTCGCTTGTATGGTCTGAAAGCCATTACCTCAATTGGGGAAGGGACGATTCTTATCTTGAGAATTTTGTATAATCGTTTCTGTTAAATAAACGGATTCTTTGAACTATTGTTTCTTAATTGATCTTGAGGCCTATTGCCTGTCTATAATCCCTGGAACTTTCGTATCGAAAACCGGATGTGTCGAGTTAACTCACATTAACACTCGACCTTCTGGTTGCCTTACGGAGGTTCGATAGGGATTTTTTATGCGTTTTTTGAGAAATCCCTAAGGGGTAGAGTCCGTTATTAACAGATAAAAACGTGGATACCACGTACAAAATTAATCCCTCCGCAGAGAAATTCTTCGGTTGGGATTTTTTTATGCAAAAATTCAGAAAATTAAAAGGTACCTAAACCCCTAACGAGGGAATTCATGTCCAGAGAGAGCGTCATTACCGATCTGCGGTAGTGCAGCCTTGGTCCATTATCAGGCTATCGAAGTGCATCTTATCTCGAACCCGCCTGGGAGGTAGAAGAAAGGGGTAATACGCGA